>JAWNLY010000048.1:3085000-3764109 GCA_035042045.1 Drosophila melanosoma
ACAGGTATGGCAGAAAGTACATCTGCGTGCCAGACATTATGTACCCCTTCAAAATCTTTTCAGATCAAATACATACTTCATAAAGTAGCATTCAAAATATGGATCAAATGCCTTATGTAGCGAGTTAAATTATAAATTCTGGCTACGACCGCTTTTGTGTTTTCTATAACTAGGTAAACAAACAAGTTTAGAACTCTTTAACGTCATCCTTACTTTTCACACAGTTATATTTTTAGGAGTATTTGAATTTAACACAAAAATTAATGGAAAAAAACCAAATCCTCTGTTTTTTACACATTATTTGTTTTTCTCAAAAATCTTAAAAAATATATGAGATACTTTGAAGGTCAGTCACAAGAAAATAAGATATTTTCCTATGATAAATTTAGATGGACTCTAAAAGTGTTTATGAAACTTTCCCATGATTTTAATACAAAGTAAAAAATGTTTTTAAATTCCAGAGTATGTATCGATTTTGACATGGTATGAAAATAATAAAACAATAATATTCACGATCCCACACATTCCACATTTAAAAAAGCATATACATTTATGTTATTATTTTTAACTTGACTCCCGATAACTTCTTTTACAAAACGTATGTTTCTGAAATATTATGTCGAGTTATTTGTATAGTTAATTTGAAAATGTAACTAATTAAAAGAATTTTAGAGGATGTAAATATAATATAAAAATGTAATATAAGATTTTGTTTATAGTCTGTTACTGAAGGTATTTGTTTATAATTTTTAGTAGATCTCTTAAATATTTCAGAAACGTATAAAAAAAAACCCGGTTAACGTCGATAGGGACATAAACATATATCGATAGGGACATGTTTTTAAGCAATTTATTTCGTTAGCTTAGAATATTTTTCTGTCAAAAAGTCGACCCTATTTCAAACTGTTAGAAAATATATTAAAAAAATAAATTAAAAAAAGATTGTGGTCAGTTTAATATATATTCTCTCTTGGAATAAAAACGCTATTGCGCAGGTCTGCAGCGTCCTGCTGATGTTCCTGAAAACTCCAAATCTTTCTGCTCGATTATAGGAATCCGATCATCGTACAAAGTTGGTGCTTGTAAAATGATACCAGCAGTACCTGCCAAAACAGCTAATGTAAAAATCCATAGAAAGAGTCTATCCAACACCATTGCGACATATTTCCAATCTTCTTTTACCTTAAAAAAAATTACGATTAGAAATTTAATTTCGTGGTTTTACAATTTTATTACTTACTTTTGTAGAATCCTCCTGCATTTTCGTATGCTCTGCTATAAATCGTACACAAAAACAGCTACGATGAACTCGTGGTGGGCATTTTGAGTGAGAAAAAGCTGGGTTGCACAAAATTGGACTTTTTATTCCAGTATTTCCCATATCCAAATCAGGCACAGCTGTCAAATCATCTGAGCTAGAATGAGTAAGTTGTGGCAGCGGTCCATGCACTTGGCAACTTCCTCCAAAGGGTCCCGTACTTGTCAAGCTACATTATACAGAAAAATATAATATTTTTTAATTTATCATCAAGAAATATTAAATTTATACTATATGTATTAGTACACATTTTGATTGTGTAATACCTGAATAGAATTAGCTTTCAAATAATTCTCGAATCTTTCAAAAGTTTTCAAAAAAAAAAAAAAAATGCTACTTTTTACCATGCATTACCGTATTGATGTAATGTTACAAATATTCTTTATTAATATAATAAAATATATATTTGAGTTTCTTTTGTATTACAATATTGATATGATAATTTTTGTCCGAAGAACAAACTACAGTAAAAACTTTCGCTTCTTTCGCAGTGCATCAGTTATTTGCAGATTTTTGAATTGGTTTACGGATTATGCTCTATTACATTACATTTTAATACCGAATATGAAATTATGTTCTGCTACTTGCAGACCCGCGAGAATTAAAACATCACCTCCACAAAAGATGATATATACACAAGATCACAATCGTGTTCCAAGTCCGACCAACAATCTCAATAGTTTCGATAAGTTTTAGACATCATTAATTTAAATAATCAGCGCTTCTATTTTTTTAATTATTGGTTGTAACATCTCCGATATCAGAAAGTAATTATACTCTTGATCAGGTCTGTATATATGGACACGCGGATCTCAGAAACTATACGAGCTCGAGTCTTGAAATATGGACTATAGTATATCCAGCGCAGATCAAGTTTGCTTTATTTTATCGATAGATTCCACCGTTTCTCGATTATCGATAGCAATAAGATGCAATTTTTGTGTGTATTCTACAGAACTTCTAACAATTGATTGTACGGTTGTTTGCATATACATATAAGCACCTGTTGACAGCCAGTGAACTGGGAATCATTTTGAGATTGTGAATAAAAATTACGATGCGATCGTTTTTTTTGTACTCTTCAGTGCCTGTGCTTGCTATAAAAAATGACAGCCTGCTCATATCCAATTGCAAAGCTTTAAAAAAATTTAAAATTAGAACATGTTTAACTTAGTCAGGGTATAGCTTAGTCGAGATCACTCGACTATAGTTTTCTTACTTGTTTTTATTTGATATTTGTATTTACTTATTTTTATATCTGTCTGTATGAACCCAACTTTATCGATACCCTTAGAGATATGGTCTTGTAACTGCACTGCTACCTCCACTAGGTGGCTAGAAAAATCGATATTTGCCTTTCGGTAAAGCTTTATATCTACTACAATTTTAAGGGTATAGTCATCAAATTTGGCTGGTAGATTGTAGGCCATGTCAAAGATCGGCCTATGCCATAATGTGTTTATATCTTCCTCAATTTTTGATTCAGAGCCGTCAAATATAGGTAGGTATGTAAGTTAATGATAGCCGCATTTAAGAACCGAAAAAAAAGCAACGCCAGCAGGTTTGGACCTGCGCACATAATCAACAAAGCGGAAATTAATAAATGCGCATATCAACAATTTTAAAGAATGACCCACAATTGCACAAAACTTGTGAGATAACATGCTGTTAAGAACCTTCAACGATCGGCATACATCAGACCACGCCCACGACTTCGGCCTTAGATATTTGAAGTGCACATATTTTTCACAACTAATGTAATTAATGTAAACTATAGTAACCACGCCCATTTCCGCCACATAACGAATAAGGCCTATATCGCCCGGAATTTAATAGCTTCTGTGGAAAAAGGGTTTTTACCAAGCATAATCCCGCCTATTAAATTGCGAAATGTTTTAAGTAACTTCGGACCCTGACTTAAGGTTTAAAAATTTTCTTTCGACCCGAAACAGAGTAGGTCCCACGGCCACGGTCAAATCACGGCCAATACCAACAACTAAATTATCTTTGAGAAAAATTAAAGAAAAATGTATACACAAAAACACAGAAAGGCAGATTTTATGACACACAAACAAAATATTAGAGAGCAACAAAACAACTTCATAAGTCTAACAGGAGTTTAAGAATCCATTTGTTGTTGTACTCAAGCACTTTGGTATCGCTTTGTTATGATAATAATAATGTGAGTTACACGACCGATATATCACAAAGTTACAAACTACTTAAATGCACATAAATCACAATTTAAAAGAGATCTAGAGTGATACAAAAAAAAAGAATTACGAGGTGTAAGAGAATACATTTAATTACATAACTAATTTTTAAAAAATAAGAAATAATATCGAAAAGTTTTTTTTAATTTACCTTTGTGTTGTTAATTCTTCTTTTGAAGCTGTGTTACTATATCCCGTGGAAACTAGGCGATCAATATTAGTCGAAGAGTAGTATGGATAGAAACATGCGTGAGCGTCCTTCAAAAGCAATTTGCTGAAAATACAAAAGAACAGCAAAGCTTATTAATAAGCACGTCTGTATATATTTAGAATGTATGAATTTATGCCCCGTCAAAGCACTGATAAGAGTGCTGACTAATTGGAATCGAATGAAGATCCGGTCTGACGGATGCTGGCACTCAGATCAATTGAGAATTGGACACCAAGGCCATCTTTGTTTAGCTTAATACAGCTATCGTTGCCACCTGTGGACTAGCAAAGGTGTATAATCTGTCGAAATGGGCGTGAGGCAACATAATGTGAGACTCGTGAGCCTCCATTAAGACCATAATGTTGTTTCCGGTATCCATGATCAATAATAGTTGTCCTACTTGTGCATGTGTGTAGTCAACACGATAAGACGAAGTTTAGAATCAAACTGTTTACTCTGACGAGCATGTTGCTCGTATTACTGCAGAGCCTTCGTAGAAAATTGTTGAAGAAGGATTTGCGCAAAGATAACATCTGCAGCATCGTCAAAAATTGATTTTTCCTTTATTATGTAAATACTCTCTGTCGCTTGATCCAAAAATCTGCGGATTTTTTCCCCTGAATCACAACTTAATGGCTCCAATTCCATTTCCATTTTCCTCCTTATTTATTGCCCATGATTCGTATTTTTCCTTAACCTCTCCTAGCGTTTGTAGGGTCTTCGAATTTTTTAACGTAGTCTTGATATCCAGCAGCTATTTTAGTGATGGATTAGTCAAGCAACGTCTGGTTAGATCCATTGCATCTCGTAGTTGGGCTTCGAATCTATCTAATTTTGACAAAAGGATGTCCGTTGGACTTACTAAATGGTCTTTGGATGATTTAATCGATTTCTCTAACTGTTCAACAATCGTTTTCTGCGATGTTGACGATCCCGTCGTAGCATGATCCATTTTCTTTTTGTACGACGTAATTTCAGCCATAGTTTTAACGAATAGTCTCTTATTATCGCTTATTATTACCGATTTTCATTAGCTTCCAGTTGTGCTGCGTAATCTTTTCAAACATGTGCACAATAGGATGTAGTCAACCCGAATCGAACTGCTTGCTCTGACGAGTGTTTCTTTATTTTATAGAAAAATCTTAAACCTAAATACATATGCAGTCGCTTGTAAGGCGACTTTACGGTTTGTTTACTTATCTTAAAGGAGTCGCTTGTAAGGCGATGTGATATTTTGTTATCTAACTGCAGCCACTTAAAAGTCGACTCTATTGATCCTCTTGGATATATAAAAATAGCTGAGTCTTGCAGCCTCTCGTGTTCATACTTGAACAGTCACCGACATCAACCTGGACCTGGACCTGAACCAAACCTATTGTAGTCAAATTAAGGCCACGATGCGAAATTAAATTATTGAATATTGTCATGCTCTCGATTTATTTTACGCAAATCTTTCTGTAATTTTTAGTTCGCTAAGCAACTTTGAATCGTGCGACAAATATTTATTATAGTCCGTAAATTTTTCATTTTTAATATATAGGCAAAAAATTTAAACGTATTTTAAAATTAGATAGATTGTATCTCATGTTCAATATCTTAGATAGGTATCTGAAAACTTCAACAACTTACCTTGTTTCAAAGTTATATGTTGGCCGTTTTATAAAGAGGAATTTTGGCAAAAAGTTGATAAAAAGACGCTTTACCCACGGTGCCATTCGATGTGTTTGAGGAGATCGAAAATGGACGTTCAACACGACAACTGTTACGCAAATGCTAAATAAACGAAAACATTTTGTATTGGAAGGTGATATTTTAAGATGAAAACTTACCTGATAGAAACCAATATCATGGCAAATATCAGGTATTTACCCAGCAAAGGTACGACCAACGATGTTGGCGGAATAATTTCAACGACCAGAAGAAAGAACACATGAAGACTAATAAGAATTGATATTGATAGAGTAACCTGCAATTAAATTTAAGTTTTTTATTTAAAATGACTCAATATAAATTTAGATAATTTATTGAAACGTTAGAGACGACTTATATATTTATGTAAGTATATAGTAATAAAATTAGTCAATAATAAATTAAAAAAATTTAGGAAGAATTCGAGCTAGGTTTTTTTTATTGACATCTTGGTCCAAAAGTCTATGAATTAACTCCACGTATATGACCCTTCCCACACTTTCAATCCTGAGAACTCGAGTTACGGTCAGAGAGGCCAGAGCTATTGGTGGGGAAGCACTCACAAGATCATAGGGGTGATTATTTTTAATTTGATTCTCTCCTAAATACTATTATTTAGGAGCTTTATTTTAGTTACAATATTTTTAACTAGGCTTTGAACATTTTTCAGCTGAAAAAGTCAGTAGGAATAGATGGTTTTGTTTCTGAAAAAACTTATTTCCTCTGGCAAAAAAAGACACGATCTAAATTCGACGTACTTACTACATTGTTTATTCCTAAGGCGAGAGTCTTCGCATATCTACAACATAACCGAATGAATATGAGCTCGCTGGTCTCTATAATTGGTATAGACATTAGATGTTATACCGCTCGCAGATAACTTTAATTTTAGGTGATCGATAACTTCTCCCTATTCGCCAATATCGACCAAGTGAATTACTGATACCAATAAAATAAATACAGCTTTCAGATAAGAAATATCTATAACTCACAGTTCTTCAGGTGGTCTGAATTTTGTGAGTTCATAACTTATCATTATTTCCAACCAATAGAAGTCAAAGAAAAAAATTCCAACTGCAACGTGCTAATGTAATTGTGATGTTCATACCTTTTCCCCACTGTCCGAAGGCAAGTAGAAAGTAAGAACTGTTAAGAATGAGATGCCCATGCAAGGTATAATTATATTAACTGTATAAAAAAGAGTTTTTCTTCGCATAGTTATATTGAATGTTATATCCAGGTAAGGCTCATCACAACATGTATAGAATTTTTCATTCCTGCAAAATACAAACATTTTTTTTATTATTAAATCACTTATACGAAATACATATAATAATATGTAATATATTAACTTAATTCGACCGTATGCTTTGTCTTTACTTCAAAGAATCTAATCCAGTATTTAACAGATATAATATAACAGATATAATATATCTCTAATCGAGATCGTGGCTGCTAGAACTATAATAAGCCAATTTGAAATAGGGTAGAAAGAAAGAAAATAGAACAATCTCCATTAAACCTTGTTTTCAGCAACCGAAATTCTCAAATTTTCAAATCAATGCAAAATAAATAAAACCGATCCTAAAGTGTGCTCGAAGACAATAACAAGACAAGAAAAAACTCAATTATTTTATGCCAAATGAAAAATACACAGATACAGACGGACAATAACAAGATACTCTTAGATACATAGCTTCATTGCTTGATGTTTATTAGGTCTTAACGGTTTGAAAATATGTTGAACAATAATATTGTGAAAATTACTTACCGAACAGCCGGTACCTCAAGAATATCCCATTCGACAGACATGTAGAACTCTGATAAATCAACGCCAACGTCAACAATATTGCTTCCTTGTTGTTCGTCCATGTGCCTCAAGTCGACCTAATAAATGTAAAAAAAATTTAGGTACATATGTATATTACATATTATAATATAATTATTAGAATTAGTATGAACGTATATGTATATTTAATTGCATACATATAGGAATAGTACTATTAAATAATAAGCTGACCAATAAAAAACATAAAGGTTTATATGGGTTTAATTTTTTCAATGTTGTATGTCGTGAACCAATACGTATCATGCTCATAGTATAAACTCAAATTAATCTTTACATATAATTTTTTCAATTAAAATGATTTATTTACTTAAAAAATTAGTTCGTTTTTTATTTTAGTCGGCAATGACAATTAAAATGCATTCGTTAACACTTTTGCATGCCAATTATTATAGGTTATAAAAAATAATATATATTTGTTTTATATAAATTAAAATAATAGTAAATTTATATAATAAAACATATGTTCGTAAAAAAAACATGATTTTAATTTAACTTATTTGATTAACTTATGTAATAAATTTATGGCATGCAATATAACTGCAGGCCCACGAATAAACTCAATATATAAAATCGAATGTGTAAATGTCCCTTAATTTACTTTCAAGTTGTTGTGTACAAATATATCTAAATAAACAGTTATTTAAATACAGCTTTCTTTAAAAATTTAAAAGACTATGAAAATATCAATCTTCTGTATTAGGTAATTATTTATTATGACTACTGCCTTTTTACTAAAAAGGACTGCATATATTCAAATAAGTAATCACATTGTTGATCAATTAATATGCCTCAGTCGAGAGTAATGAATATTATTCAAAATTTTGTACAGCTCTTATACTCTACGAGTAATTCATGTTAATTTCTTAAAAGAACTTTAGTGTACTCAATCAATTGCAAACAACAGTCTTATAAAAACAAATCAGCGGAATGCGTGGAGATGCTCGTCTCCACAATCTCAGCTAGAAGCTTAAGAAATTATTAACATAATAGAGGAGAATATGCTTCCTCTAATTAATACATTTCAATATATTTTTAAGCGACCTTTTAAGCTAATTAACTCCTGTACGCTTTTGAATTCAAATTTGTACGAATAGTATGTGACTTCCTTTTGTGCAACTACTATATATTTAGAAACGTTTCTACTCGGTGCTCAAACCATGAAATAAATGATAAAGTATTGTAAAATGTAGCAAAGTAAAAAAGGAAAGTAACAAAAAAACGAGGATGGATTGACGATGTTCGTAAAATGTTTTAAAAAGTACGAAAACATTACACACATTTTACAAACTTCACTATAAGAAAACCATGTTGCACAACTGTACACAAACGTAGGCAATTTTAACATCTAATTAAGCTGAAAAGCCTTTGTAAATTTTTTCACTATATATAACCTTGACGCCAAACACACAACATATAACGAAAACGATTTTTGATTAAGAAAACCATAAATTCATCTAAAGGTGTAAAAAAATTTAAATAAAATGGGATTTGCAAATTGGCACGATTACACATTTTCACCAAAGAGCTTAGGTTAATGCTGAATGCAATTATCGAAATAAAAAGTGATTTACAAATAGTATACTTTTTACATTTTTTTTCGTCACTGAATAGTTTTGTTCCCGATGTGGACAAATTTGTCATTTCTCAGTGGTGTTGATCTAAAGTTTTTAAATTAATTATTTTTTGTCCCAGCTATTAAACAATTTTGCTCCATTTATCTTTTAGTATTGAGATATCCAGATAAGCTTTTTGTTTTTTTTATTTAAAATAGTACTTAAAATTACTATAGTGCGCACTGCTAGCAAAAATAGTAAAGTATATTCGTGTTCTCCAATGTCCGTTTGTTCAAGTTAAAACCTATACTCTTATACAATAAAATATTATTCATATATTCTGACCACAATAAACAGATAAAAAAAAACATTTTTTTATTATTTAAAACATTTCTGAAAGTCGATTTGCAAACATATTTTTAGAAAAAGTCTTTACCACTTTCGAAAGTAAAAAAAAAATGTTGCACCCTTGACTATGTTATGGTTAAGTAGTATCTTTAGCTAAATTAGAATAATTTCTGTAAGCTATCTGATATGGCTTTATTTGTAAGATCTTAAAATACTAATGTTTAATAATAATTTATTTGGTCGAAGACGGCTGTTTCACTTTATATATTTGAAACAATTTTTACTTGTTTAACAGGCAATTTATGTATTAATAATTTAATAGTTTTTAATAAGTTATAATTTCTAAAAGCAATGAAGGCATTGATAACATTAAAAGGTTATTTAAAACAATTCGCTTAAAAATAATGTAAATATAAAAATTCAAAATTAAATAAATATAAATTTGCGAACTAAAAATCTCTTTATATTTTGCACTTAAGATCCTCAAATCACGTAAAATATTTTATAAATGATAATATAAAATATATATATATAATACATTTTTATTAACGCTGAATAATACAAATTTATTTTTCCTTTCTAGATGAATAACTCCATCCAACAGCCAATATTACTATTTAAGAAATACTCAGTTTTGAAAATAATATCTTAATAAGATATCCTATGAGCCATATTTAATCAGTTTGTGAAAATCTTTTAAACACTTTTTAGGATTGAGCAGTGAAAATTTCAAAAGAAATAATATATAGATTAATATATAAAAGATCAAAATCAATTTTCAGACACTTTTTATTATTATCAATGTAAGTGATATCACCAACTTTATTATATCCATTCGCCAATTTTCCACTCTGCTTTTCGAGTAATTATTTTCCAACTGCTTGCCACTCGAAATAGGGTGAAAAATTTACATATGTAGGATGATGTAGTAAGATCGGTCTGGTTTGAAAAAAATCTTAGTACTCTACTTTTGAAATTTGGAGACTATAGGACTATTACTATAAATGCAAGATTTGCTGGGTAGAGGTAAGGGTAACTGCAAGACTTTTTACCAAGCTTCGAAGATTACCTATTTTTAATTTTAATTACAAATTTAATAATTCCAACAATCTAGAGACTACAAAAATTCTTTTCTACCTATTTTCAGGAGGATTTTTATTAGTATCATAGCGAATTCAACGCTCTCACGTGTTTATTTTGCTTCTAATAAATATATTGTGTGTATGAGATAATATGCATATACAAAATATAATTGACATATATAATATGTTTCAATTTCCAAAATTCAGGCGTGAATACAATGCAACTTCAGACTTTAACTCTTTTGACATTGACTCTTGTTCTAACTTAAAGACTTAATAAAGGCAGTCCACACATTTTCGTAATATATACTGATATAAAAATCTACATAAGAGCAGGCTGTAATATAAACTTAAAATCAATATCGGAGCATGCGTTAATAAAAACCATTCCAAAACTATAAATGTCATGCATGTTATTTTTCATTTTGATGTAGTATATCCATTTAATTTTGCATCCTAAAACTTAAAGAATTTTTACAAACGTACTACTTGAATTTCGATACCAATATTGTGTATGCATACACATTTATGTAAGTATATATATACTTATATATGTAAGTAAGTCGATATTTATGATTTATTATTGTGAATCACAATCCACGCCAGTAAAGATCTTCGTCAACAAATCGAGAAGCAATATATACATACCGAAATTAAAATTGTCTACAATAGTCCAATCAAATAAATTTACAAAGTGATCGGATGGTAACTTTTGGTAAATTACCATAGATATAGATATGTAAGTAGCCTGTCATCGTTAGCTTGGCAGGATGCGCAAAGCCCGCTATTATATAAATTTGTAAGGTATGAAATATTGTAACTTTACAAATTCCAATGACCGGACCTATCCACAGTTTTATATGTGGGGTCCCCAAATTTAATGGCTAGTTTACTGATATACATTTTTTAAACAAAAATGACAAAAATATATTAAATCAATTGAATTACGTTTTGTCGCCGTTTATTATGATAAGAATAGGATTTTACAAATGGTTTGTGGCCGATATATATTTATATCTTTTTCATAAAATCATCATCAAATCAAATCGATTAAACCCCATAACCCCCATAATTTTAAATCTAGAGTCACCATAAGACTTAAACAAAAAATTGAACGTTGTCAAGTAATAGGATATATCTTTTAAGCTATTATTAATTATATGCGGCACTTCATTTCAATAAATGCAGACATTTAAACGCGAATTTTAAGTAGTGAATAATTACCGGGTGAAACCATTATAGGCGCGGTTATGCGAATAATGTCAGAATACTCAAATGCCAAAATACTTAAATACCAGAATACCCGAACGACAGCATTTATTAAATTAGGTTATTTTATGTAAAAAATTACGACATGTCCAGCACAAACATCCAAGCCTATAAGAGTAAGTTACAAATAATTTAGAATATCGTAAACAGATCGAATACTTTTCCGTATTTAATCAACTTAATTTAAATAAATTTTTTTAAAAGAGCAGTATACACCACATTTCATGTTTATGTTGTCGAATACTTTCACCCGAACGGATCAAAGTTGGAAGTTTCACAATGAATATCCAAATATTTCATAATGATCAGATATCACAGACAAAAATTATTTATAAAATCGAAACCTTACTTCGTTTTTTTTAATATCCATACAAATTCTTTAACGATAGCAATAAAATGGTGAGAATTGTCAAGATCGTCAAAACATTAAAAAAATGTAAAAATGAAACAGCACCAATGGCAATCATTTTCTCGATATATGTGACCAACATTTATTTTAGTTAATAAGTTAAGTGGCTCCCTCTTCAGCGGCTTAAATATTTACCAGTTTTAAAAGGTATGGACTATGATTCAGTTAATTTCATAGCCGATATCTTTTGACAAGCGCTTTTTCACAAATTTGCTTACCAAGATTTCGGACCAAGCTAACCAGTTATGTCTGTGGTAAACAATCATGCAAGTGAATGTAATATTTATCGAGCCTAAATAACAAAAAAAAATGGTTTAGCTAAATCTGTAAATTACAAATCGAAATTGAAATTGTAAATTCAGATTTATAATTACATTTTTTTGTCAGTTTATGTATATATTCATATCTTTTGGGTGGAGCTGTAATTTGTATTCAGGATATTATTTTGTTCCATTATTTGACAAAAAAAAGTGTCATTCTCGATCTCCCATGTTAGTTCATAAATTTGAATTTCGATATAATCTTTTGCTGAACTCCACCACATCAGGGATTTCATAGATCGGTTTAATACGTTAATATTTTTACTTAATATTTGTTTCTATTTTAAATTTATATTTTTAATAGTATACATGTATATTTTACTTAAGTAATCGAAACAATTATAAAGTTGCTTAATGTTCAAAAAGTTATGCTTGAATATATAATGAACGTCTGATATTTGAGAATACGATAATACTTTCTAATCCTAATATAAAATACAAATTTCCATGCTATTAATAAAAAGATTCGGAGACTTAACTAAATGCAAGTTATTTAACAAATTATTTAACATTGCATAGAAACACACGTTAATAGATAACTTAAAAGTGCATTTTATTTTATTTGAATGTAAAATAAATAATATAATTTTCAACGCTTGAAATCGGAAAAAAAAATTCATTCAATTTTATTATTAATTTTTGATGTTTTTTATTTTTTTGTAATTAAGTTATGAAGCTATTATTACATGTAATATAAAACAATTTTTGTACATGCTTTCATACTTTCGTAGGCTATTTAGTTTTCTATATATCATACATATCAAAAAACACAAGCATTCCAATTCTTATTGCATTCAATTTAAAATATAATTATTTATACACGTATAGCATTACAAAATCATTTGAAAACAATTGAAAATTTTCTTGTTATTGCGGGGCGAAATTTAAAGACGTTCAAAAAAGTTATTTGTGTATTAAATTTGATGAATCTAAGTCAAAAACTGTGACAGAAAATCTTCAGATTTGTGGGTGTAATGTGAAAATTAATTAACCACTAACCATGCCACGAAATGGCCGCAATAATGAGTATCGGGAAAATAATAATTGACGGAGGTGCCAGATACAGCTGTGATCTCAAAAGATTAAGAGATCTAACTCTATATAGGTTAGAGAGCTTTACTCTACTCGAGCTGTTAAAAAGCTGAGATCTTTTAAATACTGGTATTAATTTTATTAACAAACTTCGAATAAAGTAAAATTATGTAATTGGTATTAATTTTCTATGGCTTACATAGTTGTTTGTTCTATATGACAAATTGTATTGACAAAATAGTAGGTTTGCTTTGCCTTAAAAAATCTATTGAAAGAATTTTTTATATAAATACAATTTATGTAAGTCGTTGAAAACCATAAAAACATTTCGAACTCGTGACTAAAATTTTAATCTCAGCTGATTAACTTCGGTTTACTTCGGCTTATTTGTGATGATTCCAACGGAATTAAGATTTTCAAAATAACGAAATCTAATTTTTCATTCCAAAATGCCAAAATAATTCTGACTGTAAGCTTATTCGTAACATGCCAAATATGTATAACGTGCATATATAAAATTGTCTGGTTATTGATTTTTCTCATGCGTATAGCAAGTTTCTAGAAATAAGTCTCCGAAAAAGAATACTTTGAGCTTAACGTAATTATTTTAAGCTTTAATGAAAAATATCTTATAAGAACATGCAATAAAAGTAAAAGTAAGATTCATTCAATATTTAATTAGAACTAGTTATTAAAATAATTCCCGCACAATTATTCGATGCTCACACTTTGGCGCGCACACTAAACACCAATGCTACGTCGGATATGTAAGACTTTAAATTTGTACTTTTAATTTAAATGCATTGCCCAATTTATGTAAAAACTGAAAATCATAAATATTTTATTTCATTCAAATCCAATAACTATTACATATGTAAGTATATGAATTTTAACTTATTTGTGATTACATATTGACGTATAAGTGAAGTAAAAAAAAATTGTTTCAAATGATTCTGATTTAATAAGATTTTAATAGCACCTTAAAACCATCATAGGTCCAACTTCCTAATTTTAAGATGCACGTCTGCACGTCATATGGAAAATATTCAACATCGATTGAACAAGACGATTTATAGACGGCAGGTGGTTGCCAAATCACCAATCCATTACTATAGACTATTGCTTTTGTCATAAGTGTCACTTCATAATGACCATCAGCACTGAAAGATATATATTTTTAACACAACTCCTGTTACTAATAAATGATGTTTCAAGTTATACTGGCTGTTAATGTGTAGATATATTTGTAAGTTTTATGTAGTAATAGTTTAAAAAACACTTCTTATAAATAAAGTTTTCGTTTTAAATAACAATGTTTTCACATTTCGCTGTGTATGATATATGCCATATCACTATACTAGATCGCTCCTTTATCAGCAGTATTATATATGGTATAAGGTTATATAGTTTTTTTTATTTTTATAGTACAATTGAGCCATGAACGCTCCAATATATACCAGTTACAACCCTGAACATTTACATATGTTCTCTGCATATCTAATTATGTATATACGTATGTATACGTTTTCTTACTATCCATTTTTAGCGAAGTGCGTTCACCAACCAAGTTCAAATAAAAAATCATATTAGTAAGTTAAAGGGGACTTATTTACATATATAAGTACGTAATTTATTAAATTAATGCAATAAGCGCATCAGAGAGCCAAACTTCAGCATTTGCAATTTCTTTGTCGATAGATATAATACTTAATATGTTTATGCTGGTCACACTAAACAATTATAATAATACGATGTACGTATAATTTGAAAATTATGTATTTGACGCCATGACAACAAATAATCAATGCCGTTATATTATATGAGACAATTAAAAAATATTATTATTAACCAAATTTTGAACAGTTACATTACATTCTAATGACTTCATTAGACTGAAATCATTTCATGATGAACTTTTTTGAATCTGTGTCACCAAAAATAGTATTAGTGAAATTACATGTCATAAAAAAATGTTTGTACAATCGCCCCATTCATATATTTATTTTTAAAAAATTACAGGATTGAGATTAGTTCGTGTATTTTAACATAATTTAATTAAACAAATTGATAATATCTTCACATATGCATATAAATAAAATATAAATCCAAATCTACATCAAAATAATCTTTAATTTAATTATTTTTAATTATAAGTATAAATGCGATTTAAAATACAGACATTAAAAGTATATACAAAGGTGTTATTTTTTATTTCAAATATGAATAATTATGCACTGCAAATAAAATTATTTTAAAAATTATAAAATGCAAATTCACGTAAATTTCTTTTTTTACCCTTGCAGAGGGTATTTAATATATATATTTAATATATAAAAGTATAACACTAACCTAAACCAAGAGTACTTCAACTGAACCGACCAGTAAGGTTGCCGACTGGTAGCAGCATTAAAACTCTCGAACGGTCTTATAAAATGCGTGTTATTGTCGGAACTAACGAGTAAAATGACCAGTACCGACAACAGCCTGGCTGAGAACCAATAACAGCCTAGTCGATTTCGAAGCATACTGGATACCTACTGAGCTTCGGAACCTTTTGAACTCCTTTAAATTTAAAATCTAGAGAAAAGCCAAGCAAAAGCTATCAGTGCTAGATTATGAAGCGAAAAATCGGCTCTAACAAGCAGAATGTCGAAGTTTTAGCCTGAAAGATATTTTACATAAATTTCAAAATAATTAACTCTAATTCAAATTTTTTACCAAGGCAGAATGAGTCAGTGGATGTGGTAAAAAGAGCGTTAGCCAATAGGAGTTTCTAGCTGTTTTCCAATAACATTGGTTCACCGCTCTGCAAGGCAACACAAAAACGTCGTAACAGAAGTAGGTGAAGTCTGGGGCCAAGCTGGACGCGAGTAAAAAACTATGAACGATCCGGATTAAATTCTTAAATTTTTGCCGTTAACATCCGCCAACTAGCCAGGTGTTATATGTAATTAATTGAAAATATCCACTAAATAATATGTGACGAAAAGGATCATGATATCGTATATTATGAAATCAAACGAAACTGAATGCATAATTTTTTCATTTATTCGTTATTCGAAATACGAATAGCCGTCTGCTCACTGTGACATGATCCCGTTATAACACATCTTTGTTTGCGTCGAGACAATAATAGCCCGTCAAATAATCACACTTTATAAAAGAAAAGATGCGTACCTGATCGCACCCATGCACGCATGCTCAAAAAGGACTGGATTTTTAATTTGTCCGATGTCGATGTCGTAGTAGGATCAAGTGAAATAAAACTCCACAATTTTCGACGCGTTGCAGCGAAGGCCCACGTAGGCTCATTGACTCATTGACCTTTTTTGTCGATTTGACGCCTCTGTGTAATGTCATCTTAGTGGTACACCACTATCGATTTCACTATATACCTCACACAATTTTAAAGCACACCCACCCTGTTCGGTGCTACTTGTTATCATCTGGAATAAATGTATCAACATACTTCGCAGTCAGTTACGCCCGACTGCAATGTTCTTTTTCGTTTGTTTATCAAATAAATAAAATCGGGTGTTAAATCCAAAATTAATATGAAAAACTAATATAAGGGCTCTGATGCAAAATTGTTGTATTTTTGATGGTTTGAAAGATCCCTTTAGAAATAGGAAAAACTTTCTCCGAAACAGGTTTCTTGGATTGAATGAATGTTACTGCTTATGAAAAGAAATTAAAATTTACACGACAATATTTTGGTATCTACCGGGTTATTCTGGTTTGAATGTTTATTTGGTTTAAATGGTTTATTTATTGCTTAGTCGTTTGGAAACATAGAAAAAGAACGGTATGATAACAAATCTGAGGATTACTTATCCGTGCTCGGATATGTGTTCAATCGGAGGAAGGCTTTGGAAGACTCGTCCTATTCAGCACTATATAGAAATGTGGTTAAATTTTTTACGATTTAGGTCATAAGTCACAATATTTAAGGAATTAATTCCTGGTTAAATTCAATGATTCATATATAGCGAGGGATGACGCCCACTCTCATCGCTCTAAGCTAATACGTGCATCAAATCAGAAATGATTATACTGTTCAAGCTCAATAGCTGCCAAATAAATAAGATCTATTAAGTTATTATATTATCCCTAACACCCTGTTTAAATTGATTGCAGAATTTATTGTTCATATTATATATGAAACATATTCTAAAAGTAGGTAAAAAAAAATATCCGGTTACGCTTTCTTTCCCCCTAAAACACTACATTCGCACAGTTTTAAAGCTATTGTCACCAAATGTAAAATGCAGGGGACACAATATTCCGCACTGGCATTTACTTACTAATCAATACAAAACGTTATAAAAAATAAATTTAAAAACGTTTTTTTTACTTATTTTATATTTAATATGTTTGTTTATTTATATTTAAATATATTTAGGATAAGTGTTTAATAAACATAAAAATTAATATGTTAGCTCAATTTGTGGATTTAGAGGCTTAATCTGATTGTACTCATATGCTATTATATGCCCTACGGCAATTGCAATGACATATCTGCAAGGGCAATAAGGCTTCGGAACACCGAAGCTATAGAATCTTTCTCAATTTTTCATTTTATCAAAGAAAGCGGACGTTATGAAGAAACCCGTTTTTAAATAATATGAGGATAATATCGAAACAAATATTTAAAATACTGAAATGTTTATTTTATAAATTATATATAGCACACAAATCGTAAAATTATTAATGTTCAGTTGCTAATCAATTAAAATATTGTGTAAAGTGTAATTGTTAAACAATACACCCTGGAATAACACTGCTATTATAAAATCAAAACACAAAAATAAAAAACAAAGCTCTTCTACAAAAAAAAGGAAGGTATTATACTTTACAGATTACATTAATAATTAAAAAAATATTTCGGAAATTATTCTTACGGTATTTGGCTTAATGTTAATTTTAAATAACTTAATTCAAATATTATTTTTTTGTAAATAACTTAATTCAATTAACATCAATCCACTTTGCGCAGGAAACCGTGCAGGTCGCAATAAATTGTTTACCGTGTTATTTGAGGGTTTTTGTGCTTATTTATTGTGATGTCATAAATAGTAATGTTTTTTTTACGATTAAAATAAGGTTTTAAAAAACTTAAATTACAATTATACAATATAAAGTATTTTTGGTGATAGAAAATAAAAAAATATATAGATCGTGCGAGATTTTTAACAAACCTACCTTAAACCCATCATAAGTCCAACTGCCAAATTTTAGAACACATGTCTGTTCATCAAATGGGAAATATTCTACGTCTATCTCACAGGATGACTTGTATATTGCTGGCGGTTTCCATTCAACTAATCCTTCAGAGTAAATTGTAGCTTTTGTTGCAAGGGTCACTTCGAAGTTACCATCGGCACTACACAATATCATTATTTTTTTCAATAGTTATTCGTAAAAATAATATGCTTTTTATCATTTTCAATCATTCGAAATTTTGTTTATAAGAGTTGTGACAATTAACTTTACTATTTAAAGATTTTTTTTGGATTGTGTTCATCTATTTTCATACGAAAATATTTTTTTAATACTTCCAAAAATGCGTTTTCTTAACTTATATTAATGTTATAATTGTGGTAAAATAATAATATATATAAAAATAAAATACCAGAAAATATTCTAGTAATTAATTTTTAAACAATGTACTCTCGTAGTACACGGCCGAATTTCATATTTTTCGAAAAATATTTGTTCCTTGCGCATGGACACTTCAACTGCAGCTGCTAATACCGGCATTACCAGCAGCATTTCTGCCAAAAAGGAACTGCAGTCTTGGGGGCTTTATTGTACGTCCATCAGATGATAAAAGGTGAAAAATAAACATCTTGCTGGGATGGCGTGGAACGGCAGATAATAAGCGTACCTCGTCCATAAAAAATATATCATTAATGTTTCTTTAAAACTGGGTAAATATTGAGAAAATATGTGCTTTGAGAGGGGTCGTGGCCTATAAAATTTTTACCACTCTTAGAACAAGCTTTCTATCTTCCAAGCTTTGTAACTTTACCAATAGAATTCTGGGTAAACGATCTACCTTCCAAGTATTGTGGCTGTAAATTAAAAACAGACTTTTCCGATTTGTTAGGGAGACTCCTAGTGCTATTCATGGCCATCAAATTCATGTCAATCTACTAAATAATTTAGCTAATTAGCTTTCAAAAAATTTGGCTTTATCAAAGTGAACGTGTCTTTTAAGTCTTCTGTGATCAATCAATAAAGAAAATTACCTGTTTCCTATGAACTATCTGCGATATAAAACTATGAAAGTGATAAAAAAAAAATGTGCGAGTTGTAAGCTTTATGTTTTGTGCAAGGTTTGATAAGCTACATATCCGAGTAGATTTTTTTGTTTTCTAATAGTAAGCTAATTATGAGAAGATATATATTTTAGGGAAGTGACACCGTTTTAAACTATAATGTGTTGAACATTTTTAAAATACAAATATTTTATCTAAGAGAGAGTGGTTTTTGAAAATAAAGTTGTTTTTTATTTTGATGGATTAAGTCTTCTATATAAATTGCAATCTGAAAATGTAGACAATTGGCTGCTCCAAAAGGAAAAAATAAGGAAAATTTTCTTCTCATTTAGCATTATACACCCATTTTTTATATTTAGAGCTTTCAGTGCTAAGGCAACATGATTTTGGCTAGGCCTCCTGTAAAGAAAACATTTTTTACTTATCCCTAGTATACGGCCATTTAACGCAAAGTCACAGTTGCAAGTACTGATCAAAAACCATCAAAAAAAGCCATCCTAACGGGACAAGGGTAGGGTGGATTTTATTTTAATGAAGAGAGATCAATCGAATATTTGCCTGAACATAGAGAGGAACGAGCTGCATGGGATATTCATCAAGGACCATTGGAGACCCATGTTTGAGGACGCTGAATGGCAATCTAAGCTGCGTCAAAGTTTTAATATGCTAGGAAACCAGGAAAATATTAGACTTGAAGTTTTGCACATTTGTCTGATGCGATTGAAATACATCAAACATAAATTATATTTTCGTTCATAGTGATAAAATTGTCAACTGCCTATACTATTTTACACACCTCTGATGCCTTTAGCGATCATCAATTCTTGTTACAAGCCGTTTAAAGCAACAAGTCCAATTTATATTGAGAATGCACAGATTCCAAAAGACGCCAGAACAAATTCAGAAAGATTGCCCAGCAAATTTTGCTTTTCTACTCATGATTGGTCTTGATTAAGGACTTTAAATCATTTACAAGGATGAGGCACAATAATACAAAGATCGCAATGCCACACTTTTACGGAAAAAAAAATTAAATTGTTTACTAAAAAATGTTAATGAAGTAAATATCATAAAATAACCTAGTTATTAAATTAGAATTAATTCTTATGTAATATCTTGATATTCTATAATGATTTAACATTTGGTCCCTCTTATTTATTACGAAATTATGACACCGACAACTACTCAAATCCATAAACCCACCTGGTCGAATTTATTTTATGTAGTTGTCCTATTTTAATCCTTTTTTATCATTATGCAATCATTATAATTCGTCTATTTGTGTCAGGTATATTGGTAAATAAAAACAAATTAAAACAATCTATTCGAAATAACTTAACAAGACAGTTGCTTAATGAATACATGCTGATAGTAGATTTTTCATATTAAATTTTTCCGTAGTACCACTAAGCAGACAAAACATGAAGGCTCAATACGCTTTAGCTGACAATATCTGTATTTATTTTCTGATCATAATGATCGGTTTGTATTATGTTAGTTGTCTCTAAATGTGAGTACCTATTGATAAAGAGAAATAAACTTCATGGTAAACGAATAATTATACGACATTCCATGAGATCGGCTGGTTCATACAGACAGTCGGAAATGGCTACATCATATCGGCTTTTAATGCTAAATAAAATCTTTGTACTTTATCGGGAACAAAGTTTAGTCCTATTTTCAATACTTCTAAATGTTTTGTGGTACGTGGTTCTTTTTATAAGAAATTATCTTTTCACAAATAGTCCTATGGCATCTTTACGATGTACTGATGAATGGCAACAAAAGCAGTTATAGCTATAAAAATAATTAAATAATACTTGACATACTTTGAAGAAAAACGCTCAGAAAGGAGGCAAAATTTCAAGTAGCTTAAACTTTTAAGGACACAAATTCTATTAGAACAGCTTCATACGAACCGCGAACTGTCATCAATAATATTTCAATATGCTCAATTTTATTCATGTCAACAAAAAAAAATTCATTTCTTTCTCAGGAAATAAAATTTATTTACTTAGTTTTTTGTTATGATCGAAATAATAGCTAACAGTTCTCGGAAAATTATATGTTAAATATATCAATATAGTAATATAGTATTAAAAAAATTTTTTTTGTAACTCCCGAAAATATACTACATATTTGATATACAAATAATCAAAAATCAAATTTAAAAGTAAATTTTTAATTTTTATAATTATATGATATTTTAGTAACATTTGTATTTGATTTAAATTGTTTGCATATTGCATTAATATTTATTACCCATAATTTAAAATATTAATATTTTGGTGTCAATCGCAAACCACATTTCTCTTTAAAATTTTAAGAATAATGTAACAAAATTTGGTTTGAATTTTTTTTTTCATCGTACTTTGAAGATTATAGTTACGTCCAAAACGCCACACCACAAGAAGGTTCTATGCAACATGTGCTTAGCTGAAACAACACTTGTATCAGTCTATTCTAAGCAAGTTTTATAAATAAATATAATAAATTAAATACATATTGATAGAATAACTTTTATATATATGAGGAAAATAGTATGTAGTTCGTGTTTCATAAATATTACTCAAGAAATATATTTTATATTCTAAGCAATAAACAAAAAAAAAGTTGTTGTTGACCTTAGTATAAAAATTTAAAACATAAAACTCTGGTAATGGTACTGCCCCATTTTTAAAACTAATAAATAATAATTATTTATTTATTTTTGAAGGGATAATACGTACATTAGTTATTCATATATAATGTAACTAAATGAACCCGACCTTTTTTCGCCTATCGTATTATTTGGGTTTCCGATATAAAGAGAACCAAGTCACATAAAAAAAACTATACAATACTGTTAATATAAAGAAACATTGTGCCTAACTCAAAACATATATATATTTATATATACAATATAAATTAACTTTATAAATGCTATTCTTAAAACGTTCTAATATCCGAGTCCTGAAATTAAATCGTGTGACTTTTTTGTTTCGCTGCCATAGTGTCTTTGTCAAGTAGCTTAGGTATCAAAGACGAAAGCTAATTTGTTTATATGTTCCACATATCCAACAGCCATTCATTTATAATAATTGATGTTGAAACAGCTCATTCGATACTTACTTATTATAAAGTACAATATCCGGCCTCCAAATGTGATCAGAAGGAACATGTAACATATGAACACCTCCATATTCTTTGGGCTCCCATCTTAATTTGTAGTCATACCATGACTATAAGAACATAGAAGAAAATATATATGTTAGACTTCAATTGCTAATATTTAAAACTAAATAAAATTTAAAGGAGTGCACAAAACTAACTTT
Source organism: Drosophila melanosoma (assembly GCA_035042045.1). Classification (NCBI taxonomy): domain Eukaryota; kingdom Metazoa; phylum Arthropoda; class Insecta; order Diptera; family Drosophilidae; genus Drosophila; species Drosophila melanosoma. The sequence goes on from JAWNLY010000048.1 coordinate 3,107,889, forward strand.
AAATGATTTTCAAAAATTCATAATCAAGTTAAAAAATAAATTGGCATTTGTTGCCTATTAAAACTATTATAAATTTAAGTAAAATATAAAAGCATGTTTTAAAAATGGTAATAGAAACGATTAAATTCTATTACCAGATACATAGCATCTGGACAGCTGGCCATATACTGTTCATGTGTGCGTATTTTCGCAACGTAATTGGTAAGCTAATACTACCTGGCAGTCTGGACACATACGTGATGTTTGCATAAGTACTGTCTTTAAGTCTCTTTGTAAGCTTTAACTTTTAATATATAAGTTATCTTTGAATACTTGCTATTTCCACGCTGTTTGAAATGAATCCATATTATTCCCTTTTAACAAATGTTTCAAAGTCTTCAGTAAAAACCCACATGGGTATACACAATACCTTATGGTATATTAAGTATATTATTGAATTTCAATTCTAAAATCCTCTGATAACTTTAGCGTAAAGCGTCTTAACTTTTTACCTGGTCTAGTCCTATATCCAACTCTATTTTATTATATTTTTTAATGAGTCAAGAAAGCAGAACGTTTACAAAAATTATGCAGATTTAAAATGTTCAGTTGATATATATAATGACGAAAGACCTATACTTAAATAAAATTTTATCGATAATTATGATGCTAATGAAGGCCATATACTATATATTTTATGGGCAACTTCATTTGACACATTTATAATCCATACAGGATCAAAACATAAGCTGTTGTACTTTAATGTGACATTCCCCAACAATCTGCATTCGTAAATATTTCCGTCTATAAATAAGTGTGGTTAAGAAAATCTCACAGCTGACTTTTCGTAATAATTCATAACAGACTGATGAATACTCCAATAACAGTATAATTAAAGCTTCTAACAAGTAGAGAAGGTACTGTACTGTATGACGGCTGTTAAGTTTGTTGATGGGGTTTGGGAACAAAACCTTTTTAAATTATGAGATTTTACGATTTTCATTAGTAGGTGTAGTTGGCACCCTTATTTTTGTAGTTTTAAAATTGACATCTCTATCTCCCAAATTATAAAAAACTATAAGCTATCGCTATTCGGGGTTGCTTACGCTTGATCGGGCAAATTTTTCATAAAAGACAAATGCAACTTCATAAAAAGACTCCTGGAAAGGGTGCACCCATTTACATTGAAGTTAGTTTGAGTAGCACTTTTTTTTGTATATTTATTTAAATAATTATAATATTGTTCCTAAATGTGTTACTATAAATAATTTTAGTAAACACATTTTGTATAATAATTTCAAGTAGATTTATACTATGTTAAGAATTTTATCTGCAGTAATGAAAAAAAAAACAAAGAATAACAATAAGTTATAATCATGTTGTTACCTGTTCAACCCATAAATTAGTAGTCATGATCTGGTTTTTAAGATTCTAGAATTAAGATAAAAAGTTATATTAGAGGGCAAAATAAATATGATGAAAAAAATAAATTTATTAGACTACGGAAATTGTTTAAATATCTGCAAGCGAATGCAAATACAGTTTTTTTGATAAGTTATATTTAGTTAGTTTGTTAATATTATATTAAGAGATCTAGTACTTGGAAAACAAGCACTAGTGTGACTTTAATGGTATATATACGTTACTAGAAAACCCAGATACATTCAACCGAATCACGTCGAGCTTCACTAATTGCATTAAGCTTACGTAGCAGATCACTATTGCCTTGGAGCTCCCTAATAAGTTTCTGCATGCATTTTCAGGGTGTAGCTTTATTGCAGCAGCATGTAATTGCTTGCATTCTCTTCAAAGTTCTGCCAAAGTTTTCCACTGCGTGGCAACGTGGATGCATGGAGCCTGAAATGCCCAAGACTCTACTCAGCTGGTTTAAAATAAGTCTTCAATAGGATAGCACGCAAACGAGCATCACTATCACTAAGGTAGCACCGAACTGAATGATTCCCTTTTTTACTTAGATTGTATGCCGACATTCGACATAAAATATCGCACAAGATACTTAACCTCACGCTTGCTTCTTTTACATTTCTGAACAGTATCGTATTTTATCGAAAATTTCTCCTTCACTGTCCATGACTAAATGCAACAAAGTTACGAACATTTCATAAAGTTAATAGAACCGACTCTCAAAAAATATAAACATTCTTCTATAAAAGTTTTTTCAACAAATTTTAAGAATACCTACAAATCCCAACTAGAACCACAAAAAAAAAATCGGTAATGTATGGGTTGATATGCTTCGACCATTTGAATTTAAAATATCACTGTAGAAGAATTGTTGCTCAATAATTTTCGTGTTCCAAGCGGAAGTACTAGAGAACAGGGCGTCACTTGAATTCGGACAATAAATCGGTATTTGTTTTGGTTCTTTCTGCTAGAAAACGTCGATCAGTAAATTTGGCATTTAATCTATACTGGCCGATTTTAAAATCGAAAAAACAATCCAAATAATTATTAACGCTGATTAGGAACCATTCCACTGCAGTGTCTGGATTGGTTGAGAAGTACAAATTCAAGCCGACTGTCTTGCTACCATGAGAAAAAAAGAAATCAATTCATCATCAGTTCATCAGTCACTGTTCAGTCCAAAAGCAACAAAAATGTTTATGGGTACCCCTCCTATGTTAATAATAATTATGTATAGTTATTGGAACAAGTCAGAAAGTTATGTGGCCAATGCGTTGTACACAATTTTTGTTTGCTACAAAAGTGACATAAAATGAGTTCTATTTTTCCACCGAGTTCCATTGCCAAAGGGCCACAAGTCGGAGATAACTAATCAGTTGTACATATGGCAAAGAATGTCGTGTGTGCTAATTAACGATGTTAATCAGTTAATACACGATCCGTGTAAAGTTGTTCAATGAATAATCAAACAGCATATTAGTTTTTAATGTGTACGCAAACTTCGAAATAAATCAATATAGAATTCATAGTTCACCGATTTAGATCAGCCAGTATAGTCGCACGGTTAACTTATTTAATGCTATCTGTTAAACTTTGGGGATTGTTAAGGAAGTATGTAGGAAGTATGCATGCATATACTTGAATAATTAAATCCATATACTGATTAACTTTTTGTATATAAGCCAGTTTGGTAGAAAAGAAGTTTAGCACACGCAACGCTTGAGTTTTGTCTCCAAAACTACTCCATATGCAAATAAAAATGTTCACACAAGTCAATAAAAAATCTAAAATACATTCACTGATAAACTATTTTTGTACCCACCGAACTGTAAATTACATATTGCATACATTTCCAACCTGATTCTTAAAAACAAAATTTACATTAGTCGGACATAAGGTTGATGCTAAGATATCTATACTGACTTTTATACACAATTTCGATCCTCAATATTTGAGTTCACAAGAAATACATGCCTGAAATTAGTTGCCCTTTTAAACTAACCGACAATTTAATCCTGGTGTAAATAAAATCTATAGTCAATCGCGCAAAGTACGTTGAAAATAAATTGTATAATTTTAACGCTACTATATTTAAATAAATTTAATAATATTACCAGGACAGACCATAACATGCCGGTTAGTGAAGTCAAGGAAACTGGTGGAGTTGAATCTCACCTGATGACACTGAGGTAATGTAAGTATTATGTCAGCTTATGGACAACCGGCAGTTTTTTTGTTAGTTTTGTAGCTTTTTAAATTGTATTTTTCATTTTTTTATCGTCAAGCTAACCGCAATATATAGGTCCAAATAAAGAAAATTGGTGTGTTCAGCAAGCTTAATTTGCGGCACTAAGAGCAGTTCCAAGTAGCGACTGCAACGGTGCCACCTCTTAAATAAAATACAATCTGTAGATTCAATACTCACTACGTCAATAAGTTGCGAAAGTTTCAGTTTAATGCAAACTTTAAGGACATCTGTAGTATTAACAACTGGGCGGACTAGTTTGTTGTAGTTACTCAGAAGATCATCGTAAAGTCGCTTAGCATCCGGATTGCCAGCAACTGCTCCGTGTACCATCAAAGCTGACAGTATCCAAGCTTTGATACTTTCTTGAGATGTTAACTTCATTGCAGGCGCTCATAAAATGGGATTCAGATTTCTTTGTATATTTATATTATTTTCACCTAAAAAGTATACAAATATAAATATTTATTAATAAGCATCACATAGATTTACAGCACGTTTGCTCAAAAACAAATGTATATTGTTTAACCATAAAAAATAATAACCCCCCTTGCATTACCTAACCACTTTTCTGATAAGCCTTTTTCTAGCTATAGCTTAATATCTATAACTAATAATTTGGATTGGAATTGGAAAAAGTATCTCATGTTTACTGGTTAAATTTCAAAATCACCTTCATAACCAGAAACTAACACCACAATTTTTCCAAACATAAATATCGGAACTGACCGAAAATACCATATTGGAACCAAAACATCCCAGAGGAACATCATCAACGTGCCTTGCAGGTGTACGAGATTTTTTCCTCCCAATTTAAAGTTTGTAGTTATTAAAGTCTTCCAAATATTGTCATTGAATATTTACTGATGTTAGAGTTAGAGAAAAAATGGGAACATATATATTGTTCTTTGAGACTTTTTAAGCTAACATAATGGATAAAATGATTCTGCATAAGCATATAAAGCCTGAGCTTAATTTGAACTCACTGTGTGTGTGGGATATCACTGCAAGTGTAATTAGCAAATATGTGTTACAAAAAAACATGGTAAGAAATAAGTAAAAAATTGAGGTATATCGAAACAGCGATATTTAGATATGCAAAATACGTAGAATGTATGCATAGCATCGTTGCAGGATGCAAGTATGTAAAATACGCTTGAATATGTAAAGCGATAAAACACTTTTTTTGTAATAATAGTAGCGTATATTTTTAAATTTATTACCATATTGCTAACGAGATACATCAAAAACCAGCCAATATGTTATTTCTGTACCTAACCACATTTTATATAAGTTTTATAGTCAAGTGTGCTGCAAAAACAAACGCTGCAAACGCTTTTCCTTAAAGATGTTGCAGCATCTTTACCACAGTGATTATGATTTGAAAAAAAATGTTCATGGCGATGTACTATATTTTTTATATCTATCTCTATTGTTACAATTTTTCCAAATTTAATTAAAACAATATATTTAAATATGAAAGATGATGAGATAACTACTTTGCATATGCCAACACATGTGTAGATACACCTCTATAATAGTATGAATCGAATTGTTTGATGGTTTTGCAAAAAACAATCAAAGTTAAATACACACATATTTACGTATAAATGTTTGGAAGTGTGTTTGTATATGTGAAAACAATTTCTGGAGGAGTGTTATTATGTTATAAATAATAGGTTTAACATTCTTTTTTAGTTCTTTAACATTTAGTATGTCTACATTATTTTGTGTATATATATATGTGAAAGTTCTTGAAATTACACTCACACTTTGGTAGAAATAGTAGAAATATTAGAATTAGCTTTTTCACCGTCGAAATTTCATTACAATTTATTTCAAAATCTTATATAACTTGAAAAACACCATTCAATTTTATTGTAAACAAAATTAACCCGCCCTAAGCATATAAAATACGTTGAGTAATCTTAGAGAACTATGTGACATAGATAATGAGAACTTGCTTCGCTCTGCCAACTCATGTGTTAGCACAGATTTCAGCAATTGAGAGTCATGGAATGCAAAAAAACCACCCCAAAAACAGCTGTTCAATATTTAGTGATGGCAAATATACATACAAGTTACGAAACATACAAAGATAATTTTTTTTCGTTATGAATGCAAGCACACGTTTGAGTAACTTCCATTATCTCGTAATTTAAAAAAAATGCAGAAACAAGCATAGATATACAACATAATTTTGGGGTTTTTAGGTTATGCATTGCATGGGTGGTTCCTTTCGGCAGCCATTTGTAAAATATGGTTGGTTTTGCGCATGCGAAAAGGATTCTGCATTTGTGAAATGTATGTCAGTAATGTACACATATATTATATTTTTAAGTGTATGATTGAAGTCATTGAAGTTATTATTCTTTTTCCATTAATTTAATGAAATAGCTGTTAAGCCAGGCAAATCCGTCCAAATGAATTATAAGTGTTTATTTCTTTCATTTCTATAAATATTAAAAAAAAAAAAAATATATCGCCAATATATAGTGTAAGGTCAACACGATAAGACGACGTTTAGAATCGAACTGGTCTGCCATAACGAGCATATCTTCATTTTTAGAAAAATAAGCCCAAATACATATTCAGCCGCTCTCATGTTATGTTTACTTATCTTAATGGAGCCACTTGTAAGGCGACTCCATGTGAGGGTTTCTTATTTTAATGAAGCCACTTGCAAGGCGAATCGATGTGTCATTTTGTTATTTAAGTGATCCCCTTGGCTATTAAAAAATAGCTGGGAAAAATTTCGATCAATTATGATGAAACTTAGTAAATGCGGTTATATTGATTTTAATATAGAAATGGGAGCGTATTACTTTGTAAGATGCCAAAGACACAAAAGCTTACATTCGATGCGCAAAAACATTAAAATAATAAATAAAAAAATAAATAAAAAAAAGCTATGCGTTTTAAACGTTGTTAACAGTAAAAACAAATCACATAAATATTTTATGGACACTTACTGGTATTACCTTAAACATTTTGAATTTAGTGCTCAATTGGGAAGTTACAAAAATTCCGTTTCCATCTTGAATATACCGTCCAATTGATGACTATACTTTGACAATTTTTGTAGAAAAGTGGCTTTATCGACATGCAATTATTGATTTTTGCCTTAAGCACAGTACATGTATGCACCAAACCTTTAGTGTGCCATCTGTCATCAGATGGTATTAATTACTGATATAAGAGTACAATGTTTGATTTTGCTATGTGTGTATATAAAAAGTCTTGAATATTGGAATCTGCAAAAATTATTATTTTGCCTTTGTTTTTATTTTATTGTTTACTAAGAGAAAAATAACATGAACTGAAATTCAAATTTGATAACAGTTTTGAAAAATACTTTATTTAAATGTGTTGAATAACATTGACCAAGAGCTCAGTAATAACCTGTCTCAAGTTACATCTTTAGCGTACCAAATCTTCGGGATTAAACATACCCTACAAAATATAAAATTTATCATTGGAATGAAAATACTAAATAAACAAAAGTTCAACTTACACGAGCACGTCTTAAGATGGAGTCCTTACTAGCATCGTAGGGATGATCCTTTGATGGGATTTCAAGAACAGCTGGTACTGGTGAAGTATGTGCATCAATAACATGACGAATAAGCTCAGCATATGTTTGATTTATCAAGATAATGTCGATATCATCACGTTTTAAAAAACGCTTGAAGCAATCTTCAATTTCGCTGACAGCAGTATCTATATGAAAAAAAATCAATTTTGTTAGTATACATATTATTAAAAAATTGCGATTTGAAGGTTTTTCAGATTTTTGCGAAGTGCATTTTGCCAGTATTTTAAATTGTAAGATTTTTGGCAAACTTTACAGCGGATTCAGTGCATACACTACAATATGCATTGTCTGCTTCGACGCCAAATCAGTTGAGTTAATAATACTTCAGTCTACAGACTATATTTTCCAATTATACGAGTCTATACTCATTTTATATTTCTGTATAGGCGACCAAACTAAGTTTATGATATTAAATGAACAATTAATTATAATTTAATTTTTCGAATAACTTACTTTTGTCAACTACCATAAAATTCGGATGACGATTTTTGTTTATTTCACCAACTCCACCCAGAAGAAACCCGACACATGTGTCCTATAATAATACAATAAAAAAAAAAACATACCAAGTTAGTACCAGTAGGTATTAGCATTTTCAGATCCAAGTGTTTAAAAATATATATTTAATTTATTTTATTGTTCTTGTTTTCACACAGCTGTGGAAATAAAAAACAGAGATTCATAGACAAAACTTTAAATTTTGTATATTATTATAGTATGGAATCAGCATTTCTCACCCTATTTAATTAGTTAACTAAAACAGAAAACCACTTAACAGTATTCAAGTTTTAGAAAACTTATAATAACAAAACTTAATAACATCATTAAAATATCATTAAAAAGTTTTTAGTTTTGATCATAACTTGGATTTTTTTAATCTATCTTATTATATGTTTTGAATATTAAGGATTCACATCTAAAATTTGTGCACCTACTAACTATCGGAAGATAAAATAATCTTAATCCTTATAAATATAAGGTTTATATATTCTTGACTAGCATTACTAGCCGAGTCTTTATAAACATGTTCGTCCATCCGTCCTTACTGATTGATTTGATTAAACATTAGTGTATATGGACTTTTCGCTGTGAGATCCGGAAGCATCGAATTTTTGTTTCATAAAGCTGCCATATAAACGCATGTTGAATGAGTTCTTGCCTGAAATCTTTTATTGTTTTTCCAGTTAGCCAAACAAAACTTATCAGTGCAATGTGTGTTATTGGGCTCCTCTTAACTCTCACAATTATTGCACATAATTTTTTACATAGAAGGGTATGGAATCTTGATAATGCCTTTTATCATAAAGACTACGATAACTTTTACGTCCAACTTCAACATATATTTTCAACTTTGTAAATTTAATTATTTTTCTTTGATTAATCCAAGTCTGACAGACAGGCGAGTATGTGCAGATATTACATATTTCCCAGAATTTTGTCTAAATAATTATATTAAGTATTTTATATAAATGCATAAAACTCATGTTAGCTTTAGAGTTCACACATGTATAACAAAAAACACACAGACATATTATATTCGTTGCTTTCTGACAATAGAATTGTGTGACACAAAAAATATAGTTATTACTCACCTCATCGCCTATTACCGATATTAATTTTCCTTTTATTGCCGAATGTAAAGCCATTGTTTTCGACGTATATTAAAACTTTTCAAGTAGCAAAACTACAGACTCAGAGAAACTGTCAGCTGACTGCTGTCACGAGATGATACCACGAAAACCCAAAAAAAAAATGCTAAACCAATAAAATACTTATGGTCACCCTAATAGCATGGTTACAACAATGGAAGGTACGCTGGTCTTATTTATTCCAACGCATATATTCTGAAAGCAATATGGCAATATATTGTTATATTTTGAATGTAAAGAAATAGTTTGAATGTTTATTAAATAGTAATTTTTCTTGCCTATTTAATTTAAATAATTTACGAAGAACGAAAATAAATGTGGAGGCCCTCAAATGTAAATAATTTAGTTTTTGATTCTCAAAAACAATCTCAAAAATACAAACATACATTCCAAATGAGAGTAAATCAATCTCTTTTTAAAGCGATTTTTCAAATCAGTCTGACTCAAAAAAAGAAAACACAATTCTTTATATTTTTTTAATAAAATATTTTATTTATGTTTTTCTGCCTTTAAATTAAATGTTTTTATTTTTATTTGAAAATATTTTTAAAATTACGTCTATATTCGTCTTCAAAAAAAGGAAATTATATATTATGTGTTAACATAAAAAAAAACTTCATTTTAAAATCCACGAATTTCAATGTATAAATTATCGTCATTGTCATTATCTGTCTGTAATTTAATACCTACAGTTACCAAAATTGGATGGAATGTTACAAGCCTATATCAAATACAAATTCAAAAGGCAAACTTGAAAAGAATTTCTTATGGAATCAAAGTAATTGGCAGTCGGACGCCCTACTGCAGCTTTCTTCCTTGTTTTTTTTTTTTTTTTGTTCATTTTGTGGAACTTGTATTTAGTCGCGTCGACTATTTTTTTTTTTTGGTATTATCGTCAAGTTTGTCTGACTCGATTTCAAAGTCCTTACTAAAATCGCTTACAAGTAAGAAAACATTTTTCGAAGTATCTTAGTATTTATGATTTGTAAAAATTGTCGTCCATTATTATATACTGATTGCAGAGTTGGAAGAATTCATTAGAAGTTCTTATAGTTGTAAAATTTAATAATAATATTGTTCGATTGGTCTGAATAAGCAAAATTCAATTAATCATCACTTAAATCCAATTATAATATAATATAAATATCTTATTGAATCCATTCAAGGTTGATGAATTTTTACATCTTTTTTCGATCGACATCAATATTTCTATTGTAAAGAGGACTGTAACAATAAACATAAAGATCTAGTGTCTGTCAAACAATCCATTTTCATGTGAATTTCATTTTTCTCGTCTATCCCCGTCAAAAAGTTTTGCCATCTGTTTTGTTCATTTTCATGGAGTTGACATTCATAACCAATTTTCATCTGAATAAGAACTTATTATTGCAATTGATTAATTAAAATTTAATAACTACAGCACAAAAATTACATATGTGCTAAAATCGCTAAGTTTGTCGTTTCCTAAAGATTTTCCGCTCACAGCTGCTAGTGTTGTTTCTGTGCAGCCAAAATATATTTTTTAAATTAATAATTTAAAACTAACTTGTGTTATTAAGTACTTAAACATATAAACAAAATTCATACTAGTTTAAAAAAATTTGCAAATGCATGTTTGCTTACCCAGATATGAAATTCAATTGGGTAAGCGAACAGAACTGACTTATGGGTGGCACAAGCGACAGTTTACCGATTCCAAAATATTATCGATAATCTCACATTATCAATATTCTCTCTTATCGATGTTGCTGTGGTTAGTCTTACATCTGCAGCAATTCGCACATGTTTGGTAAAATGAATGGAGCTGGTGATATACTAAAGGCGATCGCGGAAACAAACAGGAAAGACCGAAATGTTTACCTCAACGCCGTGGACCGTGTGCAAGAATCTGTAAGTGACATAATTAATGATAGACCTATGTACATTTCTTATAAAAATGCACGGTAAATGTTTTTACAGAACGCGGCGTCGCAAGCACAATCTATTAACTTCTTGCTTTCAAAAACGAAGACTCGACCAGTCGGACTGCGTTTCTTGATTGAATACCTAAACCAATGTCCTAAAAATGTTTTAGAAAAGAGAGCTAATATTTGGCTGACTATTATCATAAGATCCTGTAATACAAATGAAATCGGCTTATACGGTGAACTTATCTACGAAGTTTTGGGTAAGTTTAAAATATTGTTAGCCTACTGGCTGTTATGAGCCTTAAATATCTTGGAATATGCAAAACTCTAGACAAATTTAGCAACAGGAATAACAGCTGAGTTCAGGAAAAAGTACGAAAAATGACAGGGTAGCCTACCATTTTCAGTATTGTTAAAACTTATTTTTTAAATTTATTTATAGTAATAATATTAGATTAAATTGAACACTAAATATTTTCTATGGTTGAAACTTTTCACGACTAAAGATTCAATTTTTGACCAGTATTTATTAGTGTTTGTAATCTGGCAGCGAAGGTAGAATCTCTGAATGTAAAAAATACGCATTATTTTCCACATTTCAAATTTAACAGAATTTGAAAGTTAAATCGCTGATAAATTTTCCACGGTTTGCTTTCAATAAATTTTATTTAATTACTCAGACAGCAAAAGTAAAAGTAAGAAACTGGAGTGTTTCAAAATTGTTATCATAAATATGCTTGTGAACCAAACTGATTTTATGTCACGCCTTCAGGGATCTGACAAATCTGACACGAAACACACAGTACTTGTTATCAAAATTTTAACAATAGTTTTTAATCCCTTTTCAGCTCTGCTTGTTTTTCAAATTCAAGTTCTGCCTGAAATAGCGAAATGGTTTGGTGCTACTTATCTAGGAAAGGTTTACGAAAGTTTGGCCATTTTGGAAAAGCACAAAGGCAAAACCGCCAGCTCTGTGGCTGCTCTCAAGACAATACAACAATGTTTGAAATACTACCCTGGACCTAGTAAATCTGGAAAGCCTTTAATTGTGCGCTACCTCTTAGCATTAGTGGACAGCACAAACCCCGAAGTAGTTTATAAAAGCGGTAATTGCTGGTTGCTATTACAACAAGTACGCGGGAACAACGAAGGAAATTTTAACTCTAAGACCCAATGGCAAGATTACCAACTAGGGTTATTGGGCAGTCTCAATGCTCTCTTAATCGATGCATTTTGTAATCATAGAATTGACTATATCACGATGGATACAAGCAACAAATTGGAGTATTTCACGTTGGAATTACAAGGAGATCCAATCGAAACGGTGGCTAGGGTTTCCAGACGCTTCTGCAATCTAATTGACTTTCTTAAGATTGCGTTAAGGTTAGAAAATAAGGATGTGATATAAAAGTACCTTGCATCGATAATTAACTATGCTATTGGCATTGTATATATTGTATTGTCTGCTTATTGCTTTCATAAAAGCCATAAATTAAATTTAATTGTTTAAATATGTTTTAGATTTTTGCATAATACTAAGAAAATACACTTCTTTTAATACTTTCTCAATTTTAACAGCCAACCATATCCATCAACTAAACTAATACGGACAAAAAAAATTTTGGATTTTATTCAACATGGACAAGGATTGAGTGAAAATATAGACGTGAGCAATCAAAGTATGGATAGTGTCTGTTTAAGAAACCTTCTACCTACATTGCATACAAAAATTTTGGAATTACTGGAAGTATTAATTGATACGTAAGTTGCAAAATATTTAAAACTAGCCATTAGAAGTACTTCAGTTAAGATAATTTTAGTGGCATAGGAAACTTCCACTTTTTTACGATATTATATGTAACTAAATCGTTTTTTTTTTTAAATACAATACGAATTTTTATAGTCCTAAGTTTTGATAACGGACTTAACTTTCATCTGTGGTTGTTAACTCATTAATATTTCGTTTTCTGATTGCGGTTCTTTTGATAAGCTCGTCTGTGTAGGTTTTGTAAGATAATTATTTTTATAATATAATATATATAATTAAACAAATTCTCAAGTTTAAAGCCTAATCTTCTCGTCATTTAGCTGCCACACTCATCTCAGGATGGATTTTAGACTGATAACAAGTATTCTAATGGAGTCACTAAATAAAACAAAATGGTCATCAGCGGGAATTAAAATTGAGTATAGGTATGTACACCAATAAACATTAATCAGATAATGCATTATTACAATTTACAAATTGTGAATATTTTATGCACATATCTTTGGTGGTCTATTTTGTTATTATGAAGTTCGATATAGTATGAAAGCGTAAATCTAAACCTGCAATGTAGAGTAATTAGTAATACACCTCCAAAAATGTATAACAAAAAATATTAACAAATTTCCGGTTACTTTGGTGTTATATATATATAAATATATATGAATTGTTCATAAAGTTTTTCAAAGGCTAAGATCGAGGTTACGAATAAGGTTTTTTCTATATTCCAATAAAACTGAAAACGATTGATGCAGTCTGACTGACATACAAATGAACATATATTTTTTAGATGTGCACAAAATCAAATATATATATATCCAATTGTCAATTGTTCAGTTGGATAAAATTTATAAATTGTAAATTTATTTAAATATTATTTAAAGTACTTATTATTTAATATTTTTCGTAGTAATTTGCGAATGAAGGTGTACAAAGTAACGATGTTGTGGATTTGTACACTTGGCGAAGGAAGTGGGTGTGACTTAATTGCAGATCGACTTGTCAGAGATATTCTGGAAGATGTGATGTTACGTCGAACAGATATATATTTAATGGTAAATGTTCCTGCTATGTTATTTTTGGAATGCTTTTTTAACTATTAATTGCAGTCCACAGCTCAGTCGAAAAATGTACCCCAAAAGAAAGGTAAAAGAAACCATTCTTTAATAACTGAGCTATCTGTTCAAGGAGAACCTATTACAAATAAGGGCAAAGTGGCTCTTTGTACGCAAGCTTTTCGATGTCTGCAGGGAGTTCTAGCTTCAGTTGGCTATTTATTAAGGTCAACACTTCTAAAGGTAAGTTGTTTATAATACACAATCAATATTTGAGAACATTTCCTGAAATTATAAACATTTTCTTGAAATGAAAAAGAATCCAATTTTTTATTTACATTTTATTATAAGCCAATTAAAACTAATTAATCTTATTGGCGATATGTTAAGTATAGGATTACGAAAAACCACAAAGTCAAGAATATGACAACGAAGAAAAAAATATTGGTAAACCTAAAACTCGTCAAGAAAAATTGCATTAAGTTAATTTCCTTTGAAGATTTCCCGGAGTCTGCTCGAAGACAGATTTTTGACTAAAATACTTGAAGCAAATCATTCATGAAATAAGTTACATATCATCGAATACGAGAATGCAACTCATTATAGTAAATATTGAATTGAAATTAAAGAGCGTAGTGGAAACTAATGATTTATGTTGAACATTATAAGTTGTGATTTTAATTCCTTAAAAATTCCAACATAATATTTATTAATAATGTGCTAATTTTAATCTATTTTTTTTTTTTCAACAGATGATTTTTAACACTATATTGGAAATTACCTTTCAAATATCAGAAAAGCGGTTGATGATGCAATGCTCTTATGCCGATTGGCCCTGTCGCCTTGAAATGTATAAAACATTATTCACATTCATAAAGTTGAGAAATAATTCCAGCTCTTTTCCAAGGAATATTATTCTGTACATACTAGATGAAGCGTACAAAACAGATCCAAGCTCAGATATACGTATTTGTTGTAAATCCATGATCGCCTCAGTCGAAAAAACTATTCATCCTGAGAGAGAAAGCTTATTGTTAAAGAAAGAGGATCAGAGTAATACAAATATAAGTACTAGTTCGAAACAATATGAAATTGAAGAAAATACAAATGTAATTGAGGAAAATCCAATTGCAATTGAAGAAAATCTAATCGATGCTTCACAAACCAAACACATATACAAAAGTGGACAAATAAATGGCGAAATATATCCTGCTTCTATGCAATGTTCGAACGAGGAAACTGATATTGGTGCAAGTGAACTCTCGCCGTCAAAACAAAAAAAAGTTAAAAATACCAAGAAAAATGAAAATATTCGGGATAATTCTGTAATCAATGATATATTACTAAACACTCATGAAGAGGATCAAAATATTAATGCACTTCCGAAACTTATTTTAGATGATTCTAAGAAGTTCATCAAAGTTGACTTAAAGGCTAATAATGAAATTATCACTAAAAGCCAAGATGATGAATACATTGCAGAGTTAAATGCAGCATTTGTTGATGAACTAAAATAAAATTATATATATATATACACTATCAAGATTGATTGTATGTCGTTAGTTATATTGTTCATCAATGTGATTGAAGAAACCCAAATCATTAATTACAAAAACTAAATTAATTTTATTAAAGTCAATGAGAAACCAATTGATGGCATTTATTGAAATTTTTATAATAATATAAAATACGATTAATCATCATTACTTTACAATTGAAGAGGGAATGCCTAAGAATGCAATGACTTTAGTTAAAAATAAGAACAGTTGTATATAATTTTATTTACCCTTTTTTTTAATTGTATCAAATTGTTTTCAAAACCCTGAGATAAATAATAAAATCAATTCAGTTCACAACACATTAAAAAGTGCATTAAATGGCTTTTCCGTTATTGATATAAAATAGTTTTAAGCTAATAAAATACTTTCCATGAGGTCAAGATCCTCATTTTTTGGTATTACCTAGGGACAGCCGCCGCTCGATTTAAAGCAACACATTGCGCATTATTCAACTAATTTGAAACAACGAAAAATTAAGCATGCAATATAAGAATTCCTGGAGATATAATCGAACGAGGACAGTAAAAGTGGTACTAAAAATGATTTAGCTATTTTTGAAAATTTTAAATTGTCTAGAGAAACTAACAAATCGCTATCACGCACTTCTTCAGTCCGAGAAATATATTTGAATATTTTAAAATCGAAGTAATAACATAGCCTTTCACTATCAACATTTCGTAAATTCCGGGATTTTTATTCGAATTGCGAAATGTAAAAAATGTTAATTCAAGAAATAATAGTTTATTGTTATATTGCTGGTAAATTGGAAACAGCTACCAATTAGAATATTTACAATTTTGTTATTTAAACTCGCCAACGCGCTAACGTTTTGGAAAAAAAGTGTGGCATATAAATTGTTTATACTACTTGAACATAGAACATAGAAATAGACACCGTATTTTAAATTGCTCTTTCTTAAAATATATTAAAGATTCGCTTACTAGGGGAACTACTTAAAATTAAACTTTGAGGACTCCATTTCGATCGGAAACCATAGAATCGGAAGAAAGCGAAACAAATAAAACTTTTTGCGGTCAAGCTTTCACTGTATTATTTAGTATTAGTTTTGTCGATGAGGTCACGGATAAGAACTTGCTATATTAACTAACCGAAGATATCACGGAATTTTACGCCATCATGTCCTCCAGGGCGACGTTGAATACTGCAAAAGACCGAGGACATCCTTTAATTTTATATATATTCAGGAGGTAACAATCAACTAGCAATAGAGAATTTGCCAATTTGAGCATCTAGATATTGCTTGATAATAGCGCATCTCAACGTTTATTGTATATATTATAAAAGCGGCCCACAGAATATGTGTTTGAATCATATTTATTTTGTGGCGTTGAACTAAAGTAAGAAATCTGAAGACTCGTAATCTGCGTATTTTTACCATTTACTCTAAGATACAAATGCATACTTACCAGCACAAATAGCGACTTCGTATATTTGACATATGTTTTACTTTTTGTTCAACTGAAAAAAAAATTTATGTAGCACTGCAAAGAATTAAGGATACTAATGAAATAAAATAAATTAGTCACAATAACTTATGATCGTATTTGACTACATAGATCTTGGTGTCTTAGAAAACTCTTTTCATACAGATACTCTGGCAGAAGATCGATCGACTCGGCTTCGATGCCGGACAAGTAGATATGCATATAGACTCCTTGGATTAAAATGGTTTTTTTTTTAACATATTGCACAATTTAATCAATTAATTACTTGGCGAAGTTAAACACCGATTGTGAACAGTTCTTTTGCGATACCATAATTTTAATATTGTTTTTTCGCCACCGCTTTTTAGTCAGAAGCTCAACTATTTAAAGTATACATATATATAGTACACATTAACATTTTTATCAAGATGCGCCATGATCAGCTGTATCAGCGCATCGCAGCGGGGCATCCACCTCAATCAACCACAAAAATAAAACAGAACGTCTACGTTAAATGTCCCTTCGTTGCTAAAAAGATAAAAGCTGATTTGCATAATATTATTGTTAAGGTAAGCGATGTAAGACTTCATAATGATAATTTTGTAAGAAATGGAGATTTTATTGAATTATATTTATAATTATTGGTATAAATATATGTTAATTATAATGTAGCCTGATGTTCGTTCTTAAGCATGTGCATTGATGAGTTTTTAAACAGAAATATTTGAAAATGTTGTATATGGAAGTACTTGAGTACTTTTATAATCACTGTCCTTTTATATTTTGCAAAAATTATAATTCAATTAACCTTTTCTTTTACTTGACTGTTGTTATATTTGTGTGCAATCGGTGAATGTCCATTAATGTATGGTTTCGGTCTGTGGGTCGATGCATATTATTGAATTTGATCCTTATTCATCTTTATAGATTGAGCACATAACGATTTTTTCTCTCAAAGTACTCGTACCCGTCCTCGTAACTGTTACCGTGCTGTCTCGACAAAAGTTTGTATACATTATAGTGTAAATCCATGTCTATTGCTGACTGGGATTCACCTGTCCGTTAACTATTGGCAAAAAGTATGGATGCGCCATAGCCTCACGAGCTGTAAGACGGTCAACGTGATCATAACGCAATAGCTTATCAAGGAAGTCTAATGCTTCTGGAGACACTAAATGTTGGTTATCAGAATGAACAAATCGCTCCCAGCGCTTGCGGGAATGGCGCTGTAAAATATCGTGAAATCGCGGATCTAGATCAATATTGTACTTATCAAGATACGCGAACAGTTCTTCGGTGCCCAGCACCTTAGCAATTCGCACAAGTTGATCATAGTTGTCATGGCCATGGAAGAATGGCTCTTTGCGGAAAATCATAGACGCGAGCATGCATCCCAACGACCACATGTCTAGCGAATAATCATACATTTGATAATCGACAAGGAGCTCCGGACCCTTAAAGTAGCGGGACGCCACTCTTACATTATACTCTTGACCAGGATGATAAAACTCAGCTAGACCCCAATCAATGAGACGTAACTTCCGATTTTCATGGTCTATCATCACGTTGTGTGGCTTTACGTCGCGATGCATTATACCCATGCTGTGGCAATAGTCGAGTGCCTTAAGTAGCTCGAATAAATAGTAGCGTATCTCATAGTCTGTTAGTGTTTGATAGAGTTGTTTGAAATCTGTATTGTTCACGTGCTCAAATATCAGTGCTGGAGTTCGGGATACTGGGTCTTTGACGACAGCTAGAAGCGTTATTATGTTGGTGCCCCCACGCAAGTTTTCCAAAATTTTGATTTCGCGCTTTATCTTCTTTTTTTTTACAGGCTTCAATATTTTTACAACACATTTCTCAGTTGTTGTTATGTTGATAGCCTCAAACACCTCAGAGTACTTGCCACGCCCTAACTTGCGCACCAACTGGTAATCGTCCTGGTTTCCCCAGTCGACTACATAATTCTCATAGTCCCAATATTCGTCTGGCTTGTGGGCGTTTACGTCTGTATAAACGCGAGCCGCACTTGGTAGTGTCATCTCCGTCGAATTATTGTCCACACTATGTTCCTCTTCGGCAATAGCTTTAGTTGTGTGCTCTTCAGATGACTCCGTAGTGGGTGGATGTGTCCACGCAGCAAGATTACCGTTAAGAAACTGACTGAAAAACAAAATGCAATACACAAGTGTCAGTTCACAAAAAGATTACAACTTTTGACACAACAAAATTACAACATACCTGAAAAGAATAGGTTGCCCAAGACCTAATTTTGGATGATAATACTGGGGCCCCTTATGGGACCAACCACAAATTCCAACCACAAATTGATGCTTTAATCTCAGGGCTCTACAATCTGTGTAGCTTGTAGCACAAATTGTTCGAGGCAGTCGACGTAATATGCCAGAGACAGCAAATTGACGGTGGACGGCAAGCACGTTACTTTGAATGTTGCGCTAATTTATGTAATATATATAGAAGGAAATCATTTGTACAGTGAGTAATTAGGAGTTAACTATGCGTTTTTAGTTAAATACCGAGCATATGCATACATATATGTTGTACTTTGCGTATGTGCATAATTAAGTTGAAGATTGCTTCACCAATTCACAGCGCACATTTTTCATACCATTCTCAAGAAAATAGTGTGCATATGTGTGTTGCACACGCATCTATGTATACATTTCTGGGTATGTGTGTGTAAGGTGGAAGTGTTTAAATTCCAGCAGATAGCATTCAATTTAAAGAAGAATTGATATCTTAATATTTATTGGCGCACGTACAATCGGAGTAAAAAATAAACGAACTGAAAAGCCTATTTCCCGGTGTTTAGCGAGTTTTCCAACAAATAACCATTTGCGACTGACAATAAAAACACGGAGCACATTATCACAATGAAAATAATCACGTTATTGTATAACAAGCAAGCAATACACGTTCTGAATGTAACTTTAAATTATAATACTCACATATTTTATTTCAGACAGCGTGGATGACGTGAAATTTTCATTATTTTCATTGTTGAACCGATATCAGTGAAATGGCAGTTCAGGGAACTAGTTCACCAGGGATTGCCTTTATTAATTATTGGTGCCATTGTAGTTGTCTCAAACCAATTTTATATATTAATATTGTGATACTAGAAAAGAAGCAGAGTAAATAAAACTTACTGTAGATTTGTTCTGATTTGCGCGACAAATTTTGATATAGTTCGCGTTCCATTACCAATTTCAGTCAAACGGTTTTCTCATCACTACTAGGAACTGCCACATAGCGGAACGTGTGGAATTTTTTCGAATGTGAATGTGAAAGTTTAAGTAGACAACATCCCACATCTTGCATCTTGCATCTACCGCCACTATTTTTTTTTTAGAAATATTTTGCAAAAATAAGCTATAAATTTATTTCGAGAGATATATAATGATTTTGTTGCTATTTTTCAAGCTTAGCACTCTATTGCAAGAATTGAATGCCATTTTGAAAAAGCAGATATGACGAGAAAATTAATTAAATAAGTCAAATGAATCTGTTGCAGGTTTTATGAAATCTGGGAACATTTTGAGAAAGGAGTGTAAGCAATAAGCCACATATTCTAAGAAAGTAACCATCGACCATTCTTGAATAAAGGACATGGATCGAACAAGAAAAATACCAAGGGTTTGATTGAAATATAAGTCTCTTCAAATAGTCCGATTGTTTTTCATTCGACCGATCCTTCATGGAGCATCTCTCTGGCACGCAACACATGGCAGTCTGTGAACAACTACTTTATTTTGTCGCTGTGCTCGAAATTGTTTTGTTCCTTAGTGATCTTAAGCTTAAGATTCTGTTAGTCTAGCAGCTATATTTCATGGTTTTGTTGCATCATAATACAAAAAATACATTAACTTTTGCTTCAACTTGTGTTTTTATTATAGATTTCGAGTTCTTTGTT
This sequence comes from Drosophila melanosoma, assembly GCA_035042045.1. Taxonomy (NCBI): domain Eukaryota; kingdom Metazoa; phylum Arthropoda; class Insecta; order Diptera; family Drosophilidae; genus Drosophila; species Drosophila melanosoma. The sequence continues at coordinate 3,128,447 of JAWNLY010000048.1, forward strand.
TTTTAGCTCGAAAGGATTCAGTGTGCTGAATACAAAGAATTTGGTTCACTTCCTGACAAAAGTGTGCTTTGACGTTTAATTTCGTATTTCCAGTTTAGTTTATTTTCGATGCAGTGTCAGTGCCATATAGTCCGATTCCATTATGAATATTTCTTACATTCTCGAATGTCTACAGAATGTGAACTTGTGCGCAAACTTGTTACGACTATTGCGATAATTGATCATTCTTTATATCGATATTGTCAATATCGCTCAACTAAATAAATTGTATTAATATGTATATTTCTAAAAGCTAACTTAAAATTAAATCCGTTTTCTATCTTAAATGTTGTTGTTGTTACATTTCATGTAATTAAAAATATTAATTGTATAAGTAAGATTTTATTTTTATTTATCTTAATAGACGATCATTTTTAAGTTTTAATTTGAAACTCTTGAACTTGAATTTTGTACAATAAGTGGAGATAGAAATTATTGAGAATACCGTGAATGATTGATGCTTGATGTCGCTCTGCATCAGCAAAATTATTGATTAACGTCGTTCTGTGTGAACGCAGCTCTTCTCTATGTGCATTGTCAGTATGTGTACACAACATTGCGCAAAGTCCACTCATCACTAATCCAAACAACTGATTCAAACCGCCGATTGTAGCCAGTGGCGAATTTGTTGTTGTTGCCAAACAGTGAAATCCATTATTTATTTAACATCTAGTCTTTAAAATGCTTATTCTTACTATTATTTTGTAGACCTGTTTCCAAGGCGGAGAATTTATACTTAAATTCCTAAACAAAACTCTACTAGTAATAAAATATTCTACTTAACCCACTAAGACAATTAACAAAGTAATAACAAAAATTAAAATTTCATTTAACTAATAATAATAATATTGATAATACTAATAATTATAATAATAATATAAGTTTAATATAACAAAGCTTACGTGAATCTTTTCATTCTCTAAATATATTTTGATTTTGAGACATTGTTTCATTCCGTTCGAAAGCGAAAATGTCAATTTCCAATTTCTGAAAGTCACGAGTACTGTACTGCTCCAGTTTTCATTTGTCCGATTGTTTTTTTTGCAAATGTGCCCTGGGCCTGGTAAAATTTATCTGCGTACCTTAAATTAATTGTTTGGATGGTTACGGGTGCATTATTGTGCAGACCAAACACAAAAGAAGTAGTCGCGCTTATCTTACACTGTGCTTGGACCCCAAATATTGTAAATTCCACTTGGTTTTTTATATTTTTGTTTTACTCAAAAAGGAGTCAAATGCAACAAGGCGTTGTTTTTGTGTTGTAGTTTTCAAAAGCATTGCTTCACAAACAGATTTATTTTTTAACCAAATAAGTCAATTACGAAAATTAGCAATAATTCAGAGTAATAAATTATATTACAATTTTTTTCTTAGTAGATTAAAATTATTGCAAAATATTTTAACTTAAAAATAAAGTATCCAATGACTATAAATGAAAGTGAGTAAGCGGCAGGATATCCGTGTGGCAGCATTACTTGTAGAATGGAAAATATAAATCTGATATCAATTTCCCCTTCATCCAGATTAGATTAGGCTAAGTCACTTCTTAAAGCAAGCTCAGACACTCAAAAGATAAAATAAAAAACGATTGCAGCGCATACTTTCATTCACAAACCAGAACTGATCCCTAATTGGTTAACTAGAAACAATTGCATATACCTATAAACATATATACGGGCACGCAATCATACTTAACGGGGTTCTACAGAATACACACAAAAACATATTTACGTCCGCATAAATTATCATGCCATCATTTTCTCACATATTCTCGCAAATTTATGCACACAGAAAATACTTGCGGCTGCTAGTAGAATAAGATCAATATGAGAATTATTTTTAGTTGGTCAATAATATGCAAATGCATATTGTGACTTAATTATATTCGGCATTTTTTCTTTCAGAAGTCGAAATATATCGATAATCAAGAACCGGCGACAGCTATCGATAAATAAAAAAGCAAACCAGATCTGCGCCGAAAATACGAACACCTATATTTCTCTGAGATTGGCGTGTTCATACACTTAGATGGACAGGCTGATATGGCTATATTGACTCGGCTGTTGATCATGATTAAGAATATATATACTTTATGGGGTCGAAAATGCTTTCTTTGCTTGTTACATACAAAACCATAATACAAAAATAATAAATACATTTATACCCAGTTACAAAATATTACAGTTTTAAATTGGGAAAGAAGAGTGAGTATATTATGTAATATTTAATAATAATAACAGTAGTTGGTTTTTAACATTTAAATTTTTGGGAGTCATGCGTCGATAAATGTGTAAAAAATATATTAAATTATCGATTTTTTTAAGGTTCACCATTTTAAGTTGTTGGGTGATATGGGAAGGGTTTGTTTAAAATGATTCCACATTTATTATATGTAATTTGACAAATTACCAGATAATGAAAACACCCTTCCCAATATTGGCAAGGACGTATTGTCAGATAAGTTTGTGGATGCAACGAAATTAAATACATTTGCCGCGTTTCTTGATATTTCAGTTACAGAGACTCAATTCAATAGTGTAAGCCTATTGAATTTGCCTATCAAGCAGGAGAACTACTGAGCATGTTTTGCCTGCACATTATTGCTTACTTGTTCCGATTCAGGAAATGCTTCTTACACCAATGAATTTTATCATGCACTTTAATTAACAGTGTAACTTCGAGATGATCCAATTTGTATCTTCTTCGACAGAACTGTCTACTTTCTAAACCCTATTTTGAGAGTCTTCCATTTACACTTGGTATTCTAGTGCTGATTTAAATTAGTAAAAATCGGAAAATTCTTATAATTTATTAATATATATTTACATTCTTGAAGTTGAGTTTATGCGGCTTAAAATTTTATTTACTGATTTTTTAATATTTGTTACACAAACTACTTGAATTATATGAATTATATCCATCATAATAATTTTTCTATTTCCAGTATCCTTTCTGGTAGAGACTATTTGAGTGTATTAGTGGTTTTTTATTTCCCTGCGGTTGTATATCAGTTCAAATAAAATTATGGATGTTCTCTTTCAAGCTAATATTAAAATTATAACTTTACAAACACAATGTTGTAAACAATATTTAGGAAATATATTTATGTAATGATTTATTCTTTATTAACTTAAGCTAACTATGTGTTGTATACAATTTTTATGAAAAATTTTACTAGTTTTATTGACTACTATATACTTGCAAATAACTTTTAAATATTTATACCAAAATATTATGTAAGGTTTTTTAATCAAACAGTTTAAACCTACCAGCTCGGATTATTTGCTAGTTGAAATGATTTACTGTTGACTGTGTAAAACTGCGCATACCATTTCCTAAATTTTTTAATCGAAGACTCTTCCAGCACTAGCAAGGGGTTATTCCGATAAGTTTTATGATTCCATATATTAATATCACGTTCAAACTTAAATTAAAAAAAAAACAATTATTAATTTAAAATAAATTGTTTATACATTACACACCATAATGGTTTCCCCGTACATTAAAATTTTCATAATTGGAGCCATTAATCGGGTTGCATAAAATCTGTGAACAACTTTCTGCAGCAACGGTTTTATTGGAGTAATCGTTTGAAATATTTGAAAATTTCCAAATGTTGGAGAATCCAAAAACAGATGAACGTAGGCGGGCCCAACCTGAAAATACACTTATAACATATAAAAGGCTTTTTCATTACAATTTTTAATTATTTATTTACTTGTTTGCCTGTAACTTTCATTTGAGAGCATCGTAATTTTCCAAATAGGCTAAAATAATGATTCAACTTAATTTCGGCAATGTGTTTCTTTTCCGTAACGTTCCAACTAAAAGAAAAATTAAAAATATAATAATAATAATAATAAAACTTTCGTAAACTAGCTTCAAGTTGGATTCTGAACTTTATTTAATATCTTGAATCGCTTATGAAAATAATATTCAAGGAAAAAGACACGAATGTGAAATGAGAGAAAGGAAAATATTACGAGTTCTTTGGATTACTCCCCATAAGGTATTTTTGTATTTATATAGAATAAGCTTATGAATTTTTTGTAATAAGCTTGAAGAACTTGTGGAATGGATCATTCAGAAAATGAGCAGTTATTCATAGAACTTTTTTCTTAATTGATTTGAATTATTGTAAAAGAATTTAATTTAAAATAAAAGACAGGCCATAATTTTCGTTTTCACAATAATCCAATGTCTGGACCCAAAAGTGTGTGTCAGGATAACCGAGTAGCAGGATTACTTATAGAATGGCAAATAGAAATCTGACAACGGCATATATCAATTTAAAAAGAATTGAGTAAATTTCAAAACTATGTTTTTTTTCCTTCAAATAAATTTTAATTCTATAATCTTCGAGTAATTATTATTTAAGATCAAAATAAAAATAAAAAATTCGTAAAGTCGCAATCAACAGACTGCAATGCTTGTATTTAGTGCACATACCTTGCTTGCCATTGATGAAATCCGAGGTAGCGAAAAATACGTTGTTTTATGTGAAAGCCACTTGATATAATATTATCATTGTGAATTGCTTTGAAGTGTGCAAGATCGGCACCATTTTCTGGAATTTCTTGAATGTGACAGTTCACATAAAACTCGTTTCGGCCATGGTAAACAAATTGGTTGCTTTGAAGTTCGACAGATTTAGGAAGAGTCCATGGAATTTCGGAACCTTCGACACTATACCAAACAAACACAAATCCATTAATTTCTGTGGATTCCCATTTCTTAACTTTTGTTGCCGATGGTACTAAAAGACAAAAATTTTTAGTTAGTTAATTTTACAGCTATATATTTTTGTTTCTGATTTACCACAAGTGCTATAAGGAATGTTTGTACACATTCCGTCGGTCCCTCTGAAACTCCATTTATGAAAGGGACATTCAATGTTATCTCCAACAACTTGACCTCCTACTGCTAAGTTAGCTCCTAAGTGTGGGCAATATGCATCCAAAACAAAAACGGTATGTTTTTGTGAGCGATATATTATAAAATGCTCCCCCAGGCAAGACAAATATGTTGATTCACCAGGCTTAAGCTTAGCTGATTCGAGAACTCCATACCAACCATTTGGATAGGGAGGAGGTAATTCCTTTGCTCCAATTTTTCGTGATTTTCTTAAGCGGTTAATTGAGTCCCGCTTTTCTTTGCTTCTCAACTTGTTTGTATTATTTAAAAATTCCCAGTCATTACTGTCATCCATTGGCTTGTATGTTTTAGGAGAAATCAAGATGTTAGCTAAAAAATGCAAAATAATTTTTTTTCTCTAAATCTGTTTGAACGAACACTTCTCCGGTGTACTTTAGTCTGGAGACTTAAAACATGGATTATTATATTATCTCAAGTGTTCTTCAGACAAGGTGTTTAGATTAAGCTGTCTCGCTCAACGTTGGCCTATTTCCACTTGTTAGTCTAAGTATTCTTAAAAACATAGATCTGAATGAATTCAGCCGGTTGCCCATGTAGCATTTTCATGCTTGGAAAATGCCTAAATCTCAGTATTGATTTGGGCTGTATACCTTTAATGGACCCTTTGCAGGTTTATTTGCACTTAGGCTTCTTGATTTGTTACTGGAAGCTTCATTTGCTTAGGTGTTTAGCTTTTCTGCTCGAACGCCTGGAGCGTTCCTTATGGTCATTTCGAAAGCAATATTTAATTTTTTTTTTACAGAAGTTGTTTATTAAATAACTGTTTTTCGTACATGACATTTTGAAGAGACTTGTTACATTTCATTAACTTTAAAACCGCAAATTCATAAAATTAATGAAACTTGTCAAAAATTGAAAAAGCAGTGTGGATTTTTCTTCCAAAATTCAATAATACGCAGAAATATTTATAGCGATATAAATTAAAGAATATAAAAGAGACATATTGAAATATACTCTGATACTATAATTTATAAAATCTGATAACAAGAAATATTCGTGAAGAAGCTTCCTATCCTGCAAGTAGGCTTAAAAATTGCGGTAGATAGAAATAAAAAAGTTTGAAAGAGTTTACTAGTCAGCCGCCATGTAGCCTTAGCTCAAAAGCTATAAAGAATTTTTGGGGTGGAAGTCGGTGTGGCCGAAAAAATGTTGGAGGCGGTTCTTAGAATTCTTCCTTCCAAGTTTGGCAATTATAGCTCTTAAAGTGCGGGAGATATATGCTTTTATCGTTTTTGGAGGCGGGAGTGGTCGTGGTCCAAAACTTTTGAAGGGTGTTTCTAGCAATTTACTTTCAAATTTGGTGACAAAATTTCAAATGGTCTTAAAGGAGGCTGTCGGTAACAAGCTGCCAGTAATAACTTATCCTAACGGGGCTTGCTCAAAATTCCCGAAGACCTACGAAGACCCTTTCCGATATTTATTGACGGGGCCTGGGCGTGCCCGAGCTAGGCATGGTCGATGCCGATCTTTGAACGACATTACCAACAAATTCCCACCCGATTATGTGACTGTAGCCTTCAGATTGGTTGAGTTATGTGATACAAATGTGTTCAAATTTTCAATGATTTTGTTGTGTTCAGTCGGACGCACTGACAGCATGAAGAGCATAGCACAAAACCTGTAGTGCCTTCTGTATCAAAGAACCTTTGTATGGGCGCCCAGAATTGTCTTAATGGGTACGCTAAGAGAATTGTCAATATCACGGCACTACTTTAAATATGGTATTTAATAACATGCACACAAACTCTGTACTTTTAGTACCATGGTAACTAACTTTATTTTTGTTTCCAATAGAATTTTTTTTTTATGATCTGATTGATATCCAATTTGTTAGACGCGGAATAGCTTTCAAGTACAAATTGCACTCTTTAAAACAAGAAGGAAACATTTTTCTTTGAAAATAATATATTACCACACTGACACTTATAGTTATTGAATAAAAAAAATGCATACCTTTGTCCAATCAAGCGGTATAAAATACAACCAATACAAACAAAGTGTTAGCACTAGTACTAAGCTAAGCACAGCATATCCATTTAATGGAACATGTGGCATAATTGTTAAACATTGATCAAACTCAATCAAAGATTTTAATTTACACAAAACTGAGTACATATTATCTATGTAATTTTTTTTTATTCAAAAGAAAAAAAATGTTTAGCCAGCTATCTACGAGCTCTTTAGATCATAAGAGTTGGAAGATTTATGTAGGTCTGAAGAGGTATTGATTCTTTTCAATAGAAGAAAAACATTAATATGTATGGCGATGATGCCTAGATATGATCGTTTGCAAGTAAAATTGAAAGTTCCAAGGTAAATTGTGTAAATTTGAGTTTATTTAATTGAAGCAAGACAAACTGTTTTATGTGGATATTATACTCTATCTGAATCAGGTGTTCTTCAATTGCTGAAATCGGAGAAGCATTCATTTTTAATTTTTGAAGTAGATTTTCCTTTTAAAAAGATACCCTATAAGCTAATGCTCTTGTTTTGCATGTATTTTGAGCATGTTATGTATTGATGAAGAACTATCCTGGCATACTTAAAACAAAGTAGTTTATAATTATTTTATAAATATATTTTTTTCTGACCACAACTCAAATATAACATTTAAAAAAATATCTCAGCCGAACGCCTTCGTTTTTTTTTCGTGCAATATTTCGTTTAGTTCAATGCGATATTAATGTTATCCTGAGGTCACACCGAGTGACATTAAGTATCATTTTTAAAGATGTTCCGTAAAGATTTTTTTTTATTCCAAAATTTGCGCATAAATTGTGCTGCTGCGGTGACGACGTGAATTGAAATTTATGTTGAAATGATATCACCTACAAACGGAAACTGAACCATCTAGTTTTGATATGACTCGAGAGTCGAGACAGTTCGACTACCAGATACACTGCACCTAATTGCAACCGATCATAAAGCTTAAAAATCACATATGTGTATACAGCATTATCTTGCATTTCCAATTTAATAACATACAAACAAATCAATAAATGGAATTTATATTAAGACTCTCAGATCTTTAAATTCAACTTTATAAAAGCAATTTAAACAAATTAAAATATCTTTTCTAAATGTTCGGTAAAAATTAAAAAAAAAAGAAATATTAAATGAAAATTACATCAGTAAAGTTGGGTCAGCAAACCTGCTTACCAAGCAATTAAGCAAGAGTTGCTATTTGGCCAGGCTTTAAAGCCACTGCCGTTGGTTCTACTTTTTTATTTTGTTGTTGAGTCCAATCCATTATTCCCTTGAGTGGCGTAAAATAGGTCCACCTGCACAGAGATCCACTATGTGCAGGTTAGTCTTAATATTAATGGAGGTCGCCAAGTATCCTATATTTTCTGTAAACTGGTTTCTGGTTCAGTCAGGCTGACTGTTAGCAAGGATCGCGTTACACCTTAGTCCAACTCTGTAGCTCGAAACGATGACTTGATCCCTTATCGAGAAAAATTACTATGAAACTGATAGCAAAGTTCAGGGAACAGGTCTTAACTAGTATCGCTACCTCGAAAAGTGGTCAGTTGACTGTTTTTGCAAAGCTGGTGTCGGGAAAAGGATACGGGGAAACCCAAGTTATGGCTCTAGAACAGCTACGAATTATCTTTCCTTTTAAAACACGCCTACTGTCTTTTCTATAATCGCAACGATTAACTGTTTTTTTTTTCATATTTTACGCGTACAACGTTGTCTCTCCGCCTTTGCGTCAGCATGGCTCTTGCATCTGGTGGTGGTGAAACCACAGGTCGTACGGCTGGCCTTGGCAACGGCTGTTGGGTGACCAGGTATTTCGGTGGCTTCTTCTCCTCGAGCTGCCAAGATGAATGCACCCCACGTCGTTTTCCCACATTCAAAGCTCTGCAACTGTGTGTTTTCACCGGTGGTTTCCACTCCATCGCTATCCACATAGTCATTGCCATCGCCATCGCCATCGCCATCGACATCGCCATCGCCGTTATCTTCCCTATTGTCATTGTCATTGTCATTGTCATTGTCAATGTCATCCAAATCGTCATTCGCCTTTGTCATCGCTAACTAAATCATCTCCACCGCCACAAATTCACAGTAAGTGCTGGAGGTAATGGAACGTTGTTCTGCCAAGTATGCGTGCAGCTCACTAGCAGCACGTTTGGTTTCCTGTTCATCATCCAGCATCTGGTTCCATTTCAATTTTCAGTACCAGTGCCGTGCCCTTCACACGCTTTCTCCGATCTTGGATGTCCATGCGACCAAGGTTGAAGTGCCTTGATTGGTCTTGTGCCGCTTTTTTTTAGACTAGGCCGAACAATTTCGAAAATATCCTTTAATTTGTTTCCATAGTCATTGTAACTGTGACGAACAATGCTTTTCGTAGCCTTGGATATCGAACTTGTGTGATGAAAGATACGGTGTACACTGTAGAGATTAATACGCTGGTGTTGACTGCGAGAATCAGTTCGGGTAGTGCGTCATCCAAACGTTTTTAGTTGTACTGTGTAGATTGAATATCACTCATTTTATAGGCCTTCATTGGCCACCTTTTGCCAAAACTGTACAAGTGATTCGTGATCTTTTTGAAATTTTCCACTACTTTTTGCTGGCTTCAATTATTACCTGCCTCAGTGCATCGCTCGCAACAACACCTTATATATGACTTATTTCCGATTGTATCCTTTATCCGTTCCATAAAACTCGCACATTTTACGAGTACCACGTTCTCACACAGCCAACAACAACAGATGACATTCACCTTTCGGTCAGCTTGGCAGTTTTTTGAGTAGCATGCATACATATTTAGTTTATATATTAATCTGCTTAAAAAGAAGAGAACTACACAAGGATTCGTAACTACGCAGATAAAAAATATGAAAGCATTACACCGCGATCTAGCGTATGTATGCAAATAGCTTTGTCTATTACAACGCTAAAAAAAACCGCTAATCGAAAATATTACTGACAGAAAACCCAAATAATAGAAGCATTCGCAGAAAAATGATCAATAACACAAACACATGCAAATGAGAGATATATTATAATTAATTTATTTATTTAGATCATAAACAGGATACAGCACCGCAAAAATACATCGGGCCACAGAAGAGGCCAAGACATTAGTTAAAGAAGTTTTTAAAAGAGCGATTGCAGTGCTTAATTAATTATGTGCACTGTTTTTTTTTTATTAAAACATAGTCTCTCGAATTAAAACCAACATAATAAAACTTTTGCGACTAATTGGTTAAATAATCTATTTTAATCTATCTATCTAGTCGAGATATTGTAATTTGCATCCATATCTTATTCAATCTAGTTTTGTTTTGATAATTTCTTCAAAATTCTGTTCGTTGACTGTAAACTGATCTGCAGAGTATTTAAAATACTTCTTTAGCGGCAGATTTGAAGAAGTTGCTACGGTATCTTGGGAATTCTTCATTTGTATTTAATTCTCTTCCAAACAGTCAAAATTTTCCTTTCGTATTCCATTTTTAATTGCCTGCGTTCATATTAAGGAGCAGTTACCTTCTTTAATGGAGTATTAATTACTTGCCAATATTTCAATAATCTTAATTTGGTAATAATCTAGAAGTTGAAGGATAGGTAATACAGAGGGGCGTGAAACCAGTTACCATCATTTTGGTATTTGCCTTGCTGTGGTCCAGGCAAGCCACAGCATCAAGGCCAAATAGTTCTGTTCAACTATACCCACAAACGGTTGTTCCTAAGTAAATTAACTATTTAAATGACTTATCTGCAGGGGTATTCAATGCACAAGGTAAACAAAGGTGAAGAACCAGTCTGCGAAATAGTTTAGTTGGCATTAAAAATAATAAATACAGGCTCAATCAAAACATTACAGATACTGTCATTGTCATCTTCACATTCGCCAGCTTGACGAACGTCTGCATACTATGGAATGCTGGACTGCGGGTCGTACTCTGAATCAGTAATCACGTAATCCAAGTAATTCAAGGTCTACAGTTGCAGATTTTATGCTCCAGGAATTAGTTCGTCGTGTTCGAACTACTCAGTTTTGACTCAGGCTTTGTTAGTTTCTATTTGCTGTGGCTGTGTCAATTTCATCATCGGTGGAGCTTGGACATTCCAGCCCATTCAGCTCATGCAGCATCTACTGATACAGTAAAAATTTGATGACATTATTGACAATGAATGGACGGGAGACAACGGCCGGATTGGTTATTGTTATGGGCAACTCTGGTCACACCATTGACAGCCATACTGTGCTTCTGATTGTCAACGTGCAGATGGTCAATGATGAGTCGTATATTTAGCCCACCACTGAAATGTTCCAGCGTTGACAAGTTGAGCAACTGATCCTGTTGCGAGTCGTTTCGCACATCTGTGCTGCCCAAAACATAGGCCAGGAGATCATCGACGCCCACAGCAGCGACAGCGACAGCGACAGCAACAGCCTCACCACTGTTATCATAGCAGGGGTCAACTTGTGCCTGTTCACGGTCAGCTGCATTACTTCCAGTTGTAACTTATGCAGGTTGGTGTTGGCTCCAAGCCACCTACCAAAACGCCAATGCCACTGGCGCCAACCATTATCTGCCATCAGTGTGAGTAAGGTCGAAAATATTACACCCGCAATACTCGTTATAAACTAAGGGCACATATCCTGATGGACATTTGTGTCAGACACTCTCAATGGCGAAAGAGAGCGAATTCGCCACAACTGCCTCAGGACCAATTTTCGACCCAACATACAGCTGCTGTGAGAGGCACATATAATATTTAATGCAATCATATGAACATTTAAATTTTATGAAGTCTGTGATTATTTCTGCGGTAGTGTAATGAATATCTATAGCAGTGAACAAGTAGCACGCAGATTAATTTACATGATGCTAAATTCATATTTTCATAAAAGTTCTTGCAACATCTCGACAAGGCTGTTGTTCTTCTTGAGCATCTCTTTAAATATCTGCCCATTCTCATCTTCATTGTCATAAATACTTGTTACTCTAATACCAGATGATGTTTCAGACTATTTGGAGAGTTGTTGGATATTGTATACAAAATAATACCTGCTACAAACCATATATTACATGACAGATTACATATAACATGCAGTATATTTAATAAATATATAGTCCCTTAAGAGGAAGGTTATATTTGTTCGGTCGTCACAGCTCATTAAAGCATGGGTGAAACTTGTGCTTGATATCTAGGATTTGTATATATGGTCTTATTCTATTGTTTACTTCTAACTACATACATGAATAAAATAAAATAAAATATATTTAAATTAATAAAAAATAAAATTGTCTTGACTTTCGCTGGTTTTTACTTATACTTTGAAAAGTCGAAAGTAAAATTGTACACTTTGGCTATCGGAAGCAATAATATATATAAATTTCTCTCTGAGAATTTCACTTTTTCTAGTTATTTTATTCTGGTCCGTTTGCTATACCCTCACCTGACCCAATCACATTTATTAAAAACTTCATTTCCATTAGGTTTATACACACATTTATAGGAAGATTTGTTTATATATTATTTTATTTCAATCTTTTGAGATTTTTTGTCTGCGAATGCGGCCTTTTTCTTCACTTTTTTTCTTGCTTTTTTTCTATTTTCCTTAAAGTTGGTGTTATTATCGCGAATAGTATATATAGTTAAATCAACAATGATTATAAACATAGCTTGTTAGCATAATGTAAAAAGAGACAACAAAAACATTTTGTATGTGCGTCGCTCAACTCTCCTGTATTCTTCGGTAAGTTAACAGACGTACAGAACAATGATTGTAATAGTTAGTCGTTCCATTACATGAAGAAAAGACAGTCGCGCCGCACTAACGCCTTTTGTAAAATTCTCGTGTTCTAAATGGTTACCGTCCATTAGTCTAAAACTACTAAGCCTACTCCTAAAACACAAAATTTCTCCAAGAGATGGTCTAACTTTCCTTCTATTCGCCGACCTTTACAAACAGTCAAAGTAATAGAGGATGTCGATCGGCTTGATGATCACTAATCTATCGCATTAAAAGCTCTCACTTCCTTCCCCAGAGGATCCTCCGAGACATACCATTTTTTGGTCTTATTTTGAGCCGGATATTCCCCGGGCGTAAATTTCGCGTTGAAATTCCAAGAACAAAAATATGCGTTTTGTTACTTTATTCGACTTGGAAATTGTGCCTATTGTGCCCCCTTCTGAGCTTATAGCAGCTTCTCCATCAATCCCAGTTCCTGCACGAGTGCCAGAATCTTTGATGGGTTGAGGTCTTCTATGTCATTGACACTCATAACATGCATCCCTATGATGCTGCATCTTTTATTGGATAAGGCGATGCATTCTGTTAGGATGTGAGTTGAGGACTCCTCCTCACCTTCACAAACCCTTCACCAGTTTGGATAAGATGCTTCTTAGTCTACAATGTCCTGTCAGTAGACCGAAAGGTATCATAAACCAATGCCTACCCATGGATATTACTTGCTTCCCAGCTCCGTAGTTTCCTATGCCTTTCTTTGTTCCTGAGTTGCAGCCGTATTGTGTTCCTTTCTATGTCACAAAACAGCTCTGGCCCTGTTAGGGGTCTCTCTGCACCCAGTCTAGCGTGCTCATCATTTTATGGTGTGCGGTTTCATAGGATGCATTTCATCTAGTGTCGTCCATTCCATTTTGCTACTGGTTTGAACTGTTTTGTTGGAACCTTATGGTGTGATGGAGTGGCGTGAGCTCCATGGCCATTGTACGGCAGCTGCGCATTGCTCCTGTCATGAATACGCACGTCATTATTTGAAATTTTTGCATTTGCTTCTTCACGGTGGTCCACCGAGCTCTATCACCCCATGCTATCAGTGAACATAGATTTTACTACCATTAGGTATAGCCATCTGATTATTTTTGGTGATTTACACCATGACTTCCTGGCTATGCAACGACATGTGTAAAGCACTCTGGAGCACTTCACTATCGTATTTTGTACATGTGTGCCAAAGCTAAACTTACTGTCAAATGTGACCCCGACGTATTTTATCTCCTTGCTTGGCTTCATAAAAGCCATATTTCTTCCTGTGTAACTTATGTCGTCTAGTAAAGGGAACGATGAACGTTTTAGTAGGGTTTAGGTTGACTCCATCCTCCATAGGATAGTCACTCCTTATCTTTAACCCTGGACTATGCCATAGAGTGTCTCTTCATATTTGCCTCTACCGTATATTAACTTTCTGTTAAATTTTCGAAATTATTAAACTTCATAGTGGTCGACAGAATTCATTTGCACCACTGTCTAACAATGCTAGATACCGTTTATCAAAAATGTCCTTTATGAACAAATGTAGAGATAACTATTTTTTGAGATGGCTCTAAACGGCTAGAAGGTTCTCAATCGCATAGAGGATCGAGTCCGCAGTTTTCTCGATACGTCGGAAGTAATTGTCCGTTTTGAACCATCTACAGATTTTTCCGTCCGTGAAATAAAACTTATTATTATTTTTATAGCCACGATTCCTTTACCTTCCTTCAGGCGCCGAATGCTGCTGCATAATTGGCCCGGACCCCATTTTAACGTTTGCTCTGACTTGGCAATTAGTAATGTAACAGACATATATCAGATATTTGTATTTTAATTAAGAGAAAGTTAATAAAATTTAAATATAACTGCAAACAAAAATAAAATAGTACAATCAATACTTTAAAGCTCAGAATCTTTCATATAATAACGCTTGCTTAAGTAAAAGTAAAAAAAAACCAAAAATCTGATATACGCAACCGAGTAATGAAAAAATATATAAAAACTAATAAAAACGAGTAAAACCGCAACCAGGTCGATTTAAAATGCATGTAGCGCGCGCAAAAGATAATAATTTAAAAAAAAAATACTTAAGAACAATTATTTAACAAATATTACATTTTCAGCTTTTATACAAACCAATTTAACATAAAAAAGGAACATTCATATTAACAGGAATAAAAGTAAGAAATGACGATGTGCAAAAAAAACCGATCGATGCATATGCAAAGCGGAGCTGCGATTTTTTGTAGCATTTCTTGTTTAATTCTCAAAATCTTAACTTTTATTCTTCGATTTGATGTCGACAACTCTTCATACTTGTTTTTCTCTTAATTGTAAATTGCTCTGTCCATGTGCTCGTTCAATTCTCCTAGTTTCTGATCGTTGTCTATATAATTTTTGTTGCCTCCTAAGCAATTCTATATATGGAGATGCTTCGGCGACTCTTTAGATTTCAGTACATGTCTTCATTTAGAAGATATATAAATATATTCCTTTGAAATCCTATTTTTTTAAGTTGACTGCGCTCGCCTATGAGAATCATTTTTACGCATTGTATTAATTTTAATACTCTAAATTTAGTATTCATCTATAGCTGTCATGATAGACAATATACCTCAAGGTCAGCTATGTTCACCGATAAAGCAAAATTGTCACCAAATCGATAATAAAATATATCTGCCGCAATTTAATAGCTTCAGTTACCAAACTTGGAAGGAAAACTACTAGTAAAATCTTACAGCTTTCGTTTTAGGCAACTCTAAGTAAATAGAAGTATTTCACAGTCAGTTACGCTCGACGGCATATTATGTAAAACTTTAAGATGAAATTATGTATTTCGATGTTGTTACTTGTATAGTAAAATATTGTGATATCTTTCGTTAAGGTATTGTAATAACAAAGAACATAATTTGATGCAATTAAGGGTATACTTAAATATTCTGTTTGCTTTCGACAAGAAATTGTAACATCAAAGAGCTCTTTTTAATCGACTAATTAATAATGCAAATGGTCATTTTCATATTCTCGCCTTATTTACGACGACATAAAAGGCATCGTGCTATATTGGCGTAAAATCAGTCGTATCATGATGTTCAATCCGCAGCCGCTTCGAGATATCGGCTTTCGTATACCTATGCAGTGTATTTGGTTAAAATTAAATGGTTGTTGGCCCCTAGAAACCATGTCGCTAAAATTAAGGCCAGCTTCAATGACGCGAAAGTACATGTTTAGCTTAGTCTACACTCTGTGGGCATGGTATGTTATTATATCAGTGGGCATTACAATTAGCTTTCAAACCGCATTTTTGGTGAACAACTTTGGGGATATTATAATGATTACGGAAAGTTGCTGTACCACTTTAATGGGTGCTTTAAATTTTATTCGCTTAATGCACCTACGACTGAATCAGCGAAAATTTCATGAATTAATTCAACAATTTGTAGTCGATATTTGGATACCAAAGTAAGTAAAATAAAACAAAGTACATTACCCACATCTTTTACTGAAGGATGTTTTTTTTATCTTAATACATATCTTGCCTGTCAATACAAAGTAAATTATTTGTAAGCAACCAAAACTTTAATGTAAATAAATATTCAATGCTCTGCAATAATGTTCCGGTTGCATCCATATATCATTCACAATTCAATATATAATACGTATACGCAATGGTGTAGCGAGCCTTTCGTTAAAGCGAAAGCCGAATTGTAATTGTTTCATACCCTTAAGCCACGTTATAATGAAGGTTGGCGGGAGAAGCTGCATTTGTCCATACTTAAAGAAAACTTGAAAGAAATTATTCTACATTTGTATGCAATTTAGAAAAATTTCAAGAGCCCAACTGTTGAGGGATTCGGTTAATTTTCATATTAATTACTGCAAATTTCTCCCACTCTCATACCCAAAAGACCCAAATTTTTGCCACCTGTGGTTAGTAGATACAATATGGTATTAGAGTATTCCACAGTCGGCTACGGCCAAATTATTTATAATTTTTAATATTACTGAACTTCTGTATAGCAACACAAATGACAAAGTTTCCAAAGAGTGCCGCAAGAGGATGACTACCTATCGAGTGATGAGTGTTTTGCTGTCTTGTCTTATACTGATGTATTGTGTACTGCCACTGGTGGAGCTATTCTGGATTGTTGGCATCGACGCATCGACTAAGCCATTTCCGTATAAAATGCTTTTTCCTTTTAACCCATACAACAACTGGATATCATATTCACTTACGTACATATTAACAGCATATGCTGGCATTTGTGTAGTTACAACTCTATTTGCTGAAGATTCTATAATTGGATTCTTTGTAACATACACATGCGGACAATTTCGCTTGCTGCATGAGAGAATTGACGTTTTAATGGATTTCACAAATGGACAATCGTGTTTAAAATCGAACATAAAACAGATTCACATAAAACAAATGCGGGAGCTTCACAGCATTGCCCAACATCATAACAAGATTATTTGGTAAGCATTCGAATATAACAAACTTTCTATAGTCAGTTAAGTAAATGGATGTAGCATTTAGGTGTCGGAGGTGAGATATTTCTTAATGTTTAAATAGAGAAGTGCGCAATTCAAAACACTATACGAAGCTAATGGAGAGGAATTATATGCAAAATTTTAAATTTTAGGCTTTACAGAATCTTAGCGCATCCAAATACTTCATTATCAAATAATTCAATATAATAGTATTGCAAATTAGTTTTTCTAATGTTCGCAATCGACACATAAAATAATTTTAAGATGCATCAAAAAAATTTTTGGAATATGAAGAATACTTCATTTTTGAGGGATATATGAAGAGCCTCAGCTCTGTATCATCCTATGTTTTGCTACACCTTTGAGAAGACGGGCGGGCATTCTACCCAATAGCAGTGACTATCTACATATTTTCAATTTGACTTATAGAAATGTTCTTTTAGTTTTGCTAAACGGTTGGAAGATTTCTTTAATCCCATACTTCTTGTGAATCTGACCATATCGGCACTTCTAATTTGCATGGTGGGCTTTCAGCTCGTTACTGTAAGTATTTATTTTTAATTATCTGGTAGTTTAATTTACTCTCAAACTTATTAACAGAGTAAAAATATGTTTATTGGCGACTATATTAAGTTCGTTGTTTACATCTCATCGGCAATTTCGCAGCTTTACATACTTTGCGGCAATGGTGATACATTAATTCAACAAGTAAGCGTTTGTATCTTTATCTTAATTACATAACTGACGAAATTACATTACATTACTGACGAAAACATATAAGATTCACCAAATCTTTTCGAGCAATTCATTCTTTAATATTCACATAGTCAAAATTAAATAAACAGTTTCATTAGCAATTTATCAAATCAATCAATAAAAAATAAATATTATGAAAAAAAAACTATTGTAATCCGCGTTGGTATATTATAGTCACAAGATTAGGAAACTGTACCTATCTGTATCCGCGGCAGACAAAATGCTTGTATCTCCCACAACTTTTATAAAGCGGATTGTTGATTATTCACTGCAAAGTTCTCACTTGTTCATCATTTCACAAAACAGTCCAAGTTTAATAAATTAAAAAAACAAATTTTTATTTTTTTCATTGTCGTATAGTCAACAATAACGGCTTATCATCTTTATAATTGCGGCTGGGAAGAAACATCCAAAGTACAGTTTAACAAAGAGTTCCGAAGAAGCTTAGAATTCATGATACTTTGTAGTCAGAGACCTGTGAGAATAACAGCTTTTAAATTTTCAACTTTATCTCTTCAAAGTTTTGCAGCGGTAAGAAGCATATAATATAAGCTGATACAAAACATAGTACAATGTTATCAATATTTTTTTTTAGATACTTAGCACTTCAATGAGCTATTTTACATTGCTCCGGTCGCTTTATTTTGATGATCAATAATAAATAAATTTACTTACTTATAGATTTGGAAACAGTTGAAATCATCTTGTCAAGAATATATTAATTAATAAAATTACTCGGAAATACTTGTTTCTGTAAGTTTTTATATAGCATTTATATGGTAAATATTAATCAATCATATTCATAAATTTGAGAAAGGTACAAATATTAACAGGAAATATATTCAATTTCATAAACATAGAACTGAATTTCACAGAAAATATAAAACATTAAATCTTCCACATTAACTTTAACGTCCAAGAGTGCAGACGTCTCTGGAGTGAAGGCGCTTTAATCTTCTACGAGTTGTGTTTGACCCAAGTGTGTGAGCTAGGTGTTTATGTGGATATTCTGCTGTGTGGTCTGCTGATGTCGCTAGTGATGTGGCTGCTTGCATGTGCTAAGCATCTTGAGAACTTTATCTCGTCGATTTTTTATTTTCCCCTGTTGCTCAGGAAACTGCGGTGCAACTTGCTAAAGCGACAAACTTTGTTACTAACGCGACTTACAATCGTTTGGATAACCCGTTTAGATTGGGGTCCTTTAATAATATATACATATGAAGAGCTCCCTACTTTAATTTTTAAAATAGAAGCTTACCTTAATTCACGGCCTATTAGCCCAATGTCCGACAGATCTATTGGCCGTCAGTCCAGGGCACTTCCTAATTGGGGGCCCTCTCTCGATTTATAAACCAGAAATCAAAGAGAAATTGCATAAGAGGAACAAATGGAAATTTCAGACAAGGAACCTCGAAAGTGGCGGTATGTTCATCCTTAAAGAGATAACACTCTGATCAACAAATAATTGCAATACTGCAAGGGGGCGGTAGGTTCATGCCTGAAAGTAGGACATCGACAGTGAACTGCCGCTATCCATATATTAGCGTAGCTGTATGTCATAAAGGAGAATTTGAAATTTGTCGAATCTAACGCATAGGCAACTCGATTTTCATGGCAGGTAGTTAACTGCCATGAGCTGCAGACAATTTTTCTATTCTTGTGCTATATGGTCGTCTGGTTTCGTTTGTAATCACCCACTCTCCAAATTGTATACGCATCGACAATAGTCCAGTTAGCTCCAATTTAAATTCTGTTCCATATTTAAAAGCTTATTTTTTTTAATAAATATGTATATATAATGTGTATTTTGAAATATTGGGATATTTTAGTTAGGCGAAAACTTAGTCGAGCAGAGGTGCAACAAATTTGTATTTGATAGTGTTGGCGATAATTAAGTGTTATATTACTGTTTGCGCTATCAGCTTTTTAAAAGATTTATTTTTCAACAAAACAATAGCACAAAGTTATTTACACTTCGTTATAATGTTAATTAAATTATATATGACTTGAAGCAAGCGGATCAGCGAACGTCCCGTTTTCAAGAGAGAGAGAGCGCGCTGCACAACGAAAGCTTACGTTGGCTTCTGCTGCTTAAAATGGTATAAAGCGTATTGTATTATATTTTTTAGATATAGTAATGCAATTTGATTTTTTTCTTTTATACATTGAATGGTGCTTAATCTGCTGCTGCCTGTTTCTGTTGTTTGCTGTTGCTGCTACCATTGGTTTTCTGATCGTTTTAGCCTACTTTAATGCGTGACTTTCTCTGATGCTACCCTTTTTTTTTGGTCATCATCTAAATTGTCTTTTATTATTAATCTAACAAAAAAAAAACACGTTGTAGTTATTGGTTAAAATATTTGTAATTACTAACTTGTAATTATAAAACAATTAATCAAAGTATTTGCTATAACGGCCCATAAAAACTGATTCACAATTAATACTGGCTTTATTAAATTTAAGAGTGATCTCAAATGATATAGAGTACTGTTTAGTATATTTGTAGTTAGTTGGCTTCATATTATAAAATGTTATTGTTGCCATAGTATTACGTTAGCTTTAGTTGCAGAGTTAGTGTATGTTAACTTATGTATTTTTTTTGTTGTTAATAAATCGAAATAAACATATTTGCTGGTGTACCTGTTTATTCATATTATTATTTTTTTAAAATTTTATTTATAATGTCAGTTGTTTATCGATGGTTTGAAAATATTTGTACCGACAATATATGAGAGCACCACCCACTCTGATGTTTTTTTTCGTAGCGCGTTTAGACAGCGGTGCTATATTGCAAAGGATCAACTTTTTATAAACTTATCGCAATACTTCCCTGTTGTGTGAGTGGGGCATTCATCAATTAAGCTGTTTACTACACATTTATTGTGTTGACAGATATCGGCGTCGCTACTTTGGTCAAATTTTTGGGTAACATTCAGTCAATTTATCGTAAGTTGTTTGCTGGTTTTCTTCTTCTTGTGCTTACTTTGGTTGTTGGTCGTTTCATTGTTTTGTGATAAAACAAAACACCGGCTGCTGCTTAAAATATCGCTTATGTTGCTAAGGGGTGATGGATACACCAAGAGACTTGGCGGAAGAGAAAGCAGTTCACTGTGGCCTACTTTCAGGCAAGAACATCCCGGCCAATTACAGTGTTACAATTATTTGCGGATTGTCTCATTGGCTGTAGGAATTGGATGAAACCCAGCCGAACACATTATTTTGTGCTACTGCGAGGCCGTGCTGATCAGTCATGAGTCCAGGCAGGATAAGTTTCTGCTAGACGTCAGCTCCTAATATTAAGTAGACCGTGCCTGGTCTAATAAAGGTATAATCCGCCAAGGAGATTGTGCTATAATTTGCCTTTATCCGATCGTTGAAGGATTTTGTCGGCGTAATGACCCGGAGATTAGGCTCAGCCTTCAAAATCATTTCCAACCGGAAGCTTCTTGATAATTGGGATCGTATATATGTGATGCAGGCATCGACTCTTCCGATCCGCGTCACCGGGAGTGTAAGGTCTTTTGCTAAGGCAGACCCTTTCTGACTTATCAGACAGCACTGGTCAATAAGCGCCATTGTTTCAAAATGCTTCGATACATTGCCAACCAGCACCTACTCGATTGGAAAGAGACAGACATTTCCCCATTCCTAAAACAATGTTAGGGTCGTTGGAGTGATGGAGGAACTGGATTGTCCCTGTAGTTATTCCTCGGTCACATCTGTCTTCTAAATTATGGGGATTCTCTTGGCGAGAAGACGGTTTCGTATGGTAGCTGGATAAGAACGATAATAGCTTAGTAAGTATAGTATAAACGAGTAATCGCACGATAATAGAAAAAATCAACAAGCATTGGGTTATTGGAGAACGAATGCTGCTTGATGTTGAAATAGTCCTTTTATCAAGCAAGTATTTGGTTACGTTTGAATAATCTAGAAGCTGAGTATGCAAAAGCTGAGCTTCAGATAGTACCTTGATGCTGAGCTCAGTTGGGACTGGAAAGAATATTCCATTGCAACGCATATTGAAGCAGAATTCATAGACCATAACTGGAAGTGCCCTATCGAGCCTAAAAAATCTTCCGAGATAGTTGGTGGCGACCCTCTTGGAACGCGGATGAATCGGAAATCCGGGTATCTAGTTAGGAATTCTTCCAAAATTGTTAAAAGTCCATCAGGAAATCATTGAGCCAAATTTCTGAATGATCTTCGCACGAATAATGAAAAGAGCAAGCCACCCTGTTGGATCCAAAAGCTTGGCGATTGCTGATTCCTGAGCAAGTTGGTTCAGAACTTGTATGGCGAGGAAAGGCGCACAGTCACTCTGAACGTGGCTGTTTAATTCGTAATTGCACAAATCTTGATTTTATTACGAAGCAGATTTCTCTGGAAAGGTGTGTGCTTTACATGGACAAGAACTTATCAATACAATTTATAAATTTCGGCGTTGAAAACATACCACCTCATGATCTGAACGGTCAGATCGGATTGGAGGACAGGTCCCAAATAAAGGATGTCATTTAAGTTATTGGCGTTTGAGGACGGACGGGACGGGTTGAATACCTCGCAATTTTTTTTAGTAGTGATGTCTGATTTGAAAATCAGATAGTAGTTTTGTTCTTCAGTAACTGAGTGCGGTTAGATGTGATTAGGATTGCGGAAAGGTAGGGTGACAACGTATCTACTATTCACATCTTGAATGATAGTGTGGCTAATATTAATGTCAACAATTGAATCAGTGAATCATCAACATCGCAAACGGATCAAGGGAACAATTTTTGTGAAGGGTGAAATGGATGATGTAGTGCTGTTATTCTTGCCTTAATACCGTAATAGCCGCAGAGCAATATGGATGGGAGGATATCTGCGAGCTACTGTAAAAAGTGAGGTCAGCCAACTGGACGTTTCGCAGGTCCTGCCAAGTGTGAAATAACAAAGACCGAAATCTTAATTTGAATTTGACGCTTAGTTGAGAGCCTATATGGGAGTGACATAACTTCTTAGGCACGGCTGAGATAGCTTGATTTATGCCAGTGGTTGAACATCAGGTTGAACAACTGAGTTGTAACAAATGTTGCTTCTAATCACGAATCAAATAATGTACGTACATTGTATAGCAGACATTGATAAGAACAGTGCCTAGCAAGGCACCTTGTATGTTTGCAGAGAAATATGTTTGGACATTTGTTGGATTTTATGGTTTGGATTGTATGTGTGAAACAGTATTGTAAGATATTGCAGGTGACGACCTTTGCACGTGAAGCAGCTGTGTGCGCTTGTGTAACATTGAGAACATGTCCTCAAACATAACCTTTGCTTCTTATTATATGTAGCACGGTCCTTTACAGGCATTTTAAGAAATTGTGAACATAAGCGAAAAAGAAGGTTGATGCTAACCTTCTCTCCCAACGATTTAACCTTACGGTTACAGAAGATATTTTCACCGGGGTTAGACTAGGATTATCTATATAGACGGTTGCGAAGTGGTCTCGAAACGTTGGCCATGGGAGAAAGGATGAACTAAAGACTTTAATATCGCAGGAAGTCTGCAACATCTCAACATCGGGGCTACCGATTGAACGGACTATGTTATATTTACAGCGGATGCTTGGGCGATTTGCTAACTAAACTGCGCAACGTTTATAGACATAATAACAATGACTATATTTATTCTGCCTGACCGCACTATCGTCACTGTCTTTGTCTGGCATTGCAGTCTTAGAGCACAACTCATACTGCTTTTGTAAAATGAGGGAGGACTTGTGGATGGCATACTGATCATAGCCTGTCGGAAAAAGCAATTAAATAATTTAACGCCATTATGCTCGAGTTTATAGCTTTGCTAATTTGAGAACAAATGCGTTTTATGGCTCTAAATTGATTTACTTTTTACCTTTGAAAGCGGTTATCTCGGAGATGGTCTATTGAAACCACAAGCTGATGAAATGGATGCAAGTTTAGGATCTCGTTGCGAAGGAACGGATAACAGCTTCTTATTATTTGAATTATTTGTTGGGTTTATATGTATGCCGGTGTTTCAATGTCTTTTTATCACCATCAACCTTTGCTTTTATATTAAATATAGCTCATCGGAACATTGGAATTTCAACGGATAATATGATCGATCGGACAAGCAGGAAATAAAGTAAAAGAAGTCCGCTATACATTTTTTAATCGGAACATGTGAAATCGGTACACTCACAAGTAAAGGTTATTGATAGTAAAACTGTTAAAGAGCAAGGAAAAATTGAATTTATATATATATATATATATATATTATTTCCTAGTCATCCCTTGTGAGAGTTTTTCGGATGGGGCTGAGCTGAGGCCACCAGGCGGGTTACGCGTTGCGGATATCGAAAGGGGTCCCCTCGGGGAGGATAGCTGCGAATAACACGAGATTTATCGTAAATGAGCAGTGCCGGACAATCAGCAGGTACGACAATGTCAATCGTACCGTCGAGGCGTTTGTGTCGCATATATGTATTATTTTGGGTTTATTTTTATAATTAAATTGGAAGGCGGAAATTATTGAAATAATATTGTTAGTTATTTTAATTTAATAAATTATTTTGCTTATAAAGCTGTAACTAATTATTTTATAAATAAATATTTGCTTATGCGAAAGTAATCGTGCCTATGAAGAGGCTGAACGGTGATCGCGCATAAAAATATATTTTTTCTTAGCACTGCAGCCCTGGATGTGGCGGTATGTAATTACAAAAACAGCTGACAATGCGGAGCGACAATTTGATTTGATTTTATTTTTTATTATTAAACATTTTATTAATACACATAATGATTATTAGTATTATAAGTATTATATGTATATTTAAAATTGGCTAATATTGCGTTTTTCGGTTTATTCGGATGTTCGCTCTGCTTACTTTTGTGGTTGTGTGTGTAAGCTTTTATGAGTGTGAAATTAAGCGCAATTAAAAGCCCTTTAGACTTTGCTTAGCTGCTAAGAAATGGCGGCTGAGAAGAAAACTAGTAAATCTTGATAGTTATCCAAGCGTTCTCCTCATTTGTAAAGCCATTTCACTAGAACCCTCTCTTTCGTCACCTGTTCTACTGAAATACGGAAGTCTAGTTTTCCTCTTTACAGAACTACATCGTTATAGTCTTTAAAAATGTATGTTGGATTGGTATTTTGTATTTGATTGATTTTAAAATATCAGTTGTTCAGTTCGTTGTATTTCTCTTTTCAAATGTCGGAGTTCTGGTGACTCTGCTTAGCTCCGTTGACATTTTTGTATTTCTTTGATTCTGAGCTGAAGCCGTTTTGTGAGCCTTCCTATGCCACATAACGGTTCTGGCTTTCTGCCCATTCTCGCTTGCTCATCCGACGCTTCGTTCCTGTGCCGCCCCATCTTAGGGTGAGCCTATTGTGAGCCGCTAGTGTCAGGCTTTGAACGTACTTCATGGACTACATTTAAAGTTATTTTCGTACCATTTACAGCATTTATTTCCGCTTGACTTTTAGTTAAGATGGCTCTGTCCGCATTCCGATAGTTGGGTTTCAAATGAAATTCCGCACATCTCCCAGTCTCCTTTGTCTTTCTTCGTTTCTGAGTTGCAGCCGTATTGTGTGTTTACCTAAGCCACAAAACGGTTCGGGTCCTATAAGGGGCCTCTCTGCACCCATTCTCGCCTGCTTATCCGCTGCTTCGTTGCCTTCTATTTCCCTGTGCCCGGGGACCCATCTTAGGGTGAGTCCCGAGTTGGTCAAGCTTGGACCGTACCTCTTAGACTAATTTTGAAGTTACCTTCGTCCCGTTTATAGCATGAATTGCTGCTATACTATCGGATAGGATAGATATACCCGAGTTCCGATAGTTACGTTGTATGTTTGTTGGAGCGATAATCCTTTCCCCGCGTCAGGGAATGCCTAGATAAGATAATAAATCTGAGTCGCACCAGCGTTGTGTACTCCAACGAAGTTTATTCAAGACTGTCAAATTAACATTATAAATAAAATAACATTATTTTCTACAATGTTAAATTCCGCACACCTCCCTATGGTACACACCTCTGCTTGAAATATGCTGGTGTATATTTCCAGGGATTCATGGTATAATATCCAAGGACCCACCACTCGCAGGCCTGTTCCTTAATTGGTAAGTGATCCATCGGTATACCATTTTTTGGTGTGCGGTTTCATAGGATGGATTTTATCTAATGATGTCCATTCCTTTTTGCAACTCGTTTGAACTTTGAAATTCCGCTCGAATATATATTCTGGCTTCATTTCATCCCTAGGTTGTAACAGGAGGGAACATTCATCTGAAAGAAGTTGGGCATCCTTATGACTCAATATGTGTCTGCTCCCAACTCCTTCTGCTGACATCCTTAATAGTGTAGCTTTCTGTTGGAGCCTTATGGTGCGGTGTAGTGGCGTGAGCTCCATTAGGGCTTCCAGGGCCATTGTGGGGCAGGTGCATTGCCCCTGTCATGCATAGACAATTTTTGCAATTGCTTTTTTACGGTGGCTAACCGTGCTCTATCGCCCCATGCTATCACTCCGTAAGTCAGCATGGGCCTTACAACCATTAGGTATAACCATCTGATTATCTTTGGTGACGTACCCCATGATTTTCAGCTATACTATGACATGTGTAAAGCGCTTTAGAGCACTTCATTGTCGTGTTTCGTACATGGATGCCAAAGTATAACCTGCTGTCAAATGTGACGCCGAGGTATTTTACCTCCTTGCTTATCTCTAATAGGCTTCCTAGAAGCCGTGTTTGTTTCATCCTCTGTAGCTTATACCGTCTAGTAAAGAGGACAATGACTGTTTTAGTAGGGTTCAGGTTGAGTTAAACCTCCCTACACCAGTCACTCGTTATCTTCAACCCTAACTGGACTATGTCACAGAGTGCTTCTTCATATTTGCCTCTTGCTATTATTACAATGTCGTCGGTGTAGCCTTGACAGAAAGTCTGTTAAGTAGTTCGTATATGGCTTTTCACCCTTGTGCCTGACGCGTATATGCAAATTCAAAAGGTGATTTGTATAATACGTTGCATCACAATCCGGGCAATCGAAATTCTTCACACTGTGTCGCAATATATACACTTTTAAGTTGTTGTGATCTGCGAAACATTTGCCGCACTGGTCACATACGTACTTCTTCATAACTGCCGACTGTGTTGTAAAAAATTCGCTTTCGAAATCCACTGTTGATGTCTGCGTAACCTCTAAGCCTGATTCTTTGCTTCTTAACTTCGTTGGACCAGGATTATTAGCGCTAGTTAAAGGAGCAAAATTTTTAATCATTTTGGCGCTGCTTGTGGTATTATGTGCTGCACTTGGATCAATCACTAATACTGACTGCATAAACCTCTTTGTTTCTTTGCTCGGCGTGGAAGAAGCCGTGTTTGCTGGATTATCATAAGTTGCATTCTTATATCTATCTGCCTCTGGGTAGGCTATGGGCGCTTGGTAGTTCGCAGTAGGTGTTGTAACCTTTTTAATCTTTTAAAAACAGCGTTTGGCATGCTGAGCTGTGCTTTGAGCAACTGTCATCTGTTCCATATGAGCCCTCACGTTCTTAGATTTCGATTGTTACTCTTAATCTTTAATGTAGCCATATTTCCTCGTGGACTACACTTCAGTGGATCCAAAGAAGTCATTTCCTCGAGCTGGCTATTACGCAGAAGTGTTTGTACTTTTATACAACGCTCTCGGAAAGCAATTGAACATTTTATGTCCAAAACGCAGCACGGGCAAATGTATTTAGGCAATTGTTCACCTTCCTCAAACTGTAGCCAAACATACAGCAGTTTAAAACATCTGGATAGTTACAGGTGTTCATATTCTAAGCAAAGTCTTACTCTAATTCCCGTCAACGTTGCGATGTTTTCTTTAATCTCACGACTTTCCATCTCAAAGAGATTCGTGGCATTGAGATGGTAAATCTTTTCACCACACGTTCTACATAAATGTACAACTGACATATTTAAAGAAAATCCCAATTTAGTTATTATGTTCGCATAACCCAGTTAGTAAGCTGTATTTAATTATCATTGTATTATCGAAAGCAAAGTGTCAATGGAAAAATATGAGCTTGCGCACTCCGGCGACGTGTGACTATCAAGGCCAGATCTTCTTTTTAATTCTGGCTTTTAAATAACTTCATCCACATTTTACGTTTACACATCAAGTTCTTCTATGATCGAGTCGGAAAAAACTAGAATATCGTCGGCAACTGTAATCTGTTTAATACCATCAAGTTGGTTATTTAAAGCTTCGCTAGCTCTCTTCTGATGCTGTTTTGTGCGGCAATGAATCCTTAAACCCGGTTTCCGAGGAAATGCAACATTGCACAGATCGCAACTGATAAATTAAATTTGGTTTTTATAAAATATAATATAACAGATATAATATAAATAATTAAACATACCGATGTGGTCGAAACCCTGTGTGAAGAAATTCGTGTTTATTCAAACATGATTTAGTTAGATACTTTTTTCCGCAAACCTTGCACTCAAATGAAAAACTTCTTATGTGTCGAACTCTATAAAAGAAAAAAGAAAATTAAAGTCAATTTCAGAATTGTATTAATTGTAGTTTTGTTTTGCATCCTCACTGTTCGTGACGTTGGCGTGTGCTGCCGGAAAAGAAGCGCTGCTCACAATATCTGCAAGGAAATGGCATTTCTCCTCGGTGCTTTACCCTAATATGCAGCTTTAGTAAATATTTGGAGTAGTGCTTCAGGCCACATTCCTCGCATTCGAAATTCTTTTCGCCTTTGTGGCGCAGTATGTGAATCTGCAAGTTTTTCTGATTTGAAGATTGATGACCGCAAAGGTCACAGATGAAGACCTTCGGATCCGCGGTAGGTTTCGCATTGTTTTTCTTGCCCTTCTTGCTACTGGATATTATATTAGTCGCACCGCTATCATTTCCGGCAGAGGAGCACTTGGTATTGAAAGATCTTTCCATGAGACTGGAAGCAGCGGATATTTCTTCTTGGAAATCTGAAATCTCGCCGAAGGCATTATTCCACTCATCCATGGATGTGCAATTTTGCAAACTACTGGTTGGCGAGTTATTAAAAGTATCCACCGCTTCGAGGTTCACGATAGCCTCTGGCATATATACAGTCATTTCAACTGGCGTTGATCGAGTCCAGCTCGTATCATAGGTATCCTCAAAATTCTCCGATGTCTGCTTGTGAGCACGTAAAAGGCGGCATTGTGAAGAATATTGCTGATTGTAGACTGTTGGATCGGGTGTACTCAATACGAGCTCGTCTTTTATTTGTACGCCTAGGGGCCGGCTTGCACTGGTATTTTCGGCAAGGACATCTTTTTGCGTCGAACTTTTTGGATCGAACTTTTCCTTATGCTTTTCGTGTTGCAAAAATTTCTCCGTTTTTAGGCAGCGCTCGCGAAATGCCAACGAATGGTAGAGCTCCAAATGACAACAGGTGCAAATGTGTTTGGGCATATTTCTTTCTTCATATAACTAAAAAAGAAGACATTGTAGATACTGCACTACAAAGTTTTGCATACATATTTTTGCTGGAGTTGAGGTAAATTTTTACCCGGATTCCAGTTAGCGTCTCGATGTTTAGTAATATCTCGTTGTCATCCTGCTCGAAGATATTTTTGGCGTTTGGATTGAAAATGTTTTCGGCACACGTCCTGCACTGAATCGACATTTTTGCGAGCGTCCTTTAATTACATTAATATTATTGTGTAAATTCAGATTACCAGCCTGGAGACGAACAGGGCTGTTACTTAAGTATTTTCCTAAGTTAACATGTGACTGGCTATTATAAGAGATATCGATAACATATCGAAAAAAGGGGCTAGCCCTATTTTTTCACAATTTAAACAAACTGATTTACGGTTTTTTTAAAATTGCTTGAGTAAAAATTATTGCGATATTATAATAAGAAAACTCTTTTTAACTGAAAGACAGCTGTGAATTTTTGCTTAGCTTATTCTATAATATTCAATGGCTCATTTGCTTAAATTGTTATTTAAATCTACACAAATATCTATAAAGGAATTAATGGCTTAACGAGATATTCAGTAATTCGATATTTCCTTTAAAAAAAACCAATAGCAGGTCTGTCAGAAGAAATGGAGAATATTGTTCACTTACCGCTCGTGACTACAGCGACTGGGACTGTTGCGAAAGGCCATTCTGCTATATTTGCATTCAAAAGGTTTCTCGCCCTTGCGGTGGACTCGCACATGGAGCATGAGCAGAGGTCGCGTGAACAATTTACAGGCGCATTCATCACATTCAAAGTTTTTGACTGCATGATCATTCGTATTGTTCAGATCACGGAATGATCAACCGCATTGATCGCAATCCAACTTCTTTTCCAGTGGCGCAATATGCGTTTTATTTTTCTCGAATGTCCTCACTTCATCAGTTAACTTCCTAACTACTTTTCTTGTCGACTTTGAAATGATTGATGATGCCGCAGGCATTGTTGTCGGATGAGTTGGTTTTTTGAGAGTTTTACTTGAATGACGGCAACGCATAATTCGTACTCGAGGCGCAAGAATAATTGAGGTATTTTTGACAAGTATCTTAGGTGACGATTATACATATCGTTTCACTGATCGCATCTTCTCTAGCCCTAAGATCATAATTTAACAATGGATCACCGGTCCGCAGAGTTTGATTGGAAGTGATATTTTTCTTAGCGAAATCAGCTTGTTTTAAGCTGTTAAAATGCTTGTGTGTCTCCAGACAGCGCTGTCGAAATGCCATCGTATGGTTCAAGTCCAAATAACAACAGGATCACATATGTCTTGGCGGATGCAGGAGTTAAGATAACTGAAAATTTAAAAAACATGTAAAAAATATAATATAATATTTTTCAATAATTGCTTCGATGTATTGACGAATGTTATTGTTCTTATGATTGAAGATGTTTCTAGGATTGAGAATAAAAATATGTTCTTCAGAAGTTCTGCAGTGAATCGACATATTTATTTTATAAGTGTTTATATTTTTTTACTAAATCCATAAATTATTTTGTATTTTAAATATATATATTTATTTATTTACTATCAGTGTGTACACACATATTCATTAAAAATTCATTAAAAAAAATGGCCTTAATTAAATAATATTGTCAGCTGTTGCTCCGGATTTGCTTTTTGACATTCGCACAAAAACCAACAACAATTTTTTTCTTTTAAAGCGCAGATTAAGATTTAACTAAATCCAAATGGAAGAGTGGCGCGATCTTTGCCGAACCTGTGGAATAACAATACATGAAGATCTCCACACAACGCTATTCGAAGAACTCAACTACCCTCTAGTATCTTTAATTGAAGACATCACTGACATGTGGGTAAGTTTTCCTTAGTTAACATATTTCGTATTTGTATACTTTAAGTAAATAATTATAGATGGAAAATGACAAAAGCTTCCCGCAATATATTTGCATTAAATGCAAATCCCTGTTGGAAGAGGTTACTGAATTTCGCGCTAGATGCCTCGACACTCACAAAAAGCAATGGGAGGCCAAAAGAAAGGCAATACAACATCTTAAGGATGAGCAAAACTTTTGTGAAGATTTCAATGCAAGACAAAATATAAATAATTCGGGCTGCGTAGAACTTAAACAGCAAAACTGTATATCTAATTGCAAAGCAGCTGAAAAACAAAGCCCAAAACCATACAAGTTCAGCGCCAAGGAAAATAGAACAAATAAAAAAAACCGCTCCACGAAAGTGAAAACATGGATTTGCGAACAATGTGGCGGAGAGTTTAAATGCTCCACATATATAAAACTGCATATGTTACGCCATACGGGTAAAAAGGAATTTGAATGTGATATTTGTAAGCGAAGATATTACACACATAACGAAATGTCCCGTCACAAGATCTTGCACTCCAAAGCCAGAGCATATTCATGTCGCTTCTGTGACAAATCATTTCGTGGCACCAGCAGTAAAGCAGTTCACGAAAGGTTCGTTAAATCGAACCCCGTGCGAGTTAAATGTATATGATTTTATTTTATAATATTATAGAACCCATACAAATGAACGGCCCTTTTCGTGCCAATACTGCGAGAAAACCTTTACTTCCACCTCTGTTCGACGAATGCACGAACGTCTTCATATTAATAATCGAAAATATCAGTAAGAAACTCATTATATGTACCAGATTGTCTTGTTAATATAAATTTATATTGCAGCTGTGAATCGTGCGACAAGTGGTTTCAGCGATCCTCACACTTATCACTGCATCAGCGCACCAAACTGCACAAGAGCAAAATTAATAGCACTTGATCGTTCTTTTTTTTTAAAATTATGTCATTCACATTTGGTGTGACACAAATGCTTCTGTGTGATTGTCATAAACAGCTGATGTAATTTGTGTGAATGTCAACTTTGTTCAGTCACTTTACACTTAAGGTGTGTACGCTGGTCTTAATAAATAAAGTAATACGGCATTTATTTGAGTTTTGTGTCACGACATATGTAAACGAAAAATTCGTTTTGTTCAGTTATTTTCAAACAGAAATTATCGTTTTCGAACAAAAAAAAGAGTTTTGTTTGACAAGCTGCATTATGTATCGTAGAAAGATTCTACGATTTAAAAAGGAGGATAAATCACAGCTGATTGCTGCAGTTAGGGTTAGGCGTCTTCTGTGGGACGTGACAGACAAAGAACACAATGATCTTGCAAGCTTAAAGGCGGCCTGGCTATCCGTGGGAGCTGAGATGGCCAGAGATCGTAGGTTATTAATGATGATGATGCCTTAAATAGTAACTAATACATTCTTGTATTTCAAAAGCGCACGAGTGCAAAGTTGGCTGGCGCTCGTTGCGGCAGTGTTATCGTTACCATTGCAAGATTGCGCACAGCCGTTTCAAGAATGATGTTGAGGATGAAGCCGATCCCTTAGAAACTCCACACATTAAATGGGAGTTCGCCGATGATATGGCATTCCTACAGGAAATGTTAAAGAAAAAAGGGTAAATAAGTAATTGTAATATTTGAAACTGAAACCAATATTGTCAAAAAATGTTCAGCTCGGATTTGAAAATTTGCAACGAAATTCCTGCTCCCCTCTCGCCGTTGGACGATGATACGGAATATACTGATACAGAATACTTGGAAGGCGCTTATGATGAGAACATTAGCATTCTCAATGAAGACTTCGATTCCAATGACACCATTGACGATGAAGTCGAAGACGAAGGCAGTACTTTTAAACTGAAAGTCGCAAATGTAAACTCTGAACTTCCACCCATAATTTAGCGTGTATATAAATATTTATTTTATTTAGGGGAAGAAACAACCAAAGACCATAATGCAAGATGCCGTTTGCAGAACATGCGCGCAATCGGTTGAAGCTACCACAGCACATAATTTATTTAATTCAGAAAATGATATTCTTTTGCTGAAAATTAAAATGGTGACAGAACTGATTGTGAGTTCGACTATGTAGAGATACTTTTTATAAAAATTATAACTTTTCCCATTTGTATTTAGCTAAAGCGAGAAGAAGACCTTTCGGACTTTATTTGCCAACGCTGCCAACAAAATCTAGAAATTGCAGTAGAGTTTCGCAGAGTTTGCATTGAAGCACAGACAATAGTCCTTAACAAATTACACGTCAACGAGGAGGTGGAACAAAATATGCTAACATATCCTACACAGCACATTATTCGCAATACAGGCTTAGACATTGATGATGAACAACTGGAAGATTTTGTCAATTCGGACGAGAACTATTACGAAGAAAAGGTGGAAATACAACCACTATCAACACCATCAGCACTTATCAGAAAAAAGCATAAAATGAAGCCGAGAAATCAGAAATTCCAGTGTCATCAGTGTGGATTGACATATACCAATCAAGATCAACTGAAGATGCACATGCATCAGGTGCATGACGTCCAGCTACAAACTAGGTGTGTTTTAAATATGTAGAAATATGTCTGTAAATAATTTAAATGTTTTCAGATTTGTGTGCAAACATTGCGGAGTTGATTTTAAATACTCTGCTCCACTCGTTGAGCACCTAAAGAGCATCGGAGTACATTTTGGACACAGCTGCGAGGAGTGTGGACAGAACTTCCACAGCAGGCACTTTCTCAAGAAGCACAAGAGACGAGTCCATGGTCTGGCGGACGAGCATATATGCCACATTTGTGGTAAAAATTTCACCACTGGATTCAATCTGCGCAATCACATTGTTCGCCACACTGGCACCCGACCCCATAAATGCAAGCTATGCAGCGCAGCCTTTTGTACAAGTGGCGAACTGAACCATCATAGGCGCACCCATGACAATGTGCGTCCGTATCCGTGTCGTTATGCTTGTGGCAAAACATTTCGCCACTGCAGCAATCGCAGTACGCACGAGAGGTGAGAACAACTAGTTTATATCGACTTCACCAATAAAACAATAATTTTAATCACAGAATACATATGGCTGGCAATTTGCGTCCGTTCCAATGTGAATATTGTGATAAAACTTTTGTGACAAAAGGCGACTGCAGAGCCCATCAAATGATTCACACAATGAGTCGTAATTTTAGGTAAATTTAACAATTAATACTCTTACTGGCTTAATACATTTTTTAGATATCTCTAATCTAATCTTTTTCGCAGCTGTGAAGTTTGCCAGCAGAGCTTCAAGCTTCAGAAACATTATCTGCAACACTTAACGACCAAATCTCACAACAGGGTCAAAGACCATGTTAAAGAGACGATGAATGGTGCTTCTTTGGAGTATTGATATGCATATTAATATTTTGACAACTAAATAGTCATCATTTAAGATTTGAGTCTTTAAATATTAAATATACCTTGGAGAGAATATTATTATTTTGTGTTTCTTGTTT
This sequence comes from Drosophila melanosoma, assembly GCA_035042045.1. Lineage (NCBI taxonomy): Eukaryota > Metazoa > Arthropoda > Insecta > Diptera > Drosophilidae > Drosophila > Drosophila melanosoma. Next base: position 3,163,247 of record JAWNLY010000048.1, read on the forward strand.
TATTTTATCGGAACTATCTTACTTTGTCAATTGAAAATATTAAAAGCGTTTGAAATTGATTATGTCGGTGTAATTTTTTATCATTTGGGAATAGGATTTTTTAATATTAATTTGCTATTATTGTTTTAGAGGAGTTACCGGTAACACACCTTTAAAATTTTGTGACGCTAAATATGGACAATTTCTTTTGATATTAGTGTAAATACACATACATTTGCTTGTAAAATTTAGATGGATCTCAAAATTAAGTAGCTAAAATGACAAAAGCTGAATGAACGCAGTTGTTACGCTTTAATGGTATTAAGCTACGTTAATTAAGAGAAATTTTAATGATTGCCGTTTCCCCTACCATTCAGCTTGGCCCCATCGCCTAATGCAATAAATGAGGTGACGTCAAGTTTGGTGGCCAGTGCCAAGATCGTTTCCATTGCTTCGCTACTCTTTTTCACAATTAGCACACTGGGATCAATCTCCAAAATGCGTGCCAGCTTGCCAAGATTCTCAGTCTCTGGTAGACGAATCACTCGCTTGTTGAGGGCTTTAATCACGGGCGCATTTAATTTGCGATTCATGCTGACAATTTGGCACATGAGCGTCTCCTGAGTGACAACTCCCAACACGCTGCTGCAAGATGAGTAAGCAAATATAAGGAAAACAAAATGTGATAGTCAGTATCTAACATACTTATCATTCTGATCAATCATGGGCAGCTGTTCCACATGGTGCTGCTTCATCAGCTCAATGGCTTCGGCAAAACTTGCGTTGGACCTGATCACCGCAACTGGAGCTGGCAGCCTTAGCTGCAATATGGGCACACTCCACCACCAATGGTCATGTTCATTCACCGCCTGCTTAAAACCGCGCGCCTCCATCCAATTGTCGGACACGAACTTGGTCATATAGTTACGAATGCCGTCGGGCAGGATAACCACACAACGCTGACCAGGCTTCAGGCTGCGGGCGTGTTGCAGAGCTGCGTGCATGGCGCCACCGCTGGAGCCGCCGCAGAGCAGACCCTCCTCGGCATTGAGGCGACGACTCATGGGAAAGCAGTCGGCATCGCAGATCTTCATCCACACATCGATCACACTATCGTCAAATACAGTGGGTGGAAAATCATAGCCAATGCCCTCCACCTCATAGAACTGTACATCAGTCTTGTTCATCTCTGCGGGGCGGGCTAGCACCGACCCATATGGATCAACGCCGACAATACGGCAATTCGGAGCCTGTTCCTTGATTTTGCGCCCAAGACCGCTAATCGTGCCTGCAGTACCGGCCGTGGCCACAATCATGTCCACCTTATTATCCAGTTGCCAGAGTATCTCGGCTCCGGTGCCGTCATAGTGCGCCAGTGGGTTGCCAGCATTCCGATACTGATCCAACACAATCGAATTAGGCGTCTCACGCTGCAGCTGCTGGGCCACATAGATGAGACCCTCCGGCGAATCGTAGGCAGCCTCGGTGGGCGTACGAATTATTTTGGCACCTAACGCACGTAGCGCATACACCTTCTCATTGGACATCTTCTCGGGCATTACAATGATGCATTTGTAGCCCTTAACCGAACAGGCCATTGCCAGGCCAATGCCAGTGTTGCCAGATGTCGGCTCTATGATGGTAAATCCTGGTTTCAGCAGACCTTTCTCCTCCGCATCCTGAACCATGCGATAGCCAATCCGGTCCTTCACAGACCCCCCAGGATTCAAGAACTCGCACTTGGCATCTGGTCAACGAGAATATATATAAAATGAATGATGCAAATATAAGCAAACCGTAGTAGAAGATTATCAGCATACGTGGGAAATAAATGTGTAATAATTGTAGAGTAACTCAATTAAAGTGATCAATCTGAATAATTATAATATTGTGGCATACTCACACATCTCACACTGAATGCCCTCCTTGGCTGGTATGGAATTCAGCCTGATCAGGGGCGTGCATCCAATCACTGACAGGATGTCCGGAGTAATTTTTTGGCGATGCGCAATGCCACGTTGCGTATGCGGTGTCTGCTCCTTGGTACCCAGATGCCATGTGCATTTCGAAGGCTTTCCGGGATCTATAAAATCGGCCGGACGCTCGTATTTTTTACTCGCGGACATGCCTGTCGATGAGTTAAGACTGATTAAGTAAATTTGCAGTGTGCCTGTAAAGCATCTTTTAGTGAGTTCTGTAGCTCACACCATCTGCCAGATTGTCAAGGGTCAAACCAGGCACTGAACCCACCTTCTTATCAGTGATGTTATTCATATTCTAAACAGTTTGACGTGAAATAAATTTTAAGCCAAATAGGCTCTGAATTTTTATATGTTTAAATACATTTAAAGCCACGTTGTTCGATTTGGTACTGAGATAACCGGCATACAAATCTTACAAAAATGTGAGCATATTTTTTATTTATTTTTCGTCGTGTATGCGGTTGTAAAATTACCTGCTGTTTACCTTTGTTTGTTTGCTATGATTACAAACAAACCTCTTTTTAGTTGTGGCTACAAAATCAATAAAATTAGCCGTGAAAGATATCGCGTCGCTAATGTTCCTCCAAATAGATTAGTGGCTTCTCTGCCATATGCGTAATGTATAAGCGTAAACACATGTTGCGTGTCTTTACGCACATGTTTATATTGGTCAGCAGTGCTGCAAAATGTTAAAAAGTTGTGTTCAATTTTAAATTACTGCAGGATTATTTTATTGCACATAGTCATTTAATCAATCGATAATCACACATTAAAATAAATAAAACATATTTATTTCTTCTCTCTCACGTCATGCTTAATATGCCCACCCAAATTTTATCTTTCTCTACATCTCTCGTTACTACTTTATTAAGCACCTAAAACCGAGTCAAAGGTTCGCTCTCGTTTTTGCGAAGCTGTTGAAAATTCTAATCCCATAGTAGAATGGAAAGTAAAAATTAAAAAGTCGTACATAAACAGTTTTATTTTGCGAATTCCTATATCTTTTATATTTTAAATACTTAAATATTTAGTTTAGAATTACAAATTAAATTTGAGCTTTAGTTAAAGTTTCTCTAAAGTGAGCATATTTAAAATATAATTGTTGGCGGCAGCAGATAATAACTTTTAATGATAATGAATTTTATTTGTACTTGAGTTTGCGTGGTTTAATATAAATAGCTTATTGTGAGTCGTATATTTATATCCACACTATGTTAATTGCAGTATGTGCAGCGCTCTCTCTCTTTCTCTCTCGCTCTCTAAAAAGGGCGTTCTGTGATCCGCCGGCTGCTGCAGCTAGTGAGTTGTTTGGTATATTTCTTTATAGATCGCTTTTATTAATTATATCGCTGTTGAAAAGATTTAGCATTGGCTTTAAATCTTCATTTAGCGCATCGATTGTTGTTTACTCTTATTCTAAAAAGGCTTAGCAATTTTTTTTACAATTACAAGTGGAATTTCAACTTTACTTCAATTTCTCTGAAGTTAACAAGTATTTATTATAAAAACTTTGTAATTTTGTTATTAATTTATATAAATATACATATATTAGTTAAGATGTCTAAAAAATTAAACATTGCCATCTTCGGTGCTCACAAAATGACTCTCTGCTGCATACCGAGTTTATCCTAGGCTTCAGCCTTCGGCAACTGTATTTCCAATTCAACAGCGTACTCGAGCTGGAATGCTTTTAATTTGATAGTTCTCACCGATCTTGAGCACAGCCGTCATGCCCTGGACCGCATGGGATTCGATGTGACAGTGGTAGCTCCAAAAGCCTGGGTTATCCGAGATGAAGCGCAAAATTACGTAGCCCAGTCCGGGAACCTGGACAGTATCCTTGGCTACGGCAGCGCTGTCGTCGGGCAGGCGAGACAGGCGTCCTTGGCGATCCAATTGGCGTATCTGTAGCAAAATGAGTTAAGATTGCTTTGGATTGGCCTGGCTTACTTACATTTCTCAAATCGTTAAGGTTTCCAAGCACGCCCTGACCGACCAAGCGGAAGGTGAGCCCGTGCAAGTGAATTGGATGTGTGGTATCAGTGTGGCTGGCCACGACCATTTCAATGGGTCGATAGGCGGGCAGGCGTATAACGTGCACACACTCGCACAGCTCCCGGGCACAGTTGCGTCCCTGGCTAGCCAGCGAGCTGCGATTGCAGAAGTAGCCATCGTCTTGGTACAGATGACGTCCCTGCAGCAGGGAAATTCCAGGGGGATTGTAGCTAATCTCATCGATTTGGAAGAGCTGTTCACCATTTGATGCTTGCTGCATACTTAGACTGGAGTAGTGTGTTAAGAATTTGGTATATCTCGGCCACGGGACGGGCTCCACGGAGCGCAGGGCCACAGTGGACACATCTTTGTTATTGTTCTGGTTTCCCTGACGCAGCAATGTGATGGAAGCATTGTTGGAAAATTTGAATCGAAAATCATTAATATACGTGGTAGACTCATTAAGTGCTCTGCCCTGCTGCCTTTCCATTATGCTGCCTAGGGGCAACTCTCTGCGTGCGGCTCCCCGATAGCTGAGCACCGCGCCTTGGTAGAGATTCTGCTCCTCACACTGCTCATAGCCTCGCACGCGTATCCAGTAATTCTTCGCAAATTGATTTGCCTCGAGCACAAAGTCAAAACGCTCAGCTGCTGTGAGAAAGAAGCCATCGGCCAGCACTGGCTCAATATCGTTGCCATCCGTGCTGATGATCAGCAGCTTGTGATGCTCAATGGAGAACTCCACCGGACAATTGAACACACCATTTAACACGATCCGCATGCGGTATCGATAGCCGTGCGTAACGCGCAATCGCTCGTAGCGATGCGTGGCATCCTGATCGGGTAGCTGGCTAAGATGATTGCGTCCTTTGCCGTTGATCAGAATATTGCGCACCTGCTGAATGTTGTTGTCATAAAAAATGTCCTGCACCATTAGCGCATGCTCCACTAGATCGTAGTCATAGAGCCGTGCGTGCGGGTTCGCCTGATGCGGCTTGCGTACTATTAGATTTCCAGCCACACCAAAGCCCCTCTGCCAGCCCACATGGCTGTGATACCACAGCGATCCGCTGCGATCTGCCTGGAACTCATAGCGATACACCTCGCCCGGCTGCACCGGATACTGCGTGACATGGGCCACTCCATCCATTTCGGGTGTGCGCGACATGTGCACTCCATGCCAGTGTATTGCGCTCGGTTCACTTAAGTAGTTCAGCACATCTAACACAACGGTATCGTTTTCGCATAGCTCGATAGCTGGTCCGGGCACCATTCGATTGACGGCCATCACCGGCGTGGCAACTCCGTCTCCATATATGCAGTGCTCGGCGGCACAGGCGCGTTCATCGAACTGGCAACGTTGACACTCGGCGCCAAGGCGACGATAGTTGTGCACCACCAGCTGATAGTAGCAGCTCTGCGTCTGGCCCTGCTGGCAGACGCGGCGGCAAGAATGACTCTCGAAGCCAGCAAAACTGGATATGTCCATCTGACTGTAATCATCCTTTAGCTGCAAGCCCGCACCTAAGTGCGTTCCCTTATTAGTTTTGTTGTGGTGCACCCAAGGAAATGTCAGCCAGTCAGTTTTGGTACTAGCCGGCTGCTCTATTTTTGGTTGCTTCTGAGCCTGGCCCAACTCCAAATGAATCGCAACAATCAACGTGCTTAGAAGCCAGAAAGGGGTTTTACTTATAGCAATCATGTCAAATTACAACCTTTAACTGTGCCCAACGGTCTACCACAACTACCGAAGAAAGTTTGGAAAATCAAACTGAGGCATCCAATTAGTTACACATGCGCAGCACGTTCGCATAATAAAAGCTGAGCTGCATTTTATCGGCTGTTTATTTGCCAAACAGTAATACGTTCATTTGCTAAATACCCTATAAACCTGCATTAAGCAAACAAAACAGTTGGAAAGCTTTAGTCGCATTAGCTTTTGGATCACACATTTGTAATGAGTTCAAAAGTATTTTTTTTAACATTTATTTCAAATTCTACATTGATAGATTTTAGATATAAAGATTCGAGTGGAAAATTGAGAAAAGTTCTTACAGCCTAATCACAAATTAAATATGTACATAACTTTTAACAATAAAATTTTTTTTATTTTTTTGCTGTTCTTATTCGTTGATTTTTACTCAAGCTCACATCATAAATTAAAAAAATACCAATTAACAAATTTATGTTTTTAGCATATGTACTTTTAATCTATTTGCAGATTGTTATGAAAATTAAGTGAATATTGCTTTAAATGTTGATTATGATGATTATCAAATATCCCTAGGGTGCAATGGTGGTAGACGGGGTTGGTACTGTGCTCATCAGACTAATAACTCCACAGGCAATCGGTTCACCAACTGACAACTCCTCGTTCTGATAGGCCAAGGCGTTGGGAACGGACAGCGCGGATGAGAACACCTCGGCATTGAGGGCAGTATTCAAATCGATTGGCTTGCTGTGAATAACGACGGAGCGGCCAACGATGCCATTCAAGCCAAATAGTTGCAGGTATATGCTCATAAACACTGCCGATATGCTGCCATCATTCTTTACTTCCAGATTACCAAGCTACAAATATATCAATGATTAAAATTAAAATAATAATAAAATCAAAAATATGGGAGAGAAAGCATGTGCTAAGACTATCATGGATAATTTTTAATTTTTGTTATTGTATTTTTTATTTATATTATTTACACTTAAATTTATAGGTATTTTTTTGAATCGTTTAAGAGTCAATTAGCATTATAATATTTTTGTGTTTATTAACAAATTTTATAACTTTATAATTTAAAGAAGTATTATTATTTTACAATTACTCTAATCCTTTCTAAATATTTATGCGATTTTACTTTGTACATTGTATATTAGGTTTTTGTGTGCATTTAAGGTATAATTTATTATTTTTTAGAATTACTATAGGAAGGTTCTGCGAGCTGTTATACCTATTGTGCTTCTTTATGACCTTATAGCTCGTTCATCAATTCTAATACCTTTACGAATGCGATCATATTTGTCGCGTTACCAAACATTAATCTTAAAAAACCAATAATACATCAATAATTTTCGACTTTTTCTATCGGTTAAAATACCAATAAATAATGATTACTGCAAAATAATTTTTGAATATATTAAAAAAAAATGTGTGTTTATTTTTTAAATTTGTTTTAGTTTCTAATTTTTTCACACATTAAAAATTATATTTAAAAAGGGTATTGGTGCAAAAGTTATATTACGGGATTGATATATTCTTTAAACCGGATGCAAAAAATTGATAGATTTATGGTTTAGGTGAATTGTATTTTAACTAAAGCTACTTACAAAATTGTTGGGAAACTGTCCGCCTGTGGATTTGCAGCCCTCGGTGACATCGCCATATGTGTGTATGTGAAGAGCATGCTTTCCCGGTGGCAGCCCCGTCACATTGATGGTCACTTTAATGTCACTATTATAGGGTAGCTGCTGAAAAGTGATCACGCCCGCTGCAGCCGCTAATTCGCCATCACCCACAATCCTAGCGCCCGCCTGCCACTGGGGTACCTGAGAAAGAGCTCTTAACTCGCTTGAATCGTGGCAAATTAAATGGGACCTACATAAGCGTAGCCGACGTATTGCGGCTGTGGATGCAGCAGGGGGCTAAGTAGTCCGGCTGCACCGATGCCCCCCGGAACTGTTCCAATGCCACCCAGTGGCACTGTCATGCGCTCGTAGCGCTTCACCTTTGTGCCGGACACAACTTTTACGTCATCGGTGCGCGTCAGATTTGCGGGCGCGGGCCGGAAGCGATCCAACAGATTTTGTCCGTTTCCAGGCACAATATTGCAGTTAAAAACGTTAAAAAGCAGAAACGCTAAAATTGGGTTGCAACTGAGCATCAGCATAGCGGCTAATTGGTGTCAAGCGACTTGAGGAGTTAGGACAAAATGTTGATCAAACACTCCACGGTGGTAGTGCAACCGATCTCTGCGAATATATTAGTCGAACTGAACGGAGCGCGGTGTGGGCCATTTGTGTCATTTGGATGACTTCGACATAGTTTTTATGCTGATTGAACACGTTAATTGCTTGGCTATATTATCAGAATATATCGCCAGATTGCACCGGTGCTGGCAATTGAGTGTCGCGTGTTTGATGCTTCGGTGCCTTTCCAGAGGCGTAGCTTATGCCATTCAATCGCAAATCTAACCCAATTACTATTTATGTAGTTTCTAGTTCGATACAAATTAGGTTGAATAGTCAACCAGCGCAGCAATCGAAACAGATCAGCTGGTATTATTCATAATTGAAGATTTTATTTTGTAAAATATCATAACTATCATTTATTGGTCTCTAGTTCATTTTCAAAAAATCTATGTTGAACTTTGTGCGCTTCGATTGTCCTTAAACTCATGTTCTGAGCGGTAAGTCTTTTAGTGAATATACTAAATGTACTCAATGAGCGAAATAAAACCCTTTATTCATATATTCATTAATTTTAAAAAGAGTAAAATATGCTAAAAGAATAAAAGCATAAAAAAAATTTGAGTTGTGTAAAAGTGAATAAGACTACTTTAAAAGCCTTAAGCATAAAATTGGCATTTTTAATGTATATTATGTTTTTATTAGCTTTTCAACCAAATAAAAATCTTAAAGGCCTCAAACATAATAAAACTTATATTTTTAAAAAGTTTTATTATTGAATGAATCTTGACTTTTACTGATCTTTTACAAATATGAATTGGATGTCTGGAAAAACAATTTTTTTTAGTATACCAAATATAAATTTAAATTTTCTATAAGAAATTATTAAACAGGTCTAGCAAATTACTTTTGTTGTAAAAGAAATGGCAACTTTCTGAAATTTATTGTTTTTAATGTATTTTGAAACACAGCGCATGAAATCGATAGTACATTAAATAATGTGATAACAGCTTATCAACACTTTGGTTCACAGTTGGTGACGTCTCTGCATGATAGGACAACAAAAACAAACGACAAACTAGATTAGCCAATTGAAAGTGAAAACGCAACCTTAAATAATAAACGTGATGCGCAATTTTATATTCGACATGGTTTTCTATATTTTAATTTCTCCCTATTAACAAATAACATATACATTTATGGGATTTGTAGAATATGTTAAATTTGTTGAACTAGGTGACAGGCACGTTGTTGAGAGAGTAAAAAAAGACATTGAAACATTCTATCATAAATAAATATCAATTAAGTTAAGGTAATAGGATAAGGCTGCTGAAAACTTCAAACTCTGACTAGAATGGGTCAACGGAAGTGGGCGCGTTGATTAGAGTGATTGTAGCCACCCCGTCCGCCGCCACCACCACCATTGTAGCCACCAGTGCCACGTCCGCTAGCTTGAGGGTTCCAGCCAGTGCCTTGGACACGTCCCCCGCTGTTAATCCACTGCTGCTGATCCATGTTTTGCTGCTGCTGCTGCTGTTGTTGGTATGGCTGATTATATTGCTGCGGCTGTTGCTGTCCTGGCTGTTGCCAGTTTTTGCCACCACCGCCGCGACCTCTATTGCCGCCACGGAAATTGCAACCACGGCCTCTTCCGTCAAAGCCGCCGCCGCGACCGCCTCCGCCCGGTGCACCGGCACGCTGCTGCTGCCAGGAGGGCATCTCTGGTGGCGGTGGTGCCTGCTCATTGACACGTCCACCACGATCCGGCACGTGGCCAATCACATGTTTTTCTATCTTAGACGCCGTGGTCTTACGCACATTCGCCGAGCTCGTCTTCTCAATGATGGCCAGATCCGTGCGAGCAGCCAACAATGCCACAATATTGGTATCTTCACCGCCGTATTTGAGTTTTTCAATCTCCTTAAGATTACGCTGAAAGCGATCGCCAATCTCTTTCTGCTGCTTCTTCATGCTATCGGACCACTGAAAACTCTGCACAGTCGCCTCCAGGCGCGTCAACATCATCTGACGCCGCAGATTGTACTCCGCGTCCAGATCCTTATGCATGGTTTCGAGCAAACGCCATTGGGAATCAGTTAACGGTTCGCCCATACGCATCAGGGGCCCGCCCAGCAGCGAGTGCTGCCGCTCCTTCAGCCGCTGCTCCAGTTTAGGTGTGAGCCACTCAAACAGCATTTTTGCATTAATTTTTTTGGGTAGGTCACCCAGTTGAAGGTCAGCAGTCAGCTGGGTCACCGCATGCTGCAGAAGGGATTCAGTCTTTGATTTCTTGTTGGGTGGCTCGTTTGGCTGCAGTTTCATTGTCATCTTGGTGGCCATCAATTCGGCGGTGAGGTAATCGAGCAGCTGCAGCAGCGAGGCACGTGTCTGAAAGCGTTCCGACATTGGCCCAGCCACAAGCAGCTTGTAGGGGCAGCCCAGCTCCGTCAGCAACAGCGACAGCTCGAACGCGAATTCATTGTTTTCTTTGCAGCTGGATGAAACATGTTCGTCGGTCTTGCGAAGCAAGTGTAATTGATTGGCCAGCCAGTAAATTAGTTCGCGCAAGTCAGCGCTGCCAATACCACCATGTAGGGCTTGTCTCAGTCCATCCAGCTGCGCGTTTTTGTAGCCAAGTGCGCACAGAGAATCTATTATATCCAATTCCAGATCCATTGCCGGCAGTTCTTTCTTGTTTTTTTTCCGGTTCTATATATTATTTCTCCGACTGCTGGTCACACTCGTTTAAATATCACAAAGAAGCTAGCTCCAAATAGCCGTCTTAGTATTGAAACAAAACTGAAGCCGTTATTAAACTGAATCTTATTATTATTATGGACGCTTAATAGACTTCTGAGAAGAATATAAGTTTTAATTTTGTTGGTTTTTTGACTGAAGGCAGACTTATCGATATCTAAAATAGATAGCTTTCTGAGTAGCTCACGGACGGAGCCAACTGAGCTTTCTGAAACGCAAACTTTTGAATTGTTATCGCATTTATTTGTTATCGAAGCTTTTGTAGCCAACGGCTGTTGATTTCAAAAATAGTAATTAAGCAAAAATAAATACATTTCCCTCAATACCCTCATACGTCACTTGAATCCATGAATTTGTTTAAATATAGTTTTAATTATATGCATTCATATAATTTCATTTATTGTAGTTTATCAGTTTTAATATAATTTAAATAATTATATATATATTATTTCATATTTTAATTGTAGTATATATATTTCTATATAGTTGTATGTATATACATATATATATTTATATATGTTGTATATAAGTATGTATTTCTTGTAAAGCAGGAAGTTTTAGGATTCGCAAGTGTTGCACCTCTGGTGCCACACATTTTACACTTGTTTTTGTTTTCTTTTTATTTTTTGTTATACATACAACACTTACATATGTACTTAAAATGAACACACACATTTAGCTATTTAATGTATACAATCATAATCGTAATCGTAATAATATTCAGTTACTTCATGTCTTCCAAAAAGTATCTCAAACTAATAGAAACAAGAAAAATATGCGACTTGCACCCAGACATTTGTTGTTTGAAAATTTAAAACAGTTTTAAAAAAAAAATATAGAAGGAAATTAACAAAATACAAAAATATTTCGCTAATGCTGCTGCTACGCAATGGCACAAAAATAAATTCCGTGCAAGAAGTTCCAAATCTCATTCCATGCATTTACGCTACCTGCGCCAAGCCTAAGTGAAGCTATACTGATTATCAATGGCGCGTCCGCTGCACTCAGCTCCGGCTGCTGAGCCACTCGCACCGCCGCCACTGTTGCTGTTGGCGGCACCACCACCACTGCCACTGGCGTTTGTATCGCCGCCATGACGTGCCGTTCCAGCGCCAGTGTGGGCAGCCTGAAGTGATGCATTCGACGCCCGTAGATGCGGCTGATCCAAGAATCCTTGACCCGACGGCGGCGACTGGTCAACGGTCAGTGTTGTGGGATCCAAGTGAAAGTAGACTTGCTCCGGAAAATAGACGTGTGTTGGCTCCTGTGGCAGTTCGATTTCGTTTGTCTTGAGGCGAACACTTAGATTCATGGTAATCACTTCATTGCACTGCAAATTAAAAACAATTAGATTTCAGATATCCACTTAAAATATGTTTGTGTAAGCTAAACATGGAATATTCGACAAAAATGGAAACGCAAATAAAATTAAAAAAAAAAAATACAATAAACACATAGCTTACAAAATGGAATGCTAAAATTAAATTAACAGAAATATATCAATCAAGCAATTTAGGCAGAAAAAAACCCTAATAAATGTTGTATTACATATAAGAAAAAACGTAACCTTTTTAGTAATAGAGTATCATAGTAGAATATTTAATGTAAATAAGTAAATGTTTATCGATTATTACTTTCTAATGTAAGAAGAGAATTATTATTGAAATAGTTGTAGTGAAAATTAAATTTTTTTTAATTTTATAAATATCTACCTAAACTTTTCTAAAACAATTACAACATATATCTTTTAGAAATGGTTTAAACTATAATTAAATAAGCATATAGAATTTTACATTTACAGCAGACGCAGGAGACAAAATGTAGGACGAAGCATTTTTGTACGTAAATTTTTGTATAAAAAATGAGAAACGCAATTTAAGACTGTTTAAATAACGGGACATTATCTTAATGAATCAAAGCTTATTTATACTTTACTAAAAGACAATATGTTTTATAGGGCTCTGCTGCTGATGAGAACTTTTAATTTATCTGCAGTTAATCTCAGATTATTCCTATTGCTAATCGGTAATTTATGTTCCTAATTCCTATTGATATGATGAATCATTTATGGGAATCTCTGGCAATCCTATCCCTTATGAAATGATAACGTTACAAAATCAAATTAAGGAAATAAAAACCGTCACTGACACTGAATTGACTCCAAAATTTTGGCTATCTCACATGTCTCGGCGATGGATGTCCATTGCCATTGCCATTCGCATTGCCGGAGCTGCTGGCGGCGTTGTTCGTGCCACCAGCAGCCACAGCTGCCACATTGACGTCTGCCTCATGCGCTGCGGTGGCATTTGAAATTATTGCCATGTTAGCGGCCGGATCGTTGAGTCTGCTCGTATGATGAACCCAATCCGTGAGCGTCACATCTGAAGTGCCACCGGACTCGAGTGGAATGGGATTGTGACGGAAGTGCTCGAGCATTTCTTGGATGGTCGGAAACCATAAGTGCTGCACTCGACACTGGCCCTTTTCCGAGATTGTCAGTCGTAGATGCTTGGCCCGTCCTTGGAAATTGAATGTGAGCACAAATTCGCCGCGCCGCGTTTCGCTTTGCCGCACCAAAAAGTATCCATGGCCGGCTGCCTCAGATTGCAGCACCATGCGAGCCGCCTCGGCGCGTGGCAACGTGCCATGGAACCATGGAAACAGACGCATCTCAGCCGTCAGATCGGCCACATTAACATCTGCTTCGTTCTCCACAAGCTCATTGCCATCAAAATTACTTGACGAAGACAAACGCTGTTCTCCCCGCCCACCCTCAGCTCTGGATGGACGCGAGGGAATTTCGGGAGGCGTGCTACTCAACTCATGGCTGGCCTGAGAAATGGTATTTACATCCGTGGCGGAATTGGCTGCATTGTTGCTACCAGAGCCGACGGCGGCAGTTAAAGCGCTGTCCGCTGACTGCGAATTGACCAGATTGCCATTGGAGCCGTCAGGGCCACCCTGCTGCTGGTATTGGGGGTTCTGTATGCCGCCTAATGCACTGCCTGCACCGGCACTGCCGCTCGTTGTCGGATTGGGATTAGTGGTCACCGGCGATGTTTGCATTGCTGCCGCAATTACATCGGAGTCGAGCATCGGCTGTTGGGTTGGCGGAGTTCGCATGCAATAGCGGATTGTGGCCAGCCAGCTGCGCATATCGTCAGCGCTCTCAGCTTCAATCACATACTCCATGTTATTGTCCGCCTTGAGCACGAATGTGTTCATTCGATCCGGCATCTCGAGTGTGGTTGTTTCGCGTGCCTCCGAAATGAGGAAACAAAAGACGCCGCTGCGCGGCTTTGTCGATTTGGGAGGCGTATAAAACTCAAGCATATAACCGCCCACGGCCTTTACCAATGCCAGTCGGCATTTTTCCCATTTTTGTGTGCCTGCCGTTTGATCCAAGCTTTCGGCTGTTAAATTATTAACGATGCCCTCCTTTCGACATTCGACAACGATTTTGGCCAGCTTGGTTTTGTTGCTCTGCTTGCTGATACCAACGCCGTCGACATCGTCCGAGTTTTTGTGAAAGAAGGCCTGCAAAAAGAAGAGCTTCTACGTTAACCTTTGATGACCTGGCGCATTGACCACAATTATCCGCATTGTTCGCTCACCTTGCCCTTGCGCAGTCCCTTGAAAGAGAGCCTGCGCAGCAGCGACTTTGGAAACAAACGCGACACTTCATGCTCCTCCGTACCGAAATCATTGCTCACAGCTCCGCCTCCACCATCGTAGAGGGAGCCTATGTCCGTCTTTAAATTGCTGCGTCGTCTAAAGAACTCTGTATCGTAGTGCTGTGAGAAATATTCGACAAATTTTACAGCAAAACTGCGATAGGGAATATTGCGTGCCACTTCAGGCGGCAGACTGCCATTGATGAAGGTGATGCATGCCTTGGCAAAATCACTGGCGGCAACACGTGCATGACGATCGCAGAACTCCTCCCAAGTGGTGCCGCCTGAGGAATAGGGTGCGCTGCTGCCCCCCATCGCTGTGCCGGTGCCCATCGGCGCTGGTATCAAATCACTGCCACCGGCAGCACCTAGACTCGTTGTCGGACCAATGTAGCCGCCAGCGCTGAAAGCGCTCGCATTAGACGCAGCGCTGTTGCCACCCATGTGCAGATGCGATGGCTGCTGATGTCTGTGCGGGTGCTGGTGGCGCTGCTCCGGCTCGTGGTGCCCGGTTATATTCAGTTTGATGCAAGAGTTAGCAAGCGGAAGCCCGTGCTGCTGCAAAATAACATTAAAATTAATTAATCTTACAATGTAAACTTCCGTTTCTAATCTCCTAATCCTAAGGGCTGTCATAGTGGAATATGAATGAATGAATGATTTAAATACCCAAATGAAGAGTGCGTGCAGATGGTATTCAAATTGGTTACTCTACCATGCAACTGTCATCATAGGAATAATCTGTTAAGCTTCCAGAATATCCCATTCATAATTAAACACAGTCATTTCAAGATCGAAGAGGCCTAACGCAATTTAGAATAGTTTTCTCAGAAATTCCGTAATTATGATTTCTTATTCGTCGCATAAGGCCAATGCATTGAATATTGTATTTTCTGGAAATTATTCTCAATAAATTTAAATTAAATTTGATTATTATTTATGATCAGGTTTAGGTCCTTCTAATGAGCTTCCTGGGTAAACAAGATGAACTAGTTCGTAAAGTCCGCATTTTACGTTTACGTTGCTGATTTGCGCGCACGTTACGTTACATATACTGTTACGTTCTTACATTCTAGGCCTATTGTAAATGCTACTTTAACGTCGAGTGTAGGCGTAAAAACGTACTACATACACATACACACCGCATATCTATAAATTTGTGTGGAATGCGTGCTATGTGTGTGTGTGTGATATGGCTGCTGTTTTGTTTTTGTTTTGCAGATTCGATGATAAGCTGAAGTCACAGCGCATTCGGAGACAAGGCCAGCTTAACTCTCAAAATGATAAAATTTTCACATTTGTTTTTTAATTGTTTTGAAACTGGCTTCACGCTCGACATGCGTATGTGTGCGTATCACACCTACACATTTGTTCTTTGCGTTTCAATTTTTCACATATTCAACTTACATTTACGCGTTATTAATTATTTATTTTGTGGCGTGCACTCAACTGTTACTTATTTTTCTCCACTTAATTTACAATTTTTTACTGTTTTCTGTGGTATATTTTTATTTTCCAGAAGAAAAACACAACGCAATACAATTGCCTATCGTCTAAACACCACAAGAATCGTTAGTCCTAATTCATTTATAAATTATCGACCCTCCTCCACTGCACCGCTATTGTTGAGCTATCGAAGCACGAAGTAATCGGTGGTTAGTATTTTCGGAATTGGGCACAAATTTAATTTTTTTTTAATTTCCGCGGTTTATACATTTTTGAATTTAAAATTATTTTCGCAATATATAAACTTTAATATTCTAAAAGGCATTTCGATATGTCGATATTTTACATCCCAATCAATATGTTTTCCAGCAAAAATATAACAAGAGAATGAGAAAATATATTTTTGACACACGCACTTCAGCTCCGTTTATTAAGACTGCATGTATAAGTATTATATATATACACAGTCGAGTAATATTTAAGTGATTTAAGTTCAATCTCACATTTTTTATTGTGTCTATATGTTTCGAAATTGCATTTACTTAAAATTATTATGTAACTACTATGCATGTATTTATAATTATGTATTATTGTTAGGTTTGCTTGATCGTTATAAATAATTAAAATTCTTGAAACTTAATTTGTGAAACACACAGAGTTCAACATATGTTTTCTTTGTTTGTTGGCTTTTTTGTTTTCTTTCATTCTTCAATATTTATGATTTTAAGCGAACACATGCATTTTGGCAAAACATCATTTTTTCTTTTGTTTGTGTGTAAGTTGAATGTAGGAAATATAAACGGGGACGGAAATGTATGTTGAAAAATACAATTGAATTGGTATGAATTTAAATTGCGTCTGACTTACTATCTATTATTTGTGATTGTTATTAAAACTAAGTATTTACAGAAAATGCTAAATAATTGATACGAATACAAAAATGTTGGTGAAATTATGTTCGCTTTTCATGTCTTGTTGGAAATATTGAAAATGCTTTTTAAAACTAAATGAACAAAATTAAATCTCAACAGTTGCTAAATAAAAAATCGAGCTAATACTAGACTTTTACTATATATACAGGCTTGTATTTAAGTAAGATTGCAGCTTGAGTCTGAGTGATATTGTAGCGCATCTGAAATCTCCCACTTGATTCCATTCTCAATATTACGTTCAGCATAATCTGTGCTTAGTATTTGCCTTGCGGAACGTAAAGCCCAAATTAAATTAACATATACAAGTACATTTGTTTGGTTTTTAAAAAACTTTCCCACTTAGGCTAAAACTACGTACATTTATTATTCGGTTTTGCTGTTACTTTACTAAAAGAAAATCACCTAACTTAAAAAAAGCTTGCTAAGAGATATAATTCATAGTTTTAGAATTGTGTGGTGTTCGCTTTTTCCTTATTCCATATTTTTTTTTTTTGGGTTGTTTGTTTAATTCTGTTTTAAGATAGAGTTCACTCAGACTTCCATTTGTTTTGAAGGTTGATGCGCAATAAAAGGTTCACTCCACATCCGCCGGAGATCGCCCTGCAAAAAAAAGTTATAGTTTGTGAATATAAACATATGTATATTAAGTCGCCTTTCGCTTACCTTCAAATAGGCCATCAGCAGCAGAGGCAACAACGTAAACGGCACTAAATAGAGTAAGGCTGGTTGGGCGGCCTTAAACACCTCCGAACTGACCGTGGCTGTTAACAGACCCAAGAAATAACTGCAATACAGTAATGATGATATTAAAAATAAAGTGAACAACACTATAAAAGAAACAACAAGCGATCTACTTACCCCAATAAGGAACAATGAAAATATGTTAACCTGGAGCCAACACCCTTTGGGGGCGATAGCGTTGGATCCGATGTAAAGCCCTGTGACTTTTTATACGCATCATAGCGCAGCACAAAGCAAAGCAGTAGACCCGGCATCACCACATCGCCGAGGCCAAGCATTGAGAAATGTCCGGTGTTGTGTATGCTGGGGAAGACCAGTTTGCCCGGCAAATTCAGCTTCGGTGTATCCCGCACAATGCCGCCCAAATTCAATTTTCGGGCCACAATGCCAACGGGATTATCGGCGGGTCGTGTGGCCACTTTGACCATCACGTTTGTGCTGAATATATACGATGAGAGGAACACCCAAAAGACGTCATAGATCAGCAGACCGGTCAACAGTAGAGTTGACACCTTTAAACTGGGCAATCGCACGAACGCTATAAATGCGACACACAGACCCATACCCATGGCTGTAAAAAACGCAAAAATTGAAATGTAATGTAATAATTAATAATGTAATAAATAATAATTAATTAATTAATAATTTAAAATTCGAGATAATCCAATTTGTCGTACCGTCCATTAACAGCCAGTGACCTGTCAGCACCCAGACGCAGACAATGGATACGGAGAGCGTAAAGCTAAAGAGCTCCGCTGCCGTAAAGCGACCACAGATCCCGAAGGAGAAACGCTTCCCATCCGTGCAGGGACGTATGATGTACTGGCACATGGGCAGCAGGAGAAATGCCAGAGCAACAGTGGCAATGACTAAAAGCAACCGCATTAATAAAAAGAATTAGAAATATGTATAAAGTTAATGTGCAATTATTGTGGGCAGATGTGCATAGCACATAACATAACAACTTAACAAGTTACACTCACTGGCTGTGCACACGGCGAAGAGCAGCTGCATCGAGTCGAAAAAAAAGAACATGATGAGCAGCGAGATGGAAGCGCCAAGTGGCAGACACAGCGCATGCATCGTATCCAGCGTTGCAAATTTGTCCGCTACAACAGAGTCGACTAAGAACTTTGAGTGTCATATTTAACGATAGCTTATGTACTATATTATACAATTTTTTGTATAAGCCTAACTTAAGTTAATCTAATAATAAAAAAATACATTAAATAACTAATGCAAAATGACATAAGTGACGTTTAAGTGTTGTACATATGATTTCGTATTTTTATCGAGTACAATTAATTCACTGATTGAATTTTAATTAAGAATTATTATTTACACTCGAATCAACAGGCTTTATTTCATTAATTTTTTTTTTGGGTAATTTATATGCAGTTTCACTAAAATTTGGAATCACGAAGTACAATTATTAACTATATGCCGGACCCTTTTTGTCTGTGCCTCCCCCTAAGTAAGAACTTGAAAATTGTATATGTCCATGACTAATAAAATAAATAATCGCATGTCTCACACAATTTTTAAAATACAGTCACAAAATTTGGCTGGTACTTTGATGGCAATGTTTTTAAAATTGGAGATGACTGCAACTTTTGCAGTTTTTGAGCTCAAATTTCAAAGTATCGATACACACCTACACCTGTGCCCAGGCAATATACTCGCCAAGCGATATTTCTAATAAAATCTCATATCTTCCACAACCACAAGCAGTCAGCAAACTTAAAAATCAGCTTTCTGATGACATTACATTTTCAGGATACGCATACAAAAGCCACCCTCATGAACGTCGGCCCTAGAATTCAGAATGCGTATATCTACCACAATTTGTAAACTAGATTCAAAAAATTTTAAAATATATTACTTATTATTTTTCTTGCAACTTTAAATTTGTAGTATATCACTTGCTAAGTAAATTACAAAGATTCTTCTCCAAGGTTTTTTCCGGTCTCGTCTGTGTGACCCGCAACTTTAAAGGCAAACTTAAAGATATATTACTAGGAATTACATCAAAACTAGATATTTCTTGGGTTCGCCAACTCTCTTCTAATATGGGTATTTACAAACCATAATTTGCTTTCATTTCATAGTTTAAGCTACGACTGTAACAATGAATATATAATAAAATAAATTTGTTTTTAAAGGACAGAGTGCATAAAGTTGACTTACTTGGTTCCTTTTCGACTTGCTCGCCCGTAAGCAGATTTGTCATGGACTCGTTGCGCTTCTTCTGCTCTCGCTCACGAGCCTCCTGCTCGATGTTGAGACTGCGAAAGCTGCCGTAGACAATCAGAAGCATCGATATAAGGCAGGTGGATACACGTGACGAGTCCATCACGCTCGACACCGTCCAATGTAGCTCACGATATTCGGAATTAGATGCTGCTGCTGCTGCTGCCGCTGCTGCGCCGCCGCCAACACTGCCGCTACCAGCGCCAACGCCACCGCCACTAGATTGCGCGCCGGCGCTTCCGTGCGACATGCTCGGTCAATGATAAGCGAGAATGTGGCCGCTGCCGCTGCCGCTGCGCAGGAGACGCTGAATCGAAACCAGTTTTTAGTTTGAGTTTCAGTTTGAGTTTAAGTCTCGTTCTCAATATCAATTGTTATCAATAGTGCTTATATACACCAACCAACCAACTGCTGATGCTGCTGATGCTCCCTTGTTGCCTGTGCGACGCTGCTGCCTGCAATGGAACTGAAATTTATTTTAGGCTTATTATTAAATTAAATGATAACCTTGCAATGCATGACAGTTCAAGACCAGCTACAGTAAACCCAAAATGTGTGCTCTGCATGTGTGTGTTTAGTTGTTGTCGACTTTGTTTACTTTGTCTTCTGATTGCTATAGTTTCTTGTATAACTTTAAACAGCTGCTCTGACTGAAAAACAAATTGTATGATTAGTTAAGTAAATATTCGATCACCGCTCGCAAGACCTTAAAATCCCAACCAACATTCAAACGTAAGTGTTACTTTCATGCGGACTAAAAATCCACAACTGTTGTGGGTGTGTGGGGGAAAAATAAACGTTCCTAAGCACAAAAAAGTAGGCCATAAAAAGTCGGTGGAATAAATTATAAAAGCATTACCCAGTTTCTGTTGTGCTTTAGCAACTTGTAGTTATACACCCAATGTTGCTTGCTGTTATTCTTTTTGAGGGTGTTGTTATTGTAATAAATTCTCTGACATGTTCACACACAATTTTTAAGTTGCCGTTAGAATACCCTGTATTTTAATTCATTTGGAGTATATGAATTGTATGTATAATTAGTAAATCATCACAATAACCAGTGAAATTTCAGTGACATTACGAATTAAAATGTAAATGAGTTTACCGGAAAACATTCAAAAGAATTTCTTTCCATCTTTATCTACTGAGGTTTCGAAATTTGAGACGGTGTCGTATATTGTTGCAGCGCACAGAATTGCAGAAAACATTTTCATCTTATTTTTGCTTGGAAACTAATCAATTGATATTCTAATACCTTTTCTTGATTTTCGAATGAGACCCAACTTACTTTAAAAGTGTTTTCCCAGCAACTTAAGCATTTCTAATTCATGAGCCAACAGAATTCCTAAAAGTTGTAGTATGTGTTGTTCTAGTTAAAACCATATCTTCTGATTGAACTACAGCTAGTTCTGATTGTAATTCAACTTACAAGGATAGAGTATTGCAGCTTTCTTTACAAATATATAAATTTCTATACTTGGTGATATTAACTTTTAAGCACATGCCTTCAAATTGAATATAGGGTATGGGATAGTTGGGCACGTAAATATTGGGTAACGTGTGCGCCTGCTGCTGTTATTAGGTTTAATGCACTTGTACAATGTTAACGCACTGTTAGCGTTTAAGTTGAATGGTGTGCTCTGTTAAAGATAATGAAGACGGTCGTCAATATAGAGAATTGAAGCACAAAAGACAAAAGCGAAATAACTTCCTAGTTGTCAGATGTCTATTATTGTTGTTTGTTTGTTGACGTTTGTTTGTTGTTGCATTTTGCCAAGTGCGGTTCGTCGCACTAAATTATGTGCTTTGTGTCTGTGTGTGTGGAATGCAAATGTTTGAAATATCTAAATGTGTGCCCCTTTTCGATGCAACAATTTAAAAGTTCCCACACGTTGCACGCTTGCTGAAATTGTCAATTAGACGCTGACGGAACAGAAACGCGCTAATTAGAAATGAACCATGCGAGGGGAACGAAGCGTGTTAGATTTTAAAAAGCTAACAACAAACATAAAAAAAAAAATGATGACATTTTATGCAAATACATATTGTTATCTTCTGGGTAAATACGAGCGACTGCATACAATTCACTTTTATTTATACCCTGAATCCATTAAAAGTGGGGAAAAAGAGTATAATGGTTTTGTGCTCATTTATGTAACAGGCAGAAGAAATTATCTTCGACTCCATAGTTGAAATAGCCACGTCCGTCTGTCCGTCTTACTGTGTAAACACGCAGATCTCGGAAACTATAACTAAGTACAGACTTCAAATTTGGAATGCAGATTCTCGTATATCCGGTGCAGATCAATTTATTTTTATTTTATCGATAACTGCCTCCGTTTTCCAATTATCGATATACTTCGATATCCAAAAGCAATAAATGGCAAAATCGGACAAGAAACACAAAATTTATGGTCAATAGCATATTTTCATATTGATCACTTACACATATTTCAAGTTGGGGATCAGTTGTGAATAAAAACATGAAATGCATTCGTTTTTTTGTCTTTTCAGTGCCTAAGAAATGAATTAGCATGCTTACATTTGGGTGCAGAACTTTTTAAAACTTATTGACAAAAAAACTAGAATATATTTAATAACAGAGTTTGTAGTCCAGCTCACTCTACAGCTTTTTGACTTGTTTTATATTATTTTCTTTAATAATATTTTCGTTATTTGTGCTATTTAAAAAGGTTTCATTTTGTTTTATTTACTTCAACCTGTACCCGCAAAAGCCGTGTCCCTTATACAGTAAATGTTTTTGTTGATCATTGCTTGCAAGATTTTTTGTTTTCTTTATTCAAATGTATATTTTTATTTCTTATATTATATTAGACTTAATTTTCGTATCTATTATATTTCGTATGTAATCACTTTGCCAAGGCGACCAATAAGTTAAGTTAAAGAAGTACACAAACTAATTGGTCGACTGTTTCCGCTACTCAAAACTGCCCACAATCGAAGGTGAAAGTGAATTTAATTAGGAGAAGCTAAAACGCTGGGCTAAAACCAATACATATATATGTTTTGACATATATGTATATACATGCGAACACATTTGTGAGTCTGTAACACACACATACAGATACACACTTGCATATGTATGCAAAGTAAGTTGCTGAGTTTTGCTTATTTTTCTGGCTTTTGCACTACTTCAATCATTTTTGGACAAGACACAAACACACATAACAAATACAACAAGCAGAAGCCGTCTCGCAACTGGCTTCAAATGCAGCACTTGTGAAATTTTATATACATAATAACAACAACAATAGTAGCAACAAAACCTTAAAGCGCAGGCAAAGCTTTTTTGCTTGATTTTGTTTCTCTTATAAAAATGCTTGTACGCTACCTCAACAGCCGCCGCAGCGCTCCACTGCGTAACGAAATTACAAGACACACTCACACACTCGCTCACTGTGGAGCCATGTATGTATCAAAGACTCAAATGCGGTAAGGAGACGAGGGGCAAGTAGCGGAGGGCTGGTCTTTAATTACTAAAACTGCAGCCTGTTTCATTTTGATCGCAGCTCGTAGTTGGTATAGACTAAGTGGGTAAAAAGAGGGGTGGGGTGTGTGTGTGAGGGAGCGGATATTGTGCTTACCTTTTGCTTGCACTTTACATTTACATTCGCGTTTGGCTCTGTATTTTGTTTTCCTTTTGCACCGATTTTCTTTTCACTTTTTACGGGGGGAACTTAAAACAGTGCAGCTACATGTTTTGTTAATGCATTTTGATTTTCTTTTTTTTTCAATCAGCTGCAGCCTTTTGCACTTTTCACTAATTAGTTAATTTTCATTTTTTTTTTAATTGTAATGCATTTTTTCGCTATTTCTTTCTCCACTCTTTTACTGTTTTTTTCTGATGGAAAAACAACGAACAACGGGTGTGACCCAACGCCGCGAAGCCATAAATGACCATTTCCTAAATTAATTTTTCTTATCGATAGTAACTATTCCATTTTTGATGAAGCACCGATAGTGATGTAACTGATACATTAATTTAATGTTTGTCGGATGACTAGGGAAATCCATGTAATTTTTTATTTTAGGATTGAATTTATACACAATTAAATTATCGAATTGGACAATTTTATAAACAGTGCTGCACAGCGCATAAAAGGACATAGTCTTATCGAAAAATAATTCTGGCAATTCTTGCTTTATTCAGCTATTCGAAGACGGTCACATTGACTCAAACGCGATTGAGAGAGCGCTGCTGCTGCTTCGATGTACAAATAAAAATTTGAATTGTTTGCTAAACGTAACGCGTTTAACGGTAAAAAAAAACAAGGATGCCGATGGCCTACGCCTAAAGTTTTCTTTAAACCGTTCACAAAACGAGTGAGTGCATATGAATTTAATATTGTGCAAGTGCAAGGAGTAAATCAATTGCAACTAACGCAGCTTCTTAAATCCGAATCGGCGGCAGGAAACCAAGAACGGTCGGGAAAAAAGCCACAGAAGTAAACGAACCAAAAAATCTGTAAAACAAGTTAAATAAAAGCCATAAAAATGGGTCTCAACGGCTGCTGTTCGTGTGTCAAATATTTGATGGTCCTTATAAACATCTTATTCTGGGTAGGTATACAGCGACAACAACAAAGCAGAAACAGTCAGCTTAACAAAACAGACAGCAACTGGAACACATAAACATAAAAAACTCATGCACAGGGCGTAAATTTTTAACTGTGTACTTGTGCACGCGTTCCCTTTTGCTCGCGCGCATACTCTGTGCAGCTGCTGCGCTGCTCACACTCCTTACACTCGAATAAACAATAGAAATTCCGCAGTGCGTGGAGGGAGTTTGCGACATACACAAACACACATGCATGCAAACGCACATATCGAAAGCATCTCCTCTCTCTACACCCGCCCCAGCAAAGTTTTTGTGATCCCACACATTGGTTTGAGTGTGGTTTTTCTTGTTTTTGTCTTTTTCCTGTTGGATTTTTTTTTATTTTTATATGCGTGCCTTGTTAGTTTTTCAAGTCTACTTCTTGCTACACCTTCGTATTTTTCATATTCTTATTCTTATCTACAACGCCTCATTCATTCTTTAAACGCCTGAGTGTGTATCTGTATCTGCTGCTGTATGCATATATACAGACACACACACACACAAATTGATTGCTGTGTATGGGCAGGACCTAGTTTTGGCGGCTTTTGGGTGCGCCACTCTCTTTCTCTCTCGCTGAAAGGGTTCAACGTATTTTTCCTGTGTTAAATTTTATGCAATTACTCTTCCCCGATTGTTTCATCAACGAAATTGTTATATATTGTTTGTGCTTTTGTATGCTTGTGAAAATTTGGTCATTTGAATTTTCAATGTTTCCATTTGTTTTTGTTGGTTTTTTTGATTTTCCCTATACTATTTATTAGTCAAATCTATTTTCGTACAAACCAACAAAAATATTTTCTTTCGTTCCGTTTAGATGTTGATTTGAATGTGGTAGTTTTTTTTCTTATTTTACTAGTGGGAGGTGTAAAAAGATTGTTGTTTTTGTAGTTTCTTTGATTTTGTTTGCATAAATTATAATTTAAGCTTTTCCTATGCACATTTGCAGCACTGTCACATAGATTTTCAAGCATTTCCACGATTTCCGATGGCGTTGCTGATGCTTATATGCGTCTGACGTTTTGCGTATCTCTTATTTTACTCTTCCAAAATTAAAAAAAAATTTTTTTCAATATTCGTACTGCTGCTTTTTGCAAAATTACTCATTTACTATATATACGTTGGAAATATAGAAATAGTGGTTAATTTTTTAATGCGAGGACAAATGCATTTCTTCGTTCGCCGTTTTTTACAGGGTCTAGTTACGAATGTAGGTCATGTAAGGAGTTTATTAAGCGTTTGGCACAAATTTGGCTTGCACGCGATATATTCTCAGTTGTGCACTTTAAATATGTATGTAATATGTGCGAATGTGTGTGTGTATATATGTTTTAGGGATCTATGTGCTTATTATTATACTGTTGTAATCAATTTTCCGCCAATTGCAACATTTGTGCTTTATTAAGGCACGCACACTTTTAAATTTCTGACAGAATGCACTTTGCTTTGGCCTATTTTTCACTTGTTCTCTTGTGTGTATGCGCACTCTCTCTATCTCTCTGTCTTTCTCTCTCTCTCTCTTACTCTCATTCTCTCTATCTCATTCTTACTCAAAGCAAAAGCTTGTCTTAAATTAATACACATAAAATTTCTGATACACTTTGCACAATATACAATTTTTTTAATGTAAATTGGTGTTATATATTTCCTTCCATATAAGTTGTAAATATTCTGTATCAATAAAATCTTAAAATATGTTTTCTCAGCTAAGTTAAAAGTTAAACTCTTTGTTATTAATTAAAAATTATTTAATTTACAAGTAAAATTTCTATCCTCAGTTATGCTCGGTTAGTTTCATTAAAAATACAGTTAATTGTCAAGAGTCCCGTTGGATGTTGTATTTCGTGTTTCTGAATTTACTGATGGTGGAAAATATTTTTGATTTGGTGTAGGTCGGCTTTTTCGAAAATTTTGATACAGCTGTTTATACATATTATACACAACAACTGGGAGAGTTTTGATTCAATTAGTGTAGGTGGTGTGTACGTTTGCTCGTCTAAACAGTCTTGCTTGCGTTCTTATTTTCTTCTTTTGTACAGACAAAATCATTTTATTATGTTGCATATGTCTTTAAAAATGTATTGACTATAATTTAAAGATTTATTTTGAACACGTGTCATTATGTCTGTATTTCAAGCACTCGACCAGACCAGATATTTCCCTTATATACACTATGAACTAAGTTGCAGCTTATTTATGAAATAAATGACTCAGTTAATAAATGTATATATGAGAGAACCGCCTAAGTTGCTATTTTCGTGACTCTAAGCTTCGTGACTTGACTCTAAGTTAAATAAATATCCAATTATACTTATTATTACTAGTTGCACTGACTCTGACCGTAAGCTACGTAATCTTATCGGTAGCAGCAGATGGAAAACTAAACATTACAATGCACCAGATTTTAGCGTTGCATCACAGTCGTAAATAGAAGCCGTGATATTCTAACTTTGTTGTGAATTTCATTTCCTATCCATTTGAAATGTGAGCATGCACCAAACAGAATAATCAGCGTTGAGTTCAGTAATATTATATATACACATTATACATGTGGACTGAGTACACAGCCCAAAATATTATCTGTCGTCTTTAAGAGATGCTTCGTTTGCTTGATAATCCCCGGGCAAATGATAACGTTATGGCCTCTCATTTGAATCGCTACTTGGTTCAATGTCTTGGCAAATAAAAAAAGAACGCTGAAAGGAAATAAGAAGTACTTGATATCAGGAAGAGCAACAATTTCTCGGTCTGTGTGTCTGCTGAAATCATAAGTTACAAACGGACCATGTTTCATAATAACCATGAGGGGATGGAGGATGACGGAGCATATACTACATTGGGATTATTGGCACGACTTTTGGCGCCCACTTTAATTACCGCCCCTCTCTCTAGTGGGGTGTGGCGCAAACACACAGAAGCACATGGCGTCATGAAGTGTTTTTTGCTAATGTTTCGACTGATGAGATTGAGCGCAAAGTATGACGTTACTTCACTGAGACAACGAACGCATGACCTATTTACGCAAACTAATTTTTTAATTTGTCTATATATTTTTTTTTGTTTCTTCTCACAGCTCATCGGTTTGTCCATAGTAGTCACCTCGCTATGGATGCTAACGGATCCCACGTTCATGTTGTCGATGACACAATCGTATAACCATTATCACATAGCCCTCTACGTCTTCCTGGCGATTGGCATACTAATCACACTAGGCGCATTCTTCGGCTGCTTGGGTGTTTGCCGCGAGAGTCAGTGCCTGCTTGTCTCGGTAAGTCTCACACACACCCTGCAGTTGTCTGCATTTGTCTCGCCCACCACAGTCTCACTAAAATTTCATTTTGTAAATCGTTTATTTTTTGACTGCCGCTTTTTAACGCCCACTTGCACACTTATGCTCGAATTCCATTCATAAATCGCTTACACTTTGCAGTTCTTCTGTGTCATACTCATTGTGATGGTGGCACAAATTGCAGCCGGTGCTTGGGCCTTCCACAACAAAGACAAACTCGATGATATAGTGCGTGCGGCGGTCAAATCATCTGTTCAAGAGGAGTACGGACAGTCTAGCATGAGTTCGCGCACCGTTACCTTTGATACTCTGCAAAAGAATGTATATATATGATAAGTTGGCTTATTTATTATTTATTTTGTCTATTCATATATTCCATTTAATGTTGCAGTTGAAGTGCTGCGGGGCAGATGGACCTGGAGATTGGGCCACGAGTCGTTTTAATAATGTTGATCGCACAAATATCGTTGATATTGCCGTGTCCTCGATGAACGTATTTTACAATATACCGGA
Source organism: Drosophila melanosoma (assembly GCA_035042045.1). NCBI lineage: Eukaryota > Metazoa > Arthropoda > Insecta > Diptera > Drosophilidae > Drosophila > Drosophila melanosoma. The sequence goes on from JAWNLY010000048.1 coordinate 3,191,326, forward strand.
ATCATGTTGCAAAGAAGGTCTCAGCGACTGTGAAAAGTCGCGTATTTTGAAATTTGGCGGTCCGTTGAATACGTCTATCTATCAGCAGGTAAGCTCGAATTTTAGTTGGCTTTATGTAAACGGATAATATAAACATTTGGAGAATACAATAAGAACCTGTAAAATATAAATCGAGCAATGTCATAACAATTTGTTTGGAATTTTAATATAATCAAACAGCAAGTTATTATAATATAATTACACCATTCAAATTTAAGATTAAACATTTTTTTTTAGTTTCAAACATAATTATGTATTTACAACTTAATATCGACACTTTATCGGGTTGTGCCTAAGTACATTTTGCCTGACCTTTCACGGCTATCGGTGGGTTTTTGAGCACCAGCAAGCTGTAGGCCATCAAATCCTTTGTAAATATGGTTTTCTTTCAAGCTAATAAAACTGCTACGCCAGAATGTCACAGCGATAAAAAAATGTATTAATTTTTATTCATATTCCGCACGCATTTGAAATGTCTGGCAGCAACATCTTTTTTTGGAATGGGTATAAAAAACATTTAATAAATATTTGATTATAGTGAAAATAAGACAAATGCACTCGCACACATAAACACACCCACATAGTCTGTATATCTTAGTAATGAAATTCTTTCGTTTTTTTAGGGCTGCGTTGATAAGCTGATCGATATTATTTATGAGAATTGGGTTACCATTTTTGCAATTACCGCCGCTGTTATTCTGTTGGAGCTGCTGTCCCTGACCTTCGCCTTGAGCCTGTGCTGTGCGGTGAGGAATCAGCATTACAAGGCCTGAGAATTACAGAATTCCCATAGGGAAATAACGGATGATGAGAAGTACTAACAAACCAAATCTAAACTAAAGCATAAGCGTTACTAAAAGCAACAACAACAACAACAAATGGAGCGAAAGCAATGCACTTAACGCTGACAGTAGCATTGGCTGGCTACATTTGAGATGGCTGTCAGCCGTTGCAAATACTTTAATACACTTTTGTAGTACTTTAACAAACAACAACTGAGCTGAGCAATTCTGGCAGGTTTGGTATTAACGACGAACTTTATATGAACAGCTACTTTTCTAAAATATTTCTACATAAACAAACCGAAAACAAAAAACCATTTTACAATACAAACTCAACTCTTTATACAGCAGTAAATTCCTTAACATTAGGATAGTCTAACCGCATAAGGCAAAAAGTTTAAAATTTAAACATCAAAAATTGGATACTGTTTTAGAAATACATATATAAATATACTATAAAGAAATAATATAACAAATTAACAATTTAAGCACAAAGTAAAATCTTGTTTTCCAAAACACGGAATTATAAATGCAATCATAATTTTCGTTTCAAATTTGTTGTGTTCATGTTCGAAATATTTTTGAATCGTATGGAAATATATATATGTTTAATTACAAAAAAAAAAAAACATATTTTAAATGAGCATTCCACAAGTGAAAACGATTAAAATACCATCTTTCAGTTCTGATTCTGCGTTTCCATCCAAAGATCCAACCCCAAAAAACAATTGTCATTTCTCTTGTGTAAAATCTTGTGCTAAAGCTAATGAGTAAACACTTTATGAAATTCGTTGAGCTTCGCGAAATTAAATGCCAAATATTTTATGTATTTACAACATTTTTTCTAACATCCAATGTTAAAAAACCGCACATTGTTAACTTAATGCCAACTGGCTGCCATAAGAAGAAGCGTTGCTGTAGTTCAAGCACTGTTCAACATGCTATTAACAACCCTCTGAAATCAAACCACACTCACACACTTACAAACATATGTCAAATCAGACTACTGCATTATTGAATGTATCAATATTTATTGATAATCAAAGTACAATTATTTATACAAACAGTAACTTATACAAATATATTTAAAAATTAAACATAAATTAAAATTGTATTTAAACAAAGATCGAAAAACTCTTCAATGCGTACATCTCAATATTCACATACATATATGTTTATAAACATATACATGCATATACATATATTTTGTTGAAATCTGTTGTTTTTTTTTCATTTCATATATAAAAGCGAATTTTTTTGTATTTTTACTCTTGTTGTATTTTGTTGTTAGCTAAACGTAACTGAGCGTCATACTTTGTACCCTTTATAACGTTAAAATAAATCTAATCTACAACCAATACAATGACAAAATTAAATTAAATTTACATTACTTTACAATTAAACGTAATTAAAAAAATATACTTAAATTTACACATCAAAACGTAAAAATTTAATTACATTTTATAGTAGATAAGCCAATTTTTGATTTAGTGGAGTAAAAATGTTTGTGCAAATGGAGTTAAATTTTAAAATGTAGTCTAAGTGAACAATTTCACACATAACTTATATGTATAACAAGTTTAAGCAACAAAAATGAATACGTTCAAATTGTAGTGAACCATTTTATAAAAAAGAAGTATAAAAATTTAAACAAATCACTTAAATAAAATACTTGACATACACATTTGTCACATTACGGCCCAAAACTCATAAGACATGAAAAACAAACTCAAATAAATACAACATATTGCAATAATTAAAATGAAAGTAGTTGATAAACAATTAGTTGAATGCATTGTCAAAGCCCTTGTGAAATGTCTGTTAAAACGAGTGACATGCGGATTATAAACTTGATTCCCTTGCATAAAATTAATAACTGAGTCCTTAGGCAAGTCGTCTTTCAAAACACCCTAACGAAAATGAAGATTAAGCACAAAGTTTGTGGGGTAAAACATGTACATTAAAATTTACTACATTTATTTTATATTATAATATTTATGAAGAAACAATCTAAGCAATATTAAATGAATCCCACGATATGGACGCTCAAAAATCGTAAATATTAACAAAAATCACACAAAGGAAATACTTTATGTTAGTAATATGAAACGAACACAGACATTCAAATATAATTATTCACAGCCGGACGCATAAATAAAAAATTCAATACATGAGGAGAATCAATTTATATGAATGTATTAAATCAGTGACATATTATTGATATTTCATAAATAAATAAACATATATTTAACAAATAAACTATTGATGCTTTTTATATAAATCGGACCTCGAGATCTTTTCAATATTCAGTTACTTATGGATCTTTGTTTTTTTTCTTCGTTTAACTGTGTGGGAGTTATCAGCATGAGTTGCATTTTGGGCAGAGTTTTTGCAGAGTCTGGCGTTAATCGGAAGAAAAGTTCTTCAATGTGCCTCTGGATATCCATGACCTTTAACAGTTATCTTGTTGCGATATAACTTACTTTAAATAATTTCCGATAAGTCTGGATTGAAAGCCGGCGGTCTCAATAAGTTTGACAATTTTTGTTGGCAATGTCTTTTAAGGAGCGGCATAAGTCAAGCACACCTTCGGAAACAAAGTTGTATGGCCACACCTAATTCAGCGCCCATTTTCTCCTAAAGCGATATTTCTGAAACTATAAATTGAGAAAACCGCATATATCCAAAAATTTTAAACATCGACTCACTAAACTTGGAAGGTTGCTAGCTGGTACCTCCTTCTAAGATCGTCATATACATTTCCAAACCACAACCGCTTCCTAATAGAATGTCAGCCCTGTCAGAATGTCCCCAAATTTTGAAAGTGTGTTAAAGGTAATTCACCGAAGAGATCGTAATAAATTGAATGGCCCCGCATACTTCATTTGCCAAAGCCGACTTCCTTGATCGATAAAACCATATGTCATCTACAAAAGCTATACTCACCAAATTTTATATGTAAATGCTGGTATCCCTTTCAAAATACTGAAAGAAATGTAGGATCGTAGCCTTGCCCCCGAAAACTATAAAAGCCTATATCTACAGCAATTGGAGGAAACTACTTTAACGATCTGTGGCACTTGTTATCAGAGGGTATGACATATTGGTATCATAGTATATTGCTGTCAATTATTACCGACTGAAACTTTAGTTCGTTTGGTGATTTCTCTCTGGCGTTTACGATAATCTGAAACTGAAGAAAAAGATCACTGGACATCGCAGGCGTCAAATTTGGTCGACATTCTTCGAATTGCAATTTATTTAGAAAATCAACGAGTGTATAATCTAATACCCTTTAAAGTAAAATGTTCCATTTATGCCAAGTCTTATGAGAAATTTTCTTATTAACTGTATTTAAAAAAGACAACGGTACATTATTAAACTGTTATTTTTATTAAAATTTTTTATATTTGCCCAATTTTTATTTGTTATTTGTTTTTCTCTTTTATCATAATATATTTATTTAAAAAGAACTATAACTAACAGATTTAAATTAAACGTATATATTTCAATTCTTATGGGAAACAATAAACAAAGTGACACCAAATCTAAATTAATAATTTTGTATAAATATGCAATAAGTCAAGATCATAGCGAGTTTATACAACTGGGAAATGTTTTTGGTTTAAGAGACGAGTATTTGGTGTGTCAAATATATTAAATTCCATATGCATATGTTAATTTAAAAGTCGACCACAAATATTTTTAATCGCAGACTCTGCTTGAGTATTTAACAATAAAGAAGTATGTTCGGATAGCCATAGCACATTTATACACACATATATGTATGTATTAGACAATTAAATAAATTGAATAGAATTTGTTTTGGTTTCATATAGTTAGTTAATATTTGTTTTAGTTCATATGTATTATCAATGTGTATGGGTCTTCTATTATAGTAAGTACTTATAAACAATCCAAATCACTAACCACGTTTACTGCTGTTAAGTTACTTTTAAGTATTTTGTTTGGTTTTTAAATAAGGTGATTTAAATGTTCGCTTAAGGGTTGGTAGCTTCATAAATATAATTTAAATTATTTAAAAGTTTCAGGAGCCATGAAATGAGTAATTTACTTGGATTTAATTTCTGTATCGCCTTATTTCATTCCAAGTTCCTTTACATTTAATCGTAATTTAAATAGCTTATATTGGAAAATTATTATCATAATTTACATTTACTAGGTACATTTTGATTTAATTTGAGTTCAACTAAACGTGAATGCAATATATGTAGTTAAAAAATACATAATTTCTTATTTTTTTCCAATTTTAATTTTTTTAATCTTAGTCATGCTAAAAATTGTTGCTACACAGTTTGGACTTATTTTGGCTACCTAGTTACATAATTTTAACATCATCAAAAATTTTAATTCCTTGAATTTGATATTCTTGTATGTATTTATTTTTTTTAGTTCGATCGATTTGAGAGTAGTACGTAGACATTTACACAAAATTTCGATACGTTTACTAAAGAATTACAATTTTTGGCTTTAGCATAAAGTTAATTAATTGATTAATTAATAAAGGAATTAAGTTTTAAGCGTTTCAATTTCATTCATTATTTAGTATTTTTCTTAATTAAATGGTAAATTTCATTTTCCGTTTATTTTTTGTGGACAGTGTAATTTCATATGTATTGCACAATAATAATCCATACAGACTAGGTAGTTAGAATCTTTGGGTGGTTTTTTAAATAGGTCGCATTGATTTTCAAGTTTTAAGTTTATGGACATTCATGTCATGCACTAAGTTACAAGTAAGTTTCAATTAAGTACTTATAAAAGCGCATTTGCTAGTAATACCAATAATTTTAGCTAGTCCTTAATAGAACATCATTACGTTATTTAAGATAAGTATGCATTGCCAAGTGAAGAAAATCGGATAGCATGAAAGACTCAAATAAATGTCTCGAAAGCATCTTCTTAAATATTTAACAGAAAAGCAGATAGATTGCTCAAAATATATAAATTTTCAAATAGACTGTTTGCAGCCTGAGATTCACAAGATGCTTAAATTTATACTCCTCTGAATTTATTGTCCTTGAACAATTTTCTTTCCTCTATTTCAATATTTATCTTATTAAAAGCCAAATGCGGCAATACGTCCATTTGGACAGAGAACAGTGTGTCTTTCTTAAAGCATGTAAATATAAATATGTAGAGGTGTGTTACACAAATATTTAGCTGATGTTGTTAAAAATAAGAAACGAATAACATTTGTATACAGTATGTATTTGTATGTAAGGGGAAATTTCAAACCACATTGATTGTCTCGACTCCATGCACAGTGGCATTCAATGAACGCGACGCGTGTTACACGTATTATATGTAAGTAAGTATAAATCTTTTGCTGAAACAACAATTGTGGAAGGTACAATGTAAAAATAACTTTTTTGCTGTCTTCTTTTGTGGCAATGTTAAGTACTTCCACAGCTTAGGCAATCATACTATACTGCTGCCGGTCTCATCTCTATCTGTCTCTGCTGATATGCTAAGAACTAAATACTATAATTAAAATGTGGAGCACACGTGGCGCATTAATAAATAACAGGAGTACATGACACATGAAAAAGGCGGATGCATGTTACACAAGCTTAAGCTTCACTGTACGAATATGGATTTTTTTTACTGTTTATTTGATTTTTTATATTGAGTGGCACACGGCCCGGGGCGCATGCTTTATAATTGCAGTCACAGTTTAATAATTAATTACAAAACGCAATTTAATAAATATGTGATAGAAAAATGTGATTTTAAGTGCTATTTTTTCGGTGGTTGTTTTGCATTCAGAATTAAATATATTTTTTTTTCTTCAAAATATGAACATAACTTAACAGTAAAAAATTGGCATAATTTAAAATTTAATAGGAATTGAGTTAGCGTACTGAAATCTGGTATATTTGTTTTATTCTTTAATTGACCGCATGGTTCACAAATTTCAAATATGAAATTAGAATATTCGTTAAGAATGTCGTAATTTTAGTATAAGTGTACAAATAAAATAAAATAATTATTAACTTTTTAAGCGCAGAGTTAGACTGCTAAAATTGATTTCGGATATAAAAAATTACGGATAACTAAGAATTAAATGCAAATAGTTTAGTCAATGAATTAAATTCACTCACAAACGAATAATGTTACGGCTGCTAAAAAGTACAATTATGTTCGTATGCATATGGGTATGTATATACTTATTTATATGTAAGTACTTATGCAAATACGCGTATGTATATATAAATTGCTGTTACTCTTCTGACTTTTGTTTTATTTTTAATTTAAATCGTGTAAAGTAAATCGTGTTGCAATTATTTGCTATACTGCATTTCTAGTTATCAAATAGCCAATTCCGTTTCAAAGTTATTCTGTTTATTTAATTTGGTTGGTGGTTCGGTTTAGCTGTTTGCTCATATAATATCATGAAATAAAGTATTTCTTTTTTATACATACATATACATTTAATAACTACATTACGACCAAATCGCTTTTGACGGCAGGATTAAATTCATAATATGCTTTAAAAAATTACATATTTCATAAATTGTATTCAATTTGGTTTTTTTTTTTTTTTTTTTTTTTTAATTTATTTCTCACCTAAGTACTTGTACCGTTACACACATATAGGTTTTAAAGTTTGTTATTTTGGTTTTCTGTACGCCCGATAATCATATATTTATTAGCTTTATAAAATAAAATATAACATCCTAATATGTTGTTTCTTCTTTGTTATGTTGCTGTCATTTGACCGTTGAACATTGCACACAAACACATTTATTCATAATAATTTATGTTATCGTTGGTTTTTGTTGTTGAAACTGGCGCAGAATATGTTTATTCAATCTATAGATCTATAAGCGGTATTATAGTCCTCGTATTCCGTATCTCTGGCTCGTCTTGTCATCAAAGATCATTGTCGAACATTTGCAATGAACGCGTTACCAAATCGTCCTTGAGACACGCCTCAAGAAACTCTTCTATCGTAATTATACCATCCTGATTTAAATCCAATTTGCGAAAAACTCGATCCACCTGAAATACAAAACCTTTTAGCTATAGTTTGCAACTTACTGAAATATCCAAATTTAAATTAATCAATAGTTGGTGTTTAACTTTCACTCACTACTTTTTGTCAATCATCATAGAAAAAAAACCCCTTATCCACATACACACCCACCCTCATCGTTTATCGATTATTTGTGCAATAAAGTCTTCATCATTAAATAAAATATCCGCTGCAGTTTCCGCTTATACGTGTTTCCAATCCAATTCACCAGAGTTGCATTCACAAGCAAGCACAAGCACACTTGCATGCATATAGAAATGTTTGCCTTCCTCGACATGTGTGCACAATCATAATTACTCATACGCAGCGTAAGCCGTGTATCCTCGCAACGCGCTTATGTCGTTGAATCGTTAGCGTCATCGAATTCTGCACGTTGTCAAGTGCAGCTTTTGCATATAAAATGATGCATGCACATAAGGCAAAAAACAAAATCTAAATTGTGTTTGCCATCTTTTCCCTGGGGTGTCGAAATTTTAAGTATTAATAATAGAAATTTAATAGAAATTTATATTTCTCATGGTGAAGAAAATTCAATTTTATTCTTAATTAACAAATATTGTTAGCATAATCTAAATGTGTTTTCGCTTTTGTATAGAACGATTATCTCATTTATTAGTTTACTTTAGTCCGAGTTTAGTTAACTATATTAATTGAATTTCCCAAAGTCTACAACTGAATATATAAACCCAGATAGAAAAGAAAGCATATCATAATTATATCGGTGAGCGACTGTTTTTATTTACTATCACAAATTTTGGAAATAATAAGTTTTCCGGTTTTATGTAAAGATAAAAAAATTTAGGAAATGTCTTCATATCTCCCATAATTGCAGACATTTTGCTACTGACGTCCTTGAAAAATCGAATAACAAAGTTCTGGCCGACAACGACTCCTCTGCTATGAACTTCACACCCCTCCCCCACAAAAAAAAAAAAAATAAATAAAGTTGAAAATGGCTTTTACAGTTTTTGATCTGGGGTAACAAATGTATACAACCTTTAAATATATATATATAAAATTTATGATCACGCCCACGTTACCAAAATAATATTTTATGAATTTATGATTTTTACATCAAATACTTCTTGCTCACCTGATCCCTTGCCTTGCGATCGTCCTCCGGCTGATGTGGCCTCCTTCCCATAAGCTCGTGTATGGCCAAAACAATTTCGCTCAGCTCGCCGCGACTGATGCGACCATCTCCGTTCAGATCATACAGTTTGAAGGTCCAGCGCAGACGCTCATAGACGGAACCGCGCAGCAGCGTAGATAAGGTAACCAGCAAATCCTGTATATATAAATATGCTTAGTTAACGAAACAACATTATAGTAAGAAGCGTAATTACCCGAAAACTAATGGCGCCATTGCAATTAACATCAAAAGCCTTGAACACATAATGAGCGTATAAGCTTGAATCTGAGAAAATAGAAAATTTTATGATCGTGGAAGTACTTAATGTGAGCACTGCCATTTTTGGGGTGACCAAGTGCAATCTCCCAACTCTGCCACACATAACTATAATGCGCTTCAGGACACGAAGCCATAAACAAACCGAAAAAATGCATACATATGTATATGCACACATACATATGCAACGCACATCCACACACGCAAAATACACAAAAATACTTACTGCCATGTGGAAAGAATTTGGCGTAAATATCCTTAAAACAATCCTCGTGCACCACACCTTCGGGACATTCCTGCAAGGCAAAAAATAAAATCAACATGAAAATTTTAGCGCAAATAATCATTAATAAAAATAAAAATTGGAGTCTGCTGCTCTTATATTCTCTGAGATCAGCTTCTTGGTCTGCATGACTTTTGATGCTGATTAAGAGAATATATATATTTTATGCCTATCAGATACTCTGTCACAAAAAATGTCTATTTACATATATGTCAATGGTCTCTGTAAAAATTTAGATCGTAAATGTATTATTTTTTTATCTATCTTTCTGGTTGACCCACATTAAATTGGCTGGCATTATTCGCGTGCTCTTTCGCACCATTCGCTTGCTCTCTCTGCTGCGTCGGCTAACCAAAAAGCATATGGTATTTTTTTTCAGTCCTTTTTTTTTTTGGCTGACATCCAGCCTCATAAATATAAATATAAATATCATAAAAATATGAGCATATTTATAGCCATACATATTCTCTTCTAATATCAAATAGTTGTATATATATATGTATTTATTTTCGAATTGGGGGGTGGTGCAAATAAATGGTGATACGTGTGTCCACTTACCGTTTTAAATCCTCTGTACATGACGCGGATTTCCTGCTTGGTGAACTTGGTTTGACGGCACAAATCTTCGAGGGCAACTGGAATGGGCTTAGGCACGCGTGTGTGTTCCAACTCATAGACCACCTCTTCAATGGGGCTTTCTGGTGGTGATGCCATGGTGGTTTTGTTTTTGTTTTTTTGGTTTGTAGATGTAGATTATCTAAATGTTTATGCGATTGTTGTTGGCTGTTGTTGCTATGCACGTCAAGCTCGGATGCTTATTAATTTTATTTTGCCGCGATTACTTATAGCTGCAGCATAATATCAATTTCCATTTTATTCGCTTGCAAAAAGCAACTCATTAAGCAAATTGGTTGCTCACTAAACTATCATGTCTACATAGATAGAATTATGTATATATTTAGTTAGTTGGAGTATCCTTGTGAACTCCTTTAGTGAGTTTTCCTGTTTTCGTCGGGGGGTCGTCGTTTTGGCTTTCACTTTGGAGTTGGATTTGCATTTGGCTTTCTCTGCATTTACCTTTACATTTACGGCATTCAAAGCACTAAGTCGCTAATGAGGCAAGCATTGCTGAAAAGAGCCAGAAGCGCATCATGAGATATGGGTCTGAATAAAAAGTTACATAAATCACGAATGGTCGACGGATACCACAGTGCAAGGACGTCTCCCGGACTCGATTCAAAAGGTCAAAGTTTCAATTAGCAGCTGTCGCAAGTGCAACTTGTTGTTGCCGTCAGTCGGCTAACCAACTAGCCATCATTTATGCTAAATATATAAGTACCTACACTTACTCAATGTTTGCTCATGGCAAAAACTTGCCCACTTTCATAGCAATGTGCATGTTTTTTTTTTCTATGTCTGTGTATGTGTGAGTTTGGTTGCATGAATGCCTTGTCAGCAAATGCTGATTATTATTGAGTGCCATAAATCAAAGCGAATCAAGTTATGCGCGCGTCTTGCAGCACATATTTCCCACTCATTGGAACAGTTTAAGAGGGTGGGAATTGGGGTGGTGGCTGCTGGAGTGTTTTTAAGGAGTTTTAGTTATGGGTTCGACGTTGGGTGAGGTGACTGTTTTTCACTTAGCATGCAGATCATTTGAGTGTGCATTGCTTTTGATGCCGCTCTTAACGACAACATTTAATGGGGTAAATCCCAATGGTTGACCCTCGAAGTCACCTATACACAAAAAATTCAATATGTGGACTTCATTTCAAGTTATGATTTTCCGTATATTTAAAATTCATTTTGATAAATGATGCTTGATGAAAATTTACTCATTTGAATAAAAAAAATATTATAATATAATGTACTTATCACTTGTTGATAGCAAATTTCTTTTGATATGTAATGATTAATGATTAATTAATTTATTAACTCGATATCTATTTAATTTTCAATGCTAAGTATAATGATTTATCATTGCCCGCTGCATAAAACTAGAATGGTTTGATTAGTTATTCTTTTTTTTTTTAATCAATTAAAATGAATATTACCAATTTAAAATTGTGTTAATAATCATAAGTCCCCCTATTATAATACACTAGATGGCAAAGCTGTTATTTATGTTCGTACAGTAAAATAGTTAAGAGTTATATAACAAAGCAAAATAAACATTTTAAATTGCATAGATCAAATTTGGCTGTAACACAACATTGTAAAAATAAGTTTTTCTTCTTTTTCTTAGCTAAATGGTGTTAACAGACAGATATCCGCGAAAGTAAATCATTTTGAAATTAAATGTTCTACATGAAAAAATTGTATGTTCAACTTCCGCCTACCAAAATCTGATATATTCGTAATAGTCTGATAAAAACTAAATGGTTTAATATAGTTGAGATTCTCTAATGTAAACGAGAAAATAGCATTGATTTATTGAAGCTATTATAATTGATTTATTTGTACAAATTGAGCATACTGCCATTTGTAAATTTGATGCATTGCTTTCCATTGAGTAAGAATTTAAGTTAGAAGCAAGTTAAAATAGCATAAAATTCGGAAATTTATGAGAAAATTCCAAAGACATCCCAAGGAGCAACTTGAGCACACTTCATGCCAACCTGACCTCCTTTCATTGATAAAAAGCAATAGTGCTTCAACATGGACCATTTTTTTTCTTGTGCAAGTTCATTTTTCTGTTTTTTACGGCATTTCAACTAGACTTGAATTTGAGTGAATGCGACGACGCAGCTGTTATTCAGTTGAAATTAATAAATCTAGTTGATAGTGACAGAAAAAATGAAAGGAAAATAGGTCAGATCTAAGGCGGATATAGCTTTGACAAACGAGGTAAACTATTTTCGCCAATTTGCTGCGGTAATTTCCGGTGGCATACAAACTAAATTAATCCTCAATTTTTAGCTTTTGCAAAAAAAAATAAACATTTCTAAAGTTCCTGCTTGCCTTTTAGCTTTCTAGCAATTTAAATATGTTGCAGGCTGCTCAAGCTCAATCCAGATGCATAATTCATCAATGCCAGAGTCTGAGTACCGCAATATACTTGGAAACCGAACCAACATCAATTTACTGAGTATACAACATTAAATCGATAAAGATATACTATAAATAGACTCGTAACATCATGCACTTGGCAAAAACTTGCTTAAATTCGAATGTTGAAAATAGGACATTGCACAAATAGTAACTAAATATTAGTTTTAAGCGACGAACAGATATTTGTATTTGAGTTTTATTAAAAGACTTCGTGGAAAACTTTCGCAAGGTTTAGCTAGTTGAATGCAACGTAAGTAAAAAAGGAGAGTGAATTTTTAGACATATATAAGAGAGTAATTATGTAAATTATGATGATGTGAACAATCTGCAATCTGCTCAAATTTACAATTTACTCGTCCGTTCGGGCTGATTACTTCAAGTGCGTTTTTGGAAATTTAGAAATATTTAAAACAAAATAGTGAAATAATTTTAATTTCAAAACGAAACAGAAACTACTTTCTGAAACCTATATTTATTTTTATTGGATGACTACAAATGCAGTTTTACACATATATTTAATGAACTTATTAAAAGTGATTTAGATTGTTCATTTAATAAATTCCTCATAATTCTCCGTATATTGTTTCCCAAAATAACAAAAGTAAAAATCGTTAACACGATTATTATGCTAGTTCTTTGAAAATATAATATTTGTGACATAACTCGTGAAAGTTCACATATAGGTAAATATCTTATTTTCTAATCCAAAATAAAAATATATCTGATTATGCTTTCTTAAAGTCAAGAATATGCGAATAGTGCACCAAAGTTGAACACTATTCATTACAATTAATAATTATGAAATGGTATCCTTAAAGCAAAATATTTGCGCATGCAAGCCGGCATAAGATTCCTTAAAGACAGTCTAACAAGCATAAGTTTTTACATTCTCAGTTTATTGATTTATCGCAATAAATAAACATTTCTTTTTCTGGGAAAACAGTTTACCACTAAGCCGAGAATCTTCCTTATCTTTAATTCCAACGAGCAGCAGTTTAATAAAATTGTTTAACTAATTATATGAATCTATTTGCACAAATCAGAGACGGATGCAGCTGCTACGGTCACAACAGCTGTAATCGACGCGATTCCCGGTTTTTTACAACATTTTTATACCGCTCGAGGAGCGAAAGTCAACGCCCCATTTATGGGTTTTTTTAACCACCCACAAATGCATCAAGCCAGCTGCTGTTTTTCCGGTGCTTGTTTTCCAATTTGAATGAATATATGATTGTCAAATGTCAAGTATACGACACATGTGCTTTCGACAGCGAGCACACAAACACCCAGCAATGCATAACACCGGTCTTAATGCCGAACTAATTATATATTAACACAGGTCAGGCCTTGATGTGCCAATTGCGCCAAATGGAAAGTGACAACCCCAATATATATGAGCTTTCAGGCAAAAGCTATATACATACATATTTGTTGGCATAAGCAAATTGCATAGAATAAATGTATTGACAATAATAGCACACTTGTTCATTTGTCTAATTGAGTTTGTGCTCTGCTGTCTTTAGCCAGAGTAACTACTACGCAGCAGGCTCTGCTCTGCTCCGCTCTGCTCCGCTCTGCTCTGCTCTGCTCTGATGTGCTGGAATGGTGTGCATGTCAGACCTTTAACTCATAAATCGCAATGAATGGCAACAGCTGCAACGTCAAGGACAAGCCTTGCCTGCATGCAGTCATGCAATGCTGCTACTTTAAAATGTTTAGGTTATTTCCAATCCAATTCCTATAAAGCCCCGTCGGGGCATTCACAGTGGCTTGAATAACTCTTCAAACAACCTCAAAAATCAATCAAAAATATTAATTATTGTGTATTCCTTCACAAAATGATAAAGTCTTCACAATCAAATTGTAAATTATAACATACCATAAATAAAATGTAAATGATAAATTCAACTTGGCATTATAAAGAATTGTAAATTGTAATTGAAAATTATAACAAACAAAATTTTCTAGTCAATTTTGACATACTTAAATTCAAAAAGTAACCAAGCTAGAAATTCGACTTTATAATTGAAGATTTTTGAAATTATGCATCATAATTTTGAGTTTTGATTATAATGGAAACAAAACTTTTCAAACATTTAGCTTGAGATATGCTTAAATTTTTAGATATAAATTAAAGAAATTTTACTGACTATGTCAATTAAATTCTATATAGATAAATGATAGACTATCATACAAACTTGAATTAAATGATTAATGATTTAAACAGTTAAAAGGTATAGAATTTACTTAATATATAATTTGGACTTGTGTTCATCCATATGACTATATATTAAATTCATTGAATTCATACTTATGAACCACTGTGCAATAGACGCTTAGCCTTTGTCACTGTACACAGCTTTCATGCCATTTATACGGACAGACTGACAGACAGAGAGGAGTGAGAGGTGAAGCAATCGTCTAAATAATCAGCTAACCAGTAACTATCTAAAAAATATAGCCTTACCGTGGAGACACGCGATAGGCACAAAACCGCAATTATATATATACCTGTGAATTCTTTTATATAGAAATGTGTATACCTCTTTACATAAATAAATGTACTTATTTAAATTGAATTTTTTATTGGCGCTGAAAACACAATGGAGTTTTTGGATAATCCAAAGATCGAAACTACATCTCGATACGAACACGAAGATGAAAAATCAAAGCCATTTATAAGTCCACCTCCCTCAAATTCTTGGCCAGATGCTAAGCGACTTATGGCAAAGAGCCATCAGAAATTACAATATTTCAGTCTACTCTTAGATCTAGCCAAAGCTGAATAAGTGGTGAAGGGTTCTTGTGGTTCCAAATACAAATCTGGCTAGACCTTTGCCAATAAGAGAAACGACTAAATGAACCAGCGAATTCCGTGTCAACATGTGGGAAATTACTTCAGCAAATTGAAATTTGCAATGGCATTCCACATGCACTTTTGCATGTGTGGTTCTTGTACAAGTGGGAATTGTGAACCGCACATACACATTTTGGTCAAATTCAAAATGCAGTAGCACTGTGCCGGTGCTATTTGAACTTGGCCAATATTGAATTTTATGCTTCAGCTGCTGGCTATTCTAGTTGTTGTCATTATAAAGGCTATGGCAAATATGTTTAATAATGTTTTGTGTTGGCATTGGGGTGTGGTGGATTGAGATTTGCATTTGCGACAATATCTTCATTAATCCATGTAGGCATAATAAATATGTTGGGAGTTGATGGTCAACTAATTTTTTAATACATAAATTGCTATTCCCGTTAAATATTGAAGTTTGTGACAGTCGAAGCGGGTGAATTACGCAAATATATTCTAGTTGAGGGAGTGTCCACATTGTTGGTAACATATTTTAAATAGTGAGTATATTTATAAAATACACAATTTTGTTTAACATCTAAATTAGCATTATTGCATTACATTACATAACATATAATTTTTAACCCTTAACCTCCTATAAACATTTGCTGAGACCTATGCATATCATACTGATGATATGTCAAGAATTTATGTGATCAGAGATTTCTAAAGATCTAATTTTCGTACTTAATTTGGGCTATAAAACGAAAACCTAAAAATGCAAACGAAAATTTAAAAGGTTAAGTTAAAATAATGTTAAATCATTATTATTCATTATCGTAGACAGTTGTCGACCCATAATACGGATAGATACTAATGGTACACACAAATATACATAAATTTTGGAATACTTCGTTTTTCTTTGTGAATTACACTCCTTAGCTATAAATCACGATGTTTAATTAAATAAATGTACTCCAATTAAATAAATATTTATGCGTTTATGCAGATTTAAGTCTTATATGTATATATATTTTTGTACGGCGACATAGAAAAGTTAATATATATATATATATTTATATATATATATTTATATATATATCTTTATATATATAAGTTAATATAAACATATATATGACGCATAATTAAAGCTAATATATTTGCCAACAAGTATGCTACAAAACTAAATGTCTAAAATGTCTACGAATATTAAAGAGGTGAAAAGGATGACAATTTTTTTCATACATGTTTGAAAGGTAACATCTATGCAAAATTAATTTGATTGCATTAAACTAACAAGTTGACCGCTGACAATTTTATGAACACGCGTACACGGAATAAAGCTAATAAATCGCATTAAAATTTAGTTAAGCATTTAAGTTTCGTTTGAGAGTCTCGCTGGGGAAATCAGGCAAAAAGTGTTGATGAAAATTTGCACGATTCTAAAGCATTGTTATTTTTTATTTTTTTTTGTTTGTTTGTGGTTAGTTGCTTACTAATAAAAAAAAGTCGACTACGTCGTGATAATTTAGGAGTCCACTTTGCAGCTGCCATGTACAAGACATTTTCCCCCACTGGAGCTTTGAGATATGCCAAAAAATAATAACAAATGACTCCCACGAGCATGGTTAACAGCGTTATATTTGTTCTGTTCGTATACTTCTGCGTGATACTTTGTCTCCATGACATGACCTTGTCCCTGTTCCTCTTCTTGTTGCGAGGTAGTGAGAAGCTCGTAATAATTTGTTAGTTAAAATCTGTACCCACAAGAAATTTGGGCTACCATCATTCACACAAATCTAGAATAAGTACGACTCATATCTTGATTTTCAATCAGAATGCGACACCTTCTTACAGTCAATCCTCTTATCAGAGATTACATTTCATAACGTGAATTTGAGTTTATTATACTTAATAACTATATAATGAGGTTGTAAATTGAAATGGTTTATTTGTGATACATGTCAAGTCTCAAAATCAGTATAAAATACTGAATACGTTTACAAATTTTTGGACGACAGCTCTTCGTCGGATCACGCGACAGAAAATCAATGTCACGTGACCGTCTCTATCAGAATATCACTTCCGGCAGGCACAAAACTATACGAAACATAGTAAAGTTAATTGGGGCCTCACCCAGTTGGAGCTCCAAAACTATAACAATAGGTTTGGGCTTACGTGGATTGAGTACACAATGTTAAATAAGTAGAAAAAAGTTTCATTTTTTTCGTGCTGTTTTTATTATTATTATTTATTGTTTTTTTTTTTTTTGAAAATTGGACGATTTGTTTATCTTTGGTCAACCATTTTATGCTTTATTGGTTTACCACTTATATATATATATATTTTTTTTTTAATTAGTAAAGAAGTATTTTTGAAAATAGAAATAAAAAATATCCATTTTAATTTTCCTATATTTATAAATTAACTTTGAAAATAAGAAAAATATTCTAGCTTTTGGTGTAATTTTATAAAATTCTGAGGACTTTTTTATGATTTTATTACTATTTAAATTTAACTAGATAACAAAGGGAAAGCAAGAAATTTAAGTTCGTGTTTTTTGCTTATGTCAATAAAAAATAGACACAAAAACAACATACATTTTCTGCTCTACAATTCTCTACATTCTACATTCCGCCTCATTTACAAATCCGGATCAATAGTCCTGTTTTTCTAAGTATATATTTACAGTCTAAAATCTAAGAATTATTGTGACATAACGAGAACATTACGTATCAAGCCATTTATTAAACCTAAAAATTAAAAAAAAAAATTATTTCGAAAACTTGTTTTTGGACATATTAGCATTTATTTGATTTAGAGTTTTTGTTTTGTGTGGTAGGCGGAAATAAATTAGGCCAGCTCATAAATTAAAGCAATTTAAGCAAAAAATGGTTGTCCAGTCAAAATTTTGTTGTTGTCCGGCTTAGCACGCATACAGACATAAATATAGTGCCGCATATTTATAACTGAAAAAATTATTGTTGTGACTGCCCTCGAAGAACTCAGTCCCTGGCCCTCATGTTCCCTTGTCTTCATCAAGCAACCGAAATTGCTAAGCATTAGAGTTTCGGCTTTTGCTTTCTTGGCCGATAAAGAAAATGATTGTCTAAAACTTGGCGCATATCGCCAAGCCGGATGTTCTCGGGGCCATAAAACTCGCGGGCAACTCTAGAAGTGTTTGTGTCTTTGTGTGCGGGTGTGCGGGTGTATGGGTGTATGATGTGTGTGTGTGTGTACGTCGCCAGCAGGACTACGCTCAATGACGTTTCATTGTTAAGCATTTCGTACAGCTATACGACGAGTACAACACCCGCTCCCGCACAAGGGAAGTCAATGTGTGGGAGGTGCGGGTCCAAAACTATTTTGGCAGCTTGTTAGTTTGACTAGCCGACAATGAAGGCAGTTTTTAGCCAGTGCCAAGTAAGCCAACTTGTTCATTGTAAAGAGTTAGTAAAACTATCGTATCGGAAATGCAGTGCCAAGTTATTTGTCTCCTTAGTTTTTTTTTCTTTACATCATTGAAAATATTCAACTTTAATTTCATGAGCCATTTTGGATTTTTAGTCGAATTAATGAAAACAATTACACGGTTCATGTTATTAATTGGGATGCAGGCCCAAGGGGCACCCATTGACCACAAATTAAACTTCAATGCAAGACTATTGCATGTATCAAGCATCTTCCATCTTTTTGAAATTACTTTGACATTTGACATTTTCGGGTTACATATATATATATATATATATATATATATATAACTGATTGCAGTGTCACTCAATTTAAGTTTTCAATTTAAGTTGGCATATATGATTGGTGGGCTTAAGGAATAACCTAAATGTAATTTTATTTAAAAATATTTTGTTTATCTACAATAAAAATACCAAGCCAACTGAGTAAAAAAATTGAAAAGATTTTCCAGCCGAAACCTATATTAGCAGCAAGAACAACAATAAAACAATAACAAAAATGACAATAAAAAATTAAACATTGAAAGCACAACTCATACATAAAAGCGCGCGTAGCGAAAAAGTATGCTATGCATATAGACATATATATTTATTATTTTATTAAATTGCAGAATGATTGTCGTCTGCACGGCCAGTGTAGGCATAGTAATTATTGCTTTTAAGTGCCACTCATCTCGCTGTGGATGTTGCTGCAAAGAGTTGCGACATTTTCATATTTTGCGAAGGCTGATTGTTGGTTGCATGATTCACATGTTTGCTTGTAAATGAGAATTTTTCGACAACTACGCCTCTCGCAGCTAATGCGTGGCAATTAAAACTATTGCCAATGTTAGCGACAAGGCCGCACAACCCACAGTGGCAAGGTCCATCATCCTTAATATCGTTTTAAAGCTTGCCATGGAATTACCATAACGAGCGTTCAACTTTACATTTATCAACTGCCAAAAAAAAAAAAAAAAACAAAGCTGCAAGGACAGCAGTTGATATAAAAACAATTAAGAACTAAATTATGAAATGTACCATGTCTATAGACATATACATATGGAATGCATTTTTGTTTGGTATAAATCGAATTTTATATTTTATCTTTGAATTAAAATTTATTACTAGCATTGACTCATAAAATGAAAAATATGTTAGACTGAATTATCTACAATTATTAGAAATATATACACACATTCTTCTATTTTTCCAACTTTATTATAATGCTTATTTATATATACCCAAAAAAAAAATGAATGTATATACATAATGTTGTCCTTGGCGTATTTGTGTTTAATAAATTTGCCAATAATGAGAAAATATTCTTATAATAAAGTGTGATAGGTCCATTTTAGGTATGTTCTGTCGAATATAATTTTTCCTTGCATAATAAAATATATTTTGTTATGACAATATACTTTATGGAATTGGATTTACAAATTAATAGTACAAAATATATTCCATAATCTCTTTTCTGAATTATTTATTTATAAATATTAACTCTAATACAATACTATAATATATGCTATCAGTTCACTGACAAACTAAGTTCTATATTATATTATACTTGTTAATATTAAATATATTGTACATTTAAATACAAATATTATTAAAATTATTATAACAAAAATAATTAGCAGCTCTGATAAAAATAATAATAATTTCTTCTTTAATATTTTTTCTAAAACATTTCGGTCTCTAATTAATAAATTAATTCCATATTGATGCGTGACATGAATGTTAGATAGATTGAAAAAAAAATATTCTGATATTCCTTAGTATTACATGCATCTTGCACAAGATATTTGTGAAAATAAAAGGAAGCAGAAATTGAAAAGTAAAATTTCAATAATAGTTGCGTTCTTAGCAGAGGGGAGTATTAGTCTTATTGTGATTTCATATTTCATAATTTCAGTGATGCGATAACAAAGCAATGTAGAACTCGTGTTGTAGAGTCGCGTTAAATGATCAATTTGCTTTATTAATACATTTGTCTGTCACTATAATATAATAAGAGCGTTTCAATCATTTTACGCCTTCGGCCTTTGCCATTTGCGGTTTGAGTGTCTAAACGGTTAAATAACAAATATTTGACCAGGCAAGGAAAGGTCACAAGGTGTGACCTGAACACTCAAGCGCAATCGCAAAAATAGTGTTCAATCAAATTCAAATGCCACACACACACACACATTGTTTGATAGCAATTGCAAATTATAATTTGATTAAAATCTTCTTTCACATTAGTACTTTGAGTTTCTTTTAGTTTATTTTTAACTTTTCTATTTACAATATTTTGCGTGCGTTTGGCCACTTTACGTGAGAGCTGCTTTATTTGTGTAGGCGTTGGCGTCTGTGTGTGTGTCTAGAGCGCACCTTGATGCTATTTTTATACGCCACGAACAACTATAGTCGCTTACTTTTGTAGTAAGTGTTTTTTGTGTGTTTTCAGGTGGCCGCCGCATCTTTTGTGCAGCATGCTGGGGAAATTTTGCGATGTTTTTGTTGCTGTTGCTGCTGTTAGTTGGCAACACTTAAAATCTAGATGGGCAAATAACGTAAAGCATTGTATAAATACATACATGACACTGAAGGTTTTAGCCACATTTTATTAAATAAATTGCAGTGCAGCTGAAGAACCCTCAAAACTCGTATAGATTCAACGCTCGAGCGCTGGTATATGAAAGATATGTGGTACAATACTCTCAATATTCCGGTCAAAGCATCTATTATTTTGAAAATCAATCAAAATTTGAAAAGGAGTCATTTTAAATTGAATGTAAATTCCTTTGTTGCATTTTTTTTAATGAAAATAGATAACATATTTCGTTTTCTGTCCCACACAATATAAAGAGTTATTTTTGTATACAACGTACTTATTTAAAAAGGGTTTATTGTAAAATAGGAATTAAACAAACAGAACAATGCGAATTTGACTCCATAAAGTAAATATTCTTGATCAGAATCACTCAAGTCGCTGGCGTATGTTATATGCTGATAAAATTGATCCCACTTGATCAACGAAATTTGAATCAATATTTAACAGCTGGATTTAGTGTAACTCGTAGTCGAGTTATCTCAACTTGTTTTATATATAATTGGATTATAAATGAATATCGATTTTTTTATTGTTAGCCTTCATAAGGCAAGTAATTATTTTCAAAATATTGAATGGAACTAAAAACATAAACATCATCAAATGATTTGTTTTAGTAAAACTAAATTGAAGTCTCTGGTTACCAAATATTATAATCGTCACGCAACTCAAAGATTTTAATTTTACAATTTTAAAATTAAACTCTATATCTATCAAAACAAGTTATATAATGACAATTCAAAACAAAATGATTAAATGAGCAGAAATCATATTACAAAATTTAGTTGGTAAGATTTTACGTAAAGGTTGCCATTTAAATTTTTTGGTGCTGCTATACGTATTAATTAATTTAGGGAACTATTCTTGAATTTTGAGTTTTTTCTACATCATAAATCAACATGTATGTAAAAACTTACAGCGAGTACTGTTCGCGTCATGTGAATTTTATGTGTAAAGTGATTACAAATTTATCTAGCTTTTTTACATAAAATTCTATTTAATCTTCGGTTTTTCAGTTTTTTTAATTGAATTCTATTTCCAAAAAATGTGTAATAGAAAGTATCGCCTTTATACGATAATTTTTATATAATTTACTAGTGTAAATATTATAAAACTCTTCTATGTAAAGCAATGAAGCACACAAAAGTTGCAAATAAGAAATGCTTAAGGCAAATAACATTGAAGAAGTGTTTTTATATTTACGTTCACTGCCAATTTACATTCACTGCCAATTTTTTTAATTGCCAAACACTGGGCGATAAAAACAGATTTTTACGATAGTTATTGGTATTAGCTGTGTAAATAATTTGCGTAATTCGAATTAAGGTCAAGCGAAGTTCAACTAAAATATTGTTGTCAGATAAAATTTGATATTTTATATTTATCGTTAAGCTGTCAAATATTTTAGTGTATATAAAAATTATTATACTTTTTATTTATTTTAAAGTCTCGACATCAGATTGCTGGGAATTGTTGATTTTTTGACCTCAGGATTTCTACATATGAGAGTTTGAGTGTATGTGTGTGTAGGTGATAAATTTGCATTTATACCATTACGCTACTGTTTACTTTGTAGGTTAGTTTGTTTGGCTTGACTCTGCAATGTATATATTTACCTTCGATGCCTTTGACGGCAGCAATGTCGATGACGATGACGATGACGACGCAGAGGACGAGGACTACGGGCGTGTTAACCTCGAAGCATGGCAGTAAGCAGCTCGCTCCGATACAAACACGATGCTCCAAGCCAGAACAGAACAGAGAAGAACCTCTTGACTTGCCACACTCGACTCGGGTCGTCGCATTTAACTTAGCCCTCGTTTGGTTCTTCCAATTTTTCTCCCTTTTTGGCCTTTTGCGTCTGTCGTTTTAATTTGGTAATGACTTTGGCTTATTAATTTACTTGTTGTATAGTTGCGCATATTCTTGTTACATTTTCAGTTTTTGCCAACTTCACTTCACTTTACTCTCAAGCCGCACGCACACCACACATTATAATTTTACGTTGTTTTCTGCTGTTTTTGTTGTTCTTCGTGCTGATGTAGTTCTTGTTATTGTTGCCTAAATTTTCTTGCGAATGGAGCTACACAGCAAAAAGCCATGCAAGCAACCTGCAGAAGTAAAAAAAAACTGTATCTTTTAGATCCGGGCATATCCTTTATCTCGGACAACGCAGCAGCGCAGTCAGCAGCAGCAGTAGCTGCGACGCCAGCGCAGCAGCAGCAAGAGAAGCAGCAGCAGCAGCAGTTGCGGCTGTGGCACCACCAGCAGCTGTAGCTGGAACCAAAATTTTTCGACTACGTTTCTAGGAGAAAATTTAACGCTCGCTTTTAGTGAATTCAGTTGAATTGCCAACAATTAACAATCGACAACAAACAAGAATAAAAAGAAAAACAGCAGCAGCAACAAAAGCAGCATACCATAAATAAAAGTTAAGAACAAACCGCGGTGCGTTGCCGCCAAGCAGCTCAGTTTTCGTTGGCGTCACAGTTAACCGTTGCCGTTATACTGGAAACTTGGCGACGCGCACACGAGAGTATCCTATACACAACTGATTACAGTTACAGTTATACAGCGACGGCGAACGCAACTGCGACTCAAACGTTCAGTGGCAGCGAATCCTACGTCGACGTCGACGTCGTCGTCGTCTCCTATTCGTTTCTGTTTTGCGCTCGTGTCGGCAGCGCGGCGACGATGACGGAGACGGCCAGGTTTCGTTACTGAAATTTGACTAAGCACAGCTTTGACATTGTCTTGGGCCTGACAGCTGAGAATGCGACAGAGACAGCTTCACATTATGGCCGCTGCCTTGGCGGCGGGGTCTAATTGCGACGAGAGCGAAAAGAGAGAGCGCACGAAGCCAGAGAGCTAGAGAGCCAGAGCGCCAGATAGAAGCTCGTCTAAAGGGCGGTGTTGGTGCTATGGCTCCCGCGCATACAGTAGGTCAAATTTCAAAATTTATCAAATGCGAGATACATGGGAATGGTAATGGTAAATGGGAAATTTTTTAGAAATTGCCAAATTCCAAAAATTTTAAATTCAAGTACAATTAGTTTTTTTTTATTTTTAATTTGATTTATTTAGAATTTCCCATACTACCAAAAAATCTAAGAATTTAATAATAATTTTTCAATATCAAACAAAAATTTCATAAAGATATATGCATGCAGTATATAACTGTTCCCACTGTGCCAAATTTTAACCCCCATTTTGTTAGACAGGTTAAGGGTGACACGAGAGAAGCCACACAATTGTTTGGTGCTGCCAGACTCCAAACAATTGTGTGGCTTCTCTCATCGCGGCTTTCGGTCTAGTCGGATTTTAGTCTTGACTCTTTCCCGGACATGTATATGTAAATACGTTTTGGCATATTTTGGGCCCATTTTACTGCTGGTGTTGCAGCCGACGACGCTGTTAACTTTCGCTGTTAGTCGACATCGTCGTCTTTTGCCATTGTGCCTTAAGAATTTACACCCAAGAGTTTAGAATGAGCATAGTACTTGGAACATTGTTTAGTATTGAGCATTGTCACAGAAGGAAGAAAATATTACAACTGAATGACAAAAGTTTAGTTGTGTGTGTGCATGTTGTGTGTGTGTGATTATTGGTTGCTGGGAATATGACAGGAAACATTCTGGGCGCACTTGCCAGCCTTTCTCATTCCGCATATTAACTCATTAAAGGTTAAAATGCCCATTGCCTGCTAAATGTGCACACATCTGCCAAACGAGCTGAGTGTGTGAATGTGTAAAATATGCAGAAGTGACGCCTATGTGTCTGGATTTGCTTAGCTTGCTGCTCTCTGGCTACGGCTGGCATTTTACACACTCAGACCGCAAAAGAGTGGTGTTGGTTGGGTTGTGGGGGAGGGGAGGCAGATGCCGGGTGGTCTGCTTGAACTCGCCGCCTTATGTAATTTAAATTAATTTCTGTAATTATTTTAGGGGAGTACTTAAATGGCTTTATTTAAAATGCCAAGCTTAGAGGCATGAGAGCTTTTGTGTGCCTTTGTGGGTCGGCGTTGGCGTTACTCATACGCCGCGTTGCATGCGCTTAAAATAGGCACAGGAAAGTGCGACGTGGAGTAGTTAAAATGACAATTGCGTGCCTCAAGCAATTACAACGCATTGACCATGAAGTGTCGTCATCATAGTCTAAGCCTTGGCAGCGTTAGTCCCGCACTCAACGCAATGTGTTGCATGTCCCTACAGACACTGTGGCACCAACTGCCAATTCGCTGTTCATTGCGATATGTCAATCGGTAACTGCAGCGGCTTTATGAGTGGCCCCACATCAACGACTTTTAACACACGAAACTATGTCAAAAAATGTTCAAGTTTCTTACCAACAAAAATAACAACATCAATTTGAGCTAAGGTAAACAAATAATATTGTGTAATGATGCATTTTGTCACTTCTTAATTTAATAATAATTTAGAGTAAGGTAAACTTGGCACACAAAACTTGTTCGACTTGTCATTTAACAATGTAGATACAAATCTACTTAAATGTAAGGAATGTTTTAATTTACTTGTTAGTCGACCATATTGTTCCATATTGTTACCTATTTTATTTATTTATTTTACAATTTTAATGACTACAAAAATAAACTCCCCATTTCCTGAACCCATTGAAAATAAATGTATTTTTGGTTTATCTGTTTTTTTTCGGCTTTCCAATTAGGTCTCCATAATTTTTTTTAATGGTAAACTTAGTTAAGAACTTTGTCATCTTACTTTTGTCGTTACGCGGTGTTCCTTTCAATATAAATATTTATTTCATGGAAACTTTAGAGCATGCTTAGCTGTGGTAAACTTATTTTAATACACACTTTTTCTTTATTTATTTTTGACTCTATGTCATTCTCTATTTTTTTTTTCTTTTTTTAACGTTTTTTAATTCCCTCATTCCGAGGCTTCTCACGATTAAAAAATGTTGATCAGCTTGGTTATTTTATGATACTAAACGATTTTGCATTTTTTTATATCGTACTTTCTTTTATTTAATGTTTTCATTTACAATTTTTAATTTAAATTCTCTCTTTAAATTGTATATTATTCAATTTAAAACCAGAATTATACATTTTCATTTATTACAACCTTAACAAAATTGTGAAACTATTAATGAACAAGCCGATCTCAGAGACAACAAGAGCTACAGAATTCAATTCAAATGTAATTATTATAATATCGAGTTTATTTTTTTTTTAATTTTCCGAGATTTCTAAAAATAATGTCTAGTGAATAATATATATTCATCGATTTAATATGAACAATTTGTACAAATTTTTATCAAGATCGAATGAGAAACAGGAAAGAAAGTCATATTTTTTAAACTGAAATGTATAACAGATTTTTAAGAACTCAGGCAGAGTTTTCACCTTCAAAAAATAACATTTATATCAGTTCCATAATAATATATCAACGTTGTATAATATAGGGAAATATATATGTAGGAATGGAAGAAGCATAACTAAACTTATACTAATATAATACTTTTATTGGATCAGTCCTGCAGGATAATATAAAAATACATGTTTTTTCTGTTTTTTTTTAACTGTTTAATTTTTGTTTTGCAGTAGCTCATAATTTGAGCATTTATAAATAGGATATATACATATTTGCACACAAACATGTATATATATATATAAATATATAAAGCACAATAAATAATTATTTAGATGCGGATGGTTTTACATTTGCTGTTTTGAATGCACATATTACAAAATTACGATTATGACAAATGCACATATGTATTTATGTAAGTATGTATGTTTGTATGTGTATATTTATGAAGAAAGGATAAAGACTTGATACAATAACAGTCGAAGGAGGAGTTTCTTGGTTGGTTTACGAATGCATCGCATGACTTTCTATTCCGCCGTGGAATCAATCGCTGCTTGCACTTCCGGTTGCTCAATAGCTGCTGACTTTGACATTGTAGCAGCATCGTCGACCTTTTGCGGAGATTCTGGCACAGTATTGGCTGGTTTTTTCTCGCCAGAAGTTTGTTTTTCTGTTGCCTCCGCTTCTGGCTCCATTGTTGAGGGCTGTTCGGATAAGGCGGTGTCTGTTTCCAACTCCGATACCGATGCTGCGGCCGCCGCTGCTGCAGCTGCTGCCGCCTTCGCCTTTGATTTGGCCTTCTTTTTGTTAGCGTTCTTCTTGGCATTGTTTGCTCGCTGCTGCTCCTCGATTACTTTGCATTTCTCGGCCTCGGCGGCGACAACCTTCGCGTCATTTGTCGTCAACAGTTTCATTTGGTTCTGCAGATTGGCCAACGTTTGCTTCAGCTCCGCACAATTGCGCGTCATCAGCTCCATTTTGGCATTGTCCGCCAGTGGTGCCACTTTAATGGCTTCCGGCTCTGGGGGCAGCTGCGGCATTGCGGGTATCTCAATATTCTTCTCACGCAGCGTCTGATGCAAAGTGGTCCTCTCCAGTTGCAGTGCGCGCAAAAGCTTTTGCAGCTGCTCCACTTGTTTCTGCAGTCGTTCTGACTGCTGATCCCGCTGCTGTTTCTCGGTGGCCAGTTCAATGACCATGGCATTAGCCTTGTCGTGTTTTTGACGCCAGCTGACAGCTTCCTTTTCGATTTTCTTCGTGTGCTTCGACATTTTCTCCAGCTCCAGCTTGTAGCTGCTAAAGACTTCATTGGATTTTTGCAGCGATTGCTGAAAATCGTCGTATTTAGCCGTGTACATGTTCAACTGTTCCTTCATCTGCTGTTCCCGCTCCGTTAGCTCCTTGATGGCACGTTGCGCCTGCAACAGTTTCTCGAGTCCAATTTGATTTTCTCTGTTAAAATATTTAATCAGAATATATATAGAATTATAAGTAGCTCGCCCACTTTGTAAGTATCTCCTTTTCCATGGCCGCCTCCACCTGTGCCTTGTTTAGCTTGGCCTGATGCAGCTGGGACTCCAGTTGAACCTGCTCGTTCAGCTTCTCCAAGTGCTTCTCACGCGCCTGATATTGCTCCGCCAGCAGTTTTAACCTAAAAATAAACAGAGAGGAAAAACAAACGATGAGCATATCGTTGTCTTATTGTGTTGCAGACACACAGAAACACACACACACACACATGGCGCCTATAAATAGAGGCCGGTGTTTCTGATTGAGTTGGTGTTGCTCACTTTTTGGTCATTTCGATGTTGTAATCGCGCAGTTTGATGTTTTCTTCGTTGTTTTTGGTCAGCGACTTTTGCACCTCGTTCAGCGAGCTCTGAAACTTGATCTGGCTCTCCTTGCGTCGCTCCTCCTCCACCTTGATCTGAAGCACGCTCTCGTTCTTTACCGACTTAAGGATGCGTTGTTGTTCGCGGCACACCTCCTGCAGCTTGTCCCGCATCAGGACACTCTTGTTCAGCTCGCGCTGCACCTGCTCCTTCTCCCGCTGCTGTGCCTCCATCTGGCGCTGGACCGCTCGCATCTCACTGTTTAATTTGCTCACCATCTTCTCGCTTTCCATGTGCCGCTGCAGCAGTAATTTCAGTTTGTCCTCATTTGTGCTGCACTCGTCCAAGGATTTCAGCACCTGTCAAACGAGATGTGTTGTTGATGTTGAAATTAATATGTTTTGTCGATTGCCATCACTTACTACATCCTCTAATTTTGAGTCGCGTTGCTTTTCGTCGCGGGTGATCCGCTTGCTTTTGCTCGCCTTCTCCATGCTTGATCTTGTTTCGACCGTCCGTCCGTCTCTTTCCTTCTATTCCTATATATATCTCTATATGTGTGTGTACCGTTCGTTCAAATTTTTACTATATTTGTTAAGTTTGCTGACTACAGTGTGACCGAATCTTTTAATTGCAAATGACCTAATGCTTTGAGGAATTATACCAAAATACCACCTTTAAATAAAATTTGTATATGCGGTTTTCATTAAAAAAGATATTAGTCTGCTATTCGATATTTGAAGGGCGGGATATTGGCAACATTCAACAATCGACTTATACGTGTAATATTGCTGTTTAGCTTCATTAAATTATATACAGGTCTAATCCATATTGGTCTAAGTTATCATGCAAGTAAGCAAATAACTGTCCTAGATATTTTTTCTAGCAAGTTTTACCATTTAAACAACACACATAATAGTTTATATCTGAAAAGTTTTCAACTTATGCCAATATATAGCGACTATCGATAGCTAATCTGGTTGAACCATTGATATCGATAGCTATGGCTGGCAACTCTAGTTCTACACTCGATACACTCGATTGTATGGTTGCTGTGTATGCATACTAGTGCGTGACTTCGTCATATGACATTTTTCACTTCGCTCGTATCAAGTCAGTCTTCGTCTTCGTCACTTGCTTTTTTGACTTGCACGGGAACCAGGGGCTTGCGATCATCCAAAGAAACACAGTAAATTTTAGGAAAAGCTTAAGATGGCCAGTCAAACGCAGGGAATACAGCAGTTGCTTGCTGCAGAAAAGAAAGCAGCTGAGAAGGTTGCCGAGGCCAGGAAACGTAAGTGCAAAACGAAACAACAGATTTCCACCCCTTATCACCCAAATTAAACCGTTGATAGTTACAAAAAAGCTTACGACTTTTTTTTTCGCTAACGACAACGTAAGCGTTACGCCTCGAGTCGAAACGTTATTCGTAACTCGAGTCACATGATTATTTTTGCGCTTGTAGTCTAGTCAATATTGATAGAGGGAAGGATTAAATGAGTAAAATTTAAATTAATTGCAGGCAAGGCCAGGAGATTGAAGCAGGCCAAGGATGAGGCCACCGAGGAGATTGAAAAATTCCGTCAGGAGCGCGAGCGCGCCTTCAAAGAATTCGAGGCTAAGGTAAATATTAATCACAATTTTCGATATTTCCTTTTAAAAACAGTAAATAATTTTGAAATATATAAAAATAATCAGCACATGGGCAGCCGCGAAGGTGTTGCGGCCAAAATCGATTCGGATACTCGAGTGAAGCTGTCGGAAATGGAGGGGGCGATTCGAACGCGCAAGGAGCCCGTTATACAGGAGATTTTGCAGTTCGTCTACAACATCTCGCCGGAAGTGCACAAAAACTATAACAAGAAAGTTTAGGCGCTGTTTTCTGTACTTTTATTTGATTGTTTTTGGTCAGCTCATTTGCTAAAATATGCTTGTTTCTATTGTAAATTCGATGTCCAAGTTCAACTCGTTATGCATATTTTAGCCACTAATATATAATAGTGCGTACTATATGCCTATCTATTAATTACACACTGCTGTATTATTATTCCATATATTAAAATTTGTTGTTTCACTAAGAGAGAATCCCTCGGTGCTGTTAAAACACCGTATATATCTAATTATTAATTAATTTGCCTACTATTTGTATTGTATATTGTTTATGTTTATTTCCGTACAAATACAAGTTGTTTTCTTGAAATGAATATTAATTTTGTTTAAGAATCACGTCAGCGACGTTCAGACATGCATGACAGTTGTATGGGCTAACATTATAGCCTTACAAAAACCACTATAATATGTCGTTTGTAACTCAGTGATAGAGAACAATCCATAAAGTTGATTTACATACATATAATGTCAAATACTTTAGATAACTTATGGGAAATATTGGACAGCCGGAGTCGAATATGGTTAAATATAATTTATCTCAATAGTGTTCTCGTCAAACCCACAAAACAAAACAACCAATTGTTGCGGTTCTTATTTTACCTATTAATAAAGATCAGACGGGGAACCAAATGTTATTAGAATATTTAAATTTTACTATAATTCTTTAAGTAATTATATTTTTGACTGGGTCAGATAAGCTTTGATTGTTAATTGGTGTTTTCTTCTTGGTTCATATTTGCGATACGTTTAAATATTGTTCTCTTTTAACATATAAATATTACATATTTGTGGGCAGATTGACTCAAGGGTATTTAATTTTCGGTGTATCCTATTTAATATTTTTTCTTTTCATACTTTAATGCACACATGTACAACTGGTATGTCAGTCTTTTCAGATAAAGCTGATTTACCCATTTGGTATTTTATTTCGTTGGGATTTTTCTCAGTATTTTTATCAATGTAAATAAATTGTAACCGTAGTGTTTATATTGGTTTAGTTCGCAGAGGTGCTGCGGCGGTCGCCGATTAGTTGACTCCATTATTTTCAAGTCAATTGTATAATTTTTAAGTGCAATCACTTCCGATGCTTACGTTGACCTTTAGCATGCTAGCCTAACACACACACACACACATACAGACACGCTCGCAGATGTCTGGCGAAAGTAAGCAAGACGAACGAGAAATTGGCAAATTTTGCCAAAAATTAAAACAGGTCTATAGGGAAATGCTAAATTTAAATAATGGCGGCGATGCTGCCGATGCCCTGGAAATGAAGCCATCATCAGCATCATCAGCATCATCATCAACGCTGCCTGCATCCGACGAGATTTCCTCCCGGCTAATGAGCGAAGATCAACCAGCTGCTAACTTTGACAAACCCTATTCGGCTGTATTGGCCCCTTACAATGAGGAAATGTTGGAGCGATCTGGCCTGCGAGACACATTGGTGGCCAAAGATAGCCTCTGGGTGGGCGAAAGAGATGCCAGTCGGCGTTTTGTGCAGACCGAGCGAGGCGATCAGAGCGACGATAGAACTAAGACCAGAAACTCATCATCACACAAAGCACTCATGCAGCCAGAGAAGCGCGCTAGATTTGCTGAGAGGTAAGCAAAATGTATATACACTTGAATAAATAATAATTTTGTAAGTAGTTTGTAAGCTTAAGGGTCGCATAAATACGTTTTTAAAAGAGGATTAAGACCCTTAAAAAGTGAAAAAAGGAACCTTTAAACTTATTTTAATTTAAATCTTATAAAAAAGATAGGAAATTAATGAAAAACTAATTTTCATACGAATAAATAAACAATAATTTGATAAATGGGAATATTGGTCATATGCTTAATAGAAACGTGTGTTTAAATGCACGTCTGAAAAAAACCCCTCATATAAAATTAGATTGATAAAATTAAGCTATCTAATTTAATCAGGCGATTAGTGAATAAAAAAACGGAATAATTAACGGCACTCGACATCAGAAAAGTATACAGTTTTCGAATAATTGTTATGACATTTTGATTTTGATTTGCTCAACAAGTGCACTGCTGGGTCCAAGTTGTCTCGTGCGACGGACGCGCTAGCAACAGCTGACTTCTCGCTCTCATCTGAGGGAAGTGCGGCGGGTAACAGGTGCTTGCAAAGACTGCCCGGTAAATGAACAAACGCCTCTGATAGTCGGCGAACTCTCTTTATTTCTATTCAGTTTCTTGAAATTGCTGCTGCGCGTTAGTCGTCGTCATCGCGTTGGGCTTTTTCTTCGTCCGTTGTGGTTAAGTGAATATTTATATTAATAATTTATGTGAAAAAAAATATAAAAACAGCCTAACATAATTTTTTGCACGTTTACTCGGTCAGTTTATTGGGTAGGTTCACAACATGACAGAGGGTGCTCTATATACTCCACATACGATTTTCTTGGTTACGATCAGTCTTGTTGGTGTAAAGTATTAATCATCAGTTCGGAGACATAATTAAATAATTTCTCTGTATGCATATATTTTGTGTAGGTGCAATATGCGTGTTTCATTTTATTATTATTTTATTGTTTACATATAGCAAGCAATGCTTTATATAAGCTATATAAGCTATACATTTCAAAAATGCTTCTGCCAATTCTCACATATTTCTCACAATTTTTTTGTTTTGAATAAAAATCATTTGTCGTTGCCTTGATTACAAAAAATAAGTATATATAATTATATATATATATATATATATATATATAAATATAAATAAATATAAACATACTTATATAAATACTTATATATATGCATACTTTTATATACACTTATATATATTTATATATGACAAGATAAGACAGCAACTAATTATGCATAAAGTTAGCCAAAAATACTTAACTTTAATTGAAGTTGCAGCAACGAATTTGTTTTGATGATTTCCATTTTTTGGGAAGTTTGCCTTAATACAAGCCAATTTATGTATTACAATTTATAATAATTGAAATGTGGTACAGGAAAAGCCAGGGCTTACTTATAAATATTTGCTATCAACTATTTTCTTTTTTCATAAAGAAACAAACATACAATTAATCATTGTACAAAGATTACAGTTTTATGTAGTTATACAGGCCAATCAATATATTATATATATATATATATATATATATATATATATATATATATATATATATATATATATATATATATACATATGTAAAGCGTAAACCTAAAGGGATCAGTAAGCTACTTAAAACCATATCAGCTCTTAAACTTCTGAGAATTTAAATATTGTTCGCCATAAAAACACTTTATTAAGATTCTTTTTACAGTTGTTTAAAATTAAAACAATGATTTTAAAGTCGTAATTATCCCACACAATCTCATAGTTGGATTAGAGTGCTTAAGATCTGGCTAGCAGGGCCTAAAATTTCTACCAAATAATAATAAATAAAATATATAGAAACGGTCTTTATAAGAGCAGAATTAAGTATCATATTCATTTTGCTCTTAAAGGTTCTACATACTTATTGAATATGTACTTATTAGAGTGATTCACCTGAATCATCTGAATCATAAGATGGAAATTTGTTCCACAGGCAAACAATAAATGGCAAATCTTATTATATTTATAAATATACATATATATAATAAATACCCATATCTTAAAAGGAATAGTCAATTTTTTTCATTAGCACGTGTCTATAAATTGGCATTAACTCTCGGAAGAAGCTGAATGTGTAAGGTGATGAGAAAAATGTTTTGTGTTGTTATGACTTGTGTATATTTTCGAAATTCTCTATATGATCTACAAAACGTCTGCATAAACAAATAAATTATTCAATATATAAACGATGTTTACATAGGCGCCGTCTGGCTTGCAGTTTAGTATATTGTCTTTGTTACAATATTATGTGTGCCATTTAGTGTTAACGGCTTTTATTCGCATTGACCTGAATTATTGAGGAGTGGAATGTCGTAGCTGTTATGAGCTCTGGACACGCAAGGCAACCCTCTTTCGGTAAAAGGTCGTATAGAGACCCCAGGGAATCATTCCAGGGCATGTCGTTGTATTGGTTTTTGTTGAATGAAATCACTCTCACTTATCCAAGTCAAGCTGTGTTACGCTTACAACTATTGTGACTGTTATTTTATTAAACAGCGAGTCATCCACATCTCAACTGCCAGACACTCCCGATCAGGAACTGTCCAACGGCAAGTCCAGCCAGCAAAGGACTAGCCACTCCACACTTCTACTGCCAATGACTGAACCAACTATAGATACCAATGGCAACGATGACCGCGATTGCAGCTGCCCATGTGAATTTTATCAAAGAGCCGAGATCAACACTTCATTATTCTTTGCGGACTGCAAGCGCTCGATTGATTTTGTGTTGGCCTACAAGATCAATTCACACTTACCTACGGAGCAAGAGTATGCGGAGAAGCGACTCATATTTGAGAGTAGACTTAAGAAACAGGGTCTCGAGGTGGAGGTCAGTCTCATTGACCAAATCTATTTTGTCAAAGTAAGTAGTGCTTGAAATAAATCCAAGTTATTATATATTAAAATTCACATATTTCAGTTGCACGCTCCTCTGAAGGTGTTGCGTCGCTATGCGGAAATACTTAAGCTGCGGTTGCCCATGAAAGAGGTAAGTACCTATTTATTTAGGTTTAACCGTTACACACTAGGTGCATACTTCTCCATGCACAATGATTACTTTTAATATGCACATGTTTATTGGTTATTTTAGTCCTTAACTAATTTGAGTGTAAATAAAAGGTCAAATCGTCTACAAATTTGCAGCAATCTTTGACAATTTGGTGTTACTATACTTAACCAATTCAGCTTTAGCTATAAATCCTTTTTGATATAAAATGCCTAATAAACATAATTTTAAAAAGTACATATGAAGGACAATTTCAGGAGTCAATCCGAATAAAATAGTAACAATAGTATATGATATGTATTTTTTTTAGTTTTTTAGTAAACCAAGGGCTCTAATTGTAATTATTATGCCTCTAAGATTTTGCAAGTAGATGTCAATATTAAAATCTTCAGCATCATAATCATATTATGATAATCAATCATAAATAATTGTAGGTGAGCAGGTAAACCTTTTTTTTTTAACTTTTCCAAATAATATAAAGTAAATGGGAATAAGCTTTATCTCTTTCGGATGCTTATTTTTACTTTTAACTGACTTCAGCTTAATGAAAATAGCTATACAAATTAATAGAATATTTGTTTATAGAATTGACTACAACAGTATATATGAGACCGCAGATTTTCAATCAAAGCGTTAAAAATTCCATACCAAAATTAAAATTTCTTATATGATCTGAAAAAAAATTTTACAGACATAACT
The DNA here is from genome assembly GCA_035042045.1 of Drosophila melanosoma. NCBI lineage: Eukaryota > Metazoa > Arthropoda > Insecta > Diptera > Drosophilidae > Drosophila > Drosophila melanosoma. The sequence continues at coordinate 3,227,182 of JAWNLY010000048.1, forward strand.
TTTATAACTTAATCGTTTTGAGCATGTCTTTTGTTACATATACACTTTAAACATAATGTGTATATTTATTTTTGAGATATGTTTTGAGTAGTTTTCAATGTAGCACATCCCGTTTTTACTTGAAAAAGAGCTTTAGCTATTTTTGTTTGATGTTATGATACCAAGTTTGTTTTGAGCAAACGTGCTGTTTCCTGACTAGTCCATGTTTTATATTATTTCAGATACATGGCCTATCTGTGGAAAACACTTCAAAAAAAAGTCTATTTTCTAGTCTGAAAACAGTCCGGCAGTTCTTTCTACGTAATATTTCTGTCGACGAGAATTTGTTCCCGAAACGTGCCCATCGATTTACGGCCGTCTACAGTCGTGACAAGGAATATATGTAAGCTAGAACATTAAGGTTATATTTTAACAACTAATACATTATTTTATTGCTTATAGATTTGACATACGTCATGATTGCTTTTTCACGACAGCAGTGCGTTCGCGTATTGTGGAATTCATTTTGGATCGCCAGCGCTTTCCTGCTAAGCATGACAGTGATTTGGCTTTTGGCATCAATCGCTTGATAGCCGACGGTGTCTACTGTTCCGCCTATCCGCTGCACGATGTGAGTATTATTAATATTGTCAATAATAACTATTTATTCAAGTGACTGATTTTGAAATAACAGGGCGATACTACGGAGGTGGGCACAATGCGCGAACGGCTCTATACAAACTGGGCGTCGGTGAAGAAATGGTATCGCTACCAGCCACTGGATGATATTAAGGAGTACTTTGGGGTCAAGATTGGTAAGAATTCGGCATGAAATGCGAAAACATACACTCTTTGACAATTGCATTGTGTATTTTCTAGGACTCTACTTTGCCTGGCTGGGCTACTACACGTACATGCTGCTGTTGGCCTCCATAGTTGGTCTCGCTTGTTTTTTTTACTCCTGGATTTCCCTTAAGAATTACGTGCCTGTGTAATTTGCTTTAAAATACTATTGCAAACTAAGATTCAGATAATGTTTTTTTTTTTTTTTTGCTTTTGCAGTAAGGATATTTGTTTGCGCTCAAACGTCAACATCACAATGTGTCCGCTTTGCGAATGGTGTGAATTTTGGGATCTGAAAGAGACATGCAGCTATGCAAAACTATCATATCTAATAGACAATCCGAGTACCGTGTTCTTTGCCGTGTTCATGTCCTTTTGGGCAACACTTTTTTTGGAACTTTGGAAACGCTATTCAGCTGAAATCACTCATCGATGGGATTTAACCGGGTTCGATGTACACGAGGAGCATCCGAGGCCGCAGTATTTGGCGCGTCTGAAGCACATTAAACGAACACGCACCGACTACATCACCAATACACAAGAGCCGACGGTGCCATTTTGGCGAATGAAGTTGCCAGCAACCGTCTTCAGCTTCTCCGTTGTGCTGTTACTGATTGCCTTGGCATTTGTTGCACTCGTCGCAGTCGTCGTTTATCGCATGTCCTTGCTGGCATCCCTTAAGTTTGACGGCAGCGCAATGACCACATCAAAAGCGATTGTTTTGGCCACTGCAGTGGCGGCATTTGTCAATCTTTGTTTGCTTTATGTACTAAACTATGTAAGTAGCTAATAGATTAACGGTCTAACAGATGTTTTTAATTTGCGTTATTTCAGCTATATAGTTACTTGGCCGAGTATCTGACTGAACTCGAAATGTGGCGAACTCAAACGCAATTTGACGATTCGCTGACATTGAAGATATACTTGTTACAATTTGTAAATTATTATGCTTCCATATTTTATATAGCATTCTTTAAGGGCAAATATATTGGCCATCCTGGTAACTATATAACGGTATTTAGCTACCGTCAAGAAGAGGTAAGTTTGCTTATTCATCTTAATAGTCTTACTTCTAACTGACCACATTTTTAGTGCTCATCTGGTGGCTGCCTGACGGAGCTGTGCATTCAGCTGGCTATTATAATGATAGGCAAGCAGGCATTTAATACCGTACTAGAAGTATGCTTGCCAATGTTTTGGCGCCGGGTGCTGGTGATTAAGGTCGGCCTCAAGAAACTCATTGGAAACGTGGTTAAGCCTAGCAATGCTAAAGTTGAGCGCTGTATGCGTGATTTCAAATTGCTGGATTGGGGCCCACGTAGCCTGTTTCCGGAGTATCTGGAAATGGTATTACAATATGGTTTTGTTACAATTTTTGTGGCTGCCTTTCCGCTTGCTCCATTTTTTGCGCTACTCAATAACATTCTCGAAATGCGCTTGGATGCCAAGAAGTTACTGACGCAGCACAAAAGGGCGGTTTCACAGCGTGTCCGTGATATTGGTGTCTGGTATCGCATACTGGACTGCATTGGCAAGCTGAGTGTCATCACGAATGTGAGTTAAATCTATTCTTGTTGTGGTCAATAATTTCATTTAGTTTTTTATTTAGGGATTTATCATTGCGTTCACTTCTGATATGATACCTCGTTGGGTGTACCGTTATAATTCAAAGAGTGGAAGCTTGGACGGCTACTTGGATTTTACATTGTCAGAGTTTAATATCTCTGATTCCAAACATCTAATAGATCTGGCTGGTGCCTCACCGAACATAACCACGTGCAAGTAAATATAATTTCAACGTGTATTCTTTCAAATTTTCTTTTAACTAAAGTTTTCCTTATATCAAGGTACTCGGACTATCGGAGGCCCCCTAGTTCAGCAAACCCGTATACTTATTCAGAAATGTACTTTATTATTATGGCTTGTCGCTTGGCCTTCGTGGTCATTTTCGAAGTGAGTTCAATTGGACATGCTCTGCATTGTTCGTTTTATTTGTTTTAATACATCAATACATAAGAAAATAACTTTCATTTATGAAATCCTTTAGATTAGTTTGCTTTCTGTTCGTTCAGAAGTATGTAGAATGCCAATTAATTGCTGTTGAAAGATTTAAACCTTGATATGCTGAAACATACCCGAGGTTTCCACAATGCTCTCCTGCAGCGCTCGGTTCTCATTTGTTGATGTCTTCAGCATGCGGTACAGTGCATAAATGCCATAGGCAAAGAGTGCATTTAGTACTGTCAGAAATAAATCAGATTAATTGCTTTATATATGATCGTGAGCCTAGCTTACCAATGAATACACTAAAGAGCACGCTGCGCGCAATGCGTCGATCTATGGTGGCATCCACTTCATCAATTTTTACTTCTAGGCACACAAATATAGCCACTTCGATGATCATCGATATACACGCATTAATCAACCATGGTGCAATACAAATAAGTCGTTGCTTTTCAGTAAACAATAAGTAGTTAATTTATTTACCAACATATTCAGCAGCAAATTTGTTACCTGTCTGATGCCATCGACTAAAATACAAGCCACCACCAGATTTATCAAAGCCTTTATCCAAACAGTGACTGTCAGTATCATATAGAATGCCTGTGAAAACTCATGGACCAACACATAGTCCACTATAGAATCAATGCATTATAAAAAGTTATGGACATTGCGTTCTCTAGTTACCCAATGTGGCCACAAATGTTCCAAATGGACTCAGGATCTGCACATCACTCTGTTGCCATTGAGTCAAGTCCATAAAATCATTATATAGATGATAGCTGCACAGGCTCAAGGTGCCCAGAGCAATTAAAGCATCCAAACAGGCTATGCTTAGGCCAACGAAGCGTATATTCAAACAGGCAAATCGTTTCATTGTTGTAGAACTGCTAAATTGATAATAACTTTAATTATATATTTTAATTTTCTAATAAAATAGAATTAGCAGATTTAAATTTTGAATGACAATTTTTTTTTTAAATAATTATTTTATTTAAACTAACGATTTATTTTTAAAAATTATTGAATTTTAATTTTTGTTTTTATGTTGTATTCTATCTTTTAAATTATTTATTTATATTTTTTTGAACGCGTGCGTTCGGTTCAAACTATTTGCCGCTACTAAATCAAACATATGCACTGCGTGACAAAATTAGGTACGCTTTAAATTTAATTGTCATTTTCTCTTCTTGTACTTTTTTTTATTTCGTTTACCATTTATGGCTCGGATTGTAAAGTTCACACTTGTGCTTTTCGCTTATACGTAAGTGGCACATGAACTAGATCTATGGGCTTCTTCGATTCTCCATTTTAAAATGTTTTGTAGCTCTTTAACTACTGTTTTCACCATATTAGGGTGGAGGCTAATGTATGTCTGCCAAGTGATTAGCAAAAGAATTGAATTAACTACAAAATGATGCGTTTCTGCATTTTTATGGCTTTACTTTGAGCTAAAGACCCCAATTTCTAGAAAATTGCAATAAACGGCTCAAAAGTTAGTTAAATGTAAATGCTTTTTGAAGGTTGTTTTCAAGCAAATCGTGAAATTTTACTACTTGGATTATTTATCAATGCAAGTAAATAATAGTATATGTTCCTAATATCTTTTATATTTTTTAGAATTTTGTGGCCTTTGTAATGATATTCGTGCGCTGGTGCATTCCCGACATGAGTGTAGAGCTGCGGGATCAAATAAGACGAGAGGTCTACATTACAAATGAGATTATCATTAATGAAGAAACGCGACGCGCTCGTTTTGGTAAGTTATTCATAAATACATGTTATATGTTTACCTATCTACCACTGTTGCAAATATTCAAATAACAGAATTCAATATAAGTCTTTGGGAAACCATTAGAAAACAATGCTTGATAAAACCACAATACAAACTAGATACCACATTTTTTTTTTAGTAATATTAATATTAATTATATTATAATATACTTATATGTCTTTATAACTTGTACTTTCAGAACGCCCAATGTCCCAAAATCAAAGCGTAGATGGTGTGGGAGTTGCCTCTGTTACTGACCCCAATTTAAAGTTGATACAAATGGAAAAACTACTCAGCGCAAATGAAATTGAAATGGACTCAATTATACATTGTGAAAATTCAACCACAGGAATCTCTAGTGCAGACTGAAAATTGAAAGCACGGTGACCTGCACAAACTACATATATAATTATATTTTATTTTTAGGTAAAATTGCCTCATTATGTTTTATCAGTTCCTTTGTAGAAACTTAGTTTTTTATATATTTATTTTGAAATACTTATGTGCAAATGCTTACAATATGGTTAAAAAGCTTTATTCGTGCAATCGTGCATGTGATACAAGTTCATTACTATAATACCTTTTGGTACCTATGAAATGTCTCAGTGTATATTTAATTAAATCTCAAATATTTAAGCGCAGTAAGTGCCAAACTAAACGTAACACAAAATATTTACGTTATTTTTATGAAAATTAAGAAGCATTAGCTTTTTATTTTGTCAACAAATCACGTCAAAATAAATTAATTTTATGTGAATGGTGTTAATGTTTAAATAATGTATTTTTTGTTAGCAGTGTAATTAAAGTGCACATAGAAAAATTTCATACTTCGATAAATCTCATCAATTTTCAACAAATCTCAGGCTTTTTCAAAGATCTATTAAAATTTCATCTAAACAAGCTTAACCTATACATGTGAATATAAAGTAGTTATATTAAAAAAACAGTTTACGACACATATATTATATTGTTATATAATTGTTATAAATATGTTCTTTGAAATTGTGTATTGAAATAAATACTATATTTACTGTTTATAAATTAAAACTTTTTTATGCGGCAAATAATTTGCTTAAGTTTCAATATTTGTATATGCTTTTTCGATTTCGCTTATTTTTATTCTAAATGTTATTTTGGAAATGGATGTCAGATTTATTAAAATTAGTTACCATTTATTTGAATAGGTCGAAAGGTTGCCTGCTTAACAAAATGGCCAGTAAAAACTATTACTATTTATGTAGTTTATTTTATAAAGAGTCATATTAGCATTTTAGATAGGTATTGACATTAACATTATTGTTTCAGTATAGCTTGACTATTTATAAATGTATCGGTTTGAATAAGCCTTTAATGCATATAATACATTTATCCAAATGTAGCTTAGTTGAATTGTTTATTGTGAGTTGCGTTTCTGAAAATATTACTGTAAGCTATGGTGACATTTTAAGATAATATTTCAAATTTGTGTAAATCGATTTTTTAAATTATAATTTCTGAATAATATAAGTTATAATTATTTAGATTTACTAAAACTCAGACACAAAATCAAACACAAGTTTTGATATGAGAGAACATGGATTCTCAAAGATTCGTACATGTTTTTTTTTATGTGTCGAGTTCTTTGATGCTAAGTAAAATACACAAATTTTGAAGGATGCAAATTATTGTTGTTAAAAAAATGGATTTTATAGTGCTAAAACTGGCTAAATTGGCGAGACGGTAAGCGTTAGATTAACAAGAAGTGAGTTGTGCTATTGAGAGAAAAAACATTTTGAGAAGCTTTTTTCTTGGAATTCATTTAAGTAAATCCGTGACAGCATTAACGTAAATTTCTCTGTGCATAATTGTGTGAAGTTAGAGGGTTACCTAGCTAAAGTCAGATAATGGCATTGAGTTGTTGGTTAACTATGTTGGCTTACAGCCAGGCCTTATAGGGACAATATTGTATTTTCACTTACACAAGTTGTTTTGTAGTCGAAATGAGCCGACAATTTCTTCAAGTGTATTCAGGCTCATACATCTGCCAATAATCAGTTGCTCTTGCATCGACGGAATACACAAAGCGCAACAAGCATGAACAACCTTCACATTGCCAGATAACAAGAGTTTGTTGCTATACTGAGGATAAGTGTGCGAATGGAATAGCCAATGTTGATGTTAAGAGTCGTCCATTCTTGATACGCATGTGTGAAACAATGACGTCACTTGGAAAAGCGTGCGCTCTGTTATGCGGAGAGCAGCTGTTTTTCTTGCCGCCAGCGCAAATGGCGCAAATGGCGCACATGTCGCTGTCGCTGTCGCTGTCGATGCCGCTGTCGATGGCTTTGGCAGGGTCGTCTGTTCGCTCAGTGCTCATGAAAATAATAATTTTCATTCGTTTGTTTTGTTTTGCACAGAGTGGTGCGCATTTGGCTGTGCGGTTCGTGGTGCGGTTTTTATAATTGGTTCTACTTAGTTCTCGAATATGTTGCCATCGCACAGTTTGTATAACGGATTTGTCGTCTAAACGGCCAAAGAAAAGCCGAACGCGGAATAATGCTGGGTTCGATTGCCGTTCATTGTAGCCGCTGCGTCGATTTGAATCCGCTGCTTGGACCAACTCAGGTGCAATTGCAGCGGGCATTGCCCTAAGAAGGAGTGTTTTGTCCTGACAATTTGCGGGACATAAACATATAAGAAATTAAGTAACATCATTCGTCAAGCCCTCTCAGTCGGAAAACACAAGTATGTCATATTTAAATGATTACCTTGGTATGTGTATGTGTGTGTGTGTTTATTATTTCATAATTAAACCTCGACAAAATCGAGTACCTTAACGCCTAATGACCTTTTGCAATTTGTAGAATATCGATTTTGGTGGCTGTTGCCGGTTTAGCATCTAAGGAAATTCTTTATTCCATATTAACTGAGAGTGTATTTGTTTTTGTGTGTAGTGTGTGTGTATGTGTGCTCTCGGATTTGGCGTCCTTGCAGTTGCATTGCGCTGCCTAGGCGCCTCTTTGTTTGACTCGCTGGGCACCTCATTTCGAAAGTTTTTCACTTAAAATTATGTATTGTGTTCATGTGGCGAATCTTTAAATACATTATGGCATATATTAAAATAAAAAAAGAATTTAAGTTAACAATTGTGAAAGGAAGCTAACTAAAATTTGTGAACTATTTTAAAATATTGTGATTTTTGGATTTCTTCAATATTTTTGTCGATTATTGTAATCTGCGTAATTGCGTTACACATTAAAAAATAAATATTTGTTATTTGTTTTGGGACTTTTCCTCGCTAAATTGCGAATTGTTGATAATTTTATTGATTTAGTTAGCGGCTCTGAGTGGGTAACTGAACTTATGCATTAGTCATTTATCTCCCGTTGACTTCGTGATATATAATATTCCTGAAGTAATTAAACGGAATTTGAATACGTTTCAAATTATTTATTTAACTTTTCTGTGTGACTGTGTGCTTAACGGTCTGTGTTATATATGTGCTAATATCCAGAACCCCCGGACTTGCCACACACTCAAATTACAATGCAAGCAATGGTAAAATGCTCCGATTCACTGACTGACTGACTGGGGCAGCTATAACTTTTTTTTTTTTTTTTTTTTTAAAAACTTCTTTGAATGCACGGGAAAAAGTACCACTCGACTTTAAAGTAAACTACATTCAATACTTTTTATGTGTAGCATAAAATGTGTGTAAGTAAAACCTTAATGTGTCATTGTGATAATTAATTGTGTTCCAATCTGTTTATGACTATTAGAAAATCGATGAAAAGATGAGTTTAATATTTAGCCCAGCATTAGCTGGATGACATATGCTTAGCGTATTAAATTAACATTTTCTGTTTGTTAATGGAAAAAATAAATCAGATTAAATCATATAAAATTACAGTTTATATTTTGGATATAAGCAATAAATGTGCAAATTTAACAAAAAATTAAAAGCAAAGTGTGCTTCACCAACAAACGCACAAACAAAATATCAATAAAATAATACGTAAAAGAAATTTAGCATTATCAATATTTTTTAATACAAATAGTTTTTTGTGTATGAATAACATCTGTTTGAATAGATTTATATATTACTGAATATTTGGATAAAATGTAGTTAATACTTGGCCCAAAAATTTGCTGTCAATCGCAAACTCGCATTGTGTAATAAATAAGGAAACTCAAATTAAATGCAAAATTACGTTTGTATGAACATAAAAGCCACAAGAAGCCAATCAACATTAACAAATATAGCCGAAGCCAACAAGGTCTACACAAAATTATATAGCCAATACAAATTAATTCAATGTTGCTGACTCAAGAGCATATATAATAATGCAAGACATGCCGTCCAGATTAAAGCCCTCCCCCAAAAAGTATTCAATTTGAAATACAAATATATTAAGAAAAATATATATTCATATCGCCTACTGTAGACTACACAAATTTAATATTTATTTAAAAAACTGACTGGTTTTACTTACACTAGAAAAAAAATTTACATGAAATGTAAAAAATCCCTTTATTAATTTAAACATTGGTATTTCAATATTTCGGATATTTAAAATGGAGAATTATTATTAATATTTTACTATATACATATATAATTTTAATTAAGTTTTAATAAACAAATAATCAATAAATATTTATAATTTAAAAAATGAAGAATTGTTCAATTTTCAGAGCTATGTATTTTGTGAGCGGATTTGAGTTATTTGTTAATACAAATAGCTGGTAAGTTTGTCAAAATCACTCAAGAATCAAATAAATGCTTCATTTAAGAATTTATATAATAATAGTGTTGCATTCAGGCAGATGGACAGGACATATGGACTGGATTAGTAATAATAATAATCAAAATTTTATATGGCTTATGGGCTGAGTGATGACCTCTTTCGAGCGGTACACATCCATGGAATACCCTCTGCATGGTTATGAGAATATGATACACGCGATATTCGCTGTGATAATTCTCGCATTAGTGATTTTGAGCATATACTATATTCAGTTGTCCTTGAGTGTTAAATTTGGTAACACAACGTTTTTAATTGATTTATTTTTTTGTATGACTCCGTTTATTATTCGGCAAATGCCTCTTTCGGTGATTGGTGTCAAGTTGAGGAAAATTTTCCACGTTTAAATTGTCTGAAGCAAAAAAACTTCTTCATTTTTTATTTTATTTTAGATTTGCTAATTAAGTTATCGTATTACATTAAAATTATTTACTTATAAAATGAAGTGTGTAATTGCACTTTTTATTGCTTTGTTAACTTCAGATTCAAATTAGCGTAATCATTAACCAAGTTTTAGTATAAAAAAACAACTGCAGACAAATTTCGTGTTTGAAAAATTATTTGATTAATAAAATTATCGGCAGGCAGTGGGAAAAACCTATTACTAATTTTTGTTTTTCAGGTTAACATATGAACATTATTCAAATATAATGCACGAGTCACTTATATTCAAAAGCTAATAAATTATAATTAAATAAATTAAAAATTTAAATATGGTAGGGATGCATTAGCAAAAACAAATAAGTAATATCTGTTGTACTATAGCAATTTATCTCACGATCTATATCTGTTACCTAACCGCGTATTTAGTCAACTTTTGACTTGAAGGCGTCTCAATACAGTGTACAATGTCTTATCGTATAAGAAATATAAATAAAAGAAAATTATACCACATATATATATATATATATATATATATATATGTATATATCCAGATCATGCTGATCTCTCATGTCCACACTCACTGCGACAACGCCAACGCCACGCGCAGACCACTTATGCAACATCAACAAATTTCATAAGCCGAGAATGAATTAAGACGCAAATGCAAGCTCCGCATATTCTAGCATAAACAATCAAGACCAACCGCATATTCCAGCATAAACAAAATGCTTTCATAAACCAATAATGAAATAAGACGCAAATGCGAGGTTTCATTATTGATTGAACCAGTAGAATAAGCAGAGTTACATTTTGTACACCAAACTGAACGGACGTGTTTTGATGAATAAAGAATTATATTTTTTAAAATCAAATACCGTAATCAGACATTTAATTATATATATGTTGTGACATGTTGGCAAGCATTGTCGGATGCATTCATTCAACAAATCTTAAATGAATGCCGACATAATACGTTAAGTTCAATTAAATTATTTCCATGCCTTTATTGACTAAACAATAATGAATTGGTCTCATCCATTAGATCGATACAAGCCAAATTTAAATGGCTTACTCACATTCACAACAAATATAAATATAAATATATACATATATTTAAGGAAGATTAATTCGAATGTTACCGAGTGTGCGGTAGGGTGGCATTTTTGACTTCTTTATACTTATATAGTCTGATTCTGTATGATACACCAAATTTTATTCGGAACATTAAAATACGCTTTTCCATTTTCCCTCCCGGGATAAAATATTTTCCATGTATTCATATATCATCATGAATTTTTTGAGATACTTCATTAATTGAATTGAATAATTGATAATACTTATACTCACTTTTGTGCTCAATTCAGATTAGCGCCGCATGATACGATCCGAAAAATTGCTGAAACTTCAATCCTAAGTTCATCTTCATCGTTGAATATGTTATTAATTTTAATGTGTATCATGAAGTTGGCAGATAATTTCCCTAATTATGGTCTCCTTTAAATCTATTTTATTATTGAAAGTCTTTTGTTATTTCTCGATCTCAATTGCTTCTATATCCAATTGCGCCAAACCAAGGCTAGTGGCAAAATCTGATACTTTTAGAAAATTTCCCTAGTCGTTTTCTGGTCGTTTCTTTTGTTTTTGATGTACTTTATTTAACCTTTTGCCTTCTGCTTTCGCTGTTGTTCGTGGTAGGAGTTGTAGGAAACATAGTGGACTTAAGTGAAGTGTGTCCACTAATATTGTCCAATGATAAAAGTTATGAAAATACATTGACAAATGTGCAACCAAACATTAATGTGTGATTATAGAAATTGTTGTAAGCAATTATATCACTTGTTTGTCGTTTGCAGAAAATATATTAATTTTTGGCAAAGTTCCTGCTTTTCATTTGACTCACTCTAACACGGAGCAAGCATAAGGATTATGAAAATTGCATTATAAGTGTATTTCTTTATTTATTACACATTCGTCTTACACCGTTTCGAACCAAACTGACTCACGAGCAGAGCAGGTCGTGAATCGTATGGAAAACGCACAAATAATAAAGCAGAGCAATGCAAAGCAAAGCAAGCAAAAAATAGGAGGTGCTAACAGCTGAGCAACAATGGCAATGACAATGACAAAAAAAAAAAGGCAAACGCAATCGGCAAACTTGCCAAATTGCGCTCTTGCTTTTGGCTTGTGCTTTTAATAGTTTTGTTGTTGCTGCGTAAACTCTCCCAATGTCATGGCCGATATTCGAATATACCTAAATAGAGGAGCAGAATCATCCCTCAGCAATGAATCGGCTAAAATAAATAAAAAGAACAAAACACATTTTCATCACATAAACGCAGAGTCGATTAAATGCCAGACTCATTCGGTGAACCAACGGTAAATGTGCGAGACGGCGAAATGTAAAATATACACAAATAAAAGATATCAAAGTGCGATGTTGTGGTTGACTTTGTAAAGAGTTCAGTTCAAGTGCTGCTTTTTATTATAACATATATTTTGTCTATTAAAATCAATAATAAAGAATTACCAACAAATTGTGTGGCCACAGAGTGGCATATCTAAAAAATATGAACCATGGGCATACGATGATCGTTGATATAATAACACTTCATTGACGACAATTGAAGTGCAGCAGAACCAGCAACATGCAAATTTGATCACAGGCGAGTGGAAAGTTTTGTTCAATATTCGATTCTATGTTTGTCGCCAAGTGTCGCATATAAAAATAGCAATTAACAAATTTATGCAACCTACTGCGGCAACAGTTCCAATACATTTCTACCTATGTATGTATTGCATCTGCTTCGACGTATATAAATAAATAACAATATCCGAAACATACATGAGGAAAACTCAAGCATATACTCAAACACAAATTGTCAAATATACACATATATATACAATATGTATGTACATATGTAAGTTTTCATTTTTTGTTAATTGATCAACGGCCAAATGTTTGTAATTTTCTTAGATACGTCACGTTCGTCTTGCCTTGGACACTAAAATTTAGCTTATGTTGTTTTTGTTTCATTCACTTGTTAACTAGTTCTCGTGCTCTTAAAGCAAAATACTTGAAACTTTTTAAAGAACAAGAATACATTTCTTTTATTAACTTTATCTTGTTCTTGTCTTTTGCACGAAACATACAGCTACTATAATACTAACCAAAAAAAAAAATAAAATGGCATAACAATATTTTACATTTTTTTTTGTTTCAATGTCCATTTAAGTTGCAAAATGACATGTGCGACCATGGAAATGCCGTTAAACAAATATATTTATCCTCATCAGGTGATCAATTTATGTGTTTGCAGAATAAATATGGTATATTTAAAAGTCAACAAGACTTTGTTGCTGTGATAGTCAGCCTTTTTGCTATTCCGTTGGTTTTAAAGATAACCGATAACAAATAAGGGACAAGCACATAATTTCTTAAAATTTTAAAAGTATTTAAAATGGGGCAGAAGTGCCGATAAGTTTTTTAAATACAAAGCAATATTATATTACTTTCAATTGGCTTAGTAAAATAATAATAATGTGAGCTTGCGACATAAAGTAACAACATTAATTAAACACATTTCGATTGATTTTTAAAAATGTAATGGCTAAATATTATTTACTTTACTTAAATTCACAAAATTTTAAATTCAATCCGTGTTATTTAATCCACTTGAAGTGGTTGTATATTCCCCACGTGACGGAAAGTAATGAGGACTTATGAATTATACAGTCACTCAGAAATATGTGTAATTTAGAAGTATATAAGTGCCTAGTCAAATACTCGGTATATATCGTACTTGGCTGTGATTCTAGATAAACCGCATTCGAAGCGTATTTGACTCCATTTCAAGATAATTTTCAATTGCACATTGCTGAGTGGCAATAGCATAAGGAAAAGTTGTTGGTAGCTGGCTGGTAACATATGATAATAATAATTGTTAGTTGTGTTCTTGGAAATTTCTGTTGGCATCTAATAACGTGTTTTACTCGTATTCATCATACTTCTGACTGGTTTCATAGAGTGTAGACAAATGGCATTTTATTATCTATAGTTCAAAACTGATCTGCGACAACAGGTTTCCGTTATTTACTGGCTTTTAAGCTTAAGCTTTAAATTAAGTGAAACAATTCTTCCAAGCGATCATAAATTAAAATGCTCAAACAAAAACAGCAAAATAATCAGAAAAAATGCAAAGAAAAAACTTTGTGCCGCTAATAAATAAAATAAATAATATGTGTATATATATAAAACAATACTATATGCCCATCGAGTATTTAGTTTAGAGTATAAATAGTATATTTTTAATGCAGAGTTGACTTTGCCAAATGACTTTGCCAAATGCAGAGTTGACTTTGCCAAATGCTTAACTGGCCAGCAGCCAATTAATTTTTCACCTCAATTATAATAAGGGTCATCAGCAATTCAAATGAAGCATGGGCCATATTTTTGTTTAGTCATGGTAGCCAGAACTTTAGCCCTAAACGCCTTTGCCCAACAGTTGCTCAACTTGTCTTAGTTGTTGTTGTTGTTGCCTGGGTTTGGGTCAGTTTCTCAGTCTGCGCACAAAATGGGCCTGGTGACTGGCTGATCGAGAAGAGTCATGCCAGCGTTTTGTCTGGTCCGTCATGTTGCAATAGTGACTGTTGTCTTTCAATTATCGGATGATTGTTTTTGCGTTTAGTTTGAATTTCAAATCACGGTGATGATCAGTTAGGGTCGACTCTGTTGTAAATTGTTGGGTTTTTGTTCTCATTCCGTGTTTAGTTATGTGTTGCACCAGCTTACCACGAGCACACTCTCAAGCGGTTTATCTGCTATGAACCTAAATTAACAGTATATTCAATCTTTCAACATTTTTCTTTTACTATCAATTGATTTTGTAAGCACAACAATTGTTCGAAGTTCAATAAGTTTTGTTTTTTATTTATATTTTGTGTCTGGTTTCACCCAGTGCCAACTTGTATACGTCACTGTAACATGATTAAGTGGCATTAATTTTAAACATTAATGCTGCCACAACATAATAAAAATAACATCATTTGAATACACGTGCGCAACTCAATTGATTTAATTGTTTTATTTTGAGCTATTCTCTGGCGTTTCGCTCATAAGATATTGGACTTGTGATTAATTGAACAAGTAATAATTCGCGTGTGTTTTGTTAATTTGTTTGTGTAAACTGAATTTTGTAACATGCTGAAGTAAGCATCTCGGAGTACATAAGGCATATTTATTTTTAATACATACTTGTCATCTAAAACCTTAAGTTTGGATATTAAGTTGTTATAACAATGTCAGCTAATTAATTTACATGATTGACATATTTAAAATTTAATATTTCATATTTTATTTGGTAAGTAAAGAAAAAGATAAAACAAGATAATGTGGTTAATACCTTTACATTTTATTGTATTAATCCAATTGCAACATATTTAAATTGAGAGCATGGCACTGTTTCGCAGAAAAAGAAATCAAAACAAATCTATTAGAAATGCCTATAGCTAAGAATTATGATAAAATGTATTTCTCAATAAAAGTGTTATCTATTGGTTATTTTGGATTTCCATGTCTAGTTTTAATGCTCAAGTTGGATACTGGACAAGGAGGTCATTGAAATTGATCATATCTATGTAAGAGACCGAGGTATACAACTCAGATTCCACAAACTAAGATTAAGTATACTACATTTTTTAAAATAATTTCGCATTAACACTTGAATATCTTGAAGTCGGAAGTTTGGAAATCTTGAAGTCGGTTACAATACTTGGCTACAACATTCTTATTTATTTTTGTTTTCAAGTAATTATGACGTACACACAGACCAATAATAATTCGTACAATCATATCTTTTAACTGTTTTCATAGAGTTAGGATATCTCATTTAAGAACTTAGAATTATTTCTTTAATTAAGATTAAAATTAATATAATGTATCCTTACAAATTGATCTAGATAATTTCACTTTTGCCTATGCTATAATATATTTTACTCACTTTGGGAGAGTAATTAAATGAAAATCAAATGAGGCCAGAATTAAAAAATCCGCAATGTGAAGAAAACTATTCTAACTCTGACTGAATAAATATTGGTTTGTCATATAAGGAAAAGTTTGCACTTATTTTTTGAAAAGATGGGCGTACGTTATAAGTTACGACTATGATAGTCGAAATAGGTCTTAGTATCCCGTCAACATTGAATCATAGTTGTCTATATGTCTGTCCTCGCTGCTTCTCTGTCTAACTGGCTGATGGATACGTCGGGACTTTCAATTGTGTCCAACCGGCAGCGTTAGCCCAACTTCTTCTTGCCTGACTGGCAAATATGTTTTGATAGCTTTATCAATTTGCATGGCGGAGCTAGGCTATAAGCAACTAATTCATTGTATCCAGAGATTCAGAGATATATTATCATTGGATATTGGATCTATTCTCTTGGTGTTTTTCCGGTCAGTTAATAGGTAATTATCTCGTCTGTACGTGTCCCCAAATAGTTAAATCTACTTGCATTGGGCACTTGTTGTTTTTATTACCAACTTGTTTGGGATATTTAATCGTTGCACGATTCAGGAAAATACGAATCTTTGAATTTCTTAGTCATTCATTACCATAAAATAATAATCGTAATTTTGTATTTTATTGATAATTGATTTATTTTAAGCTTAAAAGATATACATATCATTGTTCCTTTATTGACGATGATATCACGAAGTTTATTATTCATTAGAGTGTAAATAGGTTATATAAACAATCTTTTTGGGAAAACTTTCTACAGAAGAATTGAAAAATAAAAGTAAACTTCAAGCTTAAATGAATGCAGTGAAAATAAGAACTGATTGAAGCAATACATATTTTAAAGTTATAGTTTAAATAAAGCGGTTGACCCATTGGATAATGTATCTTATAAAGATAAGATTACGAATATTGTAAACATCAAATACGTTTTCGCATCGACTTCAAATCATCAGTGAAAAATATTTTTTACATTTAAAATTATTTTTTTTATGTAAATCGCTTTAAGAGTGCTGCCACTCTACATTACCCCCATCGTTATAAGAAATATAAATTAAATTGTAGTTTTATTTAAATGTCATATAAGCATATTAATTGACACCAAGCTTCTTGTATATCTCTTTATGTGTATGTGTTGTTCAAACAAATATATCAAAGTACCCTCATCTTTGCATAGATAAAAATAAAAAATATTCATTCAAAAGCAGGCGCAAACATTCGGCATTAAAAACAATTGAACATTATTAGAATAGGAATTCCTAAATTGAGGGAATGACAATTTGTTACACTTGTATTGTACATCTCTCATCTCTCTCTGACAAGAGTCCGTCCAAGGCGGTTTTCAGCTGTATAGCGGATCTCTTATCCAACAAGCCTATCGTATGTAACAATTAATTATGCATCCAGCGGATATTTTGTTGACTACTTCATTCCTGCTACATTGCATTGCAGCAATCACTTTATTGGAGACTTAATGACGCCATACAAATAAAACATTTCTTGCATGTGCGGGCAAGCCAATAAGGGATACTGCGAACTCGTAAATTGTAAAGATTTGAAATGGTTCTATGCTTGATTTACTACGAGGGAGTGGTATTTGGATTGGATTGGATAATTGTCAATTGTCATTTACTTGCTTTCCTCTTCCATTTTTAGACAAGCTATCCAGCTTAAATCTGTCAAATACATCTTTATTCGTAGTGTCATCGATCATACCCTTTAAAATTCTTAAGGGGGCGTTACTTATATATGTAGTTTTTTAAATATGTTTGTATGAAAATGGTACGCAGCTAATGGAGATTGAAAAGTTCTTCGCTCTGTCTCTCTTTGCCTCACCCTCACACATACCAACGGAGGCCAATTGAAAGAAACTGCCACGCAAGGCATTTATGAACCGAAGCCAATCGTTGAACTTGAAGTCAATGCGAATTCAATTGTCACGCGAGCAGCGGCCGATGCAGGTCGCCAACCGAACCCAAAAGCGAACTGCACGCCTGGAAGGAAAATCATTCATGTTTGTTGTGTATAGTAATCCGCTTTCATTGCAGGATATATATATATATATATATATATATATGTAAATATAGTATAGTATTTATATATATATATATTTATAGTATTTATACTATTTTCTTAAGTGTTATATAAACACAAAAACATTTTCTGGTTTTAGGGCAACACATCGTAAACCGTTAATAATTAGTAAGTTAAATATGAACATCTTATTTTGACTATAATCAAATTTTTATCGCATGTGTGTGAAACGCAAAAAAAAAAAAATACCCAATCACATAAAAATAAAAAATTTTACGGTTCACTTTTGGAATTTGCGGTTTAGGAAATATGGAAATAATACGCACGAATAAATATTGGAGTATTTTATTGAATTAGAGGCTAAGTGTTGAATGGATTTATTGCAAAATGTCGAATGGGAAATCATGTGCACAAATACTTGATTCTAAATAGCCTGCCATTATAATAATAAGTTTTAGAAAAATTGCATATATAGAGATACACATATAATATCAATTTAATTCTATTTATGAAGTACATTTTTTTTATTTATTATTTTATTTTATTTATATATGTTAAATATAGCCACATATATACATATACATATATATATATATAAGCACAAATATATATGTATTTTTGCTTATATCGACAATTAGGTGTAAAAGTTAGCATCGAAAACTGTGAAATAACATGTGTCAATTGGCAATCGCGCTGAGTCATTGCTCAAAAGAAAAAATATATTTTCAAAAATGTAAATGAAATATTTTAAAATAAGTTATTTGTTATGCTGTTGAAAATTTTACAATAATATAACTCGTGTTGATAGTTGAAGTTGTTGTATGGACATTTGGTATAAGAGTTGCCTTGAACGGATTACTTCCGTCTTTATTGACTTGTGAGCCAAAAAAGTTTTCTTGATTCTTTGTTGAGGTGCCAACGGTCGATGAACAAAGGGAAATCTATCATTCCAATATTTGGATGCGTAGTAATGTATATTTGGATGCGTAGTAATGTATATATTGGCTATGATAATTACTGCTCTTGCCAATAGAGTCGCTTCTCGCAAATATTTGTTGGTCGAATTTAATTAACATGAATTAATTATCATTTTTTTGTATTTTCGAAATATTAGCTGCCTATGCTTAGAAGTTGTTATACTGTCTTATAGTGTCTTGTTGATTTCATTCAAAATCATTTAGTAATCTTTGATTTCAAATTAAAGAGGCTTTGGCTTTGGCTTTATTATTCTACTGCAAACAATAAATATTTGCTTTTAATGAAGTTTCTCCAGATTCTAGCCTAAATAGGCAGCATGAAAATTATATCTCTAAATATTTCACATTAAGTGTAGTATTAGTAATTACAAATTACTTGACAAATTGATGTTTAATAATAAATACTAAAAGCAGATAGAAGCGAAAATAATTAAAATGTTAATTAACCAATCAAGGAATAATTAAAATAGTCAAGAAATAACCAAAATAGTTAGATTTAAATTAACTGATTCGGTAATATAACTGGAAGCATAAGAAAAATGTTGTAAAAGAGCTTTCTGCATTAAAGATTTACTTATAAAATAAGAGGTTATCAAATTATTTTCTCAAATGCCCATTTTAGGAGTTTATGCTTGCTGCTTCTTTTCTCCCTCTAAATTTTAAATAAATGATACAATTTCAAGCCTTCATAAAATAATATTTAAGCATAATAATAATATATTAGCCCTAAAGCATTAGTCATTTAAATGCTGGCCCCTCATGAATTTTCCCTTATGTGACATGCAGTCATAATTGTGAATATTTGAATTAAAGTCACAAATTGGCCAGTCAGAAGGCCAATAAAGGTAAAAGTAATTGTGGTATCGATCTAACCGAGATAAAATCAAGTGTATATATATATTGTGTATAATTATGCTTAGTATCTTTAGCACCAATAATTAGCAGGCAATTTTTTATGGCCATCTGCTTATCTGCGTGTGTTCGTCACAAGGCACAAAAAATCAGGTAAATCAAATGAAATCGTATCGAATTCAATCAGCGAGTATATACCGCGTGGTCGAACGTAAAAGTCAAAAGCCCGACATGGGACTCACTTTCATCTAAGTATTATTCGCTGCTGAAAACTTACGATCTGTTTTCGCTTTAACCATGCATCCGCTCCCATCCCGGCTACAAACGGCTAAACTGGTTCAGACGATCGCTTGAAGTACAGCCCCCAAACTCCCCAATGGGCAATTAATTCAAAACTCTGTCCCTGGTCAGCTGCCAGTGGATATGATAATGTTTGAATTGGCGTTGACGCCAGCACTCAGCTTTCAGTTGCACAGCTGTTTGTCGTTTAATATAAACAAATGACGGCGTTGTCTGGCTCAGTACGCAAAACATCTTTCGTGGATACACATCGCTAGAGATTTTCAGCGGGCACGGTACAAACGGGCGCTAAACGGGCCGTTCGCCAGAACACGGACCCAAAAACAAAGCAATAGGCAGCCAAATAATCAGTTCATTTTAAATAAATTCCCATCAAATTGTGCGTTTCACTAACAATAAGAACAATTTCAACAACAGAAAAATTAAAAGAATTCAAATGTGTTTGTGATTTAGATTCGTTGAACTTTGAAAATTATATATACATACTTTTCAAATAATATATTGTGCCTTTTCAAAAAAATAAAATATATATTTCTATTTTTATTGCGGCTGTCATAAAACAAAAAAATTTGTGTGGAACTTCTCGCAAATACGCATCTATTTTCTGTTTTGTTATTCTCTTCGTAAACAAATACGTGTTTCGTGTTTTGACAAATCAGGTATTTAATTATTTTGGGTTTCGTTTATTTAGTATTATAAAATATTGTATTAAATATATTAGGTATTTACGTAAGTAAGTGAAATTCCTAACGGCTTTAAATTTAAAAAGTTTCATTTAATGCTAAGAAGCATTCTGTACAATTACACATATATAAAATACCCAGCCATATTCAACTTTTAATCCTAAAACCTTGAATTTTGTTTAATTGATTTTTAAACTACATTTGAGTTTTCTTAAAAAAAATTTTCGCACATAAGGCGGATCTTTTGCAATCACTTTTAATTAAAACCAGTTCCACAAATATAAAATATTCAAAGTCGAAGTACATACAAAACAAATTCAATTTGTGAACATGATATTCTAGCACTGACGGACTTCAAATTAACTCACATCTAAAATGCTGAATAATGTGTAGTGTTTGTATTCAGCATTTCATCAAAATAAAGTCGCAGTGATTGGATTGATTAAGTATCTGTCACACGTGTTTTTTTTGACCCAATTAGTAGCCAATTACTTTGGAACACTTGACAACCAGTAACAAGCTTATAATCTACACTCAACAACTATTTCCCGACACAAGAAAAGTTGTATCTAACCAAGTTTTAATATATATTCTATGCATCAGATAAACATTATCGCTTGGTTCAGTTGTCAGTAAGCATATGGTGATTGCTTCTAAAGTTACTCCAATTAAGGGATAACTCTTGGAAAAGTTTTCTTTGTTCTCGTAGGACCTAAACTAATTAATCACTGCTTAATTAGACTCATTTCTAATATTAAGCTTAAATTGTATTGTATTAAATTGATTTACTTATTTATTCATTGCAACATATTTCGCTATAAAAAATTCAAATCGACTTAATGTGGCAACGAAAAGTGGCGAAACATGTTTTGTAAATATGTCAATAATTTTATTGAGTACATTTTCGATTTCTTTGAAATGTATCAATATATTTGTTGGGGTCGTTGCAAAATTGTAATTCAATGATATGAAAAATATATATAAAAATACTACGAGAAAGTCGACCGACCTAATTTTAAACAACTTTCTCTATAACAATTTGTGTGAATTTTTAATTAAAATTTCATTGACTCTTGTTTTTACCATTACCATTCAACATATACAATTAATTTTATTTAATATAAATGTATATATTAAAATATATATATGCACAACGAGAAACGGTTAATTAATAATTAATTGCAAATGTAAATTAGTTGTGGATCACATTTTGAATAGTCTTTTTAATTCTTGACCATAATATTGAAGAAAACCAAATGTTTTTTTTTTGCAGACATTTCAGAGTTTCAAATGTGAACCAAATGTGTCGACTTTTACTACATTCGTAACACACACACACACACCTATACACACACACATACCAGGCACGGAAAAAATTGTTATCTGCACAAGCAGAGTGGACGTGCAACAAATACAGACCCATCAAAGTACAAACACATCCATTTCACCCGGAAAAGGAGCTCAGAAAGGTCACAATGGATTTCGATCAAATTCTTGCCAAATGTGGTGACTTCAATCGCTATCAGTTTATGATACTCTCACTTTTTGGCTTCATCAACATTATTGTATCGATGGTGAGTACTTAAAATAAATAAATGCTTAAATCTTATAATTTATATTATTCAACTCTATCTTTTGCAGCATTACTTCACACAAACCGTGATAAGTTTCGTTCCTGATCATTGGTGCTATCATGAGAAGCTTGTTAATATGACATATAAGGAGATAGCTGATATATACTCCAAATTTGAGAGCCCCTCGTGCACCCGCTTAGCGGACATTAATGGTACCAATGTGACCGTCAGCTCTGAGAGTTGCGAACGATGGATCTATAACTATGACTTTGGCTATAGAAGTATGAACACCGAAGTAAGATACTATAAAAAACTAACTGAAGCAATAAGTGTGAAATTAGTGCAAAACTTCAATCAGTTAACATATGGTACAAAAGCTATTTATAAAAATTCAAAATAATATTCAAGCTTAAGTTTTTATTGGATTAAATAAAAAAGAAAATTCAAACTCTTTTTATAATTCTTAGAATTTGTGTTGATTAGAAATACCTATTTTTTGCTTTAGTTAGATTCCATCTTAATCGATTTCAGAATAATTTTTGTTAAAACAAAATAATATGGCTATCTTTTAAAAGAATTACTTCGAATCTACTTCAGTAGTCTAATTTCTACGTTACAAAATTTTTGCACATTATTTTTGCTCACTGAGAAACTAAGCTTTGTTCACTTTTTTCGACTATCTTTGTCTGTGTTAATAAAATTCGTTGACATTAGTTATGTGTGTGTGTTTTTTTTTTTTTATTTTTGCACAATTTTAACGATATATTTTTCTTTGCAGCTTAACTGGGTCTGTGACTCAGCATATAAGGCTCGAATTGGACAATCGCTGTTCTTCATTGGGTCCGTTGTGGGAACCCTATTCTATGGTCTGCTGTCTGATAAAATTGGGCGTGTGCCAGCGCTGATATTGTCAAATTTCTGCGGATTTGCTGGCGATTTTTCTACCATTTTTACCAAGAGCGTTGCAACATTTACACTCTGTCGTTTCATATCCGGCCTGGCGGCCGATACCAACTTTTATCTCATGTACATTATAGGTGAGTACACTCTTTTTTACTCTGTCTCGTTAAATTCTAACCAAAATGAACTCTTTTGTGATAGTTCTTGAATATATACGTCCCAGCATGCGAACCCTGGGTCTGAATATGGCTGTGGGCCTGTTCTACTGTATGGGCCTGGTGTTTACGCCTTGGCTGGCTGTCTTGGCCGGACACTGGCAGATATACTTGGCTTGCACATCGCTGCCCATACTGCTGGTGGTGCTCTACTATTTTGTGGTGCAGGAGAGCGCTCAATGGCTGGTGACTCGCAATGACATCGACGGCGCCATCTTGCGCCTTAAGCGCGTAGCCCGCTTTAACGGGTGTCATGTGACCCAAGCTGAGTTTGACGAGTTCCGACGCCATTGTCAAATGACCCGCGAAATGCAAGGCGGCGATAACAAGAAGCATGCCACACTATTGGACATGTTCAAGACGCCGCGGATGCGCAAGAATACTCTTATTCTGTTCTTCAAGTCGTACGTTTCTCCGTGTCCTGCACTACGTGGTTTACAAATGTTTTAAAGCTATTTTATTTTCAGAATGGTGATTACACTGTGCTACGATGCCGTGTCTCGCAATGTGGAAGGAATGGGCATGTCGCCATTCATCATGTTTTCACTAAGCGCTCTGGCTGTGCTGCCCTCGAGTATTTTGCTGGTCCTTCTGCAGGATCGCATTGGACGCAAGGGCATGGCATCGGGTTCGCTGTTGATTGGCGGCTTGTTCACGTCAGCCGCTGGCATAGCCATTGCCTATCAACAGCACAGCCACAATGCCATTTTGTTGGCCTGCCTCACGATTGCGGCGCGCTTCGGCGTTGCCATTTCGTACGAGTCGGGTTCACAGTATGCCACAGAACTGATACCGACTTGTGTACGGGGCCAGGGTGTGGCTGCTGTGCATGTGGCTGGATTTGCTGCATCTTTCCTCGCACCCTATATTCTATGGCTGGGCACGTTCTTTAAGGCAGCGCCCTCGATTATTTTGGGTGTGCTCTTCTTTGCTGGCTCCTTTGTTTGCCTGCTGCTTCCAGAGACGCTTAACCGGTGAGTGTGCGAAATGTGTTTCTTTATGTACATTTCAACTTATATCTAACAATTTGCTGGCTTAACAGTACTTTGCCAACGACGATCGAGGAAGGTGAGGTGTTTGGCAAGGGCGACAGCATGTTCGACTTCCCATGCCTTCACCATCAAAACGATGATGACTCCGACTCTGAGCTAGAAAAGTACAAGCGCAAGCATTCGCTAATCGATGTCAAGCAGCAGTTGGAGTCCGGGCAATGCAGCAAGCGGAAACAGTCGTTGATCACCTCCGATTGCGAGGAGCACGCCATGAAGGATTGCAAGCAATGAGCCAATTTGAAATACTAAGGACTAGTTCGTAGTAAATGTAAAAAATGTGTTTTTTTTCTTAATGTCCCAATCAACCAAACAGCCTAAAATAATCATAAGTAACCAGCCTTTTAAGATTTTTCTAAAAATTCAAACTTGTTCTTTATTTACTAAAACAAAAATTGAATGGTTCCTTGAAGAATATGAAATGAGTGCTCAGTATATATTTTTTTAAACTTATTCCTTCTATACGCACTCGTACATACTCACATTAATATATATATATATATATATATTTATATATATATTTATTAAAATCTAGGATTAAATACCAACAAAAAACTTTTATTAAAAAATGATTCAATAGATAGCCATCGAAACCATTTTCCAAAAACGTGTAAAATATTGAGCGGAATCGGAATCGCATAGTTAACATTTAAGCGGCACAATTTCACTTAATTGAATTAAAATCTTAAATACATTATAAGTATTTAATAAATGATTTATGATAAGTGAATTAGTATAAAACAGAGTTTATTTTGATTTGATGCATTGTAAATGCATGTGTAAAAATAATAACAACTAAATTTTTAGAATTTTAGAATAATTTAAAAATAAAATAAAACTCTTGTATACAAATTTTTATAACACTACAATATATTTGTTTTTATATTTATATTTTTTTTTACCGCTTAACAAAAAATCATTTCCATAATGTTGATAATAGAGATTTTATTTTAATAATAATCTCATCTGCTTAATGTTCTTGACGCAATTAACATTAGTCCCTTGGCCCAAGACTTTTCTTCTTACTTTCTCACAATCAGTCTAAAGAATTTTCCGAGTATAAGACGTGTATTTGGTGCCGATCATTCAAGGATTATTGATGACTGTACCTTTAAAATTGTCAAAAATATGTGGACTTATCAATTTATGTTGTTCCACTAAATACACGACAAATTAAAAAGTAATTAAATATGTAAAATTAACATATCGTTTTGTATTATATTTTATTTTACTGATATTAAAATAAGTGTAATTTGTAAGAATTACATGCAAATATTCAATTTCTTCTCTGTGTAATTCTGCTCGGGTTATCTTGCTAGCCACTATAAATCATAAACCTTAACCCTAAATACCCTACGCCAGACCTGCCGCAAAGGCGTTGTAGTATTATTCTGTTGGAATAAAGCATTTGTGTCTGTTAAGTT
Source organism: Drosophila melanosoma (assembly GCA_035042045.1). NCBI lineage: Eukaryota > Metazoa > Arthropoda > Insecta > Diptera > Drosophilidae > Drosophila > Drosophila melanosoma. The sequence continues at coordinate 3,252,963 of JAWNLY010000048.1, forward strand.
CACCAAACATCAAATCCAACAATATTATATAACCCCTACTGCTCATGAGGCCTGAAGCACTGCCACAGCCTTGAGGAGGATTAAATTTCTCAGACTTATTTAAATCATACCAGTGATTATTTAAATTGTTTTAAGATTTAGATTTCATTTTTTCTTATTACAAATTACCACATTATGCCACTCCTGGGACCAGAATGTCATAAACTGCTGATGAAGATCGACTTAAATTGATTGATTGAATGTTTATCTTTTCCATTCTAGATATTTGTATGTATTATATTGAACAAATATGTATACTTTATTATTTCATTCAACGAAAATTCAAATAACGCCCTACCTTATTTTGCAACGGCCAGAAAGTGACCTTTAGTCGAATTTTGACCCTTAACTATGTCAAAAAACAAATATGCAAAGATTTTTCTAAAAACTAAAGGAACTTTCATTGTTATGTTAAGATTAATAAAGTTTGTAGCATAATGAGCACGACTGCCCTTAATCGAATCTTGGCAAAGGTTATGTTTCAGAACATTTGCGAAAACTACTAATTTGTTGTATATGGTATCAACTTTATTTTAGCTTGTGTTGCGATTTGGGCCTCTCAACTGAATACCTGTTTCTTATATACTTATAAATAAATGCATAAATATTATGCGTGATCCCGAAGGTAAAATTATACTCTGATTGTGCAATGTCTACCTTCTCTTCCTCCGGAATTTTTTTTTTTAAATTTTAAACATGTTCTTGGGTGTTTCGTCCACAAGGGGCAAGAGAATTCCTATAATCGTAAGTCGTATATCGCAAATATTAAAAGAATTACCAAACTTTTTGTTAACTCTCTTTAAAGATCGATAAAAAATGTATGGACACGCTCAGCTCAGCGACAAAAGCAGAAATATCTTATGGTGTATAACTTGTTTAAGGTTTGGAATGTATATTACTACTAACACCCTTAAAAAGCGGATAAAGTTTTCTCACTATAAAACATTTTTTATTTTATTTAAAAGAGAAGAAGTTTACATAAGGGGTTTCTTAATTCAGTTTAAGTACAATAGGAATAGTATAAATTGAATACGTATTGTGTAATTTATCAGCTACATCTCTATTACTATGTATTCTTTACATGAGTAATACTTATCAGACCATTCTGTTACAGGAACTAACTTCACGTTGAGCTCATCTTCAGGTTGTTTTTTTTTTTTATCTATATCAGATTCAAGTAATCATTAGATCAGCCTAGGCCTCTGACCTCTCTTCGGTGGACTGGGAAGAGCTTTCGCGATGTTTTTTAAAGCACGGAAAGTACAAGTAACTCTCGTTCATGGCGAATTTCTCACCATCGGCCAGGTTCTCAGGTAGTTTTCTAGATAAAACCAAATAAGAATTGAATTGAACTCTGGATGAATATTGTAACTTACTTGTGCAGCGTTTCAGGAAGCGTCAGGCATAAGGCAGCTCCAATGAACATCAAAATACTGATGAAAATTGATGGCAGTGGCTTATAAAACTGGGCCAAGTAGATCACATAGAAGGCCAGCGAGCTGGAGGCCAAGCCAACGACATGTATATTGGACACGGCCCTCCCCCTAACACTGGTTGGAATTATCTCGGCGGCGTATTGGATTTCGGCATCATAGGAGACCGTAGATCCGTAGCGACCCAAACCAACCATAACAGCGAGTAAAATGGCATTCTCCGTAGGATCCATAAAGGCAATAATAAAACCTGTTACTGTAGTTATAATTCCGCCCACCAGCAAAGCACCACAGGCCATTCCCTTCCGCCCGATAATGTTTTGGAGCAAGAGAATTGTGCAGCCCGCAGGTAAATAGTTGATCGATGTGTACGAGAATAGCTTGAATGGAGAGGAGCCCAGACCCTCCATATTGCGGTTGATCACATCATAAGAAAGTGTTATAATAACCCTGCATGAAATAAATAAATATCATAGGATAATTGATCAATGAATAATTTTCAGTGCTTACGATTTAAGCAGCAGGGTCAGCGTGAAACGACGCAGACGAGGAGTTCGGAACATTCCCATGAATGTATCCTCATGATTTGTTAGCTTCTGTTGCTCGTTCATCTTTTCGCGGTAATGTTTGACAAACTCATCAAACACTGAGTCCTCCACCTGCCTTCCATTAAACCTGGCCACCCATTTCAGACTCTGCACGGCCCGATCGTATCTCTTTTTGGTGAGCAGCCACTGTGCACTCTCACAGAGTAGCAGCGGATAGCAGAGCACCCCGAGAGCTGGCAGCGAAGCTATCCACAGATAGTGGCGCCAGTTCCCTATCCAGATGGCGACCCAGGGGGAAGTCATCAGTCCAAAGCAATAGAAGATGGCCAGAATTATGTTGAGGCCAAAGGTGCGACGCTTTGGACTGAGGTACTCGAACACTGACACACATGAATGCCAAGTGAATATTAAAATATTTATAACCATTTTGTCGACTTTAAGGGGCTGCTGTTTTCTCACCTAGAATGTATACCAAATAGTACATGGTATCGGTGGAGAGTCCAGAGACAAAGCGCGAGAATGCAAACCATGGTAAGGTGTGCACAAAGGAAGACATAAAATCACCACTTGCCCCAGCCAATGTTGTCATTATCAAAGTAGGTAGCCGGCCAATGCGATCCGAAAGATAGCCAAAGGTGATGGTGCCCACTACGGAGCCCACAAAGAAGAAGGATTGGCCCACGGCTGGCTGATGGGCTTTGTCGCAGACCCACCTGAGCTCAGTTGTGAGGCTCTCGTAGCCGCTTTCACGTTGGAAAATCCAATCCTGGCAGGTTTCGCTATCGGACGCTATGCCTGTTCCATTCACGACACCATCGAGCTTTGTGCAGGCGGGTTGACTTACATTTGAATAAATCGAGCGTATGGATTCCGCACTGAGACCATGAAGATCATCGTGGGAGCACCTGCAGCGACCAAGTTTCAATTGGTTAATTAGTAAATCTGACATTTATATGCATTAATGCTTTAAGTACTCACCAATGTTCCGGCGTAAACGTGATGAGTGTCTGCGAGAAATAATGCAATGAGCTGAGTATATTCGTATAACCGTATAATATCAAGAGGACAAATTGGAAGCGGTTAAAGCTGCCGCACTTCTCGAGCACACGATCGAAATCCATATTCACTTAACTGTACCTAGATACTTTCTGTGAACTTTATTTACTTTATATACTGTCTATATTAAAATCACTGGGCACTTTATACTGTAGGTATCGGGGTAAGAGCGAACACTTCAAAGCTCCCCGTTAACAACATGCTCGGAGTGAAGCAGGCTTCCAAGTGTTGTTGCTCAGATGTTGCGTTACTGCCTTATATAGTATAATTGCCGTAAGTCGTCCCCTTAGATTAAAGTGCGTAGTAAATGATAAAATTTAAGTTTGGCTATCTCAGTGGGTCTCTAATACGTTGAGACTCTTGCAAACATTGTATTCGTAGCGCCAAAGAGTCAGTGACTGCCTGCTTTGAATTGCCTACATTGCGTAGCCAACAAACAATATCCAATACATGGGCATTTATATTTGTTGTTACTACTACATTAATATTTTTGTAATTATATGGTAATCTGGTAGTCCATAGTAAAATATTGTGCTTCTGAAATATGGACAACTATAGCAATAATGGTACATTTGTAATTTCATAGGGCATTTTTCGAAAGGCGTATTTTACTCTGTTGCTCTTATCAGGCATTTAACCCATCCGATCAAGAGACGAACATGTCTTTGTTGACGATTTTAGAATTTTTGGCAGTCACAAGTGTGATTAGACTAAGATTTATACTAGAGTTAGTGGCGACAGTTGCTGTAAGTAACGCCTGTATAGTAAACAATGTATATGAATTACCGCTAAGCTTATCCGGTGCCTGACACCTTTATAGTACGGCCTAGACTCATATATAAATATATAAATATGTGTATGCATTACCCACGTGCTTAGTAAAAACGAATATTGTATTGAAATTGTGAAATGCTGTTAATATGCGCACATTCCAAATATTTACATCCGAATCATCCTAATAATTATTAACCTTACAGCGGGGCTCTTGAAATGGAATAGGGTTAGCTGTCGGTAGACTAACGGTAGTCTTAGCAATGCTCACAATTTGTACATTTATTGCCTTATTTAACTTTAATAACGGCATTTATGTTATAACATTCAGTATTAACAAAGACATCACACCGCTCTAAGCAAAACTGGTTATAGTGTGTGTGCCGTTAGGCAATAAATGATTAATTCGCAAGTAAATACAATAAATTAAAGAACTTTATTTCAGAGATTTTCTTTTATATATGTTTTACAAGTATTCTCTATGGATGCAACAGACACAACTGTCTCCTCGGCCTTTTTCCTCTGTCGGTCAAAGCAGGGGAAGTAATACCATTTTTCGGCTTTACCAAAATTCTCACCATCCGCCAATGTTTGTGGTAGTTTCCTAAATAAATCAATTAAATAAAAGAAAAATTTAATGCCATTTTCACTTACTTTCTGACGGTTTCCGGCAGAGTCAGACACAAGGCGGCACCAATGAACATCAGCAGACTGATGAAAAGTGACGGCAGCGGCTTATAAAAGGTGCCCAGGAATATGATATATGAGCTGAAGAAGCCAAATGCATAGCCCACCACATGTATATTGGACATGCCACGCCCCCGTACACTGGTGGGTATAATTTCGGCGGCATATTGAGCCTCCGCATCGTAGGCGACAATGCCACCATATCTACCCAGTCCCACCATTAAGGCCAAGAGAAGCGAGTGCTCCGAGGGATCCAAGCTGGCCACCAGATAACCAGTTATGGCTGTAATCATAGCTCCCACAAAGAGGGATGCACAGGCCATGCCCTTCCGACCGATGACGTTCTGGAATAGGATTATAGTTAGGCCGCCTGGCAGGCACGTAAAACCCGTGAATGAGAAGAGCTTGAAGGGCGAGGTGCCAAGGCCCTCCATATTGCGACTGAGTACGTCGAAAGCCACTGTGATGATCATACTGATGGAGAAAATTTGCTATAAGTCTATAATCTTAAACACTTGCACTTGCTTTCGACTTACGACTTGATGAACAGAATGATGGTAAATTTACGCAATCGCGGTGTCTTCAGCATGCCCATGAATGTATCGGATGCAGTTTTCTGCTGTGCGTTTATTTTTTCGCTGTAATACTTAATGAAATCATCAAACACATGTTCCTCCACCTGGCGTCCATTGAATTTGGCAATACGACGCAGACACTCTGCCGCCTGCTCAAACTTTCGCTTGGTCAGCAGCCACTCGGCGCTCTCGAAGAGCATGCACGGGTAGCAGAGTACACCCAATGCTGGCAATGAGGTAGCCCACAAATAATAGCGCCAGCTGCCCACCCAAATGGCCAGCCATGGTGAGACCATTAGACCCACACTGTAGAATACGGCCAACACAATATTAAGACCCAGTGTGCGCCGTTTGGGACTTAGGTACTCAAACACTACAAGAACAGATCGAATACAATAGAGGCTTACATTCAGACTCATTGTTCAGACTTACCCAATATGTACATGAGAATGTACTGAGTATCTGTTGATAAACCAGATATGAAACGGCCAGCCGATAAAAATGGCAGAGAGTTCACAAACGAGCTAATGAAATCGCCAAAGGCACCCGTCAATGTGGTCAGCATGCAGGCCTTGAGTCGACCAATGCGATCCGCCAGATAACCAAAGAATATGGTGCCCAGAACGGAGCCCACGAAAAAAAATGATTGACCCACGGCCAATTTATAAGCATCATCGCAAACCCATTCCAGCTGTGCACAATATTCAGATAAGCGAGTGTATCTCGGTGAATTCCATAATACTGCCTACTTTCAGGGCTAACATACCTCAGTCGAAATGCTTTCATATCCACTCTCGCGCTCAAATTGCCATGATTGACATTTGAATTCCTCATTCTTTAAGAGCACCGAATTCCACTGAATGTAGTTACAGCGACCCGAGGATGCGTTATTTCGATAAGCGTATTCCTCATGCGGAACTGCAGGCATGCATCTATAAAATAGAGAAAACTCTTTCAATTTGTTCACATAATTACAATTTTTATTAAAAAGGATTTACGTATGCGGCGGCGTGAAGCTGATGAGCGTCTGTGAAAAATAATGAAACGACGACAGTATATTCGTATAGCCATATAGAGCTAACAATACGAACTGGTAGCGCCCAAAGCTGCCACATTTCTCCAATACACACTCGAAGTCCATGGTGAGCACAATTCTCGTGTTCTTTGTGAGAAGAACGTCTGTATAGCTCGTTGGCCGCTGGTAGTGTGCCAAGAAAAACTGATGCAATATTCATATATGTTTATGCATTTGTATACATGAGTATAAACATACATATATACATATACGTTATACGTTATACGTATCGCATGGCATAAAATATTGCCTGCAATATCTGACAAGACTAAGCGCTATTTGCTCTGCAAACAGCAACGCAAAAAAAATCTGAATGTTTTAAATTTTTTGTTTCATTATTCAGTAACTGTATCATATAGATAAGAGTTCGCCAATGGCTTTAAAGTGATTTGGTGATTAAGTTAAGATTCATCTAATACACTTAACAGAATTTTTTGAAACGTTCTGGTCGGCGGGTGTTGGAAATAAATATGCCGATTCTTGGATACCAATACCAATATGAGCTAGATTCTAAGCTTGGTCTTATCTTGGGTTTATCTATTTAAACTTTCAGAAATATCGGAATTAGCGGCTATGGGCGCAGGTGTGGGCGTGGCCATACAAATATAGTCTCGTTTTTAAAGGCGACTACCAGTAATTTACTTACTATTAAATGTTTCAAGTTTGTATCTCTAAGTCGAAAAAGTTGTGTTCGAACAGAAGGACAGACGGACAGACAGGCAGACAGCATGACGGACATTGTATAAAACTAATATACTATGATACCTTCGGTATCAAAGTATGATGAAATTTACAAGCAAAGTAAATAACGAAACAAATACGTTTTTTTATATGAGTTTAAAATATTACTAAAGCAAATAAGTGTGAATAGGGTAATCATATAAAATCTCTGTATAACTTTAAATTTTGTTAGTGAAAAATCATTTTTTCTCTAATTGTTGACTTATAAAAGCTTTATTCAAAATGTAGATGCTTGTGAAATAAAAATAATAATTTCAGATATCAGAAAGCAGACTATAGAATGTATTTTTTTTATTATTAATTTGATGCTATGCGTGTCATATATGTAATTTACGAAAGCTTTGTTAATTTCACACAGCTTCTCATTGTACAAAATTGTAATCTCTCTTTTGGTTAAGCTTGTGGCATAAAAGCTCTAGCTAATCACCTGACAGCAGCAGCCAAAGCAGTCTTATCACTCTCGTTCTTTGAAAGGGAAGCTTTGAAGCTTTCTAATCAAATTAAACCGTTAACATTATAACGTTTTTGAAATCAACGAACTTTTATTAGTTGCAAGTAAAGCAAAGCGCTGGTAGTGCAACAATTAACAATAACCAAATTTGCAATTATAACGAAATAAAATTATAAAAACATAAATCGTTTCTTATTGCTCTTAACTAATTAATTAATTAGATAATATAATTAATTAGATAATTAAATTAATTGTGTACATCGTTTAATATGTACACTATAATGTTTTAGCCTTGGAAATTTTTATATTTAACTAACTTTAAGTAAGAGCTTAATATTATAATAATAACTATAAAATAATATAGTTAATAGTGCCGTGCCTTAAAAATAAATAGAGGAAATGTTCGATGTGGAAAGGGCCTGGCCATTTCCCGCGTCGAGACGTGCCGTCGATCTCGTACGCTTCTCCATGAAGCCAAACATGTACCAATTATCGTTCTTGGCAAAGTTTTCGCCATCCTCTAATGAAGCGGGCAACGTGCGATTCATGGTCTCCGGCAGAAGTAGACACAGGCAGGCGCCCAGCAAGGACAGCACGCCCAGAATAATTTCTGGTAGCGGCGAGAAAATGGTCCGCGTGAACAGGATGTAGGCGCTGAAGAATGTGAATGCATAGCCCATCACATGCACTGCAGCCACGCCCTGACCACGCACACAGGTGGGAATCAGCTCCGTTGCATATTGGGCGGCTGAGTTGTAGGCGACCGTGACACCAAAGCGACCGATTACTGAAAGCGTCACTAGTAATGTTGTATCTATATAAGGTAGAAATGTATATAAGAAGATTATAATTTTATAAGCCTACGTCCTAAAAAAAGAAACTATATATATATATATATATATATATGTGTTATAATTTTATAAATTATAAACTCTACTTTAGAAAATATTTAAGTAAATGATTCAGCTCTCACTTACTTCGATCAGTTGGGGCAGTAGCGGCATAAAGAACACCGCCCGTCACCGAAATGAAAATACCACTGAGGAGCAACGACATAGAAGACATTGCCTTGCGTCCGATGCGATCTTGGAGAGCAACGAGCAGCAGGCAGGCTGGAAAAATTGTGGTTGCGCTCAACGAGAACATAATAAATGGCGAAATGCCAAGGCCTTGGACATTACGCGAGACGGCATCATAGCAGAGGGTAATGACCATGCTGTGTGGGAGAGCGGCAGAGATAAATACAAATTTCAATTAGCCATCCAACTGAGGATGTGACAGCTACTTACGATTTGAAGAACAAAATGAGAGTGTTGCGGCGTAGCCTCGGCGTTTTAAAAAGGTCCAGCATGTTTGGCGCTGTTTTCGGGGTCAGCTGACGTAGTTTGCACTCTTCCACGAATTGCACATAGATGCTCTCATCAAGTTGGCGACCATTGATTTTGGCCACACGCCGTAAGCAAACCACAGCCAGGTCATATTTCTTTTTGGAGATCAGCCACTGCACACTCTCCGGCACAATGAAATAGAACAACGGCACCAAAGCGAATGGCAGTGAGGTGACTAATAGAAATCCACGCCAGCTACCCATTTGCACTGCTATCCAGGGCACAACCATCGAGCCCAAGCAGTAAAAGATGCCGATACAGATGCTCAGGCCAAAAGTTCGCAGCGAGGGTCGCATGTATTCCATAACTGCAAAAATATAAATATATATATTATAAATTAATAAATTAATTAATAAATGCTCACCCAATATGTACATCATTAGGAAGTTACTGTCCGTGGCAAATCCGGAGATGAGGCGAAATAAACAAAAAAGAGGCAGATTCGTGCCAAATATTGTCAAAATGTTGCCCAGCATCGCAATGAGGTTGGCCAAAATGAGGATGGGCAGACGACCCACTATGTCCGCTAGATAGCCCAATACCAGAGTGCCCACCACGGAGCCCACAAAGAACATAGACTGGCCGATGGTGAGTTTCCACGCATCATCGCATAACCAGTTCATCTCGCTGGTGAAGCTATGGTATCCCATGTAGAGCTCATAGTTGTAGCTATTGCATGACTGAGAATTTGTTGCATTTCTGTCAAGTGGTAAGCAGCTGGACGTTGTGGGTATCCCGGTTTCAGAGTCCCATTTATCGGCACACCTGGGCGTATGAATAATAATGAATTATTAAGTATGCGTATGGATACATTCATAAATACCAATATTTTGGGACGAAACTGATAATCGTTTGGGAATAGTAATGCATAGATGCGAGCACATTAATCAAACTGAAGAGGATCATCATGAGCAACTGCAGCCGACTGAAGTCGCCGCATTTCTCCAACATCTTATCCACTTCCAGCATTATGCCTGCTTGCTCTCTCACAAACTGCATTCACATATGCAGCAGATACTTTATATTAATCTTTAAAATTGTGTTCGGTTGTCTCTAAGATTAAGTGTTGCCCAATTTGGATGGTTAGCGGCAGCGTTGCACTTGTGGCACTTGCATCGCAACTCACATTATTAAATCTGAAACTACATTTTTCGTTGAAAATACTTAATTATCCAAACCAATTTGCGTTGATGATTTCCGGCACGACTCAGCTTCATGAAAACACTCATATAATTAATGTTTGACACTTTTTTCTTAGTAATGTATGATATATTTTCGAGGCTAGAATTTAAATATAACAAATTTGTTTAATTACTTTTTATTATCATAATTCAGTAATTGCGTTTATTTATTGCCTTAATATAGTTGTGTTAATAATATGTATAACAAGGGAGAACGTTGCAGTGGGGCATAACCGACTGCGAAATACACTGTTACCAATATATTCTTCCATCGAATAACATGTGCCCCTAAACAGGGCGGGTGTAGGAGGTTCCTCAAATTGCGGTAAACATAGGCTTTCCGAATTTAAAGGGTGTGACTAGCAATACACAATAAAATTTTGTGACTCTTTCTAATTGTGTGATATATTCGTTTTCATCGAATTGCGATGTTCGATTTTATCGATTTGCTAGACTTCTGGTGTATGTATCAAATTTCGACGCTTTGTTAGATGCGGGTACAGACAGTATATCTTGCAACTTGTAAGTTTCTATATCTAAACGTGTTGAAAAAATTTGACTCGATCTGCGTAGATTACATCAAAAAATATAAAACATTAAATTTTCTCTGAGATTGAAATTTAACCATCGCGGACATATATTGAATTTCTTCTATAAGGTAATTTCTGGTGATTATTTTTTTTTTTAAGTAAAAACGAGCTAAAATCCGAATTTATAAATTATTAATTTTTGAAGGCTACTTTTCTGCAGACAATTGAGTATCACCTTTGATAGAACGTCAAATTATATATGGGCAACTTGTGTTGGAGTTATATATTTAATTTAATGCAAATATTATCATTGAAAGTTCAGAGTGATTATATATATATTTCGAATGTATTACTAGGTGAACGACATTACAATTTATAAAAGTATTTATAGATTTACGAGAAGACTACTTAAATATTGCGTTTACAAATTAAACAACACTGATTAATTCTCATATATTTACAATTTTTATTTATTACCTCATTCAAAATAATGAGCAATAAGTTTCACTGAATAAACTTCGATTATGAAATGCTTTCTTTAGGGGATTGTACAACTCAGATGCCCGCACAAAACATAACGAAAAGAAACAGCTTTTTGAAAATGACCATAAAACAGCTGAAGCCCGAGTTTTGTAAACCAGCGCTTGGACAACCACCGACAGATGCGATTTTGATGATTTATATTATATTTATATTTCGACTAGAGCAGAACACTTATAATGCGAACCGCAACACACCGAAGTCAAGTTGGAAATGTCGCCTGTTCGCTCATTGTTATTGTCAGCCGAAAACAAATGCAACCGTATGCATAAGTATGTATATATATATATATATATATATATATAAATATGCATATACCCGTTGTGTTTCTGGAAGACAAATATATATTTTGAGCGATGCGATTGCCGTGCCTAAAGCGATTTGACATGCAATGCGATCCGCTTACAGTTATTACAATATAATTTTTTTGTTGTTGTGTGCGTGCCGTAGCTGTTAGTTTTGAGCCTGCGTGTCGTTGGGCGTCGAGTTGAGAATTTAGTGACAAAACTGTCGGAGCCCATTTCTGGAATCTAAATCTGTTTGTATTTTTTATAATGACGAAGCCTATCTCTTAGAATAAACCAATTGTTGACGTTCTGCGATCGATTACACGAGCACCGATAACGTAAGATGTTGTCAACAAAAGTTGGTTGACTTTTTTTCACGAATAATTTATTTAAGTTCTTTTGAAATTGTGTGACATTTTGTTAATTGCATAATTATTTTCTTACTTTATGTACTTTTTGCCTGTACTTTTAGGTTTATCGCCTAATATTGACGAAAAGCAATCAATTGAAAATTGCTTAACAAAAACTAGTGAGAATCAAGATAGCTTGGCTACGATATACCCGAATAATGCTGTTATATTGATTTAATAAGCCCAAAGTAATCATCAATACGCGCAATAAAAATTATATATTGAAATTGGTGCTATTGATCAAAACTACGAAAATGTAAGACTGTGAAATGTAGTACTATCGGAAAACGATATGTATCAATATTTGCGATACAATAAAGTTTTTGCTTTTATAGTCTCTGAAATCCGCGTGTTGATACAGACTGACGGATATGCCTTTATCGACTCGGCTTTTGAGCTTGAATAATAACTTTTTAAGCTGATGGGGAAAATGTATACTTTTTTGATAATATTTTAATCTCCTTTTAGGCAACGTTACATACATATATATAATTTGTTTTGGATAATATATGGCATTAAAAGTTATGTGCGTATATTATAATGTTGTTATTTTTTACAATATTTTTTTTTTTTAATATTTGCGTACTATTTATACTTATGTGTTGTGCGTTGTTTTGTTTGTTTTGCTATAGGATGTCATCTAGCTTAAACATGCAAGCGTTAACAGATTATTTGCAAAAATGCAGCGGCTTTTCATAATAAGTAAAAAACATGTTTAATAAGATTCCATCAATAATAAATTTAATGACTAAACGAATGGAACTGCTAAGCTATGTTTTGTACTGATAATCCCTATTTTATACTCATATACCGAAGATATTAACTTTCACTTGCGCAAGTTTCAAATAGTGTGCCAAAATCAGTTCGGGGAACTCTTATTTCGGAAGGTTTTATATATTCACGAGCTCGTGTCTGTTCAAGTCTTACCATAGTACTATTGAACAATAAGCATACCTCCACGACCCGATTCACCTGTTAAAGTAAATCGATAAAAGCATATATCTTTCACAATTTCAATGCTAGAGTCTAAAATATTGAAATGTATATTGCAAGTAACACACCCACAACTAAAATAAATAATGTGTGTTGCTTTGTGGATCCAAAAGTGATTACCTTATGCGGGTGATATTTGGTTAATGTAAATAGTTATATTAGCTTATACCTGTTAAAATGTTCCGTATATTTAACAAAATTTTATTCTTTCAATTACATATAGTTGTGTAGATGTTTTAAAAAAAACTTCGTCTGCACGATTAAAATAATAATTAAATTGCAGAAGGTGTTTTTTAAATTTTTGGTTTTACGACACAGCTTAAATTTATCATAGCCAGAGCACGACAAATATATAAGCAATTAAGATATGCCTGACAAATAAAATAAGGATTTCGTTTGTTTATTTTCATATATATGTACAGGAATTAAAAAATACTTGGGACTTGATTCCTTAATCAAAAGCAGAACAAAAAAATAGTTATTATCGGCAAGTTTAAATTTTGATATTAAAATCAAAAATAAAAGTCACTTGGTAACTCCTCCTAATTGAATTAACATAGAATAGTATTATACGACACTGAAAGGAATGACACAAAGGAAAATGTTGCGCTTGATTACACGTAGATAATGATGCATATTCGATATGATATCAATCTAGTACGATCTGCTCGTAATTACTTAAGCATTAGGGAGAGCGTGCAGCGACGCAGATACGGTGTTATAAACATTCCCATATATGTATCCTCATGATTTGTTAGCTTCTGTTGCTCGTTTATCTTTTCGCGGTAGTCTTAGACAAACTTATCAAACACTGAGTCCTCCACCTGCCTTCCATTGAAATAGCAAAGCAATAGAAGATGGCATGAATTATGTTGAGGACAAAGGTGCGACGCTTTGGACTCAGGTACTCCAATGATAAATATTGCCATATTCAATATTCACTAACCGTTCAGAAACTTTTGTTCTCTTACCAAAAATGTACATTAAATAGTACATGGTTTTAATGAAGAGTTCAGAAACAAATCTTGAAACAGTAAATAATCTCCAGATGCGCCAGTCAAGTTGCCATCAAAAGTGTTGGAAGCCGTCCAATGTGATCCGAAAGATGCCCAAATATGAACCAAGGAAAAAGAACGATTGACCTACAGTTGAGTGAAATGACTAGTCGCAGACCCATTTAAGCTACGAAGGGGCAGAAGTTGCTTGAATTGAATGGTTAAAAAAAGTGTTAATTGTCAGCATGGTTTAATACCCTAGTTGTAATACTCTCATAGCCATGTTCACGCTTAAATATCCAGTTCTGGCACTGACCAGTCTATTGGGCAAAACCTGTTCCTCTCTTCTTCCTCTATAAGAGTTTGCAAAAAATAATGCAAGGATCTGAGTATCCGTATAATTGAAAACGCCCAAAACTTTCGCATTTATCGAGCACACTACTGACGTCCATGATTTTACCGCTCGAAGAGCTACTTGCAGAGCAATCGTGGAATAAGTTAAGGTTGCTTAAGACTTGTCGCTTAAACGTAAAACCGACTCCGATAAAATACTAGCTAGTCATCACGATGAGACATATTTTTAAAACAGCTGACCAATTGCAAAAGTTGAGACAGAAACGCAACTGTTTTGGTATTCAGTTTTGATAAAAATTATTTAATAACATTGTGTTTTTTTAGCTTTAGTATTAGTAGTTGCTTTCAGCAATGTTTAAAAGAATCAAAAAACTTTAAGTGCTATATGATTAATTAGCAGGGCAGTCTTATATACTAAGTTGATCCAGACAATTCTAAGTGTATTAGCTGTCAAAGTGATCAAGTCAGTTAAGTCAATTCTTAAATTGGCATTTGCGAAGTTGTAATGCAGCTAAACTCAAATAAGAAGTACCCAAGCACCATGTGGGTATTTGTCAAAGAAAAAGAATTAAAACCAATTTTCATTGAAGCAAGCTTTTACTTAGTTATATAATATTAGGTCGAATTAATAGTAATAATACAGTTAAAAAAAAAAAAAACAAAAAATGCGAAAAATAATTATATAACAGTATAGAAATGATTAAATATAATTGCAAGAGCTATTTACTTTTTAAGGCGAAAGTTCATTCGATTTTTCAGATGACCGCTTTAAAACTGAAATCGGAAAAGTTTTCTTATTTAGAAAATTGAAGCACGCCTCAGAGACAGACAAAGTAACAAACTGACTGACTTAAAAAATTCAACTTGGCATTCTAATAAAAAATAGTAGTTAAATGAATATATGTGGATATGAAGGAACTTATACATTTACAATTTACATAATGCACGTTTGCAAAATTTGTTGATTTGTTTTGATCAATTGCATTGATCTTCGTGTTACCAAATGTTGAATTGAATAACGGCAAAAATTCACGATTTCTTGCTTTAGTTGTCACATACAAAAACTGTATGAGAAACAATGTTAGGAACTATCGATACCCTTGCAGGTCTGTGGCCTACAAATTTGCGATCATAAATTAAGCGCACAATGTGAACATATAGCTAATCCCATTATTCGTTCTTGTTTGCAGACTGGAGGATCTGAGGGGATGACTGGGTAATGGGTGCTGGGTGCTGGGTACTGGTTATATGGTATACCTGTGCCATGGCCCAAAGCGGCTGGTAAGATGACCTTTCGCTTTATTCGCCGGCTGCTGGAGCCAGGCATTTGGTTTGCTGTAATTTAATTGTCGACTGTCTGACCTTTTGAGCATGCGAAACTTTTTTGTTGTTTTAGATGGTGCTACCGGTTGCCATTTCAGGGGTTTATATTTTCATTTATCTGGTACTCATTACGGTCATTTAAGTTTGGTAAAAGTCCTAGCCGATAATAAATGAACGTTTCAATTGGGTGTGCAGCGAATAAATTTCCACACAATTGCCACAATCGTAAGCGAATTAGAAACATGGCACAAAAGTAAAAGGCCAAATGGCAAACGGGTCCCTTTAAATAGTTTAGCGGAAGAATAACCTTTCTAAGTCGATGCAAGCATCAATATTGAACCCAGGCACACGATTCAGCGCCAGATGGTTGTTGCCCACTATAGCTAACACATATATATATATATATATATATATATATATATATAACAATCTCGTCTTGTTGTATTGGTTGTTGTCTGGCTGGTTGTTGTTGTTGATTTTGTTGGATGTCTGGCTGTCTTTCTATCTGAGTGTCTAGCTTATTGTGTTGTGTGCGCGCCATGTGGCATGATCAGTCTGGGCATGTTGCTATAACTGTGGCTGGTCTCTGTGTTAATCTTCAATTAGCTTATTGTTTGGTTGGTCTTTTGCTCCATGTGAAGCAGGCGACATTTGCCGCCAGGTTTTGCTATAAATTGCCAGAACGCCGTCCAAACGTTTGCAGTTGTTGTTTCCTCTTCTGGCGCGGTTGTCGTTTGTTGTTGTGCTGCAATCCTCAATTCGGTTTGCCACGTTTCAAGTGGTGTTTGGTATTTGGTGTCTGGACTATTAAAAACAAATTTATTACAGTGGAGAGACACGCAAGGACAACTTAAAACTCCAATGCTGAAGGTGTGTGGATCTTACAAAATTAATGTGTTTATGGAAGGATCACAAGGAGTACAATTTTAAGAGATCTCTGAATGATCTCAGTTAAAGTGTTAACGTATTAAATTGCTATTCTCTTGTTTGTAGATACTTCTGCTGAGCGCTGCGCTTAGCATAGCTTATGCCGGCAGTTTTGGACCTAATCCATACTATGGCGGCCCAGCTGGACCCCTACATGCCTATGCGGGCTACGGTCCGCATCACGGACCACAGCCATATGTGGCACCTGGTGAGTCTGAGAAAAAGTTAATTTAATTTTGGAGTTATGTTCTATTTGTCTTGGACAGCACCCGCACACAATCCAGTTGTACCTGAACCGTATGATCCTGATCCCAAGTACTCCTTCGGCTACGACGTCCAAGACGGTTACACCGGTGACTTAAAGAGCCAACATGAAACTCGCCACGGCGACGTAGTCAAGGGCAGCTATTCAGTGGTGGATCCAGATGGCACTAAGCGCACAGTTGACTACACAGCCGATCCCCACCATGGCTTCAATGCGGTTGTGCGCAAGGAGCCGCTCTCTTACAAGCCATTACCTGCGCCAGGACCTGCGCCACATGCACTCATCCCAGGACCGGCGCCAGCACCTTCATTACCGGCAGTGCCCAAGGCCCCGCTTCCGCTGCTCTCCTATCCATTTGCTTTGAGCGGTTTACATAGTGCAGCACCAGCACCGGCTCCTGCACCTGCTCCAGCACCGGCACCAGCAGCAGGACCTGCTCCTGGTCCCTTGGTTTCTACCGCACATTTCCATGCTGCCTATCCTGCACTTGCCCATAGTCCCTACGCCCACTATCCCGCCGCTCTTGCCGCACCTGCTGCCGACCCTCATCACGCCTACTATCATCACTGAGCTCCTCAGGCAATTGGCAACTAGAAGGCAATCTATTTCTAGTTTTCTCCCATCTTTTATTAGTTCTGAATTTACAGACACCACTTCTCATATCTGTTCATCTGCTTCTCAGATTTCATTCTACTCTCTAAACCGTGCACTCTATTCCTTAATGTGTTCGTCATTGGATGTTGGTAATACGTGCTTATATATTATATTAAATATATACGCGGGCTTATCTCACAAGTTTTGCTTAATATAAGTTTAAATACTCTAAAAATTTATGTGTTGTTTCATGTATAAATTCGTTGCTAAAAGTTCTCTGCGAACAAATTTTAGGATACACATAAGTACCTTGGATAAAAAGAGCTCGAAATGATGGATTAAAATAACATGATTATATGTACATATGATTAAAAAATTCTTAAAACACTTGAGATATCTTACTTTTCGAAATGAAACCCTTAATGACTGTACGATTTCGACAAGAGCCAAAATGCGTACGCTGCAGATAATGCACAGAGTAAATAAATATGCACCCGAGCCATGGGTTGCATTTAGAAAAGTATTTTTGCACTGCCGGGTTGCAGATTTAGCGTCGAAATAACATAAAATCATTGCTTAGGTCATCTTGTAAGTAGAGGAACTAGTCCTAAGCAAACCATATGGTCTAACAATCCTGTATATAAACTATGCATTTTTAACCAATAAATCAGTACGTAAATATTTCTTTACGTATTCACATCATTCAGCCCAATTTGTTTCAAGTACCGATTGCGGCGACGCTTTGCTACTGTTAAAATACCAAAACGTATTTCAGCATACCCAAAGAATTTGACATTAAAGAGTCATTTTAATTACAAATACATCTATCTGAGTCTTACCTTCAATAATAGGAACATTTAGCTTAGCTCACTTTCAGAAGCGCTTTAAAAATAACCAACCGGTTGATGTTCATTTTGATTTAAGTTCCACAAAGAATTTTGTATAATATCCGTATACGTTGTTCCAAGAATTTTACATTGTTAATATATAATTGGCAAGAAAGCCTTTTATTTAATACCTTTGTTACAATTTAGTAGTGTGTAACAGAAAGGGAGGTTAACGACTCCTATTCTATAAGTTAGTTTTCTTTATTTCATCTGTCGCTTTCTATGCGAACAAGTCTTTTATCATTGAAACTATTTTAATAAAACTTAATCGATTTTATGTTGCGATCTCGCTTCTGATTCCAATCAAATATTCGAGCGCATGAGTGAGAAAGAGATGGCCTGACAATCGATGCGAGCGTAAATATATTTTGTATGTATTCTGAAGATCCCCGTTACGTTTGTTTCCCTGGACGTATGCATGTATCTATAATCACGTGTTGCTCGTTAGCCAATTAGGGATCAGTTCTGAATCAAAATATGCTACATTCGTTTGCTATAAGAAATGACTTGTACTGCTCTTATCGGGGTGTAAAACTTTTTAAAGGAAATTTACCCAATAAAATTTGAAAATTATTCGTAGTCGAGATCGCTCGACTAATGCATTCTTACTTGTTATAAATTATTTTTATAATGTTATCCTTTTTTTTAATAACTTTCGAATAGAGAATTATTTCGCAAAGATTATGGCTTAAAGCTTAAGAGTATTAGTGGAATAAATAAAGGGGTAGAAGGTTGATTCAAATACAATTTATACTACTAAATATTATGCAAAATATTATAAATATTAAAATCAAATTTCAGTTTTGTAAAACTAATATTAATTTGTTCACTTATCGTATTCGACATTTAATAATAAACCTTCCATCAGTTTCTGATTGTTGGTTTAATCTTATTTCTTATGCTGTGAGATTGTGAGAGATTGATTCTTCTGAGTTAATTAACTTCATTTTGCAGTTCCGATCTGCTGCATAAGCTGTTAAAGCAGATGGGGCAACAAAATAGAGGCACGGAAAATCAGTTCGAAGCAGGAAGTGGCTTATTATTTAAAGAGGTTGATTATTTACCATATGAAAAACCACATTCCAGTCCAAGTCGTCGAAGTCGAAGCAGTGGAAATCTATATGGAGTGCAATTAAATAATAAATAAGTAAAATTTTAAGAAGTGGCTAATGTTAAAACTCTATAATTATGTATACATCCCAAATAATAACAAGCACTCAAGGCATCTTCCTGAAACTTTGATCTGAACAGGGTTTGAAATTAATTGAAGTATGTAATCTATAAGCGCTTATTGAATTAATAATTCTGAAGTAATATTGTAATGTTCTAAACCCAAGGCCGTGTAAAATACAAAATTAAAGAAAACATTTATTTGTAACACAATTTATGTATTTTGTTTGGATTTATTGTATCAACTTTTTGTAATTGTCATATATATTTATATTATATGATATAGTATAATTATCCCATTATGTATAAATAGATGTATGTATGTGTGTTTTGTATATAAACGTTTATGTATTATTTGTTGATATTATTGTTAATATTTATTTTTGCATGTTTGCTCATGTATATGTATGTGTATGTACGCTTTATTATATATGTATATATATACTTTCTACCATTTGTAGAACCGAGTTAAATGTAGATAGATTTCATAGATTTCATCTGCCTCAAGTTACAAATTTAAATTATTTATTTGTTTCCTTTGCATTGGTCTTGCAGCTTCAAATAAGATAATATAAGATTATAGTCCTTAGTTTTGTAGTAAACGGTATCAAAAGATAGGTACAATTGAAATTGTTCGTACTGATGTACAAGCTACCATTAAAACAATTTTGGAGCTAGCTCAAGCTTTTTGTCTACCTTCGCTTTTAGGTATTAAAGAAACAAACATCAGATATTTAAAGTTATAATTTAAATATATAGTTGCGATATTATAACTTGTAAATGGCGTTTCTCATTTAACTAAGATCTTAGTTGAATCCAAAAAATGTGCTTTAATGCTTTACAATTGAACATAATTTCGCTAAGTGAATTTAAAATTAGGTAGTAGGATTCTGGGTATTTATGTGTCATTGGATAGGCTTAATATTTGGAGCATGTATTATTCATATGTATGTATAAATATATATTTATTAAATAAGAAGCTAATATAGCACGTAATATATTTTGTATAATTTTCGATGATTGTTTGGCTTTGTGTCTATATTTATATCATATAGTTATTCATACTGTGGCATATAAAACACCGTATTTATCATAGACAACCACTTGATGCACTGAAGACTATTTGGGATATGCTTGAATTGCTTCACTTCATTTTTATTTATATATATATTTATCTTTTTCTTTATCTTATATAATTAGATATAAAATTATTCCAAAACGGGCAGCTTTTACGGTTGTATTCTAAATTAAAAATTATGGTTTGCCTAATAAACAGCAGTAACTTAATTGTTTTCCACATCAAATGGAACCGAAAACGATAGTTTTTTTTTTTTATATTATTATTGATGTAGTTTAAATAACATGCATGCATTTAAATTCGTGTTGAATATGTGTATGTAGTTTTAGCTTAAGTTAAATTTTATATTGTTGCATTTTAAGGATATGTTTACTAATGATTAGTTTTTTTTTTTATTTATCTGATGAAATATCTAGCGTGTTGTGTAAGCTTTTATGTTTAGCTCTTTTGGTTCATTCGTTTTTAACTTGAAACGGAGGGTTTTAAATGGTTGGTTATTGGTAGGACTTCTTTTCATGATTTGGTTAGAAAAATATTCACAGTGGGTAACTTTTCTACACTGATTGTGAATTGTGAGAAAGATCATATCTATGTATATATACTATTTATGGATTTTCATAGTCAGTTCTTGCTATATGCATTAAATTAAATTAAAAGTAACTATATTACTTTGAAATTTGTATTCGATTGTGAAAATAATAATTATGTATATATTTTAAATATATATATTTATTTGTGTTGACTATTGTAGATAGTTCAGATATTTGTATTTAAAACAAATCAGTGGTCGACACTTAACATAGTTCGTTGGACGAAATCAAAATATTAATATAAGGGATTCATATACTTTTGATTTTTTAAAATGCTACTGTCGAGGATATTCTTAAAAAATTATTTAGTTGCCCTTGGTCATATATAATTTATATTTTGTTTGATATTTGTATGAATTTAAGCTTTAAATATATACGTATATGTTATCTGGTAAGATTATTTTTCTATTTTTTAGGCATCTAAAAACGAACGATTTGTTTGGTATTTAAAGCAATTTAAGTTGTATTTATCGTTTTCACATATATGTATGTTGGTAAATATGGATGTAATTTGACTAGTAGTTTTAAGTGGAAATGTATTGATTTATCTAGTAAACATCTTAATCAGTTAAAATCAACTCATAACTATGAGTCATAGATTTACTTTTATTGTGATAGTAAAGATCATAGAAAATGTGGTCCATTTAGTGATCGTATTCGTCAATATTACATTGATTAAGATTGCGGAAAACCAATCGGTATTATATCTACATATCAAAAGAATATATATGTATATATATATATATATAAGATAGGTTTAATCTGAAATTGTAAAATGAATAAATTAAGGTAAATAAAAATACAAAATAAATTGTTTTTCAATAATGACTATTTTTTTTTTAATTAAAAACATTGCAGCACACTTTTAGTTAGAATGTAAATTATAATACAAAATACACATTAATAGCATATGAATAAACTACAAATTAAATTGAAATAAAGTATTCTTTATTCAAGGTAAAATGGTGAATAAAGAAAGGTGCAATAAATTTCTTATTAAAAATGATTTACCATTTTTTATTTAACGTATATAAAACATAAAGTTAATGGGAACCTCAAATGTGATTTTTAATCTATGGTTGCCTTGTTTCGAAAAGAGTGCATCTATAACAGTTTTGCTAGTGCTCGCAGTTGATTATGCATTATTATTAGGATGGTTATCAGACTCTTAACTATACTTTATATTTCTGCATTATTTTCAGCTTTTAATATGTATCGTTCACTTAATGTTAGTGATATATTCTGATAACTAATAAAAAACTTTCAGCTTTCTCTCTTTTTTTGCATCCTTTCGTTTTGTATATTCATTTGTATAAATATATGTATTACGGTATTTATATATTGAGTTGCGTGCTCTAATTATGTATATGTATACTATTTAGAGTTAGCTTGCACGCCAGCGATTACAATGTATTTTCCGTAAGTAGTGTTTCTATTTATTAGTATTGCCTTGCAGCTGTAAGTGTCGAAAGTTCATTTCCTTAAATCCAGACAAGTTTTCTCCGTATTTGTGGTCGTGGTCGTCGTTGTATTCGTAGTCGTGCAGCTGCTTGTCTCATCCAAGTCATCGTTGATTGGCTCGATTTCATGCTCCGTTATGATAGTGGCCAAATTGGTAGCGCCATCTGTTTCCAAAGAGACGGAAATATATTTTGTCATTCATTTGTTGTAATTATATTAAAAATGAATTAAGTTATGTTTTATTTATTTAAGAATAATGAGTTGTTTGTATTACCGCTTTGACATACACTCCAAACGCTTTAGCCAAGATCTATGGTTTATATATATTGTGGGCAATGGCAGAGGAATTAAGCAAGAGAGATTTCACATTAGTTTAGATTTAGATTAAATAGAGATTGGATTTCAAACACAAATGTCATACAACAACAAAAGCAAAAAGAGCTAAAAAAATTATAATAATTTAAATCTAAATATCTCAACGGAAAAACAAATCAACCAACAGAGAAAACTCAGGAAAAGTAAAAAACAAAAATTCAAAAGAATTAAGTAGTTTTCAAGATATTTCCGCACCATTCATGTGCTGTTGCAACAAACTGGAGTGCGGCGGAGGCGGTGGACGTCCGTCGTCACCTAAATAGTTTAACGTCTGCATCCCAATGTTTGGCATATCGATGCCTCCGTTGCCTGTAAGGATTCCCCTCTGAGCGTGCTGCTGCTGCTTATGCAGTGCATTCAAGGCCCCGCTTAGCTGGTTCTGATGATGCTTGGCGGCCAGATTGGCCAACGGTGGCTGTTGCTGCAGCTCGTTGCAAAGACCGGTCAGCATAATACCCACTACATATGCATATATATATGGGAAATCACAAGTACATATATTAGGCATGGTCGTAAATGGATTTAATTTAATTAATCAGCCCTATAGATACTATAAATTGTATTCTGTCTATATACATTATTATAATTTATGTTATAATAAATATATATTTAATGATTATTATATCTTTTTGAGTGAGTTGAGTTTTAACTAACAACTAACACGAAATAATTATTATTATTATTATGATTATGAAATACTCAAACTATTACTTTAAAAATTAACAATCTACCAAAAAGTAGACAACTCGCAACACTAAGTGGATGAGGGTCTCGATTTGAAAATTATTATTATTATTGACTCCCCTGCATCCAATGATAACTGGGAAGCTTGCACTTACTTGAATTGTGTTCGTAGTGGCCATTCTGATGAATCATCTTGGCTGGGGAGTCGGTGTTCAGCTGCGAGGCGGTCACCGAGCGCGTTTGCAGTGTGTTTGGCTTGGAGTTAAGCGCTGAGCCCGGTGCGCTGGGTAGTCCGCTGCTGGGAGCACTGCTGCCACCGCCGCCGCCATTGGGCTCGTCAAGTAGCTGACGCAGGCGCTGCAGTTGCGCCTCGAGCTGGCGATTGTGATCCTCGAGTATTTGCATGCGCGCCTCCAATCGGCCCTTGTGCTGGCGAAGCAGCTTCGCCTCGGCCATCATATCCTGCTGCGAAGAATAAAAACAAAAGTTACTTCGATTTATTTGGATGCTATGTCAGTCTTAGTTGCTAACCTGTCCGTGCTCGCCTTGAGCGGCCAGGCCCGTCGTACTGGAGCTGGAGTGCTGCATGCCGTTGGAGTCGTCGGGTGTGACGCTTTGCTGCTTGCTGCACAGCTGCTGATACTCAGCCTGCAAATTGGAATTCTCCTCTTCCAAGTCGCGTATAATGGCCTCGAGTTCCTCGCGCTGCTCCGCATCCATAGCAGCCATCACCTGTACCGGTGACTTGGGAGCGCTTCCATTGTTCGTGGGCAGCGCCTGACAATACTGTGCTATCAGCTGATGCTCATCATCGCTGTCCGGCGTCGAGTTGGACCCAGTGCCGCCATACTCCACTTGCGCCAGTCGCGACGCATACATCTCCAATCTCGAGTGCATGTCGCTCTGCAGCTGATGTGTCGTATGCTGCGGACTTGGCGCCGGGCTCTCAAGTGCATCTCCTGCAAATGGTTACAAAACGTAATTTTAATTTAAGGCAAAACGATGAATTAAAGTGCATGTGTAGATATAATTTATCATCACATTAATTAAATTCATTTGAAATATCGAGTTCTGAAAGCGTTTATGAAAGTGATACTTGAACGAAATTAATTTTTCCAGTTGCTTTAAAATTAATATTCTATTATTAAAAAATGTAAGGATATATTTACAGCTGCTGAAATAATAACGAAAAAAAAGAGTTGTATCGCTTCTTATTTTTCTTAAATATATATTGTTTCTGCTTAAGTCAAGAAGTGATAAATTAAAAATTATATAATAAATCATTTTCCGCTACATGGGAAATATCTAATTTTCTGTCAGTGTACTTACCCTCTAGGACACTCTGCACGGGTAGGTAGCCGACACGTGGATGCTTCTTAAAGTATTTGCGACTCTTAAATTTGTTTTTGAGTGCACGCGTGAAATCGCGCACGTCCTCGGTGGATGTGGTCTGTGGAATAAAGGATGAAAACAAATTTTGTTGGATGTTCATTAAGTATACGCACCGTTGTGCAGTATTCGTGCATGGGATGCGATAGCTTGTGATTCTTGGCATTGCGTCCAAAGAAGAAACACTTTTGGCACATGTCGAAATTGAAGCACTTGAGACATCGATAGCGGAAGCCCACAATTGGATACTCCTTGCATATGTTGCACTTGGCCTGATGCTTAGCAGCTTCCGCGGCGGCTAGACGATGCAGCACTGGCAACCACACAAGACTCTGCGGTTCGTGCTGTAACCAGCCGAGGAAGTGTTGCAACTCAATTGAGATTTCCTGATTGCCGTCGATGGCCTCCTGTGAGATGCCCGCCTGCTCCAGGCACGAACGAACCGAGGGCTCAATATTCGAGCCACCAAATGCGGCCACCTCGCCGAGTTGACGCGGCACCTGTAGGCAATTAATTGGATTATGCATAAATAATACAATGTCTGATTGCCACTCCACACACTCACCTGTATGCAGTCGTGCAGTAGCAGTCCCAAGCGTCGCTGATCCGCCTTTCGCTCCGTATCGGCGACCAGGCGGAACAGATAGCGATACTTTTCCTCGAGATGACCCCTGCAGAGCAGCACGAGTCCCACCTTGAAACTGAGTACACGTATCTGACCGGTGCGCTGGGAGTCGTACACATTCAGTATCCAGTTGATGGCCAGGTCGAGCATTAGCGTCAAATCAATTTTATCGATTGTCACATAGAGCGAATGCAGCACCGTCGTCATGTCCGGTATATCGATAAGCTTGTCGTTCTGTGCCCGGAGTCCGTGGCGATCAAACGATTCACATGCGGTGACCATTGAAATGCGATCAAGTGCTAAAATGAGCAACATTTAAAAGTAATTATTCAATCCTGGTTCATTATGCCTTTATATATATTATTATTTGTTAAATAGAATGTAAGATTCAGTAATTGGAGTTTATTGTGAATAATTAAAAAAGCAAAAGAGTAATGTGTCCGCATATTTTCCTTATTATATACTTAGTGAGTCATTTTGTATAATTATTTGAAGCTTCAAATTGAAAAGTAAAATTTAAGCACCCCATTTGAGCAAATTAATTTATGACCAGTGATTAGAATCGGGTACTTACCCAGTCGGGTTTGGACGGCTCGCAGCTTCATGGCCGTGCGATAGGCTGAGAAGCGTATCTCATTAAGGTCAGCCAGTCCCTTCATCAGTTCAATCATTTCTGGGTGATCCCAGTGTGTGGTCTCGCGTTCGTGGCTGCATTATGGTGATTTGGGTGAGTTTGGTTATAGATTAATTGGCCGCCGTTTAAATGAAGCTGAGAGTCTAAGATGTTGATACTTACTCGATGTAGTAAGGCACATTGGCGGCGGTTGTGGCACGTTCCCAGGGCGGCTTAACACTTTGCCCCAAATTAGGTAATGGCCCAATAGTCCCACTGTTTGATGTGTTGCGTCCGTCGTCGCCGTTCTCGTGCGTATGATTTGCGCCTGCCTGGCACAAAACCTTTTGGCGCTCGTCCATTGCAATTTGCAACAAATTCATACTTTGCCAAAAATAAAAAGGAAAACAAAATGTAAGCGATGCGAAGGTAACCCAAAATCAGTGCCGTGATGCATTACAATTTTCAGTTTACACTTACCGTGAATTCAAATCTTTCAGTTTGGATAAACATGGCGTCGGCACCAGCACCTGATTCGCGGTGAAGAAGGATTGCTGCTCGTTGCAATCATCTAGTAATGCACTTGCCGTTGTCATCTTATCACGGAGACGCTGCAGCTGCTGTACCTGTTCATTTGCCTCGCCCACAGATGTGGGTGTCTGCCAGGCGTTCTTGGTCTGCTCAGCCAGAGCGACACGGGAGCTCAAGTCCTCTAACACCTTCTGGAATTGGCGCATTTTCTGCAAGAAAGATTTAAATATCGATGTTAGTAATGCTTATAAATTTTGTACTTTGTTGATTATGGAAATAGTTTAAGAGTTTCATGTAATAAGAATAATAACAATGTTCCGTTGAAAGCTGGTCATCAATTTGTTTTATTATAAACTATTATTTTATTAATAATACCCCACGACTCCACAATATAGGTAAATATAAGTCTATCACACATCTTGAGCCATAGAAATGCCCAACTTCTTTCAGATGAACTTCCCCTCCTATTACAACCCAGAGATAAAATGACTCCCGAATATATTCGAGCGAAATTTCAAGGTTCAAACCAGCAGTAAAAAGGGAATGGACGACGCTAGATAAAGTCCATCCTATGAAGCCGCACACCATTAAATGGTACACCGATAGATCACTCACCAAACAGGGAACAGGCCTGAGAGTGACGGGTCCTCGGATATCCTACTATGAATCTCTGGGGTCGCACACCAGCATATTTCAAACTGAGGTGTGTGCCATAGGGAGGTGTGCGGAATTTAACCTAAAACGTAACTATCGGAATGTGGACATTGCCATCCTATCCCATATTATAGCAGCAACAAGTGCTATAAATGGGACAAAATTAACTTCAAAAGTAGTCCATGAAGTCCAATCCAAGCTTCTCCAACTCGAGGCCCATAATAGGCTTATCCTAAGAATCACAGGGAAATAGCAGGAAACGAAGCGGCGGATAATCAGGCTAGAATGGGTGCAGAGCGGCCCCTAATAGGGCCAGAACCGTTTTGTGGCATATGAAGGCACACAATACGGCTGTAACTTAGGAGCGAAGAAAGACAAAGGAGACTATGAAGCTAAGAAGAGACTCCAAGACTTCGACAGGCCAAATGTCTTTTGGGCGGCTATATATAAGAAGCCACCTATCCAAACTGGGTATTTTTAGTAACAATCATTTTAGGTTTTGTGCAGGTGAGGAGGAGTCCTCAACTCACATCCTAACAGAATGTATCGCCTTATACAGGAAAAGATTCAGCATCCTAGGGATGTATGTTATAAGTGACATATAAGCCCTCAGCCCATCAAAGATTCCGGAATTTTTGCAGGAACTGGGGTTAATGGAGGAGCTATAAGTTCAGAAGGGGGAACAATAGATAAAAAACATATCTCAAAAAGCATTATATACAAAAAACGATTGATGGGAATGTAATAGGAAATACATTGTATTGGTCAAATGCGAAGCCTCATTTTCAATTAAAATCATATTTCTCAAAACAACAAGTGATATTGATAAATTAATATTGGAGTAATTTGAAAATTACACTCTTAAGAAATTTCCTTGTATGTGGCATCAAATTTTTGGTGAACATCTCAGAAATACTTAAGTTAAATTGGTCATTAGATAAATGGGGAGTATACATATTAGTCGTTTAATTTGAATTCAGAATTTTGTATTTATTTCATATTATTCTAATAAAATTTGAATTTAGCATTAATTTTATATTAATGAGTTTGTAAATTATTTTTACCGGAAATTTGGTGGGTGGCTTCACATTATTTCCACTTAAGCAATTCAGTAATTCAAACAAACTCTAATAAATATTTTAAATATTTTACAAACTATTCCATGCACTAGTCCATATGCTAGACATGCTTAAGTTGAATAAGTGTGATCCGAGGAATCTTATGTAGGTGTGCATGCATATTTATAAAACCCATTTAAAAAGTATTCATCTGTAGCCGGCTTTTCGTCTTTTCATAGTTAGTTTATGTGTACAAAGCTGTATCAGAAGAGATAAGAAACTAACACCAGTCAAGGGCAGTGAAACACTATTTACACACATCACACACACTCAAACATTCATACACATTGCTGTCTGCTTGTCTTATCCATTGTCCCAAATTATTTGCTGCCTTTTTTTAGAGAGAGGCAGCAGGCAGTCGAGGTGGCTATTTTGTGCTGATGAGTGTATTACGCATACGACATGTGTTTAGAGCTGTAATTTCAAGTGTGGCATACACATACAAGTATATCAGGGGCATATTTGATGCACCTCATATTTGCTGCTTTTGTGTGCATGCTCTTAATTAGGAACAACACTTTAGTGTTTGTGCACAGAAGGCTGAAGATGAGTGACTGCCAATTTGAACACTTTGTAAGTGGATGCTGGCATCGGGGAGCTGAAGTGGCAGCATCTACTGAAGCAAGGCACACGATTCATTTTGCACATTTTCATCATTTTCGCTTTTCAATTTCACTTTGGCAGACCATTTGGCGGAGCTGGTGTCGTCCCCTTGGAGTTTGCAACAAAAACTTTCTTTTGCTGCCATTTTGCATGCAACAAGCAAAATGCATTTACCTGTGCACAGCTTTCAACTTTCAACTTTGCCGCAGTGCAACAAGCATTCAGCAGTATGCTAGGATGCCACACCGTGCGTGGCAACCAAGTCTTCCACAATTCCGTTCCCCATTTACTCCATTATTTAATTTGGTTATCTTCCTTTGGCTTCCCAACTATCTTTTTGAATTTTTGTCCTCCTTTATGTACACACATAAAAATGTGTAATTCTGTTTTCTTGAATTTTGTGTTTATTATATTGAACTTTGCAGCTCTTGCTGGCTGTCAGGGTAAAGTTTATGTTCCATAATGTATGCATGGCCAATGTACATCTGCCGGAGGCGAGAGATCCCATCGAGAGGCGTTGTGGGCAATGGGCATGGCTTTGTTTGCCATTTTTTTTTTTTTGTTTTGGTTGTTTGAAACTTAGTTAGAGAACTTCAAATTTTCATTTTATTTTATTATTTTTAACAAAACGCATTTGAGATTCAAAGAATATAAAAATTCATATTTTCAGTTTATATGTACATAAATACAAACAAGTTTTAAGTTTTAATAATATTTGCATATTGAAACATTAATTTTTAAAGTTGATCAGTTATTGTAAATTCAGTTTAATGTTAATAGACAATAATTTTATTCTCAATCATATATAAAATTGGTGGGCTTTAAAAATATCGATTTGGTTTGTTATTTAATTTTCTTATTGCCAAATTTGCTTTTACTAGATTTAAGTGTAGTCTGCTTTTGCAAGCAAACTTCTTTGTCCTGAAGAGTTTTGTTGCTAATTAGGTGTAAACATAATTGATGTTACAATTTACTGTGCTTCCTTTTGCCACAAACAACCGCAACAAGAACAACAAGTGGGGGAAACCACTTTGTGTTGCTGTTTAATTAGCAAAAGGGGGCACCAACAACAAAGAACTGATGCTTCACATTTCGCCGCAAATGGTTTGCCGCTGTACTCAATAATTTGATGTTTTGCAATAAATATGCAGCTTGGCACGACCAGTTCAGCCTTGCTCTGCCATGCACCACCCGCGTCTGCTTGCAACAGCACTAATTAGAAGCAACGTTGCCGCAACAATGGCAAGAAGCCGTTTGATATAAAAGTCATTAAAAGAACTGCACAGTAAAATAGGAGGGCAATGCCCTTTGAAAGCCCAAGTATGTTAACAAAGTTTGTTCAGTTTGTGCCACAGCCAAAGCCTAAAAGATGCGTGATAGTCTGCTGAGAATCCTTGCAAAGCAATATGTCTTCTCTAGTTTCCCTCTCTACCTACCCAACACAAATAAAACTAAAAAAAAAAATGTACAACACGGTACAATGCATTACGTGGCACTTGCCAGGCATAACAGCTGCTAATGCGGCTCCTTTGGTTTTGCGACTGCTGGCCAACTAAACGAACAAAGCTAAAACTGTCGTCATACTTTCTCAACATCTCAACACGTTGGCCAGTTGGGGAGTTGGCGAGTTGGTGAGCTAAGAATCCACTAGTCGCATTCTTATTAAAAATGTCTTTAGTTGCTCCCACAGAGTGGATTTTATGGCGTCTGCTGTCGCTTGCCTTGTCAAATGGCTTAGCAGTTGACCAGCTGGTGTCATATCAACTTCCATTGTCAGATTGATCTATTAAAAATCAGTTCAACGCAAGCCTTAATTGACATTTTTAGTGGTAGGAAAAAAATGTTGATTAAATGAGCTCCCAGATAATTTAAACAGAAGCACTGTTCAAACAATCCATCTTTATACATGTCAAAAATGTGTATATTATGAAATAATGTTGAGAGTGATTGACATATTTAAAATATACAAATCAAGTATAACAAATATAACGACTCAGGTAAGTGAAAATATATTAAATTAAAAGGACGATATTTATTTGTAACGGTTTGTTAAATTAAAGATTTACTTCTACAAATTGTTTACGTGTTTTAAGAAAATACTTTGAAAGCAATTTCCCATAAATCGAATGTTCAATTAATTGAAAATGTAAATCGCTTAAAATTGTGCAATTTCATCGCTGGCAAAACTGAAGTCGAATTGCAGTTACAGTTTCAGATAATTAAGATTTTATATGCAGCCAAGGGAAAGCGTGGGAGAGTAAGGAATGCGTTTAAATAAAATTGTACGGATTAAATATGCCATTCTGGCAAATGAGTCAACTATGCTAGATTTTATATACAGTACAGCGAGCTGTTTAGCCAAGACACAAACCTCATTTTCATCGCGCAACATGCCGACAATTTGAAGAAACATGCGTTCCGCATCGTTCTGTGGATCGCAGTTTGAGTAGGTGTCGTCCATGAGGGTGATGTCGCCGATGCGACAGTGCAGATGCTCCTCTGACGAGGATGAGTAGAGCGACAAAAGTGTGCGTCGTTGGCGCTCTTCGACAACATCTGACAGTGCAACAACAGAATTTAAAAAATGCGACGCTTGTGGTGCTGCTGGTGCTGGTGCTGCTGCTGTTTTTGCTTTGGTTGCAACTGCTGTTGTTGCTGCCTCATCATCGGCATCGGCCTCGTCGCATCCACTGCTGCTGAGCTGGGAATAGCTAAGACTCAGTTGACTGCTCTCATCGTGCTCCTCATCGTGATGCAACTCCAACTCGAACTCCAGCTCGTGCTCCAACTCCGTGCCTCCCGTGCCACTGTCGCCGCTCTGAGAACTAGCCTTGGCAGCAGTGGCAGCAGCATTGGAAGCAATTGCAGCACTCGGCGCAGCAGCCACTGCGTTGGCCACCACTATCCCGAAATGATTGTAGACTTGAGAGTCGCCGCTGCTGCTGCTGCTACGACTACGGCGCTTCATCGAGCGAAACGGCGACAGCAGACGGCGTCGCGTTCTGCTTGTGGGCGTGGCATATGACGGCAGTTGATGTTGTTGCTGCTGCTGCTGCTGCTGGGATGGCGCACCAGAATAGCGTTCCAATGACCTTGACTTGCTGTGGTTGCTGTAGATCGTTGCACCACCAGCCCCAGCCCCAGCCCCAGCACCTCCCCCATCCGGCCCATCTGCAGCCGTGCATCCAGGCGACTGTCGCTGCTGTCTTCTGTCGGACTCAATGTGCGCGTTCTTTACAATTTGGCCAGACTCGTCGGAGCTGGAGCTGTGCGACATTGTCGCTGCCGGCGTTGTTGCAGCAAAAAGTCGCATCATCGTTGTTGATGCTGCTCTTATTTTTGATAATCTTCCTACTACAACTATGCAGATTTCAGGTTTCGTTGTTGTTAATTTTTTTTCTTAGGCACTTTGCTGCATCGTTTTAGGGCAAATTCTTGCGTAATGAACGTTTCTATTTTTATAGACCGGTTAGACAGGATTATTTTTTCCTTTGCTTTTCTTATTATAAGTTAGATAGCTGGATCAATATACCAACTGGTAAACAACTACAAATACACATAAGAAGTACATAAATATGTTTGTGGATCGTATTCGACGGCGCAAATAAGTCACTCAATTACGCCGAAATTTCTCAGGTCATCCCTGCCCTGTAAACATTGCCGAGCGTTAATTATCTAGACATCTTGGAATGTTTAATAAACACGTTGTTGTAAATGTTTGTTGTTGTTGTTGTTGTTTTTGGTGTTTGTGGAGTCAAGCAAAAGGTTGTCGGCTGCATTTTGTTTGCACAATTGCTGGGCGAGTGTAAATTATGTTGGGCAATATTTGCTCATAGATAAGTTCTTCAATGCTATAGACATCAAGTTAAGATATTGTTGCTGTCTCTCTGTTTCCGACTAACATATCTGGCAATGAGTTTGCCAGAAATGAGTAACGGTTGTATAGAATATTGTTGGTGGTGGGAAAGTATAGTGGAACACCAAGTGTATAAGGGAATAAGTTACATTTTCTTGAAGTAAGCGTATTGGGTGAATAAAGTAATTGATGTAAAATATTTTGTATTTCGCACAATTGATGCTGGGAAAGAATTGATTATACAGATTTTTACTCATCCACACTTAGCAATAATTACATAAGATGAACTGGAAGTTGGCTTTCTACAACGACAAAACCTTATTTTGAAGATGTGCAGAAATCTTAGAAAAAAAAACTATCAAGCAAAGAAAAACCGCCGTTTGACAAACTTAACTTGAGGCGAAAAGTAAAAGGGTCAAGTAGTTAATACTTATAACTAAGCAATGACCCAACAAAAAAAATGACAACAATATATATGCACGAAGTACGTGGATTGTGAATAGCATAATGATGAAAAACATGATATTTCAGAATGAAGTGACAAAAAGCGCAGTAGACGAAAGCTCATTAAAATTCTAAGCCGAAAAGCAAAACAAAGTTTTAAACAAAGTCAGGAGCGGTTCGTCGAGTGTTGTATGGGGGGGGAAGTGGGCTGCGAGGGAACTTTTCGTTGCGGAGCGAGCTCAGTTGAGACAGACAAGAAAGCTAACAAGCCAATGACAGACAGCTCAGACACTCACCTCCCAACCATCTTCGCCCAAACCTTTGACTGCTGCCAGTGAAGAGAAGTTTTTAAGCAAAGAGGAGAGACAAAAATACTGGAATACATTCAAGTAATGCCGGTAATGACATTGTAACGGTATTTATTACAACATTACGACGAATGACAAGTGTCTAATTAGTTGGGCAAACATGTACCCCCTTCCATTTCCCTTCACACACCCTTTTCACTGCTGTAGCAGTCTTTTGTTGCTTCTTTGGGAAATGCATAAATAAAAGTTGTCAAAAGGCAGAGTATCCACAGTTTTCAATTGAAAATTGAAAGTCTCTCACATGCGATTCTCAGCTAATTGAAAATGCGTCACACGCACTTTACATTTTTGCAAATACATTTCCTTGATTGCAATCTGTTTGCAACACAATTTATCTTTGTGTGGCACAAACAAAACGCGTGTGCAAGAAAAAAAAAAAGATAAAAATTAGTAACTATTATTTGATTTGTAATTTGTTGTTGTTATTCTTGAATGCCATACAAATTATTTACGTACAAAATTTGACTGATGCACTCTGGCGAACATGAGGAGAATCCAAATTAATTTTACTTTTACTCTCTAATTTACTTTTACTCTCTCTCTCGCTCTCTCTCTCATTGTCCCTTTTCCGCTTTTCTGTTGTCTTCTAAATAATAAAATATGCATATGGTATCTGCTCTGGGACGTTGCCTTGCATACGAAATCCATGTGCGAGATTGTCTGAATGCCGCATTGATGTTTGAATAAATGCCGGGATAAATATTGAAATGTTTTCCTGCTGTTGTTGGTCATTGCTTTTGCTATGCAAATACTTTTTTGCTAAAGCTAAAAGTAAGCAACAAAAAAGTGGCAACGATTCGCTGCACGGCATGCGAAATGGAATGGTTTTCAGTCGCATTTGTGAATCGTGTAATTGAATAGCACCAGACAATCGTATGTTAGTATTTCTGAGAAAAATGGCTGGATTTGGTTGTGTAATGATTTGGCGCATAGATACTTTCAACTCAGATAGACGAATGTGGAAGGTGTAGAATTGTACATATGAGCCAAATATAACTGTAATGATTTTTTTGTTTACTTCAGTTTAATATATAATTAATTGAAATTTTACAATTTAAAAAGTAAACTTGTTTATTTACTGTTAAAATAAAGTTAAAAATTTAAATTGAATCTACGAATGTTGAATAATAATTATATAATATTTAATTCCAAAAATAACAAAAAATTAAAGGTAAATAATTTAGAATGATTGATTGCCTTTGCAAAATAGGGAAAATTCGAATTTTAATTTAAAATACATGAAACGAGAAGAATAGTTGTAATAAATGAACAACTTTTAGGTCGTAAACTCTTATATTTATCGTTTGTTGTCTTTTAAACTGCTTTGCGATTCGCATCACATTAAAAAGAAGTTTTCTTTGATCTATCCTGAATTTATTTTGGGGTGATAACATTAAAAAATTTTACTTTCAGCTCGAATAATACAAAATTCGAGGCACATGCGATGGAACCAAACATTTTAGTGGCGAAATTAAACAACCACACAACATATTAATCACTCGAATTTGGGTATTTATATGAAACCACTGGCAAAAAAGAGGCGATTGGTAAATCCGTTTACCTGCGCCCCATTGAAAACCATTTGATGTTGTTTATCAACTACAATTTCCAAAACTAATTAAGTGGCCACAGCTTGGCCTCCGGGCCGAATACAATGCGAATAGAAAGCCTGCAGTCACATACATAGCACGTCACGATCTCCAGGTGTCTTTTTAGATTTCAGATGGCCCAACAAAGGGTAGACACAAAACTCGAAACTGAGAGAGGTAGACAGACGTGGACGGAGACAGAGAGAGAGAGAGAGAGAGATCAACAACCGTGACAAGAATACAAAAGCAATTATTCAAGCGTGGAAAGTCAAAGAAATGCGACTGTTTCAATAGAAATTCTGATTCATGGACCACAAGCAAACGGTAATATAAATTGTGCATTTAAATCAAAAAGCTACAAATTCAACTGACAACTACTTTTTCCCACTCCAAAATTACAGTGATTTTACCAATTGCAGTTTTTTTTGATAAGAAACGCGGCACGTGCTTTGCCTAACTGTTAATTGATTGAGACGCAGAAGTCAATGAAAAAGCTCTGTTGTGCTGTTGGCATTTTTAATCAGTAAATGCGTAATAAATTTTGATAATTGTTTTGAATAATTGCCAAGCCTCAAAACGCAGAATCGTCAAGCCACCTTTTTTGCGTAGTGCATTCAACTTTGGAATTCATTTTAAAAATAAGAAAAGAAAAAAAAATGTATTATAAAACAGAACATTCGTCTGGAAAAACATTGGAATTGCTATATTAACATACAACAAATATGCAACCGGAATTTTTGTCAGTTTTAGTTTAATTTATTGTAATTAAATGGAAAGAGAACTAAAAAACAAAAACACCAAAAGTGCATAATGTGTGACGGTTCTCCTCAATTTGTCGGTCGCCTCACGGATTGTTCCATATTCATTTGCTTTGAAAACTGCCAGCTAAGTTTTACGCCTGGGCATATCCCCAACTTTTGAGCTAGTTTAAAAGCTGCCCTCGGTGCCCGTCCATGCATAATTTTTCAACTCTGAGCTCCGAGGGAACCACTCTCAATATAGTTGTTGTTGTTGTAGTGCGTAAATCGTACTCGAATGCATTTCCCACTGAGTGATACAAACAATGGGAAAGCGGAAAATGTGTGGGCGTATTAGCATGCGTCGTGTTTTGTTTTCGACTTGGCTTTTGTTTCAAATGAGCTTTGTTCTCCTTTTAATGGTTTTGCAGCACTCAATGCAAGGCCATAGGATAAAAAGTATTTGTATGCATGCAGATCAAGACACGCTGATAAACAGATGATAGTAGAACATACAAACTTCTGAACTTGTCTTATTTCAAGTGAATACAAATAAAATTTAAATTAAGGTAACTTCCTCTATAATATAATTAAATTGTATATACAAATCCAAAATAAATGGAATGGAATCTCGTAAATTCTGTTACATTTCAGCTCAAAATATGCACGCCTTTGACATACGTATTCCATAAAAATTTGGTTACACATTTGTAGTTGGCTGCAACATGCCTCAAGAGCGGGGCATGCTCTTTCAGAGCGGGGCATGACATAATACAAATCGAGTGCGTTATGCACCAAATGGTTACCACAAAGACATTTGCCACTCCCTTGTTATACATCAAATTTAGACTGCAGGCTTCATAGAATATTAGAAATCAAACCGGCGATAAAAAATTGTATTTTGTGAAAAAATGTGAGTTTTTGTTGTAGCAGCATAAGTATTGGGTGGCAGGCGACAGCCAGCTGTACTCTTGAGCCGAAGTTAGCTAGTTTTTTTTTAAACAGAAAACAAAACAAATAAATTTGCAAAAACTATGAGTTAAATGGCTTGGTTAGCGCTTTGACCATGGCCAGTAAAAAAGTCAAATGTGGCAAGCGATATGGCACAATTTATCACAAGCAAATGATCGCAAGAGGCCGAGACATGAAACGGAGACTGGAGAGGGGATAAAGCGAAATTTCAAATGGAAATATAAATGGCAACGGGAATCAGTATCCGAATACGATCCGAATAGGAAACGTAATACGAAAATAGTAAGGAGGTCAGTGCCAAGAGTCTCTCTCGAATTTAAGGATGAAGGCCCCGCAGACGTGGGCGTGGCCATTTCTACGATGCCTTTTAAAAGGCATTTGGTTAAACGAATTTTCATATCACTTTCGTGTGGCTACGTTCGAAGGCGTAGGTCACGCTCTAGAAGGTGCATTCGTAAATCGAATCAATTGTTGAATTTACCACAGCCGGCACGGCACAGGCGGCAGCGCCTTGAGGCGAAAATAGCGTGGAAAATTTACAAGATGTTTTTGCTACGATAAATAAAGTTGCAAATATGAACTGCATCAGCTGCGAGGAAACTAGATATGCTTCGTGAGACCACTTCTGCCACCACCACCAACATTGCCTGCAGGGTGCACTTTGTGTATCCGCCTGACAGTAATTTGCCACAAATTGCTGCTACGCATTCATACAAATTGAACGTCTGCCTCGTATCTATATATTTGTACATATAGATATATATATATGTGCATATGGGGATTAGAAACTGTTGAGAACCTTAAGACTTGTTTTTATTACATCGCCAATGGCCAAGGCTTTTGATTCTGCTGTTGCTCGCCAGAATTACACTACTTGGACCAGAATACAAATGTAGAACTTCTAGTTGTGATTTAAATGGAACTCTGGACTACGGTGGGTGATGTGTGTGGCGGCACCAGAAGGTATAATTGCATGTATAATGTTTTGTCGGATTGACATTGTTATAGCAATTAATTGTAATTATATATATTAAAAAGATTTCGTATTTGTATGTTAAGTGTTTTTGATTCTATGTAGATTATAAAATATTATTCTTTAAAAAAAGAATTGAGAACATAGGCACAAAAAGCTATAAATATATGCAGCAATCTTCTGAAGTAGCATATGTCTTTTAATTAATTAATTATAGTTCGCTTAAGTCAGGTCCTAATCCTATCTTATCATTTTAAAATCACTTTATTTAATTTAATGAAAAAAGTTAATTAACAGTTTTTGTGTTAGGGACGAAAACAGTGGTTATTAAGAATTGCAGAAGCATTAATTTTGATAAGCCATTAAAATCATGTTTAAAAATATGTATAAAAAATCATTTGATAAGAAAACACACAGAATTAACAGACGCAGTGCAGCTCAGAAAGTAATGTATTAGAAATCTGACACTACTAGCTACAAATGCAAATTTATATATATATATTTATATATAAAACAATAATTAGTTATATGGGATGCATATGCTATTTTAAAGAAAAAAGCGGTTACAACACTTAAGAAACGACGAAAAGTTCCAAGCCAACACCATCAAATTGACGAAATTTAATTCAGAACTTGCCGATGAAACATATTTTTTCAAGTTGATGAAAGTATATTTAGTTAATCTATCCAATCCGTTTATTAGTTTAGAAGTTAAATTGTTCGGCAACAAGTGCATTGGACAGTGGTTTGGATTTGTTAAAGTTCGAAAAACATCGAATGAACGCACGTAGCAAGTGCGGCAACTGAACACAGAATGGGGCAAATAATTAGTTGGGGCTTTAGAGCGACTACGTGTGAGCAGACGATTACATGTTCTTTTGTTTGCGAAAATTATTTTATAATCATTTTATTACACCCTTAAACCGAGTGACCAGCTGCCAGTACCATCAGCAACATCATCTAAGTGGAACCCACACACGTTTAAGCCATTGAATCTTAATTTATGTCAGACAATGACGAAAATTGAGCATAATAGATAAAATTGAGTGCAAGTGCAGCAGACAGCAGCCAGCAGCCAGCAGGGGGTGTAAAAAAGTCACTGTATGAAGTGGTAAAAAAAGCTTTAAAAGTTAACCTGGAAGCGGACCTAGCTAGCCATAAAGCCATTAATAACGCGTTTTCAATGGCTTCTGTGTTGGCAACTTGGCAACTGCAATTGCCGGGTAATCTTGTCAGCTGACAGGCGCTCAAATGAAATATCGAAAGCACATTGATCGATAAGCATGTCATAAAGATATATGGCTATATATATATTAATGATGAGATACGCAAATGTATGATAACAAAAATAAATTAAGGAGCGGAATTTAATAAATCATTCCAAAATATCACAGATTCAACTTAATAGAACCCATTCAACTACTTGCCCCTCACACAATTTGGGCATCTCGGCTTTGGCTTAATCCAACGCTGAGTGGCGTGCGCCAGATATTCCTGGAAAAAGCTCCACATTTTGACGTAGGCAATTTCTTATTTAATTTTTAAATAATTGTAATTTTTGTTTGAGTTCTCTGTCAATATTTATTTAGCAAAATAAAATTACGCTTCTGGTAAAATCCGTCTACTTCTTCAAATAATTATGCATAATTTGTACGCATACCTTGTACGTCTGTCTGTACAGTTGACATTGGCTATGGGAAACTTTTTGAACTTTAATACGACTAACTAGCCAAACTTAGAGATCTGATTTCAGCCGGAGCCAATGCAATGAGCAAAATAAGCTGCGGAAGTTCTCATCAAGTTTTAGCAACAATTTGCCCCAAATTTTAAGCAAATTTTGCCATCCTAAATTTAAGATGATGAATAGTAAATTTGCCGCGGTGGGTGGAAGTTTTGTCTTGTGTTGTTGATGGCTAACCTGGGAAACGTTAAGGGAATAACATTTAAATGTAGCCACCTATGCAGCAGGAGAGAAGTCCGAAGTTGGTTGTGGTGGGACGAAAAGAACAGTTATAATTTTAATGAGTTATACAAAGTGGTTTTACAACTGGTGTAAATAAGCAGAAAAAGAGGGCGTGGCTGCCAGCGCCTGCTTTACAGGTAACAGTAAATAAAAACAGCAACAAAAGAATCACAAACCAAATCAAGCACAACAAAAAATGTCGTCAGCTGAGCACTTGAAATTCAGACATAACAATTTGGAAAGTTTTAAATGCGCTGCAGCAAAATAATTTAGTCGCAATATTTTATGGCTCAATTTCCGTTTTTTTAACCAACTTCCGCCCGATGCCTGCATTGAACCGCAGCGAATGCGCCCAAAACAAGTTAAAGCTGCCGCGGATGATTAAACCCAACCAGACCCAGCTCAACTATCCAGAAACAGACGGAGCGAAATATCGGCAGATAAAGACAGAGATATTTGCATCAAGCTTAGCTATGTCTGCCAATTATTTCCTTTGTAAAAAATGAAATATATGACGAAATCTATTTCGCTGGCATAGCTGGTATTCTTTTGCTTTTTGCGGGTGTGTCACATATAGGTTCTTGCTGGTGGCTCAGGTACTGAAGAGACAGATTGGTAAATAATATTGAGTATTAAATTCTTTGAACCAGAGATTTACAGTTGTTTTTGTTAATATCAATTTTTGCTGATGATCTTTTTTAAGACGAAAGAGAGGAAAGCGGGAGCTTGTAGATACAACATGAATATAAAGCTTAACCAACTTGATATGCGATTGGATTATATATTACTGTCACTTGGTATAATACAAATATATTGGTTTTCATTTAAGTTTAAATGTCTTCAGACTTTTTTCTCATATCTATAATCGCAACCATTAATCATTTCAAGTTGTACAAAGTAAATAATCAATTTTATGCAGTTTCACGTTTCAATAAAATCAAATTATGGAAAGCCAATAAATAGAAAGTTCACACTAATAATAAATAGTAGGCAATATTTCTGTAGCACTTATTACACAATATATATTAAATTATGAAAAAAAGAAAGAAATTTCCGTCTATATATATTTATAGATAACAAAACAACAATTTTATAAATTAAACAAAAATATTTTGTAAATCAATCATGCTACCGAAAAGCAAGCATTTAATTCCGATTAAATCTTTAAATCAGCTTAAAATTGGCTTCAGTTCACTAATTAAGCAGCGTGAAGCTCTAAACAAACACAGACACATATCTTTAAAACTATCCAACTGACCAACCAATAAAAAAAAAACAAACTAAACAACTTCGTTTGCCGTTCGCCCCACAATTGAGGATGCCTATGAATAGGAATGGGAACTGCACTGAGAACTCGGAATAGACGTGCTGCGGGCAGGCGTAATATATTTGCATTAACCTAGTGACACATTTTGACATAATCTGATTAATTGGCGTGTAAAGGAGAAATAAATTGAGCGAACTAATGAAGCGAAAGAAAAAAAAAATGAGATAAGATGTTGAAGCAGCAATTGGATTGGAGCTGGCGTCAACGCCCACAAGTTGCAATCCCGGGCTTGCAATTGAGTAAGAGTCGCCGTATGAGTGGCTTTCAGTTAATAATTTGCTCGAATCTTAGTCACTAACTGAGTATATGTTTTGGCTGATTGGCTGCCAGCCTGACTACTAGGCTGATCAATTCTCAATTTTGCTTTATACATTCAATTGATGTCAACGGCTTGGTGCAACAACCAGGAAGATTGAGCAACGAGACCGCAACAACATCGGCGCTTTGCAACTTCATCAAAGACGCGTCAAACTGGCGGCATTTGTCTTTCTTGTGGCTGCTTTTGTATCTGCCTGTCAGCATCAGACACAGCCACAGACGCCGCCAACGCCGCAAAATCAATCAGGCATGGCAAAAATACCACACTTTCCACATTTACAATACCCTCCTCTGCCCATCTCCACCACCCAGTTCTCATTCTATATAATTCTTTGGACAGCGAATTTGCGCCCAGTCGCCCACTTTCCAATTTATTAAATGACATTTCTTTTGTGCGCTTGGCTCTGTTTTAGCCTAGAAACACACATATATATTTAAGCCTACGGACCGAAAACATAAATTTTTAATTTCATTAGCGTGGTGCGACCCCAGAGCAGCACTTCGAATTTTCATTATCTGTTTTTCCATTTGGTTACAGCACTCGCACTCGCACATTTTCCGGTTCATGCTTTGCAAATTTGAATTTTAAATGATTATTGAT
Organism: Drosophila melanosoma; assembly: GCA_035042045.1. Classification (NCBI taxonomy): domain Eukaryota; kingdom Metazoa; phylum Arthropoda; class Insecta; order Diptera; family Drosophilidae; genus Drosophila; species Drosophila melanosoma. The sequence goes on from JAWNLY010000048.1 coordinate 3,295,052, forward strand.
TTTCTCAATTTTTATCTGTTTTTTGTATGCTGTTTTCGAGCTGTCCTTATCGATGCTCTATTTGCTGGTCTTCTAAACAGACACAGGCGGCTGCCCGGCGAGGCCAAATATTCCAAATTCAGGGCCAAACATTCATATTAATTACATAAAATGTACAAAGTTTTCGGCGTGTGTGTGTAAAGTAAAAACAAACAAACGAAGGCATGTTTGGATCGAGTAGCTCTTAAATAAAGCACAATCACACGAAGAAATCAAATTTACTTAAATTTGTATTGAAGTAAACATTAAATTCGATTGTGATTCGTGTTCAGCTGCATGTCATTAATATTTTGGCAATAATAAGGGTAAACATAAAATTACAATTCGAGTTCGAAATATATTTTTAACTGTGGGTTGCTTACTCATCAAAACCACAACAACAAATATTTGAATATTAACGAAACGCACCTGGTCAAAATCTAAAATGTTTATTTTAAAATTAAATTGCGGAAAATTGCGCAGCAATTTTACTAAGCAGAGAAGAAGCCAATCCATTCCGAACTTGGTGGAATGTATCCAATCTGGTTAAATCGTTGACCAAATCAAATACGAAGCATGCAAAAGCTGTGCAAATACTTGAATTTTGGGCAGTTTGTTTAAAAATTAAAAACAAATATGTCTGAATATGCAATGATAAAGAAAACATTTGAATGTGCAATGGCATTCTAGAAAGGAAATGAGAACCATTTCATAAATAGAAAACAACGAATGAAAAATTAAATTTAATGAATTATTTTGTGAATTATTGTTGCATGTTGGAATTTTTGAAGCTGCTCATTAAAATCCACTCATTGATCCACTCGTATCAGTCCCGACTCTTCTCGAAAACCATTTGACATGCTTTCGAAAATTCGAACCAAGTATTATAAATAGTTGCAGCTAATTAAAGTCGCATTAAAATCGTGATATGCTTTGTAATTTGGCTTAGTTTGCACTTTAAGCCATTTGCAATGATGGCTTTTACTTTCTTTTGTGCCGTGATTTTTGGAAACGGGAAAAGAAAAGTGTTCAACTAGTTTGGCTTTTAATGCTTCATGCTTCATCAGCCCTTTGGAGGAGGTGCTAATTGTTCATTTGAAATCTTGCTCTTTGATGCGGGCTCAGTTGACGTTGATAAATGAGGCGCTTGTCTGGGGATAGGTTCTGTGGATCCGTCGACTAACAAACTAACTTGATAATGCATAACTGAAGCAAAGTTGCTTCTAAAGTTCGTTGTTACATGTAAATTTTCTGCTCAATTAAGTTGTCAACATTTTGACAAACATTTGCGCTCATTAGAGACTTTGCCTAGCATTATTAATACTTGGCTGGTGCTGCAGGTTCACAACCGAGACTCAAGCTCGAACTCAAACTCAAACTGAGCCCAACAGCAAAACCCAGAATGCTTGGCAATTTGGGGTGATTTGCATGAAATGCCTCTTTGAACAGCCACTTGGGCAGTGAATTGTGACTTCTTTTGGTTGAGCTGTTTTGCCACTTCCCGGCTAATGTTGGCAGCCTAAGCATCTGTCAGTCAACTCAGACATCCGTTGATTTGAATTATTTCATTTGTTTGCACCCCTCCCGCCCCTCCCGCCCCTCCCGCCCCTCCACCATCAGCCCTTCAGCTTAACAGTTCAGTGAAGCAAGTGCGCATTGCGTAGGAAACGAGGAAGCGTGAGCACGCCCCCAAAAATTTGAGATCCAAACTTAATTGAGTGCAACTGTGAAATGCAAGAGCACTCCCAGCATAATTGTTCAATTGAAACGATTGAGCTGCTGGCCAGCGTCCACTGGTGCCTCAATAAACAACATGCGGCAATTAGTGCAGCAATTTTTAATTGATTGGAGCAACGCTGACAGCGACGGCCATTGATAGTTCCAGAAGCCATGAGCACAGATCGTGCGAAACCCTGAAAAATGTACAAAACTATCGAGGAGTGGTTGGTTGTTCCTCAGTTCTTATCACTCAACTCGTGGCCCAAACGTTGATAAGTAGGCCTTAGCCATTCTACGTGCTCAGCCAAGCATAAGAAAAGTTGCATCATGTTTATGTTGCATGTACAAATGGGTAATAAAAGCAAATTGTTGCGCTTAGGCGCTAAAGCATGTTCTGATACCCGACAACAGTTGGGCTGATTGTGAACGAAGACTCGAATAACCAAAGCTAGCAAATAAATCTTTTGATTTATTCGATAAATGATATTAGAGATAAATGATACATTCCTAATCTGGCTACAAATTGCAAGTGCGCAACGATTCCAGCTGTTTTCTGGTTGAAATACACTTAATTGAATATTTATTTATTTTTATTTCAGATTAAATATTTAATGATCTTTTTTTTTTATTTATTTTTGTGCTGCCATTATTCAGATACTCTGGTTAGCAAATGCTTATTCTGCTTCTGCTTTTACTACCAAAGACACATTTCATGCTTCGAGCAGTTGCTAAAATTGTGTCAAAATGGGATTCTTAATATATATTGCCTTCGCCTATGGGTACCACAAGATTTAAGCTCGAGAGTTGTTTGTTTTTGCCCGCTTATGCAATCTATCGGATACATTTTTGTAGCTCAATCATTTGACATGCAAAATGGACAGCCTGTTTGTGTGTCTATTAATTTGGCACTCACATTGTATTTGGAATTAAGTTTCAGTTGCAGTTGCATCTTTGTGACTATAAATAACCACGTCAAACAGTTAACACCATTAACCGCATATAAAGTGGCCGATATAGACACCAAGCAAATAAGCAGGATTAAGCGCCACGACAAAGTCGCCAAGTCTCGACATTTTGCCTGACATTTGCGTAGATGCCATAGAAGGCATCGCATTGCCACACGCGGAAAGCCTTAAATGGCTTTTGGCGTCTACAAGTCGCGTATGTCAAATATATACATATACATATATATATATATATGTATATAAATGTCAGCCAGGAGTGGGGAGTTGGTAACGGGTTTGGTTGCAGTGTGGGTGCGGCGGACTGGCGGCAATTGTGGCGATAATTGAATATTTGAGGCACGCAAAAATTGTCAGCCAGTCCAGGGACTGCCTCTGTCTCTTAGTATACTAATAAATATCAATTGTATGCACAACAACAACAACTGTATTTCCTTGTCTTTGAAATTCTTTTGCTATTCGTACAACAAATGTACATTAGTACAGATGTACACACACACACACACACACGCACACACACGCACACAAACTTGCAACGCTGCTGCACATGCATAAATTAAGTGCAATTAGCATAAACAATTTTCAGCTTTTAGCTTTTATCAAGAGGGGAACTTATGCACAAGCGGCAACTGCACGGGGCAGACACATGCCAAATGTGCACCATGCAACAATCACGACAAATACAAACTGCATGCTGTGAGGTATAAACTATGGTAAATCAACTACTTCCCAATGTTGGCATGCTTTCCGGTTATTAGGTAGCCAAATTTGGCAACCTACGAAGAAGCATCATTGTTTTCCCAGTAAGTGCAAGTTTATTCTTGAGAATAGTTTTCGCTTTAAGTTGCATTTGCTTATCAAGGATATGTAATATTTCGAAATCAGTAAACAAATATGATTTATTGAATCTATTTTTGAATAGAAGTTTCCACACATATATATCCAAAAAATGTAATTCAATTGGAAGCTGAGATGTAAAACAACCCGCCAAAATAATTTCCCGATCCTATTCAGTTGAACGAAACTGTATATGTAAAGTGCAAATCGCGAATCTGGAACTTATTTATCAGTATGGAATTTAAATAGTGTTCACAAAATTCTAAAGTGAATGCGTAAAAGTAAATGCAGCATTTGGCAGCCAATCGCAGGTAAATAAATATAAATATTTGATAAATATATATAAATATCTGCCTGCCTGTTCTGAGAACAACAACGAAACATATGGAAACACACAAAAATATATTTTAAAAAAATATTTCACATTTAGGTATAATATATTTAATAGGGCGAATAAGTTAAATATGAATTTCATAATAATACTGACTCAAACAGACTTTAAGAAAGCGCCTTCAAAATACAATTTTTGTTAATTTAATTTATCTTTCTTTGTTACAAGTTAAGTAGTTTTTAATCCAGAGATTTATAAATTTAAAAAGCGTAATTTGAGAAGGAGAAAGCCTTGCTAAATTTCAATTCACCAAATAGTCATCATCATAAAAAGCTGAAGCTGTAGCAAATAAACAACTACTGATATTTGGAGTACGAATTTAATATTTAATAAATATCTCATTGTCCCAAATATATTTTCATTCTCATGATCGAAATGTATGTATTGCCACATGTTAAATACGTTAGATATGCAAAGAGTTTATCAAGAAATCAAAATGTTTTTGTATCATTTAACATTTGTGCCCTCAATTGGGAATGTTTCTTTCGGGTTCCCAAATTTATCAATTTATTTAAATTGAAATTTTTAAGTAAGCAATAAATTATTATTTATTTTGCTTTCTCTGATTGAAGATTGCGCTGTAATTACATGCAGTGCATTGGCATTCGTGTTTGCCTCGCCTCACAATGTGAGCTATTGCTGTTAATTGATGGCAATGTGTTGCTTATCTGCTCAGCCACCCATTTAAAGTGTGTCAAAGTTGACTTGTGGTTCAAATCCATACCACAATTCATAACATGTGTTTTTTTTTAATAAATACGAGTGCAGCTTAAATAGAACAGCAGCATAACAATTCGCCCATTAAAACCAGGCGACAAGAGATTTTAATTTCATTGTGCCGCTTTCCACCATCATCGAATCGATATGCACATTGGCAGCTTCATAAAGAACAATATAAACAAGAGCCGCATCGAAATATATGAACATAAATATTAACATACGTACTTCAATTATTATCATCGGACGGTTAGACAAGAGTGACAAATTTATGTACGAATTTTGTTTTGGAATGGGCGGGCAACAGCATGTTTTATGTATATATATACAACAAATGAATAATATGGGAGCCCCAAAGAACAAAGAAGTGGGTATTATGATTTGGTAGTGGTTCATATATGTATGGGAACGTGTAATAACAAAGATAAAGAAGAAAATTATAGCATACAAAAATAAACGTACTTTGAGCGTGTTGGTAATAAGAATTTGAGCTACAACTGAAAATGAACTGGTCTGCAAAAATACAAAAATAATTAGAAAGAAACAGATCAGAATAAAATATATTGACAGATAAAACTCGGATTATGTACAAATGCATTAATGTATGTTATTAAATTATTATTAAAAGAGCAATAAAAATATGTTCCTTATAAAATGTTGGACCAGATGTTCTGGCCACGAAGGCGTGCCGCAGCTGTCAAGCGTTCAACTTAACATTGCTTTTCATTTTGCACTCCACAATCGATTCTCCCGAAAGCCAGTTCAAACACATAATTGTGACATCATAGATGTGTCGAGGAATTTGATGTGAATAACTGGCAAGCGGAAATCGAATAGGGAACAGAAAACCCTCAATTTTGTGTGATAAAATATAAGCTGAACAGGGCTTTTAATTCTATATTTACAATAAGAGCATATGGGAGTACAAGGTTTTCAGTTTAAAATAGTTATATAAAACACATTGCATTCGTGTGGAAATCGAATGGGGAATAGCGTACTCACAATATTGGGGCATGAATAACATAATTAAATTTATGTTAAGTAACTAAAGTGGAATATGGTTGCCAATTGCGTAAATATATGTATACATTTTGAATAAATAAGAGTCGAGTATTTACATTTTTTAAGGGGCATATTGCAATATGAACTGATGCCCTCGAACACAATGCAGATGAGGCGTGTGCAGTTTGACTCATATAGTCCTAATTAACCATCTGACAAACCAAGACATCTGGGACTGTCATATTCCCGTTTGCATCGCGATCCCCTTCTCGGCCTTCGATCTCATTTTAGAGCCCGTCCTCGTCAGAGACACTGTTGGAATGTGCACAATGAGATAAGCCAACAGCAGCAGCAACAACAATGACTAACAGTAAACGATAAAAAATTGCACACACGCCACACTCTTCAAATATATACAGATGAAGATGTGCGCCAATGTAAATCCAGTCGAGATACAACAAGACAACAGTATGTCTGTAAGTAAATGAAGTCACTAAAATCCCAAAGAAACCAACAATATGTACTTAAGGTGCTGGGCGAGACTGTGGCTGGATATGGCTCTCAATCGCAGTCTGGCCCTGAAGCTAATGATGATGCTGGGACAACAAGCAAGTTAAGCGACAATTTTAACAAATAAACTACACAGATAAATCCTATGTGAGTACTCCATTGAGTATTCCAACTTAAACTCCGACTCGAATTCACCCTCCACACACAACATTCAGAGTGGGCTTATTTTCTTCCACTGAAAAAGATTTAATAAAATGCAACGTATAAAAAATGACCTTCGCTGGCTGCCAGCGAAAATCGCGCATTTAGATATTAAAAGTGTGGTTAGATACAGTTTTTGTAGGGGTGGTCCGAAGCAAATAATGACATTTTTGGTGACTAATTTGATCCGTAAAAACTAAGTATGCATATTTTTTTGAATCTAAAATCAAAGTATATCATGCGATTTTGATATTTTAGGTATTGTTTATTTGTTTTTAATAAAAATAAATAACTGATCAATTTGTTGTCTTATGTTAATTAAATTTTATTCGTTTTTTTTTTTCATTTCTTTGCTGTCTGTCCTATTTTATTTTATTTTTTAAAAATTACAATGTGAAATTGGTTTATTTCAGCACATGCAGCATAAATTCTTGCTTAACGCCGTTGACATGTTTTCGCAAACTGCTCCAAAAACAACAACAATAAAAACCACTAACAACTTGTTGGTTCACTTAAGGTAGATAAAATATCGAATACGCGCACAACAGCAATGTGCTGCAACATTAAAGTGAATTTGACCGCACAATGCACACAGAACGCAAATAAAAAAGGGGCTAAAAAAAAACTCAGAAAAAAGGCGCACAGTTTTAAACGTGACTGTTACAAAGAATTTCATTTCATTTATCACACACAAATTTTTGCCATTTTGCAGACGTAGCCGAAGTTGACAAAAATTATAATTAAAAATTCGACCTTATTACTCTTGTTACTCTCGTTTGTTGTACAACAGTTTTTCGCGTTTGGTTTTATATTGCAGCTCATTGAAACAAATTCGCGCACATTAAATATGGAAGGCATTGCAGCTGCAACGCGACACTGAACACAAAACCACTTTTTTTTTCATCATGTATTTCCTTTTTTTTTATATATTGAATAGATCCTCGCAGGTATCTATCACGAATGCAAATGCAAATCTGTTTTTCGATTTATTTCGTTTCGGTCTTTGCCGGCTGATCGCGATCTGCGCGTGCCGCTTGTGCATACAACACGCAACCAACTTACGCGCCGGTGTCTCGTTAACTGAACCAACAACAACGCCGGCCGCATGCGTTAAGTGAGCGTGTGTCGCCGTCGACGTTGGCGTCTCTGTCAGCCACTTTGCGCTCAAAACTCCAATAGCATGAAACGAAACTTGTTCTCCCCAATTCACAGCACACTAGCACACACACACACACACAGACACACTTACTCTCTTAGTTGTACTCACAAACACACACTCATACACACTGACGCATGCTGAGCAGAACTTGATGCTCGCATTTTGAGTTTTGTTTATGTCGTGGAACTGTTTTAATGTCAATGTATAGGTTTGTGTCTGTACTTTTTATTTATTTATTTTTTTTTTTTATAGTGCGCTCTGTTTTGTTACCTGCTTGCGCTTTTGTCCTCTTTCTGCCACCTTTTGTCTCTTTACGAGCTTCTGGCCCATTAAGTGGTTGTCTCGTACGCTGAGCATGGGCTGAGTGACTTGCCAGCCGCCCAAATGAGTGGCGCTCTTGACTGTTGTTGTGAGACTCGTAAGAATTCAATGAGCATTACAATTCGCCTTGTTTATTACCACTTTTTTTTTTTAATTTTTTATGTTTGCCTTTTATCTGTTCCTGTTTTTGTTGTGGCATTTTGGCTTATTTGATACGATTTATAAATGCATTTAAATGTTTTTATTTGATTTTTGTGACACTTTACACATTTTTTTTTTTCTTTTCGACTCATGAGTCACGGTCTGGTTGTGGATCATAATGAAGCACTGAAGGATTTATTTCATGAATATATATTAATATACAAGTAGAAATATCACCATGGAAAGGAGATTCTTTATATTTAATATGTGTGATTTTTGAGAGCACAGGTTATGATATACAAATCAATTTAATTAATTTAATTACTTTGTTCTTGGTTTTCCTTTAGGAGTTTTTTTTTAGCTCTTGGAAAGTCGTTGCAAAAAGGCAAATAAATTTGCAAATTTAAACCACAGTTGATTTTAGTTGTAAACTTAAATCATCATGTTTTCTTGTTTTGTCATCCTCACTCACATAATTCTGCAATGCCAACTTTAATCAAAGCCAAAAAAGTATGGAAAACTATTGTTATAAATAAGCCAATTTATACTGCAGTTGGTTTGTCCACTAAGCAAATGAGATATGATATTATGAAATAGCAAAAAGAAGAATGCAAAATAGATTTTCTATTCGCCATTTTACACAGTCATCGTCATCGTTGCAACATGTGGCAAAGTGTGAAAAATTCTTGCAACGAGTTTATTATAAGTATAGATATTTTTTTTTAATTTTAGTCGCTCTGCCAGTGAATCTGTCCACACTTGTGCCGCCGGCAAAGGACGTGCCACAAGTGTATTAAATCCAGACGCGACAGCCCGGCCGACTGAGCTTTGGACGGACAAAGGCGACAAAAGTTTTTTATATCCATTTTGAAGTGTCGCTGAAGAATCTATTTTAAGCGCATAATTTTCACGCTGTCACCTTTTGGGGCATCATTTTTTGTCTTCTTTTTTCGTCTGGTTTCTGGATTTGCTTTGCTTTCTGCATTTTTAAATTGCATTTTAGTCTGAGAGCTCCACAAGAATTGCGATTTCTTGGGTTTGAAGTCTCCTTCACTTCTATTTTTGAACATTTATGAATTAAGATCAATAAAATAAAGCTGAAGAGTTTCCAACACTTGCACCTCAGATTAATCTACATTTACGACTGAATCATCGTCTGTATATTAACGAAAATGTATAATAAATAATGTTTTTAACTTTGCAGTAAAGTTCCTGGTTTTTTGAAAGCAATTCAATTATATTTTAAAGTATCTTTTGGTAGATAAAAAATCTTTTGGCCAATTACAATTATGGTATTTTATATTTGCGAAGCAACGTCAATTAAAGAACATGCCCGTTTTTATATGTCGTTTAATGCCCAAAATGTTTACCAAATATCGTAAAAGGGTAAAACCAATAACAGTTCGGTTAAATAAAATTGGAAAAACGCTGTCAGACAGCCCAAAAAAATGGCAGAAACAAAAAACCATTAAGAATGATGCAGTCAAGTTCGATTGACTACGAGATACCCTGAATATATATATTATATAAAGATACATTTTTCAATATGAAAATAGTTCTTGGACTATAATTTAGTTGTCTGTTATCCGATGTTGATACAATTTTTTCAGTTTTCCAATAAAACGTCAATAAATAAAATATGATAATAGTGAGCCTCTGACATTAAAATTGTGACTTGCATAGCTATAACGACTTGGCTGCTGATATACATATATATCATTTATATACATACATATGTATTGCATGAGGCTGGAGATTCTTCCTTCTTGCATACTTTTGCACAAAACCACTCTAATTTTTTTTACAAACTTGTACTGCGATTGGGGCTTAAAAAAATAGAATACAGTGTATATGAATTGGCTCGAGTTTCGTCCTATTCACATATTAGTTTTGTGTGTGTCTTGTGTTACAATGTGCGAGTGAGTGTGTCTGTGTGTATTTATGTATGTGCCCGCATTTTTAGTACAACCGAACACGTTTGACAATTATACACGGCTACATTTCGTGGCATATTGCTGGACTTTTTTCACACAAAAATAGCAACACAAAAACATCATGTTTACAAAATGCCACATATAGTCAAATACAAAGAGAGCAATGTGTGGTCTTAAATTGATAGCGGGGGCTGGGGTGGTTTATGCACCTGGACTATAGTTACAATCATAGCCAATGTAATCACATAAAGGAACACACGGAAATTCATAGCCAGAGACAGATCCAGACCAAGAGCAGGAGTCAGAGCTAAAAAGCCAAGCCATTTTAGCGTGACAATCAATTGATTTCCCAAGTGGTTGGCGGAAAATATTTGGTCTGTAGTTTTGTGTGCTCTGAAAGCTTCTCTATTTCTTTTAGAATTGTTATCTCTTTTTTTGTGTCATTTTTGACAAGTCTGATGCATTTTGTGATCATTAAATCATTTGCTGTGTGCTGTTTGCGTTTGGTTGATTTAGAGAAATAACATGCCAACAGGACACAAGCTATAAGGGAGCACTATTAGAAAGCATTGTAAATATTGCTAAAATATTTCCAATTATTTTATGTTTTATTTTCGCCACCTTCTTTGTTATTTTAATTGATAATATAATGATAAAAAATGATAAAATCTGATCCGTAAAGTTTTTAAAATGAATGTGATTATCGCGGTTTGTTTCCAGACTACACTGAATAAAAAGCATTGCATACTTTTGGGGTTGTAAGAAAAATAATCAAATTTGAAAACGCCGCTTGAACGACCAACATTTTCTGAAATATTCGATATTATTGTTAACAAAATTTTTAATACATAATTTAAAAACATCAAGCGCTCATAAATCACGGACATTAAGCCACCACTAAAATAGTTCAAACTGCGTATGAGTGATTTATTTAAGAAATTTCAAAAATCGAAATTGATTTCATTGTGCATGTGCTGCATAATAAAATAAGCCAAGCTGAAATCGCGCTGTTGCAACCTCATATTTTACAAGCCAGAACTGACCATAGCACCAAAGCTCTTGGCAAGCTGGCCAGTAGCCAGAGGGCCAAGTGGACTCAAGGACAACGATGAAAAACAGGGCAGCAGCTGCTATAGTTGCCAAGTCCACTGGTCATAAGGGGTTAAATGTGTTAACTGTGTGTGTGTGTGTGTATGTATGTTTGACGTCAATATCGACCACATGTGGTTAAATTATGGCAAATAGAATTGTGTGCAGTGTCAGGGGCCCAAAGGGATACAGTTGGCTTCCAATGTGGCTTCTGCAATTTTAGAGCGCTATTGCCACATTTATTTTGTTATTTTTATAGTTTAACGCGAAATCAATGAGACATATTTCACAGTGCAAAGCAATTGCCTTACCCTCTGGCTGATCACCAACAGGCGAAATAACGCTTTTGTACGACTTAAATGGGCTCAAAATGCCTGCTTTGCGTTAAGTGGAAAAATAATTGGATTCTGAAGTCCGTTTTCTCATCTCTCACCACAGACTTTCTCACGTATTTATTCTTGTTGGAGTCAACTGTATAATCCTCAAAAAGCCCCAAATGAGTCAGATGTACTTCTATAGCAATGCCCAGTCTAAATTTTGTGCAGCAAAGTTTGGCAAATTGCAGTGCAGAGCTCTTTGAGCCCATTTTATTAGCCCGAACATACATTTTGCACACAGCCTTCGGCTTTTAAGTGAACCCCATGACATAACATTGATGTGGCTTATGCATCATTTGTGAGCCGGAGTCTTGACCAAGTCGTCGCATTAGGGAACTATTCAGCACAAACGGCAAGTTCGTCTCTAATTGCAGACGCATTTGATTGACAGGCCTGCAAGTGGCACATCAATCGGCAGCATGTTGATTGAAGACTTGCCAAATGAATCGCAAATTTTGAGGTTTCTTAGTAGCAATTATTAGGTTTGCAGCTATTATCGGAATTGTTTCGAAACTATTGTATTACATTTGTTGATTTTTATATCAACTAAAAGTTAGTTCTTGATATTATGGAAAGAGTTTAAAGAGACAAATTTTAATTTTTACATAAGTATATTTGTTATTATTTAAGTGCAAAGTTGAATACTATAATTGTTTTTTTTTTTTGCCCTTTAATTCATATACACGTTTTCATAATTTTTTTGAAAGCTTATGTCAACGTTTTTATAAATCAATCTTCCTTGTTTTAAGCTTGCATCGACCAAAATCTAAATTTCCTGCTTCTTTTAATATTGAGTAAATTTTATATCTAAATATTTATCTCAATTTTAATAATTTATCACAAAGTTTTAGTTTTTTTTATCATAAGGTAATGAAAAAACGTTAAACGTTAAAAACGTTTCTGATTAGGTTAAAAAAAACTGCAGCACAATATACTCGATTTATATACTTGATTGCTTATTGATATATGTAAACTTCTGCAAATGACATAATCCGCAATTCAAAGCTCTTTTTTCTGATTCTTGATAAAGACTTATTAATAATAAAAGACCTGCTTTTTTTTGGCACTGAAAACTTGTCATAGAACACTTCTCACATTGTGTTGGCCCAATTTTAATTTATTTTCTAGCTGCAAAAACAAAATTTTTATTATATGATTAACTCGAAAAAGGAAACTTGTCAATGACGTAGGTAATTTTTATAATTCTTTCTGACTTGCCACATGGTGCATGCCCGACATAAGAAATGCAGGCAAAATAAAAACAAAATTTAAAACTTAGTGGGATTCGCACGATTTTATAGGAATTTTTCGAGTTAGGCGGAAAAAACTAAACACGGACGAGTTTTTTTTAGTTTTAATTAATCGAAGTGTTCGCTGCGGCTTTGAGAGAGCTGCTTCTGGTTAGTTCTGGGGAGCAGTATTTTAACCAGTTGTTAGCAAAGTTTGTGGACTTGTGTGTGTGTGCGTGTCGGTGTGTGTGTGTGTGTTTTCCTGCTAATTGTTTTAAGTTGCACTTATTTAATCTTTTACGTTTTCTCTGCCGAAAAGTCCCCCGCCCAATGCTCGACTAACTTTGGCAGCTTGTTGAGAAAGTTCTTTAAATTTATTTTGCTCATTTTTTTTGCTTTACTATCACGTTGTTAATTTTTTACTAAAGTTTGCCTTATCAGTTTTTCGTCGGTTGCGACCTGCATGGCAAGCACAATTATGGCGCATGGCACAAAAATTAAAAAAAAAAAAAAAACTCAACGTTGAGCTTAATATTAAAGTTTATTTTTTCTGGCATCATTTCATATTTTAAGAAGAAATAATGGTTACTTTACTAAAGTTTAGTCACAGTGCCTAGGAGAGGGAAACAAGCTTTAATAAATAAAACTAATTAAATTTTGATGGAAATAAAAATATGTTTTATTGAGTGTAAATAATTTGAAATAATACTCAATTTTAAATTTAAACGCATTTAATTTTTGATGCAAAAGATAAAAAGAATTTTATAAATTAATTTTGAATTGTGCATTGTGCTTTTTAAAAAGCAAAGCTATCGCTGAACAAAAAAGAAAGAAAATCTGATTCTGGCGAGAACATTGTAAGCTGGCAGCATGGGATTAGCATGAGTTGTTTTGATGTGGATTTGAATTTTGTAAGATAGATTGTGCCTGGCTCTAAATATAGAAACATTAGCATATGCCTCAATGTACCACAAGTTGGTACAGAGAAAAAACCCATGGGCGTAGCACGTTAAACCCTTAACGCCTGACATCTTAAGCCAACCCTCTTGCTTTTCCACTTAAGTGTCATATTTATGTGAACTTTGTTGCATATATAAATTTCTATGTAGTTGTTCACTTGTTGTTTCTTGCCGGCACACTCAAAAAATAAACGTATTGTTTCGTTTTATGTTGTTGCCTTTTGCTTTTTACTTGCTTTTCCTTGCTTCTGCTTGCTGTGTATTGATTTTGGTGTGACCCTAGCTCGGTTGCCCAAAAAAGTATGCTACCAGAATACACAATATGTGAATTTTATGCGCTTTGATATTTTATACAACCAGATACACATGGACATGGATATATATATCGTATATATATATATATATATATATATGTGTACTTGTATATCCATTGCTTTCACACTCTGTGACATTTTTATGAGACCAAACTTTGTTGCATCAAATTTACGGTGCGTATGAGTAACGACAGCCGTCGCCATCCGACACGACACATTTGTGGCCCAATATTTTGTTGTTATTCGCATTGTTGCTGGCGTTGTTTTGCAAACCAAACTATATGTGTCGTTAAAAGCACACTTGCATTTATTAGGCATCAGCTGAAACCAACCCACAACCCAAACAAAACACCAATCAAACTGCCAACTACCAAGAACAAAAAACACCAAAAATACTAAAGCGAACAATGCAAAAGTAAAGAACATCCAACATTTTTCACATTCTGTGTTGTATTTTTTTTTTTGTTGAGTTCGTTTTTGTTGTTTCTTGGTGTTGTCTTTGACGTGCATAATATAGAAATGTAATAGATTAAAATGTATGTGACAATTTGTATGTGCTTAGAAAACTAAATATTTAAGCAAGCTGATGGAATAAAAACACAATTAAGTGTTCTGTAAATTATTAAAATAAAACTGCTCTGAAGCATTTAAACATTTTTTTGAAGTATCGAACGAACTGCCGATGACATCTGTAGTAATCAGTGTGCTTAGAAATTACAAAATTATTTATGCTTCTTATGATTCTATGCAAAGATCTTCCCACACTTGAATCATTGATTTGATTTTCTCTACAAATTACTTTTTTGAAAAAGTTTACAGCGCTCTTCCACTTTGCAAATATAATTGCATAAAAATTACGCCAGCACGCACAGAGACAATCAGACACTCGCACACCTACTCACACAAAGCACACCCACACCCACATTCACATTCACACACACACACACACCCACACGGACACATGAATAGGACCCTCGACAGAATAAAGTGGAGATAATGCTTGAACTGCTGAAGCTAAAACAAATTGGAGACCATACAAATTAAAACCGACAAAAAGTCACGGTCTCCAAGTCCCGAAAGTCAGTTGAAATTCTCGGAAGAAAATTCACCCGCAAGCAAAATGCAAAATTATAAAAATATAATAGCAGAAATGTGAATGAGGAAGTAAATTAAGGTCGGGATAGACTTACCGTCATATATTCATCCAGACGATGCTTCCAATTGTCAGATCTATCGATTAGATTGTTCCATTGCTCGGAAAGTTTGCTAACCTCGCGACGAATGCTGCGTGTCAGCTCCCGGCTCTGTTCCTCGGCGGTCATGTAACGGGAATCGGAGTCATGGGGGGCTGTAAGGACACCGTGAGTGAATATGTGTGTAGGTAAATACAGCGTAAAAAAGTTACAAAAAATATTGACTCAGCGAGAGGCAGACACGTTCTCTTTAGGCAAGCAAAAACAATAATTGCACCTGCTATAAAATTTGGTAGGCTCCCCTACTACCACCCCCCCCACATAGCTCCCACATTTTGTGCTGTGGCACGTAACGTAAGGGCGCACTCAACTTTATGAATTAGAGATGATATTATGGTTATGCTGACTATAGATGTTGGGTGATTTGGGGGTGTGGGCAGTGGAGCGAGTTTGATTATGTTGATTGCACACCGTGATTAAATTTGCAATAAAATGAACTAAGATTGTCTCAAGTTTTGCAATTGTCGCAAGTTCATCAATGTTCGAGAAAAAGCCCGTGAGATAAGTCAATGTCAAATTTAGGAGCAAGGAGAAAGAGTTGATTTTCACTCAGATTAAGTGCTTATTATTTCGATTCAAAAAAATATGACAAAGATCAAATAAAACTAAGCTTATCAAGATCAAATCGAACGTCGATGAGACGGCAACCAGGACTGAAAAAAAACACACAATAGAAGTGTCATGAAACATGAAAGACAGCGTGACATGCAGGTTGAGGAATGATGCAAGAGAAAAGTGAGAGAGATAGAGAGAGAGAGAGAGAGAGAGAGAGAGAGAGAAGAGAGTGACAAGTGACAGTAAACAGAGCTGGTGTGGTTCTGAGGGCACAACAGTGACACCGAGAAGTATGACAACAACAGTGGCTTCGTTGGCAGCGCATCAGCATCGATGAATGTCAGGAGCCGTTGGCTTAATCTGAATTTAATTTAATGCACGAACGGAGCCGGACAACAATTGGTATGGACCGAACCGGAGGCGAAGCTTGTCGCCCATTCAATATCATGGTAATATAATGGCGAATATCACAACCGAAATGCTCAAATCCTGAAATACTTTCGAGGACGCGTCCAGTTTTGCAATTTGAGATTGAGTTTATCGCATAGATGTTTTCTTCTCTTTGCGCTTCCCACTAACTGACACACTGACAAACTGACGGAGTGACAGTCGGATGAAAATGTAAAATTTATAGTACTGAAGGAGATGGAGACAAACGGCTGGAAAACTTTTTCTTTTGCCTTTAATTTATATTTGACATTTTTCTCACTTGCACATTTTTGAAAAACAAAATATTTTTATAACTGCAAAAAGGCAAATATTCATCATATCATATTATGAAACTATCATTATAAATATTAGTACCACAACTTAAAAAAGTTGAAGTAGTGAAATTGACATTTTTAATAATATTTTAATATTTCTGATACGACCATGCTGAAGGAGTTTTTTTTTAAAGCTGTACATATAAAATTAATCATTTGCAAGTATATATTATAAAAGAACAAATTTATAAATGCTTAACGAATGCTCGAATGTGCAATGAGGTTATTGACAAATTTAATTTATAGTGTTTTTTTTTTACTGAAGGAAAATATTACAGGGCTGAAGCCTACTATAAAAGTTTAAATAAACTTAAAGTCGTAAATGTTTCAACCTTTAATTGAAAATGATAATAAATTAATAATGTCGTTAAAAAATTAACAAAACAAAAAATTAAATAGCTTCGGCACAAAAAATTTGTAATTTTAATAATATGTAGAATATCTGGAGATATACGAAATTATTTGTAATATGTGGCTTTATAATGAAATTAATTCAAAATTATTATATGAAAATACTGTTTAAACGCATTTAGGTAGTTTAATAAAATTTTTAGGAGGCCAACACAGATTTGTTTCAGTAAACATTTAATTCTACGCACACCAGCAAACCGCAGATGAAATATTATTGGGAAAAATCTCATGCTAGACAAAGGCTGAAATCCAAATTCGGCCCAATAATACCCAGCTTAGCGAGATACACACACAGACACACACACACACACACACACACACACACATACATCCACAAGCAAAAATAGATGGAGCAAATGTTGATGGGTTGATAGTTGGCACTAATATGGCACTAATCGCACTAATTGCTTTGGATGCAATTATCGTTGACGCCTGCTGTTGGCAGGGTGTGGCAATTGGCGATCAGTCGCCGTTTTGTGAATGCTGTAAATGAAAACAACAACCAAGCCAATGGCAACCTTCATCCAAATTGTTGGCTATAGTTAAAAATAACTAAGCCCTAAATACACCGATATAAAGAAGGGAAATGCAATCCAACAAAATCAATTGGCAATTCCGCACCAGCCGCACAGCAGTTATCTACTTTAGGCACCTCACGTGCCCCAAACTTAATGGATGCTTCTCTTTTCATGTGGTTGTGTGAATGTAAGGGTGAGTGTGTGAGGATTTGGGGTGTGTGTGCTTTAGTGGTTTGGTAAACTGTTTAGCTTGTAGGGCCAGTGCTCAATCGAGTTCTTAGTCGTACATGTTGGCCTGCTGTTTGATTTTCAGATTTGCCATACAAATTGAGAGCGCAGTGAATGGCATTTGTTAAATGTAGATGATTTGTTTGGCTACTGTTAGAATGGAATAAAAAGGTTACCAAAAAAAGAGACAGAGGGGAAGAGAGAAACTAAGTGAAATAGGACGTATTGCTAGATTATTTAAAATTTTAAGGCTGACCCAAATTAACTTTAAATAGTTGAATATTCATTGTCGATTTTGTGGTCAAAGTTAATGTGCAAGGATGGAGAAGGGAAGTGGGGGTGGGTGTGGGTGTGGCTTGCTATATGCCATATATACAAAATAATTTAATAGTATGCCGTAAAACTTACTCTCCGTATCGCTGGTATCCGAAATGGGCGCCTCGCTGGCAATATACTGACGACCGCTCGTTAAATTGCTCTCAACAATTGGGCGTTTATCCTCCAGCTGACGACGAAAAGCTTTATGATCATCCTGCAAGTGGAGACAGGACACAAAAGAAATGAGATTTAGTTGGTTTAAATTATTTTGCTTGTGCAAATCAAATAAAACGTTATAACCACCCTATACATATATATATACTAAAGTTGTCAATGCTGCAAAGGATTTATTTTTTTTTGTGGTCAAATCTGATACAGCCACAAATAATACAAGTTCTGCTGCTGGCCTCCATAAACCATTTGCTGTACATATATAAACTACTATTGTAATTGCTTTCCAACTAAGAAAGACCCAAAATAAAAACAAGAGTTTATAGTGGCTCTCCCCAATAAAATAGCATGAAAAACTCACAATAAATTTCGTATTTAATGCATTTAGTGTAAAAATACACATAAAAAAGATTTCAACAATACTCGCCAAAGGCAGCGAATCAAATGAAAGGCAATACAAAATACAAGTAAAATTCCTTTCAGAGTTTGTTAGGGCTTAAACTGAAAAGTTGGGTTTACTCGTTACTTCACTCTCCACTCTGCACAAGCCGAAATGTAAATGTCCAGCAGACCGTATCTTAGTGGCAGGCAATAGATTTTCAGAGCCTGCCAAGGACCAAGGGTGAAAGTTGCACCATTTTTATGCTAAGCTCATGGCGGGACTGCGTTCTGTGGTAAGTAAAATTCAAGTGGTGCACGCTGTGCTAGACACCGTTTCCCCATTTTCAACAGGGCAGGCTATAACTGGCTGCTGTTGTTGCTGTTAATGCGGACAGGACACAGCTTCCTCTGGTATTTCTACTTCTGGGTTCTTTTTCTGCCTTAACAAGTCCTTAAGTGATTTCGGGCATACATACATGACACAGATGTGCTGCAAGTGGCAAGGTGGGACTTTCAAGTCAACAACGCAATTCGGTCAAGTTGGCCAGTTATATAGACTTGAGCACCAGGCACGACTCGAATCGATGGCTGACTTCGCATAAAAAACCAAACCGAATTCAATGTATAAATCACATTTCTAATGAGGCTATAAAAACATTGACGCAGAATCTGCAGAATTATTTAATGGATACATTCCTGTATTGAGTGTGACTCAAATCGCATTGATAATCCCTTGTATTGAGGTTTATTTTCCGATTTATTTTCTTTCCTAATTAAATTGAATTGTTTCTCTACACTTAACTGTTTAAATGCAACTGACTAAGTACTTCTTTCTAAATGTAAATGCTTGCCTTGGCCTTAATAATAGTTTGTCTTTTTGTTGAATTTCCAAGTGTACACATATTTAAAAAGCAGCCGAAAACATTATCATATTAGAAGGTGTAGTTAAACTCTAAAGATAAGTTTGGTGAATGGGATATGTGTAAGCCAATATGTATATAGGTATTCTCATTTAGTTCCTTGTAATGATGTAGTAGTGATGTAATAATGAGTGAACATATTTAAATAACATTAGTCTTTAAGAAATTACTAAACTACTAAGCATGCACCCATTTTGAACTTAAGCATCTTTTTTCATAGTGTAATTGTGCAATCATATTAACATCTCTGTTTTCTGTTACCATTGATTAGGAATAAAATGCAATTGCAATCTGATAAATTGAGTTTACTCTATTTGTGCATAATACTCACTTTGATATACCAACTAACCATTATAGTGCGGCGCTGAATGCGGAATTCTTAGTTATCTCGCTGACTCTGAATAAAGCGTGCGAGCGATTTGCCATACAAATAATTATGGCAAAATATTTGTTCGAGCTTGAATAATGTCAGCCACAC
Organism: Drosophila melanosoma; assembly: GCA_035042045.1. NCBI lineage: Eukaryota > Metazoa > Arthropoda > Insecta > Diptera > Drosophilidae > Drosophila > Drosophila melanosoma. The sequence continues at coordinate 3,314,929 of JAWNLY010000048.1, forward strand.
AAAATGGGCCTGCCAAGCACTTTATGCGCCATTAAATCACGGAGACCCTTCATACCAACACACACAGCGAGGCGAAAAATTACAAATTGTGCTAGAAAATGGCACCAAAAATGCCAGCGCTCGGCAATTGTATCAAAAAAAGAAAAAAAAAAAGGAAAAACCTTCCACACAATTAGTTGAGTAGAGCAAATTGAGGTGCAGCCAGTTTTATGACTATGAGAAAGGTTAAAATTGGGTCGATGGCAGCACACAAAAAAACAGCAGAAGGCAGCAATAATAGCAGCAAAAAACCTCATGATGAGCATCAACTGCAGTGTGAACTTTGTCCTTTAACTGAGGACATGCTTATTACAAATACTACACATAATTGCCGAGGACCTGGCTGACCCACTGGGCACTGAACAGCTACTACAAGCCAGAAAGCCCGCATGCAACAAAAGGGGAACTAAATTAATAATTAAAATTAAATCTAACTCTAATTTTACTACTCTATATTCTCTTAGTGTAAAATCGGATGTCTAATGCCTAATAAGATTATATATATATATATAATAATAATATAATTAAACAAAATTATCACATCAAATATGTCATGGTTTAATCTTGGAAGACTCTATTTAAATTATTCACAAGAAGAATACTTCATCTTAAATTATGGGCTTTTGGGGACGGGAGTGGGCGTGGCTAAGAATATTATAGAGAACGTTACTAGCAATCTTCCTTTCAAGTTTGGAAACTTTAGGTATTAAATTTCGACAGATATAGGCTTTTATTGTTTTTGGAGCGGATTTAGGCTTGTTCCAAAATGTTTATTTTTTTTACGGATTATTTAAGGATAATATTAGCAATATCCCTTTCAAATTTGGTTGCTTTGACCTTGTATTTTATATGTTCTTCCCAATTAATACTGACAGGTTTATCGGTTTGGTAGGCGGAGTGGACATCTAATCTAATATGGTGATTTTAGGGAGTGGCATATGCCGACATTTCAAGGACCATCAACCTTTCAACCAAATTTGGTGACGTAATCATCTTATTGTAATTAATATCACGAAGCAAATTGTATATATGATGTATTTCACGAACTGTCTTCGACGAAAATATTAATATATTATGTTTAAAATACTCACTAATGGCATCTCTGTTAACACAAATCGATCGGACCATTCTTATTTTTCTAGAATTTTTTAATTTATAATAAGAATAATCCTTAAGACAAAATTATTTTATATATAAGAAAGCTTTTAAAACATTTTGCACTTATTTTTTTAATGATTTGAATTCGATTTACAAATAAAATTAATTGGATATTAGAGCAAACCAAGGTTAACATTCATGAATTATCTAATTATATTTAATTTAAACTTACCAACTGCTTTTGAAGACTAGCCGCATCGCCGCGTACTGGACCCAAGCCCAGGGTGCTCAACTCTGTATCCTTGCGAATGACCCATTCGGTTAGTTCGCGGAGTGACAAAAGCAGCGCATTCCAGTGCTCCGAATTTGACTCCAAACGGTTTCTGGAAGCAAAGGCAAAGAACAGGGGATGGGATAAGGTCGCTGACAAGTATGCTACAAATGGCAAATATAAGCGTTATGATAATATTAAATTTAATTTGGCACTTTACTCCACAGGCAAGCAGCTGTGTTGATTATCAAGGAGCATCGCCACGACCGCATGATGCCAGCGACAATTTGTCTACTTCCGCTCCTTTTGCTGTGGGTGGGGGTGGGGTTTGAGGTGTGGTGGGACGTCTGTTTAATAAACCCTCCGTTGCCGTGCCCGAGGGTCGCGCTCGACCCAAGTGGCTTTCGTCTATGCTGAATTTGAGCTGCCGCTATAATTGTAAGACGCCATTTGACATTTTATTCTTATTTTATATGGCCAAAACCTTCTGCCATATCGTTGCCATTTTTTTGGCCCCATTGTATATGAGTGGTGGCTGGGTGGGGAGGGGTTGGGTTCAAGAATTCTGAAAAATCTGAATCCACTCCTACTTGCTATAACAATAGTTATCGCTTTGTGCTGTTATCTTTGTTCAAATTCCTTGGCTCGTTTTCCTTATTATTATTATTATTTTTCTAGTTCGCCTTCGCTTTTAATTAAGGACTGAACAGAAGTCGTAGTTTTGTACATTTGGGCTGCTGCTCAATTGACGCCAGTTTTGGCATTTCCCTATTCAAATAATGAATGGAATAACTTTTCACGAAAATATGACAGTGAAATGAGATGTATTCAACAATTCTTGTATTTCTCATTATCTCTGTTGTTTTCATATAATTAATATTTTTTTTTGCATTGTACTTATACCCACATCAGTTTTTTCTTTTTCTTTTTGCTAATCGTTTGGAAATGTCTTGTCAGATTTTTTTACTTGTAAATATTATTTTTATTTTTGACAGCTTTTGTCCCTGACTTAGGGAAACACATTTTGTTGGCAAATGGTCTGGCTCAGGTGGAAAATGTCAACTCGAAAGTTATTTTGCTCTCTTTGTACTTTACGGAAAGCAGATATATTTATTTAAAATAACAAAAACATTTAAATTCTTAAGCGAATTTTTTAACATTTTTGAAAAGTTACCGTATTTAAGTAAATTCACTTTCTTAGCTTAAACTTTAGACAGCTTAAGTCCAAGGATACGCTTTATTAGTCTTTTCATTTAATCTTAAATACTTTTTAAGATAAGACATCGACCACTCCACAGATATGCTTATTGCATATTTTAAATATTTCAAACAATCTAACGTAAGCCAAGATTATTTCGTAATAATTTAAGTCGTAGCTAAAAAATGCTTTAGAATATTTTAATTGGATTGGGGGAAATTAAAGCGTTGTATTCATTTTGTAGCCTTGTTTTGTGTTCATCATTTATTTATAACAGAAATGGAAATAAATATTACAATTTTGCAGAACTGTCAGTGCTTAATACATTGATTGAGTATTGTAATACTTTCGTATCTATCATTTCAACTGGCTTTCGTCTTGCAATATGTATTTCAACCCTCATAATTTTCGGCTTCCGCCCGTTCTGAGTTTCCCAAATGTAATTTAAGACAAGCCACACACATCGCAACCTTCGCATATGACATCACCCACATGGATTTTATATATAGTATATCACGTGGGTTCATCAATCTTCGCGCAACTCAAGACGGCAATCAGCAGTGGCAGCCAAAAGAATATGGAACACCTGTAGATGCCACAAAAAACATAAAACCAACTCGGCAAAAGTTAAGTTTGACTGTGGCAAGGATCTGGGAGAATGCGGAAAGATGGACAAAAGTTCAAAGCCAAGAGCTATGTACATAAATGACCCAAGGCGATTGTCCAAGTGTTTCGGCTAATACACACTAGTCAGCTTAGCTTTGCTTCGAGAGCAAAACTTTTCAAGTGCTGTCCAAAATATTTCACTGGAATTTATAAGATAGCAAATCTTCGGCAGTTGGGCAAACAACAAGTGGAGAAAAGGCAAACAAAGTCAACCAACAAAACAAATGCCAACAACAATTTTCAAAGTGCACAAACTAAGCTAACGGAAATATGCCAAAACGCCAACAATGAACATAAATAGAAAGCGTCCACAAACTGACAAGGAATAATCGTTAAAACTTGGCGGCCAACAAAAAAACGCGTCACAGAATCGCTGCTGAGCGTGGCCAAACATTTTGGGTACAGTTAAGGTGTCACTCGTTCGCTCTTGTGGCCTAATTGAAAAGCGCTCCGATATGACGATATGACGTTCAATCTGGTTGCCTACTTTTGTGCGCATCCACAGCCCCTGACTTGGTCACATAATTGTCATTTATATTCATTTTGCCTTCGCTGGTTTTTCAACGCTTTTTGCGTGTCATCATCATTATTCATTTTACACACCTCACCGCCCTCTTTCTGCACCAGCCCCGCTGAGCGAGTAAACATCGTCGACTGCCTGACTTTGGCTCAAATCGGCACCAGCATCATCATCATCATAATCATCATCTTCAGCTTCTGTCCATCGCCAGCATCAATATAAACAAGCGGACAATATTTGTATACGCTGGTCTGCTTTATTTATGAATTGTGGAAATTACAAACATTGGACCAGGGAAAAAGCCAACGCGTTTTTACCCTGGATTTCATCGTGGTGCTGGCTGGAGCTGCTGTCAGTATTGTGGCACATCAAAACAGTGACACAGTGCTGTGCTGGGTGGGTCGTTGTCGGTTCAGTCGGTTCCGGCACTTTTCACGCTCTTCGCTTATATTGATTTTCATCAGCCACCTTCCCAAACTGTTTGAAGGGCTCTTCGCGCTTACATCAAGCTTTCCGAATGGGTGGAGAGTTATCTGCTGTGTTGTGTTGGGTGGTGTTGGGTGGTGTTGAGTTCCGCCTGGCACCACCGAATGGGAACCCTCCTCTTGGCTGGTTTGTTTATGCTGCTATTTTCGCATTTTCAATAACACAAAGTCTTTTAACCCAGCTGCTGTGGCGCACAACTTGAGTTTTGAATTTGGTTTCATTAACGCTTTAGCTCGCAAGGCATTTACACGGAGTACGCAACTTGGAACTGGCAACTGTTTCCAGCTTGTTAAGTGGTTGCCTCTCCAAAACCCAAATTCAAGTTAACGATGAGTAATTCGTACATCAAGTTCATGCAAGAGAAATATCAAATGGATACCAAATTTCCTACGATTTTTTTTTAATTTAAACTTTTAACTCGAGGAACTTGTCTTATTGGTATTGCAAATAATAATCCACCGCTCAAAGCACTTTAATTAGCACACACATTTCCCTTCTGATTATTTTATTTTTAATTGATTGCCCATTTTATATAAATGTTTATAACTTGAATGAAATATAATCTTTTGCGCATTGTTTCACTTTGTTCCCTTATCATGATTTGCATGGCCTGGTTAAAATGCGAACTTTGTTCTTTGTTCCAAAGGCGGTACTCAATAGCAAACCCCTTTAAAAATAGCAACAGTAACGTAGAACAACAACCGGCAAAGCCACTTGAACACATTCGGATGTGGTTTGAGCACAGTCACCATCGTCATCATTATCATCAGCATCAGCATCAGCATCAGCATACGGCTGGATACAGGGATACATACTAAATACGCAAAAGCATTCTGACAGATTGCAGGAACAACAACGGGAATGTGGAAAAGTCTGAGGTAAAAAGCACTTACCTGATTGCAATACTTTTCGATTTTAAATTATTCCAACGTTGATTCATTTCATCCAAGCGACGCTGCAACATAACCGCGTCCTCTTGTGAGGTGAGCGAACCCAAAAGTTTGCGGCCGGTGCCATCGAGACGATCATAAACAACGCGATGGGTTTCAATTTCCGATTGTAGATCCTGCAACGGCAAAAACACACAAAACAGAACAATTTATAAAGTTGAAAAGGTTGAGCTTGCAAAACCATATAAAACAGGAAAAAAATTTTATATATATAAAAATAAACATACCGTAGAAATGCTAATAAATGAGTGTATGTGAAATTTATTCAAAAGTGCGCGACCTCCTCGGCAGCTGGCAAGAATTTGAATTTGAATTTCAAAATTAATATTGCTGCCAAAAACAACCCATTTTGTGGGTATGTACGTATTTCAAAATTGTGATATGCAAAGCGGTTGCAAACATTTTCAACAAAGCAATCTCAACAGTGGCGGCAATGCACCGCTCCACTTCACTGTAGACATGTGGATAGGAGAGGAAACTGGGGGGGGGGTTGAATTAAACGTCTGCCATTTAAAGCAACAAGCAGTCCATGAAATTGCCGAGTATACTATCAATAAGCCCGCACGGCGCTAAAGGCCATCTCCGCACCACCTTTGTGTCCATTCTCCACGTCCACGTGCTCTTTTCACGGCACTGTTGAATTCGAGTGATAACTTTTTATATGCCCCGCTGCACTGTCCCATATGCGTCCCATATTGTCGCTTTGCAATTATTAACCGCAGGTAGCCTCACCCCCCCTACCCAACCTTTAAAAGCTGCCCCATCCTAGTAGTCCACGAACTGACTAGAATACAAGCAGCGGCTGTGGCTGTGGCTGTGTCTGCGTCTGCGTCTCATTTCTGGCTGCCAGTGGCATCTGTGTTGTGGCAGGTGTTTTATTTGTCAACCCGCTTGGCAAAGGCTTAAAAATGTTTCATCTCTTGTTTTGCTTGTTTTGTGTTATGTGTTTGGCTTGGACCCAAAAACCCAAAAAAATGTGCACAGTTATTTGCTGTGGTTTTCTTGGTTAAGTCACCCACAAAATACATGCACACATACGAGTACAGTCAAAATAACAGTAAATGTGTTTGTGTGTGAATTTTAAGACAGGCCGTAAAGAGTTTAAGGGCTTTAACTTTGATGTGGCATGAAAATAGTGTTACCTCCATAAAGAAGTTTTTAAGGTAAACCAAAGGAAAAACCTCTAATTAAAATTTAATTCAATAAATGTATTTCTTTGAATTATTTTTACACGCTTTTTAATAAAACAATTTTACCATTCTTAATGCAATTAGTGTGTAATGATAAAAGAAAATATTTCTAAAAATTAGTAATGCAAACCTTTACTTTGATCCCCTCTAAAATTCAGAAAACATATATTGCAAAGTATTCTCTCGATTGCTATGTTATACTTAGCTGATATTTGCTTTAATTATCTCTGCTTCAAATAACCCATGAGGAAATAACCCATCGCAGGAAATGGGCCATTCCATTGACTATGTTTATTTTAAGCGTTTCAATTGTCCAATTGGAAAAAATTCGATCACAGTTGGAGCTTGTCACATGGAAGTGCCATGGCAACGAGTTTGGCTAATTGAATTAGGAAATCAATCACACAAAACGTGCCAAATAAACTAATTAAAAGAGGAATTAGTGGTACATATAAAAATAGCTCCGCAGGAAATGGCTTCTAAAATAATGCGTAGCAAAGAGTGTGTGAGTAGGTATGTGTGTGTGTGTGTGTGTGTGTGTTAGCCAATTAAACCTTCATTAGAGGGCCAATGGCGTTTGTTGTGTGTAAACAATGGATAAAATATAGAAAGAAAGCGAGCAAATTAATAAACCCAAGCAAAGGGCATACTACTCGACATTTTCTCTTTTTTTTTTCTTTTTTTTTTTGCTATGATGCTGTGCGAAACGAGAGGACAATTAATTTGGCTTATGCATGTCACATAAATACCCGCCCACGCATGACTGAACGCACACACACACACACACACACACACAAACAGAGCAATTCAATTAATGCTAAAAAATTGTTTATACGCCAATAAAGCGGAAATGAGCGTAGCGAGCGAAGGGCGCCGAAGGAAGAAAAAGTCGCAAAAAACAAACAGCAAAAAAAAGAGCGTTTTTAATGAGCAGTCAGCGTCTCAGCAGTGTTAGTTGGGTGGCTGGGTGTGTGAGTGTGTGTTTGTTACAGGCGGTTACATATTACCATCCAGGCATATATGAAAAGCCGATTTAATCAATTAAAACCAGAAAATGCCAATGCCACGGCGGCGTCTCCACTAACAGCACTTTGTCGCGCTGCACTTGGTCATTATCCTGGCTGCCTTTCACGTCGCTCTCCTAACCATACCCCTACAACGCCTAATACTTCTAATATGTACGCTGAAAGACCTCAATTTCTTGCACATACACAAACACAAAAACTCATAAGCAGTACTTTATATATGGCCAGAGCTTAATCTCCTGTCCATATTCACATTATTAGCGTCGGGCATTTTTAAGAGCACTTCGTGGTAATCCCTTCAGGAATAATTCAAGAATCACTAAATCATCTATTACATGTACGTGTAGATAATTACTACATCACGATTTATTGGTGTGTCTGTGTTTAGAAAGTGAATGCATTTTGCAGTTTTAAGCTCCAATTAAGTAAATGTGCCACTCGTCTACCAACTGATCCCTAAAATCTTAGTTAAATGCCACATGATCTTTGTTGGTGCCAATTATGAGTTCAATTCACACAGTTGGCACTCTAAAGATATTTATTCGTTAAAATAAATTAATTTGTTTACATGCATACATCGAAACGTATATATATTGTCTTTTAAATTATTATTATTATTATTATTAACGAGTATTTATTTGATATTATTTTTACCACCTGTTTACAAATGATGGCTTATTTTATATATATATATATAAAAAAAAACAATAAACAAATAACCTTTTCCAAAAAGTGTCAAACACATGAATAAAAATTTCAGGAAAATTCTTTATTGTAGTTGGTAACTCTATAAATATTTTGAAAATCCCTTCGAGGTCCATATGTTTTCAATTTAACTTAGATTTCAGGCTTGCAAAATAAATACACACACATTTTTTTGAAATGTAATCTATTGGAGTTATAGCGGAAACTCAATGCCAAAATTCGAAGATAACAAACACAATTTTCAATTCAAAAATGCTCTAAACAGTATACTTTAAGTATTGGAAAAAAAATTTACTCAGCTCCATAAATTCCGCATTTAATGGTGACTAAAATTGCAACATAAATCCATAGAATTAAGAGCATATAAATTATGCAAATGCCCGGCGTATTTTGCATACATTTGCAGGGCGACCACGGAGCGTATGATAAATATTGGCTTGTACGCCTGCTGAAAATAAACTTGACAAGATGGCACTAAATGCTTATAGGAAATGTCAACATGAATTTAAAATCAAATTTTTGAGTTAGCCAAAAATACCTCTGGGTGTTCCTCCGTCATAAATAATAGCGCAGCATATCAGCCAAACAGAGAATAACAACAACAGCCAACGATGGGTGCGAAGCGCAAAAAAAAAAAAACATCAAGAAACACCAGCGGAACAAATATAAATAAAATGGAAATACGTTTATAACGCGCTCATAAATATATTAGAGGTACATAATAAACACATCAGCAATTGATGTCTACTGAGGCAGTGACGAATGTTTAACAATGCTGGCCAGGCACGCAACCCCCACTCAAGCTCAAGACTCAAACATCAACGTCGAATTGTCAAGTAGGGCAAGCCAGAGGCGCTTATGTGGCAGTGACAGCCATGCCCTTGCCACCCCAACACGACTGAAAAACAAAAGCTGCAACAAATTTAAATATGCCCCAATGAGGTCGCATTCCCCAGTGACTGTGTCACCCCCTAAAAACACCCACACCCACACCCACACCCACACCCACCTCCCTCTCAGGCCCAGCATGTGCTTATCTTGATGTAGCATTTAAATATTTTAGTCAGCCGCCTGTTTACATGCGTGTAAATCCTTTATGGGCAACTTTAGCTTTCATTGCCAACAACATGACGAAAGGAAGAATGAACTGAAATTTGATTTTCATCGAACGACCAAATGTTTACAAGTTGTTTGCTTACCGTTTTCAGGCTTATTTGATTATTTTTATTTCACGTCTTACCTTTTCTTGGATGAGTTACGACAGTAGAAATATTATTTGACTGTGTGCGTATGAAAAGGGTGTTTAATGTTATTTATTATTGGAAAGAATTCATCATTTCTCCATTTTGACAATCCAAAATACCTCAATTTATAATGTAAAAAACATAAAAACGTTTATAAAACAAAACTTTTTGACTTCATCACAATTCATAATTTAAAAACTTTCTCGATTTTATTCTTAAGTTGACTAGCATATTGAAATCACGTTCTAGCTTAAGCTCGAATACATTTTGATCAATGTTCAATTAATTTTAAATTATCAACTGTTTTATGGTAATACATATTATCTTTACCTTGTACTTTACTAATCAGAGAATCAGCTTGAAGTATGAAAAGCACAAGCGACTTCCCAGCTAAATGCAAAAACTTAAATTTAAAATTTATAATCTTAAGGAATGTCTGGATAAGAGAGTGCGGGAAAAATAAATCAAAATGTTAGCTGGTTCCATTGAAAAAAATGAGAACTAAAATTTGGAATTTACTTTCATGCCATAAAAACTACACTGCATTTATCCTTGACTTATCTCGAAGCCTTACGCTGCACTGAGCAAGGACAGCACACACACAACACACAAATATAAGCACACACGAACACACATTCTTAACCGGTTAACAAACTTCATTTGGCAGGTATATCCAGATACCCAGAAACCAAAGCAAAATCAAAATGCTACATCAGCTACTCAGTCAAAAAAAAAAAAGCCAAACTGGAGTAAGTCGGCTTGAATGTGGGTTTATTGGCAGATGCAAAATTTTGATGATTTCCACACACATTTTACAGCGGATTGTTGCCCCGAACTTTATTTAGTTGAGCAGAAGCAGTAGAGTTCCCTTGACTCTTTAGTGTTGCAATTCACAATGAGACCTCTTTTTTCGGAATTGACACTCGACATCCTTTGGCTTCGTTTTGTTCATAGTGATTTTGATAATGCTTACAACGTGAACTTGCCTCATGTTTCCTTGCTACTCAGCATGATTCTTGAGTTGATTCGCATTCATTGTTTTCAACTAGTTGTTGCCTTGTCTATTTTGTGCCGTTTCGCTGTTAATTTAATAATTCTGCTTAAGTGTGTGGCAAGTTTAATAGTGGCAATAGTAGCATGACAACAACACATATTTTATATCTATGGTAATTCTTTAATTTTACATTTACATTCTTATCCACTTTGATTCGTAAATGTCCAACTCTAAGGTATCAGATTACTGCAAGTAAGAAGCTTAGTGGGTCTAGCGCAATCCTCAATGAAATGTCCACATCGTCCAGTTCCGCTTATGTTTTACTTTTGACCAGACCCGTCTTTCGTGACATGCCACACACACACACACACACACACACACAACCCTTTGTCCCGGTGTTTTTTATTGTCTATTTCAGCCTGCAGGTAACCTCTGGTAAGCTCAGGTGACTTCAGTTTTTGTCTTTGTCTGTACCTCAGTGTATCGCAATTGCCATATTTCTCCTGCCCCAAGGCTTTGCTCCTCTTGCTCAGCTCGTCAACACCATAGCCTGCATATTGTTACACGTATTTGCCTTTGACTTGAACCGAACCGAACCGTAACACACAAAAAAGAAAAGAAAATGCTAAAACAAAAAACTAAAAAAAAAAAAACAAATAAAAAATAACTACAAACAAAACAAGCGGTGCCATTATTTTTTGTGAGGCTTGCACATACGCCCGGGCACCTTGGCTAGATCCCCGCACCGGGATCCGGTCATAGTCAAAGCCATTGTTGTTCATGTTGTTCTTATGTAGTCCTTGCAGCCTGTCGGCTGACTGCGAGTCGGCTATTAACCCAAATCCCCAGAGTGGCAGTTGTTGTGTTTTTCAATGTGTCTACCTCGCTGACTTTAGCGGAAAGTTCAACGGCAGCGCCAATGAATAAACTTTTTTTGTGTTTTGTTTAATGCATATTAATCATACGCCATGTTGCTGCCTGCATTTCAATTGGCCAGCTGTGCGACAATTTCAATGCAAATATTTTCCAGTCAAATTAATTAATTAATTTTCATTTATTTTCGGCTTGCGCTTTGGCAGAGTGGTTTTTAAATGTCTCTTTAAGCCGCTTCAAATAACACATCCCATAGAAAAAGCAAATCAAGAATGAAGAGCATATGAAAACTGCATAACAAAACCATTGTACAAATATTTTTTAATTAAAACTTTTTACACGCTTCTACAAAATAAAACGCAAAACGAGTTGAGCAACAAAAATGTTGTTTGATATTTTCATAAATTTGGCGCAGGTGGGGATTTGGGAGCTCATGTTTAAGCACGAAGAGATGTTTATCAATCCACTAGGTAATAATATACTAGTTAGGCTAGGACTCAAGGCTATCTTGTACAACATAGTTTCACTTAATTTAAGCCGGAAGATGGAATTTAAATATAGTCGTTACGTTTGTAATAAGATTCCGACTTAATCTGTCTAATTAATGGCACAGTTTTACAATTTTTTTTAATACATAGTAGAAGCGTTCGTCATAAATCATCAATATAAATAATTCCTGAATAAATAATCAATTTATTTGCAAAAATGGTTCAACCAAACTCAGTAGTTACACTTATAATAAAAATACTTTTATTATTATTATAAACTGAAGCATAGTAATTATTTTTATTATTTCGATTCCTCTTACAAAGTTTTGAATAAATCATTCCGACTTTCCAGTCTGGATTTCAACTTACGTTGATTATCTTATAATTATGCTCTCATCGTATTATATAATTATATTGAGCTTCAGCTTGTGCTAAACTCAAAAGTCTTTTAAAATAAAGGCATCTGAATTCCATTGCAAATACTATACAAAATTTGTATGGCAAAGTCAGACAAAGTCATAAAAGATCTCTCTATTGAGAGGATGCAAATATTTAGATGCGAACTTATTAAGAGACCTCACCTACTATGCAGATAGTCAGCGTTTGTCTGCCAACAAATTTATGCGCCACGTTAACGAACATTTAGCAACGCTAACAAAGGCGGTTCAGTTGGAACATTGGCCAAGTTGGCAACTATTTTCGCGGGACTGTTACAGAATTTGTTCAGCGTTGCAAAATAGAACAGAATGCAGAAGAAACTGTGTGCTTTAAGTAAAAATATGCCAAGTTGAGATGAAGAATATGAGGAAACGCGGAGGAGAGCAGATTTTGCCATTTTAGCATTGAAGATTTTCATGACGTTTGTCGCAAAAATATTTTGCATAGCAAACGAGGCAAACAGCAATGGCGAACACTCATTAAAATTCATCAAGAAGCGCAGCTGGCGGAGCTGAGCTCAAAGATGGAAGGATGAAGAAATGTGAAATGCCATTACTTTTGTTTATTTATTTGTTTATTTTCTCCCATTTTTTTTTTTTTGGTACAAAGTAAATTTAAATTAATAAAATGCGGTGGCTGTATAAAAGCGCCACGCTGGCGCATATCCTAAAGGACATAATAAAATTCTACATACGACCTCGGACTGAGATACAACGTAGTTGAAAAATAATTGAGAAATGTTTGATGTTGGGGAAAATTGTTTGGTGGCGTCAACATAATAAGTAACGTGTGGAAAATTTGGATAAAATGAATTTTGTAGAATAAAGAGAGTTTTGAATCACTATTTACAATGCTCTTTACTTTTAAATTGTTAGAGTTGTACAAAATCATTCAGATCGAACCATTCGGTTAATATGAACTTAAATTTTAAGCAATCTTAAAGATTTCCGGGTTAAGAAGCCTGTGAAAACTAGAATGTATTTCATGTGCTGCTTTAGAATTTGGCATTCTTCTTAGTTGCCAGGGGAACATATAAAAATAGAACTAACTTTACAGACAGGAAGTTTAATTTGTTTATTAAATATAAGCGACTTTTGTGTGCTTCGCCTTGCTCATCAGAAGACTCATCATAACGATGATGGCAACGACGACACTTTTTAACTACAACCTTAACTTTGTCTGGTCCTGGTCCTGGGAGCTCAGCCTGAGTGCGGTTTTGACCTGTACATCTCATGATGATGGCGCTTAATGTGAATCTGTGTTCAGCACTTAAACCGTTTGTTGCTCATATGCAGTTACTTTTTTGGTTATGGCCACATGAGCAAAAGTTTTAACTGGGCGCTTTTTGGCGACTTTTTAAATTAGTCGAAATAAAAAATTTAGCATATCACATGTATATGCTGTGCGACTTTTGGGGCAATCCTTGGGCATATTGTGGATTTGCGCTTCCCAAAAAGCAGAAAATTAAAGTAAATATATTTTTTTTTTGTTTGTGCTCGCAAAGTTTGGTCCTCAGTAAATAATTGAGCTTGTCAGGCAAGCAGTTTGCAAAGAAAAATTTGTGTCAGCAAAATAAGACACAGCAAACATATAAAAATTGTTATGAAAGAATTGCTTGAAACGGGTAACAACAATGGAAATATTGTTTGAATAATGAAACAGAATAATGAAACAGAATAATGAAACAGATTAAAGTTAAAATAAAACAACAAGATATAATATTGTTTGAACTTGGCAGAAAATAAGCAATATTAAAAGTCTGCAACAATCTGCTCCCCAACAGTTTTAGATAGTCAACGCCAGCCTAAGCAGAATGTGCTACTTAATTAGCTTAATGGTATCGCAACGATGGATGAAACGAATCATACCAAATACTACGAAGGCAATAATAAGCCACGAAATGGCAGCAGCAAGCTGCAAGCTGCAAGCCTCTCGTGTCCGGAATGACTGTAATGTTAAATCGTGGCAGAAACAACAATGTAGCTTGCAACCACCAGTAGCAACAAAAACGGCAGCCACAACAGATTCGAAGCAAGAGAAAACACAAAAACCATATTTGATTGAAGTTTGTATAAATAGTTATTAAATACATATACCCGCAGATACACACAAGCATAGTCGGACAGCTTTCCTGGGAGACAAAATGAAACTGGTTTAACTTTATTCGTAGTTTTAGTTCAGTTTGATCAAGCTCCTCGGAACAACGGGCAACGTTCCAAATATAAAATCACATTTTAAGCCCAGATTTATAAATTTAAATATATATTTTTTTAATTATTTGCACATGTTTTTTAATACGCATTTAAAAATATTTTTCATATTTTCATATTTTTTAATAACATGTCTATTAAACCTTTTTCATAGCTGCACATTAAACTCAAAAACAATCAACTGAATAAAATGACTAAAAGGAAACAATGTAACGAAGACAATGTTCTGAAAAGACATAACTTCGAGTTAAAGGGCAAAAATATATTGTTCTGGACTCTCACTCTTATACTTGGAATTGTTTGAAGTTATTAATATATATATATTTTTTGCTTTAAAGATTTAATTGAATATTTAAAGTTAAAAATTTGATATTTGTGAACAACTTTACCCAGCTCATTTACACAAACAAAATATTTGATTTTAAACTTAATTTAATTAAATAAATAAATAAATTCAGAAACTATACGGAAGTTTCTGGATTTTAATTCTAGAAACTTGATGATAATATAATTAAGCTAGTAACCAAAACAGTCAATAAGCTACAGCTTAAAATAAATAACAAAGTACCCCAATTATAATTTAACCGTAATATGAGCACATCGATTAAATATTTATCATGGTTAGGCGGCCTATTTTAGAATTTCAGAATATTGTTATTAATTCATTACAGTCAAAAATAATTTCAAAGCCTACTTTGGTGTAGAGCTCCGCATTAAATGGGTTTTACCAATTAAATTTTCGCTTATTTGTTATGATATTTTTGCACGTTTCAAAAATTTTAGCACACTTACAATAAACTCTGGCTTGCCAACACAATTTGTATATTCCCGTTTAATTAATATATTAATTAACACCATAAAATTATGTTCATAGCTTTTTCGTCCTGCGAATTTTAATGAATAGCATTGACCCCATTTAAAGGGGGAATATTAATGCTTAGCCAAGATTATGTTAGGAAACTTAATTTTGTAATCGTTCATCAATTACAATTTTAAGTTTAATTTTTTAGCATAGAATTAAATAGAAAGTAGTAGTTACTGAAATGTAAAAACATATATCTATAATGCGATTGTTTACATTTTTTAAGCCGTAATTTCCTTTTGATCAATCTCAGCATTTTAAGTTGCTTTTAAATATTCTTATAAATGCAAATGAATGCTCTTAGCAAAAAAAAAAAATTGAGCGTATATGGCCTTAATTAATTTTACAATTAATTAATTAATTGTTTTTGTGTGGTTTTGTTTTTATGCGCTCGGTTTTAATATTTTATGTGCTAGTTTTTAATGTCCCAGAGCAGTGCTAATTAAAGTTAGCGCCATTTATCAGCTTTTGGGTGCAATGCCGGTTCAGGCGGCAATAAAAATAAAAAATACGAAAAATTATTATGACCTGCAAAAGGCGATTTTATGGCAGTCCTGGATCACAGAAAAACGCCCACTCAGAAAAGAGCAGAGCAGCGCAGATTAGAAATTCTTTCAAGGGTTGTGAGAGAATAGAAATTGTAGTATTCATTAAAAATACAAATGTCTGCTAGGCAGCGAGTGAGATGAACTAACAAAATTAAAATGTCATGTTATTTAACAACTGCAAAGACAAACAAAATCTATAAATTTAAGTCAAAATTTCGGACAAAACTTTAAGTAAAGTATTTCCGAATTACGCACATCCTCTGGCGACAAGCAAAAGAAACTTAAATAATGCCAGTCTTATCAATGGATAATATCAGAACACATGAGCATTTGGAATTCAGCACACTTACTTTTTCTAGCACCCACCTGGCCAATGACCTCAAGTGACCCAATAACAGCAGTAGCTTCCGAGGGCAACGAATCTGACCAATGGAAACAACTTTCCAGAATTTATCAGTGCAATAAATGAAAGTTTCCAGGCACAGAAATTACACATGCTGCTGCTGAAAGTTTATAACACACTCACAAAAAGGGTAAAAGAGTATATTGGTTTTGTGGAATGTGCATCAGGTAACTTTTTCGACAGCCCCCAATTTACAGACTAGAAGTTGGAACATATACGGGTCAGGTAAGGTGTCCTTAATTAGGTGCTGTTTCGACTAAGGAGACTGAAAATTGACAAATTCTATAATTTAAATTAGATTAAAAATGTCTGTATCCATCCTGCCCAATTTTAAGCAAAGTTAACAAATTTTATAAGTTTGTTACTGCTAACTCCCCAAAAATTTTGATAACAATATATTATACCATCTGGTATACGTTGATAAAACAATACCAAAGTTGGCAGATAGGAAAAAACATTGAGTACAATTTTTTTCTTGTTGCGCCTACCATTTTTTTGCTATCCCTTTGTCATCTGGTATCAGAATTTTTTGCAGTTGGATACGCTCACCTGTAACATTATCAATTAATTTCTTTTTGGTTTTTTTGCTGCTTATTGTCCAATAAATTTTTAAAACTGACGTTAGTTGAGCATTGTGTTACCAGTGATACCTTTAGCTGGGAACCTAGGATCCTGCGAATCTCGGAAGGCCACTTATTTGTGTGTACGCTATTATGTTATACACATAAGTAATGGAAGTTTTCCAAACTGACTGCGGAGTCGAGTGGAGTATGTATGCCACGAGCTTGCGGGCCAGTAAGCGCACAATTAAAAAGACAAATTGTCCGGCTAACTATTAGAGGCAACAGTAGCTTTGGGTAAACACACACGCACACATGCACATCGTCTTGGTGGCCAAGGGAAAATCTCACATTTTAGCTGCTTAATTAGATTTATTTAAATAAATTCGCAATTTGTGGTCAGGTTTTGGTCTGGTTACTTAACTTTTAATGAAATGTGCGCAATAAATCTGTATTGGCGATTCCAGCAAAAAAAGGTATCCCAAGAAATCGATCAGCTTTATATCAAATATATATCAAATATATTTGAACTATTTTTGTGACACAAATACAAAAAAATTGGTATGTTCATTGCTATTTTTTGTTGTTTTCTTGATAGTGTTGAGGCAACATGAAATAGCGTCAACCTTTTCGCCACTTAACAAGAAAAATATTATTGTGACGATGCTGATGGCAACGTTCCCGAGTTTGGTGTCAAGAGCTGAGCACCAAGAGTGGACTTGTGCATGCACCACTATAAATAGCGATAGTGCAACTTACTGGGTTGGTAAAGGTAAATGTTTACGTAAAGCCTTCAGCAAATGCTTTGCATACTTGGTTTCTATGTTAAGCAAAAAAAAACAAAAAGCGAAAAATGTGTCAAAAGGTTTACTAAAAATAAAAGCGTGAGTGTACATTAAGTTCTTGGTAAGAAAAGCCGCTAATAGAAGCTATGAGAAGTTGCAAGGACAATAAGAAAGCTCAATCCGTAATCTTACTTAAGGAAACATACCAGTATGAAGAACATATTGTGAATGATTTCGGATACGGAAAAGTTGTGTGGCTTAAAAATTGTATGGCATAAAAAAGTTGCCACAAAGTAAACATGCAGACCAAGTCTATTGAGAAAAACACAAACAAAAACACAACAACGGAGAGACAGACGAACATTAATAAAGTTAGTTAGCAGTTAACTTTACCCGTGAGTGTGCTTAAGCATTATAAACTGAAATGGGATCAGCAACAAATGGGTAAACAAATGACTAAATTGCTTTGTCCAAGACAGGCGCCTTAAAGTCCACAACACGCACCACAGCAATAAACTATATTAAGCCACAGCCACGTCGCAGTGGAGCTGGAAACCTTCGCAGCGGAAAATGTTCAACTGATTTAAAATTAAGCGAAATTATTTTACCTAACGTGAGTTCGAGCACACACACACACACCCATACACAAACACACACAAATGAGTATCATCAATCACACGACTAAGAGCGAAAATAAATGAAAGAGATAGAGAATTAGATGGAGAGAGTGAGATAGAGAGAGCGAGGGAGATGGGTGTGTGGGTGTGTGGGATTGGAATGGGATTTGCTGTGTGCTCGTATTGAGTTAGGAAAAAGGATAAGCAGCTTACATTGTGGCGGAAGTTGGTGAGCAGGAAATGCTTTTGATTTCCCAGATATTAGGTAACCGTCCTGCTGAACTGGCATCAGCTGCAAGCTTTTCAACTTTTTCCCTAATATTGCTGCAGAAGCATTTTCGCAGCAGTCAATTATGTTAATAAATTCAATAAACAAATTGCTGACTGCTTGACAGAGCTTCTTCGTTGTCCTGCTATATTGCCTTTGATTCAGTTTCAGCTTGTTCCACTTTTGGGAAAAACAATTTTAAAGTAGGCTTCTCTCCAACTCTCTTTCTCTTTCTCTTCCTAGGCGATAAAGTTATTGGCCTAAGTGGCGCACTTCAAGTTTTTGCGGTTTAGCGCTAAATACACAAAATCCAAAGTTCCTCTTGCACTTTGCCAACTGGCACACCCCTTATAGCATACACGCACACGCACACACACACACACACACACACACACGTACACCTAAGCCGAGGATTGTGCCTTCGGGTGGGTGTTTATGTCGCCATTGTCTGTCTCTCAACTGCGCTTCAGTCGAAGCTAATAAATGTTGCTTCTGTTGGCATTGCGGATGCTCCTGCTGCTTGATAACTTTCTGTGGTTGTTTATTTATTTGAAAATGATTTTGTCAACAAAACCACAGGTACTCGAAATTAAATTATTTACATTTTCCTGCCATCATCCCAAACAACAAAATAGTGCACAAAAGCAGTGGTGAAAACTTTTCCCATTTACATGATTTTTGGGTTCTCATGAGTGGCAGGCAACGTTTTGGTCTTTAAGAAATCAATTTTGTTTTATGATATATATATACATATATTCTATATTTGACTACTTACTTCTTTGGTTTCCTAGTCAATGTATTTAATGTTGTCGACAACGTCAATTGGTTACTAATTGGTACTCGAAAAGTATATATGAAAGGGTTGTACTTCTGATCTGATATGCTCATGTATTATTACTCATCTGCTATCAGTTAATTATATATATTTATATTTATATATATTTATACTACAAATATGCATTGGTAAGTGCTAATAAATAAATTGCCAACGGCATTAAATCTCGCATGAAGCAGATTAAATTATGAACATAGCTGAGACAAGCAGAGTCGTAATAAGAACTGGCGAAGTCTCAGGAAAAGTAGTTGGATTGTCGAGGAGAAAATCTTACAATTCCAGAGGAGACGCAGACTATTGGACTAAAGTGTGTGTGCGATGATGGGGCATTGTGGATGTGTGGGGGTGTGGGTATGGGAGTTGTTGCTGCCAAAATAGACAAATTACGCAAGGCGAAGGCAGAAATGGCCCGAACAACATCTCGAGGATACAAGATGTTAACAGTGACAGTAACAAGTTATGAGACAGTCTGCAAGGCAAACAGCGCATAACAATAAAATGCAAAGAGCAACTTGTCAAATTTATTTCACAAAGCCTTGGCACAAATGATAAGCAGTTGGAATTGAATGGGCGAGGAGACGAGGAGCGAGAAACATATGCTGGCATATTGATTGCCACGTGTATTTCTTTATTTTTTCAGAGTCTGCTTTTTTGGCCAGCTTATCCAGAGAGACAGGCGACACGAAGGGCAGACACTCGCAGACAGGACAGGCGCACACTGAGAGCTAAAAGTATTTGGCAAGTATATTTTTGACTTGCCATTTACGACACCGTCACCATTAAGCGTTTTAGCGAACCACACACGTCCCAACTACTCCCCATACCCCGCCCCACCTGGCAGTCCTCGTCCTCATCAGAACGCTTCATTTTGCCTGGCTGACCTTGCCAACTTCTGACATGTAAAAGTTTTTTTGTTAGATTTAAGTGCGACCCCAGCTGCCTCCATGCATGTATGCATGTATAGTGTCTAAGCAGACACTATGGGCACACTTACTTAAAAAGCGCTTTCTTTAATCACACACCACATGTGTGTGTCTGTGTGTGTGCCTGTGTGTGTGCGCAGAAATCTTTGAGTTCATTTCTGTAGCTTAACTCTGATTTCAGTGTGTAACTTTCTCACTTAAAGGGACGTTAAAAGCGCTACAGACTAGGAAGTTGCTGACAACTGCCACGAAAAACGCATAAGATTTATTAGGATAAGTTAACACCTTGCAACTATTTTTATATATTGCGTTAGGAATATATCAAAAGTTAGTTTAGTTCAGTTTGACCCGATTACAAACATCCTTCACGAAATCAACTCGTAACACATTTATTTGCCATTTCAAATATTTAGCATTTCTTTCGACGGCCGCATATAGCTTTTATATGATTTTTTACATCCACTCTGAGCGGCTTAAAAATTGCTGGAATTCAGCTTATTGATTTTTTGCAAAAATACTTCCGAACCTAAAACTAAAACCAAGTCAACGGGTAGCCGCAAAAAAGCATCACAAAATTTTCATCAATTCCAATGATAAAAACAAAAACCACAGCTACAAAAAGAGCAAAGAGCTTAAAGAAACAAAATTTAAAATTTTGAACATTGAGTTTGGCGTAGGGTTGTTGGACTTGGTCGTATTCTAGATGGGTTTTATGGCATTGTATGGCTTTCAGAAGCAACTTAAGTGTGCCAACTGCCATGTAGTGAGATAATGAGAGAAGCAACCCTTTTTGGCCCAAGGGTTGGCGTGACATTTGAAAATTCTTTAAATATTAATATCTTGATTAAGTTAAATGCGCATTTGGGGCTGAGCTATTTAAGTACACATTTAACATTTGCCACGCATGGCCAAGGAGCCATATGCACCGCAAAATAAACCCAGAAATCTTTGTCTGGGTTTTTGAATTTAGGATGTTCTTTTGTGTTAAGGGGATTCCTTGCGTCGTACATTTATTTACAAAGTTTCGTGTCGGCTGGTCTTTTTGGTTTTAATTTAAATAATTTAAAACTTTACGCACGATTTGCGAAAATGATATAGATGGCAGGTCCTGTCAACACTTGCAGGACACTACAGCAGTGTCTGGCATTTTAAATTTGTTTTCGAACCTTCTAAAATGCTCATTTCTGCTCTCATTTCAAAATGTAGCGAGTTGGCTGCTAAAATTATAGGCATACAATTACGACATAATTGAAACAACAACAACAACAACGATTTTAATGCTTTACTCCCTTTTGAAGATTTATTTTCCGGCATTTTCCGCCTTTCTTTTCTAGCGTACATATTCAATTTTCTCTGCGAAGCCTACTCAAGTTGTCATTTTGATTGCTTTTAAAGCCTACGCTAATTTTTCTTTGCCCCTTCACACGTCTGTTCCGCTGTCTTTCATCTATCATTTTGGCAGCCTGTCGCAGCTAAAAATTTGTCATATTTCTTTACCATTACCCTCCTGCCGCGCATATTAAGACGCAGATTTGCTTGTAAAATATTGTGTGGAAAATAAAAAAAGAAAATAAAATAAAATCCTAAAATGCAGCAGAAGACCAGCAACATGAGTCGAAGAGTTCTCCACGTTCCAGCATTGTTCTATTAAGTGACAGACTTGAAACTGAAACTTGTGATGCAAATTAATATGAGATGTACTTGTGCCAGATATTTTTTTTTTATAACTAACGAATATGACCTACACTTCGAAGGTAATTGTATAAATTTTGGTTTACTTTTTTGTTTATTTTTATTCGCATCACTTACGGCAACTTATTTATCGATTAATGGTCACTGTTCGCAATAAGTTCTTACCTGCAACGAAGAAATTGAAATCAAAAATAATCATTAAAATGGATACGTGCCAAAATTAATAAAAAAGTTAAAGTTAAAGTCAACATTCAATTGAAAATTGGTATAGCATATGTAATTTGACATTTAATTAATGCTTGACATGTCATTCCGGGAGAGCAGCAGATATAATAGGCTTATATATAGATATACTGACATGAACAGATTTGAGGCTTTACTTTATTAATTTAATGAAATTAACAAAACATTTAATTAGTCAAAATTGTAACCATACATTTTA
Organism: Drosophila melanosoma; assembly: GCA_035042045.1. NCBI lineage: Eukaryota > Metazoa > Arthropoda > Insecta > Diptera > Drosophilidae > Drosophila > Drosophila melanosoma. Next base: position 3,337,259 of record JAWNLY010000048.1, read on the forward strand.
ATTCAACTAAAGTTACATATTAAATACACTTAAAATTTAAGTGGAATAATAAAACAAAGCTATAGAATGCAAAAAATTGGGTCTTATAATTTAAAGTAGTTATGTGAAAGTCAGATCATATTAAAGAGAGCAGCAACATGTATTTCACCCAAGCGCCTTATAATAGGTCTGTTTTTTTTTTTTTCCAGGAACTCATTTCCTCGCATTTCCTGTCCCAGTGTCGCTTTAAATCAAAGTTTGGTATTTTGTACTTGCTCTTCCCCACTCTGTTAAATTTGGCGGGGTACTGCTCAGATATTTTTATGTCAAAGAATAGGCTGCCTTGTGGCCCCTATAACAATAAACCAAGGGGCGCGGCGGGGTGGAGGAGGCGAATGGCATGCGAAACAAACGTAACAAATGTGACGGCTGAAATGAGCAAGCGCAAATGAGATTTTTAGGTCAACAAAGTCCAACCAGGACTTTAGGCTATGTCAGCGCTGTTTGTGAGTCACTTGCTGCCCGTTTAAATACTCTTCAACAGAGCATCTAAATTTTGTCAAGGAATACGTCATGATCCCCAAAATGCGAAATGCTTTTTGTGTTTAGAAAAGTGAACGGGTATCAAAAAATAGCTATTTGTTTGCTTGTTGTAGAAAGAAATTTTAATTTTGTAGATTTGTTTACTTTTTATGAAAATATAAATAAAAAAAAAAAAAACTTTAATTATTTTATTATTTATTTATCATTTATATTCATATTATTAACTTAATCACACAAATATAAATAATTTTCAAACTAGATGTTTGAGTGTTTTTTTTATCCGTTTTATCAATCAACAAAAAGTTCCAATTAAGTTTATTTCAAAGAATCCTAATTGATTGATGATTTTTTGAATAAATATATATAAATTAATAATAATTTATCTGATACAAAATACTAGCGTACAAGTATATTAAGGGTATCTAAGATTCGCTTATGCTTATAAACTATTTTCGTTTTCAGTGTTGTTTTTCACTTTCCCCACAGTTTTTACCTTCGTTTTTGTTTATTTTTTTCATACTTGAACGCTTTGATGCTGCTAGCCACGTGTGCTCATTTTTGTCCTTTCTTTTTTAACTGCTGTAACCAACCAACTGACGTGTTTATAGGCTAAATAAACACAGCAAGCCAACTGCGCTGCAGGTCAGTGCGAGCCATAATAATACGCTTTGATCTGGCATCACACTTTTTTGCCTTGCCCGCAGGTGGTCTTAGCAGCATTTCATGCAGTTTTCCATCTGGTTGTGTGGACTTTTGTTTTTCCTTCTGTATGCCACAATTTGCGCCCATAACTGCAACTGAACAAAGTGCATTGCATACTTATGTGCACTTATGCAGCTGACCTGAATATCATGAGTATGCTAATATTATTGAGAGAGCGCGCGAGAGAGAGAGAGAGAGAGAGAGAGAGAGTATGCACAAAATTATAGGTGCCACAAGTGTGCTCAAACTACACACTGACCTAAATGAATGCTGTTATCAAGTGCAATGATATATTTTGAGCAGTGCTTCAGAAGAAGCAGCATCAGCAGCAGAAGCAGCTGAATTTCTAGCAGATGTTTTTTTTTTATTAAATTTTACAATTACCGAGTTCGTTATATTTTCACATCATTACGATGCAACCATTTGCAGCCAGTCGACCGTAACTGCCAGAATTGAAAGCATTGCACGTTTGCCATAACTATGGTAATTTTAACTCGTTTCGAAAATAACAAACTCACATGTAAGTACCCCAACACAGGGCAGAGCAGAGCAGAGAACAGAAGACGTACACAAATGCTGGGACGGATTGAGTGCGGGAGTCGAGAATCTCATAACGTTGACGAGAGTTGTAAACGCGCCATGTGCCTTGCCAGGACAGACAGACTACTAAACCAAAGCAGGATGCAGACAGTCAGGCACAGGCATAGTTATGAAGCACACAGATCTGGTCTTGCACCATCAAATAGATTGCCCATTTTACATGTTGCAACCGACACCGATGCTGATATTTTATATTTGTGTGCGTGTTTTTGAAATGATCTTTTTTTCTCATTTCATTTATATTTTCTACAATTACAATTCTGGTATAAAACTCATTTTTGCTCAACATTGCTGTTGTTTCCCGTACAACGGTGCGAAAGTGTAATATTGCAACAGTCTGTGAGTTGTGCACTAATATGATTGCACAGCAAACTGCCAACTGATGCTGCTTGCCACACTCGTCAATGGTCGCAGCTATGACTCTGAAGCACTAAAATTCAGATATACTCTCATTTCACTTTCAAAATGGGAACGCAAGCAAATATTTCACAACTACTAAAGGTAATATCAAGCTACAAATTCATTGTATTTAGCATCGTGCCTATTACCATGAGCAACATCAGAAAAGATACATAAAATTAGTGAATTTATCATATAGGCCAGTCCGGGGTTTTTCAATAAATGTATGTATTTTTAAGCAGTTGCCAACACAGCCATATTATTAGCCATAAACTTGATTATTTGTTTTATTACAATAAAACTATTAGCTATGAATTATGAATAGCCAAAATGACAGTCCACAGAGTCTGCCACAAATACACAGCAAGAACAGATCCCAAAAAAAAAATGAGTAAATTAAAGGCTATATACAATTGGAATTAATTTCAGAAGCATTTACAAGAGAGCTCACACTTACACACACAAGAACACAGATACATATATATATATATACATATGTTCTTTATAAAACTAATAACGGCAATAACACACAATCGTCCCAACTCACACACATGCACAGATACAGAGACACATAAACACATGACACATAATCGCATAAAAGTAATAAACTCGGAAAAAAGTGGTCTCATGACTGAGTGACTGACTGAGCAGTTGGTTGGTTGGTTGGTTAGTTGGTTAGTTGGTTGGTTAGTTGGTTGGTTGTGTTCGTTGTAGGTTGGATTATATTGTGGGACTGAGAGTGAAGCTGGTGGGGAATTGAGTACAGAGAACTTGCCTCCGTTTCACTCATAGAGTGAGTGTTCGTGTGTGCTCCTATTCCATTCAGACGTATCCCAAGCGTAAATATAACACAGCTTTAATGCAGCCAGGATAAAAAGAAAGAAAAGATATCATTAAGCAACTCCTCATCCACATCAGCATTGTCTAAGCTGTTAGCTATAAATCGAATTTTGTATTTAAATTCTGGAAATAAATTAAAATACGACTGTTTGTCTTTGGTATTTGACGGGCACAAGAATCATAATTGAATAAAAAAAACGATGTTGAAAAACTACTTAATGTCAAATTATTTCTGTAAAACATTTGAGAAAACTTTTACTGTAGGTCAATCTTAGCTCTATACAAGTTTACCGCAGTTCTGCCCAAATCTATAAACAAAATTCTCATACGGGTTGTTATTTATGAAATACCGGATAACTTCCAAGAACTTAATAAATTGGTCACCAACTAATGGAGAATAGAGAAGGAAAATATAGAAAGTAAACCACATCAAAGAAACTCATAAAAATTTTATTACTGCACTGATTGCAAATAATTCAAGTGTGCCTTTTGCCCAGAGCCAGGTTCTTATTTGCCTAATGACGAGCACAATTCTAATTAGCTAAGTGCCTGAGAAGTCTCGTTTGATTTCCTAACTTGCCGAATTGGGGAAAAATTCGATTCTCTCCGGAGAAGTTTTTAATAGACATTAAAAAAAAATTTAAGTTGGGTTTAAAAAAACAAATTGATTATCATTAATCGTAAAGAATTGAAAATCTTTTATATTTAATCCTACATATTTAAACATAATCCCTGTTTACATCATAATTTGCAAATGAATATATTTAAATTAAATATTAAATAATAAATTGAATCAAATAGTAAAATATGAAACGAAAAATATTGTCATATAAACACGAAAAACACTGGCATTTAAAATGAATTTAAAATAATAATCAAAAAGTAGCCAGAATTTTTACCAACATTTTTTTTTATCAGAATGGCAACAGCAGGCGTTGACAACTAACGGTGTATTAGTATGTAAAGCACACATGCCATGCGAGGAAAGATGTTACCGCCGTACCCTTGTTGGGGCAGCTCAGCTTATGTGAAAACCACAGCTCCTACGGCTGGGACAGCCGCTGCTGATGTCCGTGAGATGTGGTCATGGCACTGCCTCTGCATGCTGACAAAAATGTTCAACAAACTTTGAGCTAACGACAACGACACCACTCACTATCATATCAAAGAGGAGAGGAGAGGGTGGTTGCTGTGTGCTGCTGCGGAGGGTTCTATCTAACGAGTTCTATATGAGAACTACAAGTTGAGCACTCCACTCGTCCCGCATGCATTGCCGTCAATTTCGAGCGTGCTCCACGTTGCAAACATATTGAAAAATAGCCAAACACTGTTGCCCCTTCCCTATATGTCGGAAAGGGGTGTGGATAAGGCAGCAGCAGGGACACAAAAAATAAGCTAGCAGTACAGGGTCTAAAATATTAGTTGCTATATGTTTTGTGCCATACAACTTTATTGTAGTTTTTTCTGTGGCATTTGCAATTGCAGTTGCAGCTGTGCTACCAAAAATGTTCATAAATTTAGCTTCAGTTCTTGTTGTGTGGAAAATGCAGAAATCGATCAAATATATTTAATATGAATTTATGATGTAATATTTGATAGATACGAATAGATAAATACCATCTACTCAATAAATAAAAATTGCACACTGCCGAGGACAGACAGCAAATATAGATACAACTGTTCCTATATGTGAATAGATATGTGGTCAAGAGTATTGCTAGTATTGCTAGTATACAGTTGGTCAAATTTACTTTAGGTATTTATTGTAACTTTGTATGACAATGACTTAATAGCTTTGAAGAGCCAATACACAAATATGAAAAGTGATGCAGGACACTTGCTGATGTTGTAGAAAGATATTTAAAGCATCAGCTGAATAAGAGTGATTCTTATAGTTTCAAAATTCCAGTTTAACGGATTGATTTAGAGCTATATATATATTGACCTACAATCTTTTATCGAGTATAAGAGCAAATTATGATTATCTTACAGCTTTTTACAGTTGAATTTTTAATAGTATTTGCCGTGAAGTGTGGAATGAAGAAGAAAAAATAAATTCTATGGAATGTCATCTTTGGTATGGTGAAGATTGCTGCTGGTTCATGTTTAAAAATTCATAAAGTGAAGTCATCTACAAATTGTTGAACGATTTTTTATGAGATTTTTATAACCTTACATGAGATAATATTTCAAATGTTAATTTTAATCTTGGAAGAAGAGAAGAAGAAGATATTAATGTTATGATATGTTTTACTCTTTAAGAGCACTTCAAATGTGTTTATTGAATGGAATAACTGTTAAAATCTATTACTGTTATTATCCGCTCTATTCAGTCAAATCAACAAATTACCAAATCAATTCAGATTTATAGGTCTTTCCCAACTGAGAAAGTGACAACTTAAAGAATAAGGAGAAGACTAGAAAAGTGGTAATAAACCCATGTTTCTTTCAATTTTCCACACAATCAAGCGAAAGGCAACAAATTCGATGACAACAACATCGACAAGAAACATTGAGCCCAACTATTTTTACTGACGTATATCGCGTAGGGTGATTCCTCACAGGCAAACACACACCAAATCACAGACACTAGTAGTTGTGTGTGTGCGCATGTGTGTGAGGACGCAGACGAAATCAGTGCCATAAATAAGCAGACTTTTCAGCACATTAAACACAATAAACCCGAACCGAAACAAAGACAACGAGTAAACAACTTGACGCGTCTGCCAAACTGGGCTTTGAGTAATGTCAACAACAACATGGGCTAAAACAACAAGAATCTCACGACAACAGCACTGACAAAAGCCTCATGAGCAAAAAAAAAAAAAAAAGAAGATGACTCTGAATGGCAGTTGGCATCTGAACTCACTGAGTAATATAAAATCCACAAAACACACACGTAAAAAATCAAATTGAGTGTGACCGTATTGTTGTAACTGCTGCTTTTGCTCCTTCTGCTGCTGCTGCTGCTGCTATTGCAAAGCCGCAACACATTTGACAGCATTAGTGAGATTGGAATTACGTGTATTTGTGTGTATGTGTTGAAAGTAGGCTGTAAAAAATAAGCACCGCACACAAAACAATTTCCATGACAACGAGCTAAACTGCAGTCAGAATGTTGCAGAGATCAGAAGAGGCAGCAAAAAAAAGAATTTCGCAGCAGTTGGCTGTGCAACATTTCAGCGCCGCCTTTAATAAACACACTCGACCGGATTTTGACTTTATTGTGGTGCTCTCGAGAAATGTCAAGTTGTTGCACGGTTTAATTTAGCTAATTTTCTGAACAACAGATAAAATATATATATAATATATATAATATATATATATATATAAAGACTCAAGTCGGATCAGTGAAAGAAGTTTTTGACAGAATTAGAGCCTAAGTGAAAGTGGCATTTAAGTTTTAAAATTGAACACTCAATTTGGGTTTTCATCAGGTTTGGCTCATCATCATTCACGAGCAAACTCAGTTTTCAATTAGGCAAAATGTAATCGATGCTAAGATGCGCCAAAATATATGGAACGAAAAATAAAGATGAAAATTAACATATTTCCGATTGTTTGGATGTAAATGTATTTATGTATTATTATGTATATTATGTATTTATATTTGTATATACTCGTATGTGCATATCTAATATTGATTTACTCATTCATGCTCTGCAAGAGTTCATTTTTATTCATTTTATACTCTAAACCAAAGATTAAAAATTCTAAACTTTTTTGTAAAAAATGATCTTTTGCTTTCTCTCTGATTTTCCAAAGTAACAAAATGGGCGAGAGCAGAGCTATTGCGATTTATTTGGTCTTTGGTTCCTATTAGTATTCGGTCAGTTAGAAACGCGTTTGTCATAAGTTTGTGATTACAGTTCATATTCAATAAGAAAAATTAATCTATTAAAATTTTTAAAGAAAATTTAGAGTCTGAACTCAGTAAAATTAATATGTTTTTCTCTTATTGGCAGGCTTATTTGCCATGTATTGTGAATGGACGGATTTTTAAACATTTTGCGAAGTAAATTATTGGTAGCATAAAGAAACAATTCTTTAGGTTGTAAAATTTAATAGTGTTGACGGCATCTCTACTAGTCAAAAATGTAGAAATGAGTAAGTTTTATGACATTAGCGAACCACATCATTAACCATTATATACTTTGGCAATATGTCAAACTTGACAAATTATTTCAGTCAGCCCATTTTTCACTTCAAAATACAATAGAGAAAACAACACCCCTCAAAACTCCTCTGTTTTTTTTTTAAGTGGATCTTTTTAAAAAAATGGTTTAATATCTGGAATGTAAATTACAAACATATGCTGACGACAGTCAAAATTAATCAGTCTTTTCTGGGCACTCTATGAACTTAATTAACCATTGATGCAATAAGTTGAAGTTCCTAATAAATTTTACATTAGAGATGGAAATGTCAATATCAATAGTTTCTTTGTGAGTGTCCTAATATATATTTTCCAGAGTTACACACCAATTAATCCATTTTTGAAGTTCGGTCACGTAATTGTATAAACACGAGTCGGTGTACATCATTAATTCGATGTAAATTGTTGGCATTTACACTTTTTCATTCGCGTTCTGAAATTAATGGATGTACCGGAACGCATGCGGACCGCAAGAGGAGCAATGATGGGGTTGGAGCAGTCACCAATTGACTGAATGTCACACTTAATTTTCAACATTTGTGCAATCGCTCCAATATTATCAAAAAAAAAAGAAAAAAAAACCATGTAGAGAGCACAATATACGATTTGTAAATGCAGCTACGTATTCTGATTAATGAAGCTGCCATTCAAAATCGTTGAATACATTGCGTGCCACAATACCAAATTGAGCTGTTGCATATGCCAAGTAGCAACTACTGAAAATAGAGTAAAAGAGTGCAAAGGCGAGGGGGGGTGGCTTGCAAATTGTGAAAACGCCACATGCATTTCGTTTACAATCTGCTGCAATCTGTGAGATACATTTTTTATGTGTTTTTTTTATCCATTTGCATAGCTCTCTACGCTACACTCAGGTTAACCCAGTTGCACCTGTCAAAAATAGACCTGCAGTCTGTCTGTGTTGCTTATTGTTCCCGCTGCCAAAGAAAATATGTCAAAAATCAGCACACAAAAACCTGGCGCAAAAAGGTTCTATCTTCGATCGCCTAAAGCCACACACAACATACACATCCTGATCAAACTCACACACTCGCGGCACATTAAATCGAGCTGCCTGATGCCTGACGGCTGTTGTCCAAAGCCATTGGGGCTGACGACTTGTCAGACATCGAGACGACTCTGAAACTGGAGAGTTGGGGAACTTGTGGCACATACAAACATTTTCGTTTGCTGTTGGCTCAGATTTTCATTTCATTTTCCGAAGAATAAAATCGATTTCATTTGAGCAGCAACGCGTTTACTCTTTTTGTTGCCATTGTTGCTATCTGCAACACCTTTGAAATAAGCGTAAACATGAAATGTGCCACCTTAATCACGGAATGATTTTGAATAGATTTTTACAATTGAAAACTAAATAATTCTTGTCTTGAAGTCATGACTAAAAATAACATAAATAAGTTGTTATTTGAATTTGCTAATTCTGAGCTAAACGAAGCTTATTTAAAAAATTAAAATATAATGTAAATTTAAATTGAATTTTATATTAGAAAAATAGCAGCAAATTGTCTTTTTCCTGTAGCTTGATTCTCAATTGCAGGCGCGTTATTAAACGGCCAATTTTAGTATTTGCAGCGTGAGCCAATTTCTCTCATCTTTTCTCAATGGGACACTGACACTCTGTGGGATTTGAGTAATGAAGTGGTTTAAATATTAAAACTAATTTACGCGACAACATACGCGGTTTATGATGCTTGTTATCCGCATTGTTGTTATTAATTCGGTGGCCCCGAAATGGCCGGAGCAGTTGACATATTTCCACGGCTCGTCCTCGGCCAGGGCAGGTCCTGTGCTGACTGTGCTCCCAGGCTCGCGTGACTAGTAAACTTTTGCAATTAATCAGGATAGGCCAACCAGTAGCTGGACAACAGCCATGATGCGATGCCGACGACAATGGCGCATTTGCATGAATCTGCCATATGGCCAGCCACCACCAGGTAGGACAATCTCATTCCCATCTCTCCCTCTCCCTCTCTCTCTCTTTCCCACTCTGTCTGCGGCTACCTCTCCCCTTGGGATGTAAGTGTGAGTGTGTGTGTGTGGGCGAAAGATTAATAATAATAGCTACGTCTAGCACAGCGGTTGGTCAGCAAGTGGCATAATCATGATTTATGACATGCAATTAATAAACGACATGGACGACAAGCGACAAGCGACAGGAGTTGCAATTAAAAGCTGTTGAAAATCATAAGGCTTCTTCTGACTCTCCTCATCACTCCCTTCTAATCCACACTTTTAAAGTACACACTCACAATACAAAAAACAGTGTTTTGGCTTATATTTTTTATACAATTGAATTTATTAACTGATTTGGCTAAGATATTGCAATCAAAATGTTGCAAAATAGAATTCTATATTTCTTATAGAATAAAGAATTCTATGCAAGAATAAAATGTTGCTTAATAAAATTAATTAATCAGAATAAATATTCAAAATAAGAATTGATTGTTTATTCAGCATTTCTTACATTTACGAAAGCTAACAGAATGTCAAGTTGTGGGTTATCAATTTATAATATAATATTTGAGATGTTTTATGCACAAAACTTGGATTATAGAGTTGGCTTTGATCAGAATGTATTTGTGTAAATGTCCCTCTAGACACTTGAACCCTGCAGCACAGTGTCATTGAAAAAGTATTAATATAATACAATTAATATCCTTGAATAATTTAATTGTTAGCCTGCTAGGTGTTGACCACAGAAATGCATTTATTAATTGCAGGATAAATTATTTCGCTTGTTATTCTTGTTTTTATTCTTGTTGTTATTCTTGTTGCTGTTGTTGATTTGGTGTTGGTGTTGTATGCTCAGCTAATTAAATAAATGGCTTTTGACAATGCTGTCAATGTGGCCGTTGCTGGCCGCTATTGGTAATAATGGCCAAAATGGGACAAATTCGGTTGGTCGCTTATTTTACAGTTCATTTATCGCAATTGGTCCATTTGGCACCATTTTGAATGTGCTTGGCAAACATGTGGTTATAATTGTTATTATTGTTGTTGCTTTTGTTATTTGTTTTTTTTTTTCAATAACAATAAGTTTCACGAATTACTTTGTGTGTGAATCGGTCGCTAATAGCAATTATTTAAATTATTTCAATTCGGGCATATTTGCAGAATCGTCAGCCATTACATTGTGAAAATCACATTTTGTTTATGTTGGTTTTACTGGCCCAAACACATTTCAGTTGCAACAAATAAAATGTGTAATATTTCCCATTTATATGCACATTAATACCTGCCGACATGTAAATATTTTATTATTTTAGTTATGTTCTTAATTAACAAATTTAATTATTATAAAATATTATATATCTTTTTTTATAAATGCAAGCCAATCAGTTGAAAAGCTTTCTACAATACGCATCAAAAAGCATTTTACAAACATTTTAAGCAATTCAATCTGCAGTTAGACAGATAAATTCATGTTAAGTATTTTGTTTCCAAATGAGGATTATTAGAACTGTGCAGTGTATTTGTGCTTGAGCTGAATACCTACGTATTTTATATAATATATATATATGTAATATAATAATATATATAGAAAATTTATAATTCATTATAAGCTGTTCGAAGAGGAGAAAACTGGTTGACTACATCGTTATACTTACTTCATTAAGGACCTGTTTTTAATTTTATTGTTAATTTACTAATAAATCTATTTCTTATCACATAGCTCAATTTAAAAGGATCTAAGAATAAACGAAATTTTGCTTCAATAGTTTCTATTTAGTAAAGTTTTCAAAATCGAATTGCTATAAATTACCGCATTTGTTGGTATGTTTACAATTTAAAGAACTCGTGAAATATAGTTGATAATTTTTAAAATCATTGTAGTATCAATTATATTTTTAACATGATTGCATAATGTATGCATATGGATAAACTGATGTTCGTATGTAATAGCTTTCAGTTAGCCAACTCAATCTCGAGTGCAACTACAATTTAAATTTTAATCAAGCCCATAGTTAATTTACTGTGCTTCCAAGGGTTCGTGAGGGAACTTTGCCCTGGCATGCACAGGAGATGTGACAAAGGAGGAGGCGCACAGGTACAGATAAATGTACAGATACAGGTCCAGTCGTGTACAATTAGAGTGCCCCAAGCGAAATCAGTTTTCTAAGCCCGTCCATCGCACTTGGCAGGCATGATGAGTGTGCAATTGAGGAGATGGTTGCCCAAATGGGGGTTGCATCAAATCCAACACATCCGATTCCTACCCGCAGGCGTGCCAAATTGTACAAAATTAGTTCTCTGATTTATTGTTGACCGACACAGACAGACATTGTCTGAGTGAAGGCAAAAGTAAATGCATATCAAATATTAAAAGCTTGAGGAAGTGACTAGAGGCGTGGAAAGACCGGGTCATGATTAGCATATTATCTGATTAGCTACTTTTGGGAATTTTCGTGACTTGTCGCCTGTGCCGTGCCCTAGTTTAATGGTCTCCACATACACACATACGCACACACACACACACCTACACACATACATAGGCAGCTGATTATCCTGCCTCATCATCAGCATCGCTATGAATGAACTCCATATTAAAGTGCGCTTGGCTGGGGTTAACTCAAAATTCGCCACAAAAATTTGATTAAAATTTCAATTTTAGTTCATAACTTTTATCTGCCGATTAGCATTGAAATTTGTTAGCTGTCCCCAAAATGAGTTTGCCGTTTATTAATAATAATAATACTTAACAATTTTGAGCATCAGAAATTTGTTCAAATATTCCAGTTTTTGTTGGTGTTGGTAGGGTTGGATTTTGATGCTAAAAACTATATCTCTCTGGGTTATTAACTGGTTTCATGACTTTCATATATTTTGCAATTGAACGTTTTATGCGGGTGGCTAAGATAAATTGGTCTGGCCAAATTTTACTCGAGGAATATGAGCGAATGGCATTGACTATCCCAATAATAATAGTATAATTAATAAATAGAATATTTTACATTTGATATGAAGACAGTCGGACAGAAAAATGCTGTAATAAAGAATTACATATTGTAAAATATTTTTAAATTACTTTCCTAGCATTTCTTTTAATTAATCAATTGACAATTTTTTTGTTTACAAATTTTTTGTCCAAGAATATCATTTAACTCTTGAAAAAATGTCTTCTGGTTTTAACAAGAATATGAAGTCACCTGACTTAACTATATATAATTGGTTGTGACCTTTTCGAATTTTGTGACAATGAGAAGGAATATAAAAAATATATCAATTCAGATTGTGTTGTAGGTAGATGTTTCCCTGGTAAATATCTGGATTAATATATATGCTTAGGCACTCTAGATCTAACTAGGTCTTAGTAACTGAGGTCTTCCAATAATAATAATAATTCACATAAAATATGTTTATACTTACATTCACAATATGGTAATAAACTTAAGGTAAAATTTGAAACATACCTGGAATGAAATGAGGTAATAAATAATTAATAAAAGACAATTTAGATGTTTATTAATAAATAGGGAATTAAAAACACCAGCTGCCTTTATACGAACATATTTTGCACTTTCTTGGGATAATGTTTAATCGAGGACAAGGATGTATATATCTGTATTTGGTTAGGTTTAACTTACCTGACTCAAGCGATCCTGGCTATCGATGATATCGATAAATAATCGCATGCGATCGTCGAGTATCTGAAAACCGTTTCGAGGGAGTAGCAGCAGATTCTGGACAGCATCCCGAATGCTGCCCGGAGTGGTGCTGCAGGAGCTGCTGTCGTCGCTGTTGAATCCGTTTTGGAATTGTTGCTGCGGGAATGGATGTTGCTGGTGTGTTTGTTGTTGCTGTTGCTGGGGTTGTTGCTGCTGTTGTTGCTGCAGCTTCAGCTGCATGGAATGCTGTCGCAAGGCTTCCGAGCACTTTCGCAAATAGTCATAGGAACCTTTCGATTTATACTTATCGGCCATGGCATGAAAGCTGTCCAAGATCTCATTAAAGTCAGTCATCAGTGGCGCCGTCGATGGTGTCGTCGTTGCACTCGATGGCGTCGTTGCCGTAAGCGCAAGCGATCCCAACGAGCAATTCGATTTGCTCTTAACCATTTGCTGTGGCGATGTGGTTATCACACGCAGCTCTGTGATTAGAGAACTGTTGCCATTGGCTGCGAGCGTTTTGAGGCTGCCGCTGCTGGCCGAGCTGCTGACCACCACCTTGCTGGGGCTGAGCGCCTGCAAATCCTCGCTCATCAGTCGCAAATTATCGGAGATCTGATGAAAGCTCTCTGATGTGACCAACGAATGCTCGCGCTGCTCCAGCTTGGCGGGCAGAACACTGCTCTTTGGTCGCCGCCGTGTGGGTGGATTGTTGGCCCCGCATTGTTCTCCGCCGGGAGCAACAGCCACGCATGGCGTGCCCGAGGTGACGTCGGGCATTTGAAGGGGCTTCGAAATGAACGAGTCTAGCGTTTGGGAATTGTTCAGTTTGGGCTGGTCGGCATTCTCAGGTATTTTATTGGCGCGTATTGCATCCAGAAACTGGCGTAACTGATCCGACGGCGTTGGCGGTGGCGCCTCCTCTGCAACAACTTTGGATACAGCCGCGTCGTCATTCCGCTTCAGCTTCGGTTTCGCAGTCTCCGTCAACGTTGTCATCGTCGTTGTTGGCGTCGGCTTGAGGATGTCGTCGGGCATGTGCTGTTGATACTCCTGCCGCATGCTGCTGCGTATGTTGTCCAGGAACAGGCGTAGCTGATTGGACGGAGTTTGCACCTCAGCGCCGGACAACGAGGCCAGCGATTTGCTCACAATCTCCGGCGAGATCATATTTGACTGAAAGATATTGTTGTTGTTGTTTGTGGAACTGTTGCTGCTCTTACAATTGCCGTTGCCATTGCCATTGCCATTGCCATTGCTGTTGCTGTTGCTGTTTGGCGCCAGCAAATTAAGATTAGTTTGGCTCTGCTTTGTGAGCTGCTGTTGTCGCTTCAGCTCGGAAAGCAGTTTGGCCTGCTCGGAATATTTACGAACGCTCTCCGTAATGGTGCGCAGCTGCTCGGAATAGGCGCGCAGCTGATGCTCCAGGTAGGCCTGATCCGGCCCTGGTGCCGCATAGCTGTTGGGCCGCGTCTCAGCCTTGTCAGCCGCATCTGCGGCCTGCTCCTGGCTGCCATGAAAGGTCATCGAGTGGCGCATTGTGTTTTGTGCTTGAACTTGAGGCGCTGCCTGCAACATGTTGTCGGCGCTGCTACTCTTCTTGGGACTGCGCTGCTGACTTCGGCTGAGGGTGCCATTGTTGTTGACACCATTCACAAAGCGACGCAGCGGAATGGGCGGCGCCTCAGCAACACCACCAGCCACATTATAACGATCCAGGCTGCGCGGACGTTGCAATCCATTGCCATTCGCATGTCCATTGATTGATGCTGACTGCAACTGTTGCTGTTGCTGTTGCTGCTGCTGTTGCAGCGCTGGTCCGTTGGGTCTGGGTGTGCTGTGTGAGCGTCGTGGCACGATCGGTACTTGGCCAGCTGTTGCAGCTTGGGTGGTAGGCTTGCGGTGCAGAGGCACCGGTGGGGCCGCTGTGTTCTGCCCATTGGTGGGGCTCTGGCGGTAATGCTGAAAGATGGCCGCATAGAAGGACTCCTTCTCCGCGGCAGTCGATGTTGATGTGGTCGATGTGTTGCTGCTGGCGCTGCTCACAAGGCTGACTGCATTGCGCAACTGTTGCTGCTGGCGTGACAGCTGCATCAGTCGTTGTTGCTGTTGGGCATTGTAATCAACAAAGCTGGAGCGCCCAGCTCCATTGGTGGGCGAGGCAGCGGAGGTACTCACAGCAATGCTATGGGGTCGCTGCTTGAGGCCGCGAAGACGTGATGGTTCCGCATATTCGGGCATCTCGTAGCCGCTCGATGTTGTCGCCGCTGCTGTCGGCCGGGCAGCAACTGTTGGTGGCGCCTCAGTTGGCGAGGGACTATTCAGAAACGGGTTGTTGCCCTTCAAAGCGATGGGCGTGGCCGCACCCGGTATGCCAGTTATTGGCAACATATTCGTCAATTGTGGCGGCGGTCCTGGTGAGCTCTGCAGCAACTGTTGCTGCTGCTGCTGTTGTTGGTGGGGCTGAGTGCTGCCTGGGTATAGAAGCGACTCACTTATGTGCAGATCCAATTCGTGGGCATTGGGCTTGGCGTAAATGCTGTTCGCAGTGCCAGTACGTGCAGTGGGTGTGGCAGCGGCCGGATAACCCGTAATCCGAAATCCATTCATGCTGGGAGTCTCAAATGTTTGCTGCTGCTGCTGCTGCTGCTGTGAATGTTGCTGCTGCTGCTGTTGTACGCTTTTTATCGTTATTGTCGTTAGCATATCGTATTATGTTCGATTGAGCTATGTAGCCATTGTGTTGTCAAGTTGTTTGGGAATTACGCGATCAATCAATCAATCAATCAATCACTCAGCTTTTTTTTACCGTCGATCATTTAGGTTTTTGCGTACCAAATTAAATGCACTTCATAAAATAGTTAATGAAATTTGTGTTCGACGCTGCCATTGAAAGCAAAATGCATTTAAATTAATTAAACATCACTTGACGTATACGCAACATTTTGGTTTGTATAATTAAAAAGCTCCTATGACAAATATAAGATTCAAAGTTCAACAAACCTATATTCCTAAAGAAACTTTTAGATTTCGCTATTAAGCTAAATGAATTGTTCTTGCACACAATTAAAATAAATTTAACATTTCTCAAGAAATGAATACCATCTTATTTATATAAATAAATAATTGTATGACAATTTCTTAAACAACGAAACATGAATATATTAATGGCAAAAGCTGAAAATCCAGCAAATCAAATTGTCTGATAAGATGCACGATACAAATTTGATGTTTACATGTAGATAAACAGCAAGCAAATTGAGCAATGCACACACACACACACAAACACACATACGCACACACCCACACACATATGCGCATACGCAATGTGAATTTCGATTCTAGATAAAGCCATGATAAATTCCGATCAAAACCAGGAGCATACATGCAAATTAGAATTTAGCAATTGATGCAAATAACAAATTGTGCAAATACTGCCTCGTTGCACAAGGCATATTTCGACATGCTCTGCTCTGGCTCGGCTCAAACCATGTACATGCACATACGTGTACATGTGTCACACAAGCATCTGCAAGTTGAGGAATTTTTAGGACAAAATTCTAAATGGAAATGCCAACGGTTGTGGCAGCTACTGAAGTTTTGTGCTATGCGATGGCTTTGCAAAAACTATTTATGGCCATCTATGTGGACTACTACCTGCTAAAATCATCAGCATCATCATCATTCTGATCATTTTGCGGCTGTGCTGGTTACGTGGCAGATACGTGGCAACAGCATTTCAAATACATGTGACACACACACGCACATACATACCCACACACACACACACACACACGGCAGACAAACCCAACTGAAGCATTTGTACGCTTCATGGCATAAACACGTAATATACGACGACGGGGGAAGGAAAGAAGGATTTCATAAAAGGGTCGAAGCCGACTGCTGGGGGGGGTGGGGGGGGTGCGTTGCTTGCGGGGGGGGCTAAAACTCGGCATAAACATAAATATTTAATAAAAAATTCACATAATTTATAATTTACCAACTCAGTTAAAATGTGAAAATAAAAAAATGAGCGAACTTTGCGCTGTTGTCGGTGAACGGGTTACAAGCAACGGAGAAACTGGGGAAATGAAACATGTAATGAGGGAAATGCGCGAAAAACATGTTAATACAAATACACCGACAAATACACCGACAAATACACCTACACATCAAAGTGTGTGACAAACATGCACCCAATGTGAAATTCGTTTGCATTTTACTTTTTACTGATAAATTTAACAGAAATAAACTTCTAGTTTAGCAAGCATTTTTAATTTATTACTTTAACAACTTATTTAAGATAAAATACAAGTAATAAAACAAACGCTGCATTTGCTGGCGTTTGCTGTGTAAATAGTGATAGCCGAGTTGCAAGGCAAAGCATCTAAGGAGAGGTTGGGTGAGACGGAGTGGTTTGAGAGATGAAGTGTATCCTCACACACACACACACACACACAACATGTGGCTGTTGCACTTTGTCAGCTCATCATGCCCAGCTGACTGCTACATGCGCATGTGTCTACCTGTGCTTTATGACTTGGCAACACATACACTCAACACACTCACACATCCACACCCATTAGATGAATGTGCGAGTGTGTGTTACCGTGCTAAAACAGAGGACAGTAACACACTCGCACTGTGCTCAGAGAGACCCACTTGGCACGGGTGGGGGGGACACGCGCCTGCTGACCCTTGGAGCGTTGCTCCCGAAAGCAGGCAGCAAGATGTCAGGTTTCAGCTTTAGTTTGGCATATTTAGGTTAGCAAAGATCTATCTGCCACTCCCCCTCTCTACCACTTTCACAAATTTCTCTTTAATTTTTCTTCATTGCTTTATCTGCATTTCTATGTCATTCGTGTGCCTCACTTGGAATTCCAAACAAATGTTGATGTTCCGCCACCTGCCCTGATTTCCAAGTGCTGCTGAATAGCTAATGAACATAACTTGGAGGCCGGGCTGGGGCCGAGGCCGAGACTTGGAGGTAACTAGCCAAGTTGTGCTATTATTTGCTTAAGTTTTAAATTAATGAAGGCATATTTACATGCGGTTGCTCAACTCAAATCTGAAATCTGAAAACTTAAAACTGAAAGCTGAAAACTGAAGTAGCAGCTGCTGCTGCTGCTGCTGCTGCTGCTTTATTTTAGTGACCAACTCTTCAAAATGGATTACCAAAAATTAATGTTATGCTCGGTTTGTGCTCGACTTGCAAAACCGTTTTAGTTCTGTTTCTGGTTCTGGTTCTGTTTCTGGTTCTGGTCTCTCATCTCTTTGCTGGGTTATCTGCAGCAGAGCGAGATGAAATTAAATAAGATATGCTGTCACTGTCACGGCTTGAGTCTGTATTTGTGTGTGTGTTTGTGTTTGTGTTTGTGTTTGCATTTGTGTGGTTGATGAATCTCGGCAGCTTGGAATTTGATTCAATTTGTGACGGCGACGACTATGGGAAACAGAAACCGCATCTTCGACTTGTCACAAATGCGAAGGACTGCCAGTTTTCATCTGGGAGAGGTTTTCGTTTGTTTGCCTTTGCGTGTCACATTATGCAGCAGGCAAAATGTGCGAACTGGAGAAGGAACTGGGCAAACAGAATTTAAATGGTTTGCTCAATGCAAAAAGCACAAAACATCTAGTATAAATCAGCACCTAGTTTTTCAAACAAATTTATAGCTTAGACTTGTGATTATTTTACGAAAAAATACTCGCAACTTAAGAAAATATTTTGATTGTAATTTCACAAGAAGAAAAGGATAACAGTTTCCTTGTTATGTTGAATAAATTTCGAACTCCCAATTAAATTCCTTAGTAACATTCCACAGAGAGTTCTCAAACAAATAATCTTTTAAATTATCATCGCCTCATTCCGAATCTTAATTAATTTAATGGGTTCAGTGGGAAACACTCGCATCAAACACACTTATAATCGCACAAGAGCACAAAAACCCCGTTCGATTATTTTCAATTAATGTAAAAACACAATCAAAAGCCAGGAATACAAGAACAACGGCCCACAATCAACTAAGGAGCAACTCAAAGATAACCACAACCACCTAACTACAGAAACAGAGGCAGTAAAGGAAAATCCACAAAGTTAAAGCAATTTTGTACAAAAACAAACTATCGACTAAGGCGCTGGGAAAAAATATCTGCCCCATTCAAAGCTCGTCCAAACACAAAGAAATTCATTCAATACAAAGGCAAACAAGGATAACAAATGAACAAGGTGTTGGGTAAGGGGAAAGGGGCGTGACTATCGTATAGTTGCCGCATGCAATGACCAGGCAAGACTAAACAAATGGACATGATAAATTAGAAAGCAAAAGGAATGCAAAGCAAACAACAGGATCTGCATGATAAGCTCAAGTTAAATAACACTATATCCACTATACCACGAAGTGGGCGTGGCATGGCATCCAGTTGCACGTTGTAGGCGTCATTTGAGTCCATGCTCGAAGTGTGTTAAGTGGCATGCTCCAAAGGCACCACGGCAAGTTGCGGGCGCCAAGCGCGCAGGATAAATAATCAAACGATAGAAATGGGACTCCAGGCAAAAGGAACGTACCAAGAATCCAGACTGCCGTTCAAGCCATTGCTCACCCTTTTCCCTTACTGACTGACAGACTGACTGACTGGCTAACTGACTGACTGAAATTCCAAGATTTTTTATGTGGCACGGACTGCATAGCGGTAAAAACTTGTCGCAGGTGCTGAAGCGCTTGGAAATGCAAAATAACTTGTCTCGAATGATGAGCAGAGTTGTCATCGTTTAAAGAAGTTAAACTTAAAATATCAATCGACACCGATAGTAAATCGAAATTATTAAATAAATTAATTATATCTATAACATAATTGTATAATATTAAAAGACGGATTGAACGAGCACTTATTCTATACATAGATTTTGTGTAGAATGGTATCTTATACCCAGAATGATGTTACACTAATTACATTAATCTTGGAGAATCAACGTAATTAATAACATTGCCTCGTTATAAAATAAATTCGACTAAGAGCTGCTAGAAATCTTCAGTTAGTAATACATCATACATAAAGATTTTCACCTACAAGATTTATTTAATTAATATGTTCTTTAACAACATTCTAGCATAAACACATGTCAGTCTGCAAAGCTTCCCAAAAGTACATGAAATTTTCTAATTAACTATAAATATAATATTTTATCATTAAATATTTTTATCATTATTTCCTTTGCTGGTGGTGTAAAATATAATCTAATACTAATCAAAAACAGAAACAACGCAGTTACTATTAAAAATAAGTGTCAAATATAAAATGTGCAAAATCGAGAATAATTATTTAGGAATAAAAATAATTTACACAAATAAGTTTTATTTTGAACGTGCTTTCTATTTGAGATTTAAGCAGTTAATATACTTTTTTTTTCTTTTTTTTTTTGGTATGTGTTTACCCAAGGGAACATTTAAAACAATTAATGATTGTAAAAAGAATCACAAGTTTATTTGAATTTATTTAATATACTAAAACTAATTACACATTGTCGATTACCAAGCCATACATCAATATTGCACCTTATGGCAAGAACTGTGAGTTTAGCCGACAGACATTTGAAACATGGCTGGAATGGGATACCTTTGCAGATACTGTGCAAATACGCAGCCAAGTGAGAAATGAAGACGAGTTAGTTAAGGCAGCGCCAAGGCAGAGATAGCCAGAGATTGGCACGCTTCGTTGCTAAAGTCGCCCATTGTCTAACCCCAGCCAGATGCCCTCCTTCATCTCCTCCGCCATCTATTTGCCAAGCCATACCCAAGCTGTGCTGGGGTCTCCGTGCCAGACAACGACATAAATCAGCTTGCGGGTGATGTAGAGGCGAAGCAGTGTGGGACAACGAGCGAGAAAAGAAAGCGTTGCCACCTATTTGAGGAAACGGACAACGACACCAACACTAATTGAAAATGCAAGGTAAACTAAATGGCTAGGGAAATGTGGCTGGTTCGCTGGCAGGCAGTTCCAAGAAAATTTGAAAAAGTAAAATTGAAACGTAACGGTACTTAAGTTGGCCAATTAAAGACAACGCCCGGACATGCCAAAGCAAATTGGCAGACATAAAGACACCAGAACCGGACAAAACACAGAAAAAACCATCCAAGCACAAGCGATTTTTCCTCTTCCCCCCCTCAACGGTTCCTCTAGTATAGAATCTGCGAGTCCTGTCTGCACGAGTAAGCAGGAAAATTAGTTTTTTGCGGTTCGGTTAGACAATTTTATTAGGGTCTAATTGAAATATCAAGCTACCAACAAATGAGCTGGCTTAGTTAGCCCTCGTGTGTGTGTGTGTGTGTGTGTGTGTGTGTGTGTGTATTGCACACACATAGTGTGTGCTTGTGTGTATAAAATAATTAAGACCACAGCTCATTCTAATTACAATGTATTCAACTGCTAATAGAATTTTGTGCCCTCAATAAACGAACATTTTCCGTGTTTGACAGCTTTCTGACACTTTGATTTTTCGCAGATTCCACGCAATAATAAATCATACTTTGACCTGTCTTAGTGTGCGTTGCCGTGTGGATTTTCAATTTCGGTATCTTTGCGGTCGACAAAGCCCCAAGACAAACTTTTCCTAAGTCTGATACACAAGTTTATGCTAATAATTTGTGGCTGTGCTTGGATCAAAGTTTTAATCTACTGAAGGGTGCTTTTTCGATTTTGACATGTCACTGAAATCCCAAAGTATTTCGACCATGTAGTTTCTTTGTGTGTGTACGTGTGTACGTGTGTAAGACAGAGACGTCTGTTTTATGATGTGCTTGCATTGCATTTACAATAGGTGTGAATATTGTGTGTGTGTGTGTGTTTTAGAATTATAAATTCGCCACATATAAGTAACTAAAATACATTTTCATTTTATGTGAAACGCTTTTAAGTTGCAATTAAATTTGCCTTTGGTATTGAATTGCCAAAGCCAACAATATTAAATATTTGCATTACATTACATAATATGCTAATAAATGTTCAAATAAAATGAGCAAATTTCAAACTTAAAATTTATATTAAATTTAAATTTCATTGTTATTTTTATGACTTGAGATTTTAATACTTATTTAAGTATCTTAACTATTGCAAATTGATTAAAGCAGCAGACCTTTAATATTTTGAATTATTTACAATATACAAACAAAATCTAAAGAAATACTAATTAAAGTTGAAATAATCGAATTTATATTTCAGTAATTTTCAATTTGCTTATTGATATGGTTCTAAGCATATCGAAATGGATTTTCTAAAGAAACTAACTGTTGGGCAATATAATAATAATTT
The DNA here is from genome assembly GCA_035042045.1 of Drosophila melanosoma. Lineage (NCBI taxonomy): Eukaryota > Metazoa > Arthropoda > Insecta > Diptera > Drosophilidae > Drosophila > Drosophila melanosoma. Next base: position 3,359,408 of record JAWNLY010000048.1, read on the forward strand.
ATTATAAATTGCGTATATACTGAGAAACTCGACATTTATGCAAAGGAAAGTTATGACTATTAAATTTAAATTACGCGCACTGAACAAATTAATAAGCGTCTTGATAATAGCAAAAGTTAAAAGCTGCGCTACCAATTTATATGCCGTCCGAACTCTTTTTATATGTAAGTAATTTATTTATTTATGATCTGCTCAGGTGCCCGTTCCCCTTTGGGCTCTGGACATAAAAATTCGATTACACCATAAAAGTTTTGAGCAAACGTGCACGGCAAGCAAATGGTAAAGTTGGAAAAACAGCCTAGTATTTTTGAAAACAGCAACTATATATGAAAACACGAAATATACTTAAGCATTATAACATAGAATAAAAGAAATTGTTGTCCCATACAATTTTTTTCTTTTATCAGCTCAAACCCATGCTTTTTGTGCTTACACTGGACGCATTCTCACGAGAATGGAGGGACCATACAGTCACACACACAATAAAATCACAATAAAGTAATTGAATTTAACAAATCGACTACAAGTCTTCCAACAAAGTTGATGAAATCTGCGCAAAATTAATTCAATTCACTTACAATAATAATTTGCACAATACAAACGGCAACAATTGAATGAACACCAAAAGCATCAGAAACTGGGTTCACAACAATCGCCGCCAGATGTTTTCCGCTATCTTTCTCTCGTTGGTGAATTTTCATTTTGGGTTTGGGGGGAGTTGCGAGAAACTTTCGCCCAGATTTAATCACAAAATGGCTGCCAGTTACCGTTGCTGCTAAGCAGAAGTTTTCCCCGTTGCCGTCGTTAAATTAATGAATGTGTTATGCAAAATCGACCACTTGCTGCAAGAGCAACAGTAGCAGCACCACAACTGCGGCAAATAATTAAATTCCGTATTTGGCAGGTGGCAGGTGGCACGTGGCAGGTGGTAGTCAAGTGGAAATGGCACTGCAGTCAGTAAAGAAACTTTTAGCCAAGCAGAAAAACTATTACGGATAGGTAATTCCGATCAATGGAATTTGTTTACAGGCAACAAGTAAATTGAATAACTATCGATGAACTCGAGGATGAAGTGAATAAAACGATGTTAATAAAGGAATTCAGATTATATAAGAAGAAAAATATTGTAGTAAGTCTTGATAATAATCAAGAATGTTAGTGAAAAAAACCAACATGCAGCGACTGTTAGAGGTATGCCTTTCAGAGGCTTTATTTAAGTTTTCAAAGAATCACTTGACGGCAAATATGCCGGAAATTGGAATTTGAAATGTCATTATTAAAAAAAAGAAATAATACAATCGAAAAACATTACAAAGCAATTTCAAATTGACACGTCTTGTCAATTGCATATTATCTAACTGCTTTACTGAAGTCCAACACAAAATCCACGTAATTGAAATAAAATGATCATAAAACTAAAGAATATATAAAGAATAAAAATCATATAAAATTGAGGTCGCTATCACAATTTGGCATACATTTTTGGCCACTTTTATTTGCTTTAATGCGCGCTGCAAATGTCTATTTACATGTGCGATATATGTGCACAAGTAATCTTCAACAGTTGCAAACAAAGAAAAGGGAAAACTGCGTATACGCAATGTCATGCAAGCACTTTTGAGGTTTCCTTTTGGGCAAATACTCGCCACGCTGCCAGCGTTTGGGGCACGTACTGTGGCAAACAGTTTTTTTTTCCACACATCGTAGCACAAGCTGCCTGCAAGCAAGCAGCGCACTTTATTTTTATACTCCCCGGCCACACACACACACACACACACACACACACACACACACACAGAACGACTTATACATCGGGAAAGCCTTGTCCTTGTACTTGTACAACACTTAAATCCCAATTCGTTTCGGCTGCAGGAATCACAGAAGCAAGCACATACATATATGTATATATATATATATGTGGCAAAGTGTTGAGCGGGGGAGGCGGTGTGGAGACACTTACTTAGCATGTATGTATGGATATTTTATTAATACACAACTGTGAGTGCCGGGCCGCTGGGCGGTTGCTCGGTTGGTTTGTTGCCCGGCTAGAAAAATGTTGGCGTGGCTTTTAATGCGTTTGCGAGGGGGAGGGGGCTGCGGATGGATCGGGTTACGGGTTACGGGTTACGGCGTTGTGCTCAGGTTGCCCGAGGCTGTAACGGCACATGTAAAAAAAAAATGGAAAAGGCATTTGATATTTTCTTTTCCTTGTTGCCAAAGAGCCAAAGAGAAAGGACATTGAAGGGCCATATCGACAGAGTGAACAGCGTCAAGCGACAAGTCATATGGAAATCCCTTTGAGCATGCAACATTTTCCATCATGGCTATCACATTTTCACACTTTCGCGACGACTACTATTTTGCAACCTTTTCTATATGGGATAAGCGTTTTCAGCAAGTGCTTAAAGTCATTAAATAATTTTCAAATCATTTTTGCTAATCGAATATTTTATAGTACTACAGTAAAATATCAATACTGTGATTTGGTTAGATTATTTATAACAGAAACGCGTCAACTTAAATTTATCTGCGTTTCGCTTTTATTTCATTTTTTTTTTTTGTTTTAAGCGACTCATTCATCTTTCTTGGCAGGGATTTTATAGACCGGCAAAAATCAATAAAATTCAAGTTGGCTTTTTCGCCAGTCGCACAAAACTCATGCCAGCTGCCGACTGCTTAACTTTTGGACGTTGAGTTTTGGTTCTATACTATATTGAAAGTCTTGGCATTTGCAAATGCCGCCTGATTAATGACGCAATGATTGTTGCCACACGCCAGAGCTCTCTAAGAACACAAAAACGACTTAAAGCCCAAATTGTTCGGTTAGAATTCTTAGTTTTTTTTAAGCAACGAAGTGTTAAGAAATTGACTTTTGACTGGAGGGGACCGATGGCTATTGGCGGTCTTTTGTTCTGGCCATTTGAAAGGATTAATATGGTGTTAGCTGCGCCGTTTTGCTATTTGATTTTGTGGAAAACTGTAACCTTCCGTTTAATTTACCAAACTGTTAAAATAGAAATTTCAACTTATTTTTGGTTTTGCTCACACTCATCTTGGCCTTTTTGTGCCTTAACGATAAATGATGTGCCAAATTGTGCGTTCAGTGCTTGCCTAACAATTGTTTAGTTAATTATGGTTAAGTTGCTTGACTTGAGAAACTCGATAATGAATTTTAATCGGGCCTTAACAGCTAATTTGTTAAATGGTTAAATTGCTAAGGAAGAGTTTTTGTGCTTACTTCACACAAAATGTTTGAATATGAATTTTGTTTTATCATTTGTAATAATTATTCTTTGAGTTAAATGTGCTAATAAATCATCAGAAGGCATTCGTTAGTTTAGCTGCATCTTAAGAAATTAGCTATGCGCTAATGGAACAGTAGCTTAGCACGAATCAGTGGACAAAAGTACACACACACACACGCACACCAAACATACACTGGCACACACAAGAAATAATTGCACAATGCGTAGTAAACAAAGTATAATTAACAAAAGAAACCGAAAAGGAGCTGCGATGAAACTCCCGCACTGAAAATTATGCATAAGGCGGAAATAAAGTACAAATTTATGTTGTAGAAATGCTCTAAAGGATTCGACTGAGTTGGGTGGTTGGATGGCTTTTGGTTATTATTGGTTGGTTGCCGAGCGGCCTAATTTGCTAAGCTTACTTAGAGCCAGTTCCCGCTGCGTTGGCGACCACCCTGGAGATATGAGCTGAGCTGAGCTGTAGGGCCTTTGCGGCATTATCATAAGAATTTAAATTACCTTTTGCTGCCGGTTAGGTAAAGGTAAATAATTTGTGGCGCCACAACGCTTGGCATATTTTTTATGGGCTTATTTACCCTTTTTTCCTTATTATTTGTTGACTGCCTGCGGCTCCCAATTTAAGCACCTTTTCTCTAAGCTCACTTATCTAGCTAAATATTTAATTAACCACAAGAGCTTAGGAAAAACATAAACTGTGAAAAAAAGATATGGAAAATACTCTGATAATTGGGCTAAAACAACAGAAACTTGCAAAATTGCCCTTCCCAGTGTGATGCTGACAGATTTCCCAAGCATCACCAAAGATGCGCAACTCTATTCGTAGAGTTTCCACACTTTTATCTTATTTAACTTGTATTAGCTGCGCCGCTGCGAGTCTGATAAGCCTTATCTGACATGTGTATGGTTTGTCTTTTGATGTTGATGTTGCTTTTGTTGCAATTGAATATGTTGTTTTTGTGCTGCGAGCATTTTGAAATAGTTGTAAACTTTATCGCACAAGCAAACAACAGCGAGAAGGAATCCGCCGTGCGCCCACGTCGGTGCCACGCCCAAAAGCCCGGTTGTCACTTATAATTTGCTGTAACTTTTGCGTGGCTGCAAAGTGAGATTTTGGCCTGTGCGGTTTTCTGACAACTGGTAAAATTGCAGTGCTTTCATCTCCATTTATACACAATATTTGGCATAAATGGAGTATTTTCAGATTTTAATCAAATTTAATGTACTTTAAAATTGCAGCTAAAAGTATACATTTAAATTAGTAAAATCGAATAAACAATTAAACATTACTTTCTACAGGGTAGTCAACAGTCGAGTATAGTAAAATTGACATATATTTGTGGAAACTGAATTGCATATAATATACTTTTATAGCTCTTGTTTATGTCTCGCCGATGACACTGAAAAATTGCCGAATTTTGTCTATCTGAGACTTCTAAGACTCGCAACCAGTTGAGATTATGTTTACAGTTTCTGGTTGGTTTTTTTTTTTTTGATTGATGGCCGCATGTTGTTTTTGAAATTATATATATGATTGCCATAATTTTTCCCCTGTTGTTTCTCGTTTTTTCAGTATTCAGTATGGTGAGGGGGTAGAGTGATGTGCAACATATTTCAATCACTCTGCAATGATGCATTGACGATTTGGCAATTGTAAATTATGAGAATTGCAATTGACGTTGAGGGTTGAGTATTCTTTTGACATTAAAAGTAAGTTTCCAAATAATGTTGATATTGAATTTCGGGATATAAACCAAGACCCTTTTAAGCCAAAAATCATATTGAAAAAACAATATAAGCAACTTAAGCAAGTTTGTAAAATACTTTCTAGTTTTAAAACTTTTCTTTATATCTTAACTTGAGTATCTCTATACGACCAGATTAGGAATTGTCCAGTTGATCAATTAATCTTATATATCCAGGAAAATTTTTATGTTAATTGGATGGGGATTCGGGAGCAACAGTAGATCAAATGAAATAATCATGAATTCCCCGGGATATGTTAATAACTCAAATTCTATATATATATATATAACCCTTTTCACCGTTTATAATGTTAAAAATTAACCTATAATATATTATCTGATCTCCAAGAATGTTATAATGAATAACTTTTCGAAACATACAACTTTTCTAGCATATCGATTAGTTTCAGAAGAAGGCAAATGACACGATGAAACTTCGACGCTGAAATATCGATTACCGTAATTTATAATTATTATAGCAATAAATAAACAATAAATTAACTATCTAAATTTGGTAAACTTTTTGTTAAGTGGAAATAGGTTAATTGATAGCAGCGGTTAGAAATAATATAAAAAAAATAAAAAAAATAAAATATAAATATAAAAAAAATGTCTCTCTATAACTTGTATGTTTTTATGATAAATTAGAGTTTCTTATTTGCTAGCTGCATAATAATAATAATTTAACAATAATAATAGTCGAACCACATTGTTAATGTACATTTAATATGCACATAATTCCATTTTGCTGATACACACACAGAAAGAGAGAGAGAGAGAGTGAGAGAGATAGAGATAGAGAGAGAGAGAGAGAGAGAGAGAAATTGAAAAACATGCATTGTACTTAGTGTGGTGCCAAAGAAAAATCACGAAAACTCAAACACAGCGAGAGTGAAAGAAGCGCAGAGCTAAAGAGGCAGAATAAATAATAATATTTTTGCGATAAAAGCGTAGTTAACATTGCAAAACAGTAACGAATGAAGTAGAATTCGAGGTGGGTGTGAATGTGGAGCAGAAGCACAAATAAGAGTACAAAATTAAACTTACAAATAAAGCGATACAATAAAATGTATACAGGCAAAAAAAAAGCGAATGCGCGCAAATCTATGCAGCAATAACTTCAGAAGCTAAACAGTGTATGTGTGTGTGTGTGTGTGTGTGTAAGTGAGTTTATTTTTTGCGTGTGGGCATCTATGTGTGCTGTGTGTTGTGTCTGTGTCTGCATTTCCAGCTGCATAAAGTTTCCATTTAATTTCGTTGCCGTTTGCAAAAAAAAAGAAAGAGAAAATAATAATGTTGCCTCTGTTGTTGTCCTCTCGTTTTTCACAAATATCTTTCAGCCTGTTATCGCATGGTTGGCCGCGAGTTACCATTTGTGTTTGTAAATAGAGTAACACAAGAACAAACACACCAAAAAAAAAAAAAAAAAAAAAACACACACAATGACAAACAACTAAGTTCTTCGCTTACAACAAATGTTGTAAATATTCTTCGCTGTCTGTGCGGTGTCTGCAACTCTGCCTCTGCCTCTGCCTCTGCCTCTGCTTCTGTCTCTGTTTTTGTCTTCGTCTCTCTTGACCTATCTCCATCTAAGACTATCTTTGTCTCCCTTTTGCAGAGCAGCAGCTTACGTTGTCGCAAATTAAATGCAATAACATGCAAGGAAGGGTCACAAAAACCTCGCTAAATAAAAATATTCAAAAACCGGTTGCAATGGAGCCGCAACGGAAACCCTACAGGGTAACTCTCTGCCTGAACATATATATATATATATATATATATGTGTGTGTGTGAATGATGAGGGGGGGTTGGGGTGGTGTCTAACAGGATGCATCTTCATGGCTGTCGCATTGCAAATGTGTCTGGGTAAAGTGCCACGTTGAAGCAATTATAGCTGAAGTGAAGATGTAATATTTATGTGTCATGCATTCCTAGTATATTACATCTAGATGGCAGTGGCAAATATCTTCATCTGTCTGTAAAATTTACTATCATACCATCATAGATATATAGGTACACAATGACTCTAGCTATATGAGGAAAACAAACATCTTTCTTATCTCTCACTTTATTTATCAGAGAAATATCTTTTTTAAGAGTATGTAAAATCATCTGTGCGTGATATCATAGGTATATATATATAAATATATATATATATATATAAATATATATATATATATAATATATATATATATATATATATAATATTTGCAACCTTTTATTTTTTTATAAGAAATAAATCCATTTAGGGAGTATTCTCAAAGACTAAACGGGAGTATTAATATAGTCCATGGATTTAAGTAGGCAGAAGGAAATATCTCATAACCGGTATCGTAAATAGTCTGACCAATTTATATTCGCTCAAGCATTCTCTGCACATTTGGAAATAACAATTTTTACATTTATTAGAGACTCCCTCTTTTGAAGATCATAATTAGTTTGTTAGTTAAGCACATGATTTCATAAAAGAAATATGAATATTAAATATTTAATATAGTTCCCATTCTAAAGAAAAACAACAGTTTGGATAACGATTAAAGTGGTTTTCAGTGCAGAATTTCATAATTTGAGCTATCTTAAATCCTATTTCACTTTTAATATTTTTGAATACTTTTACAATACACAAAAGTACTCATCCTGCTTCTGAGATCTGCTCGAGGAGACGCAAATCTAAAGGACAAATCTTCATTATAAGTGAGAAAAATCTTTAGCAACGCCGGCTGATAATCAAACGGAAGGAAAAGTAATGATCATAGTGCCAAAATCACGTTTACCCCAAGAAGCAGATTCCCTGGTTCAGCAAGATCCCAAATGGAGGAAAATATTATTGAAGATATTTACACTCTTTTGTGTTTTTTATTTTTTATCTTAATTTCCTTTGCTGTTTCATTTACTTATTAACCCATTTTAACAAAAGTTTTGTTTGTTAAATCAAAATTCACTTTCTGATGTAAATTCGTTCTACACTTCATTAAGCATACCCTGGTGAAAAATATTCAATGCTTATGCCCAAAAATGTACTGTAGCAATAAGACACATTTTTTTTTAATTTTCATTGAGTATATCAAAAAGAGCATTTAAATGGAAAATATTCGTTGAGAGAAAAAGACTCGTTCAATGGAGCCAATGACGAGGATAAAATTGCAATATGTAAAAAATTACTTTATTTAAAATATTTTGAAATGTTTTTAAAGATTTAAGATCACATATTATATTGCATTGCAAATTATTTTTTATTTTTTAATATTTTTTTAAATTATTTTTTTAAGTTTTATTGCATGCTCAACACAAAAAGAAGAAAAAATGCACTATATAAATATTGTTTTTAGATTAATAGAAATCACTACTTGCAGAATAGCTTGAATCAGAGAAAAAAGCACGTGACTCAAATGCGGAATTCGTCGCTGCTAAGAATAACCACAACAGAGCCACGTGCAAAATGCCGAAATTTAATGTGCTTATTTCGACCATTGTTGAAGCAATTTGCAAGTCTTCGTACCCAGGACTCGTTGCAAACTGTCTACGACGACGCTTAAAAGCGCGCAATGCTTTTTGCGGCAAGTCCTCGCCGCATCCTGACCGCTGACCGATGCCAACTGCCCAACAGACAAGGGGCACTTGAAACTGGTTACTGTTGTCGCCGACGCAAGTAGAACCGCTGCCCACTTCAAACTAACCAGCACAAGCATGCAGTCTCTCTAACACACTCACACACACCCACACCCACACCCACACATACACAAACACACAAAGAGAGACTAAAAGTAAATTTGTGGCTTTGATAGCCTTTGCATCCTGGTGATTCAGCATCCATCCGTTCAAGTCGAGTGGTAGCCGTTCGTCAAGTGGTCGACTGGTTTCTACTTTTGTTTCTATGTTGTACAGTTTTTCCAGCATTCCCCTTTATTGTTGTTTCTATCTCCCTCTCTCTCTCTCTCTCTGACTCTCTCTGCCTTTCGCTCTTTCTCAGTGAGGCTTTCCTGTTTCTGTTTTTTGTTCATGTTTGTTTGTGCTGATGTTCTTTGTATTTATTTTTTGTTGGCTTGCTTTTCGCGGAAATGTAAATTAATTGGTTTAACAAAGTGCACTTGAATTCTGCTGCCATCATGTGTTGTTGTTGTTGTTGTTGTTACTGCTACTGCTCTAATTATTATTATTTGGGGTTTTACTGTAACCGGCAATCATAAAACTTTTAGTGCCGTCACAATACTCCAGCACCGAACAAATTACAGAGTGGTGCAGAGTTTAAAAATATATATTTTACACTTGACCCCTTGACACTTTTGCAATAAATTTGAATCAAATAAGTTTAGAGCTATTTAAGAGGGTGTACAATTATAAAAATACATATATACATAACAAATTGACTAATGAGGACAAATAGTCTTATTTATAATTACAACTAATGGCGAAACACCAAAGCAAACAATAGCACTGAATTATTACCAAATATCTCATTAATAACCTACAAAGAGAAAACTAGAAAAAATTACACACAAGAAACTATATTTTAAAATGAGATCACGATCTTGTCAACAATAATGTTTAAAGCTATTACGGCTTTAGTTTAACAGTTTTCCAATTAGCCAAACAAGTAAATAAAATCATGCGCTCGTAAATCAACTTCTTAGGCAAAACAGCTCATTAGAACCCATCAACAAATCGAGTTTCTATAGGCTTGTCAAAAGTAAAAACTAGCAGTTAATATTACAGTTCGATTCGAAGCTGCAGATCCACTTCAGCATCTTTATTTAGCTAAACATAGACAATTAACATTCAAGTGGCGATTCCTCAATGGAGCTGAATAAGCAATACCAATAAGCCAAGCGGGACTTTAATCAAACAGCTTCGAGGAACCCACGCAGTCCAAACACCTGAAACAGTCAACTAGACAATTTTTGATGTGCTTCTAAGTCGCCGTCAACAGCAAAAGCAACAGCAACAAAAACAACAACAACAACAATAGCAGTAACAAGAAAACAACAATAAAATAACCATGACAACTTCAAAGCCTACGCATTATTTTTACTCGAATGTTTCTTGAAAACAAATACCGGGTAGTGTTAAAAAGGTATAATAAAACTTGTTACCTTGTAGGAAATGAAACTGAATACTTTTTACTGAACTTAAAATACTGTTATTACTCAAACAAAAGTTTATATTGCTGTGACAAAAAGTAAGTTCTCTTGTTAAATTCTGTACTACTATTTATTGTTTTAATTTCAACTAATATCAGTCGAAACAGAAATTAAAACATAAATAAAAAATAACCTATTTATGCATGTTGAAATTCAAGAACAAAAATAGGTTATAAAAATAAAAGCTCACAAAAAACCTTTCAGATCAAAAAGAGAAATGAAAAGTTATCCAAATATTTCCCGTTGAAAGTGTGTGCATTATTCGACGCGAATAAAGAGAGTTTATCAGAATAGTATTTAAATATTTTTGGTTTGAAAAGTTTTGTGATCTTGTTTTTGTTACTTGTTGCTTTGCTGTCTTTCTCTGTTTCTGTTGCCGCTATTATAGTTACCTCTGCAACCGCCGCCGACGCCACCAGCGTCAACAGGTAAACATAAACATGCCCCACAAACGCGGCCAGTTGCCAAATGCCGCAGACAAGAACAACAACGAAACCCAAGAAAACGCATGTTTGACATTTGTTATTGATTAAAAGGGAGGCGTGGAGTGAAGTTGGGGAGGGGGGGAGAATGGCTTAAAATTTTCTTGTGATATTGCGGGTTGACGTAAAATGCTTATAAACGAAAAGTTTTCGAAAGTATATATCTTTATGAATGAAATGCGAACTGCTCAAAATACACGAGACACGAGACTGTGTCGATTGTGTTGTCATTTGATAAATAATCGGCTTTTACTCGACTTTAAAGTTAAAGTTGAAAGCATAGCATCCATCGAGTTAACAAAAAAAAAAAATAAAGAAAATAACATTGATTAACTTCAAGTGGCTATTAACGGGTTTCATTTTTTGTGTTGTTTTTAAACTGTTCAAATTTGTTTTGTTGACTTGCTAGAAAAAAAACACAAATTTGCAACTTTTATAGAGTCTGTTTCGATTTCGAAAGAAACAATTATTATATTTTATTGTTTATCGATTTAACTACACTTTTTAAACTAAGTAATTCAATTATTAAAAAAAGTGATTGACTGACATTCAGTTTGTTTTAAATATCCAAACAGCTGCTTTGAAATAACACAAATTTGTTCTCTTCTTGCTCTGTAATATTACGCACAACTTTTGTCAGATACTATTTTAAATGATATTTATTGAGAAACTAGGTGCCACATAATGTAGCATTTCATTATGACTCAGTTATGCAACACTTTTATTATTGCAACATTAAATCGTTTAAACATTCGCTTGTTGCAGAGACATTTCTGTATATTTATGCACGTATCATTTATGAGATGAAATAAATTCACATTGGAAATATATTTTGTTCTCCTAAAAGAATTATTTGTATTTTGCACAAATTTCAATTTTAATTTCACTTTGTTCATCGTTCGCTGCTGTTGCTGCTGCTGCTGCCTGGCGGAAGCACGGCCAGAGAAAATGTGTGTGCATAATTAATGCATATTTCACATTAATATGCAAACACACACACACACACACACATACACACAAACACACACACACACAGCAAGCGAGGCAAAATGGCGACGGCTGTGCCGTCTTAAAGCAAAACATTTGCCATTAATTGTTGCACGCTGAATTCAATTTGCATGTGTGCAGTAAATGTGCTACTGCAACTTGCACTGCAGCTGTGTGTGTGTGTGTATGTATTTGCGTGTGTGTATGTGTGAGTGCCCGCCTGTAGGTATGCAACGACAAGTAGTGCGATTAATTAATTTACATTTTAAGACATTTTTATTTTACATTTCTCACAATTGTTTAACTTCATTATTTTCGTTAATTTATTTTTGTTGAATTATTGAATGCAATTTATATATATTTTTTTTTAAATATTTACAAGCCGGTTAAGCGAACCTGCGACAAGCGACCGTTATCAACGCGCGTACGGGCGTATCTCAGAACACGAACTGACAACCACGACGAAGACCAACGGCAAGTGCGAACCTAATACCGAGGCAGCGACGCCGACGCCGTCGTCAGCGTCACAGCATCCAACAGCAGCAGCAATAGCAAGCAGCATCTAACCAAAATAGCGGCACACTTGCTTGGCGTCGGCTATGCCATCGGGCCATGTGCCGAGATAACAAAAACAGAGAACGAAAACGAAATCGAAAACGAAAACAGTGGAGAGTTTTTAGTTCTCTCACACTCTACACAGCAAGACGCAGCCGGTAAACGTTACTCGCAGGCAAAATACGGAAAAAATCATGTTTTTTTTTATAAACTTTGAAATAAGTGTCTTTATTTTCTGTGGATGCCGAAAAATTCAGATGTGGAAAAGCTCTTGATTTCTTCCTTGTTTTTTCATATTTTATTCCTACATAATACATGTATATGCTAATCATTTTGAATCATACAATTTATATACCCAATTATGTAGCGAGACTACAAAAAAAAACTTTTATCACAGTTCTTAGCATACTTACTTAAGCTTTGTATCGAAAGCTCTTTTGGAAGTTATCAAAACTTTTGGGACGACGGTTGAGCTTTTTACTATTACGAAAAGGACACATCGGATACGAGCACCCAATATGAAAGCTTTTCTTCGTTACGTTTAAAATAACAAAATTAAGTTATTCTCAGACCATTTGCGATATTTGCAAAAACAAATAATTAGTTTCAAATCAAGACATATGTTTAAAATGCATTTATTCTATTTTAATATTGTATTGCATATAATGTTAGGCGCTTTGTAATAAAACTAAACAAATATTTTACAATAACAAAATGTCTAAGTCAAATAGAGGGCGAGGGAAACAAATAATTATAATTGAATTGCTCACTTGAAAGAGAAAAAGAATCGACAAATGAATATTAATAAAAAGATTATTGAAATGAAAATTGGGGGAATGGAGATGGTGATATTGCCTGCACTGTTGTCGATGATAAATGCTGGGGCACACAAGCAATCGGGAGAAGGGGTTATATATTTTGGTGTATGGCATGCAACTCATTTGCAGCTGCAATGGTTGCAATTCAAATTGCAAATGTAATTGAGACACTAAGTGGTCGGGAGCTTTGCTCGAACATTGAGCACACGCTCCTCAATACTGAAAACTCGCCACTTCACTTCATTCCACTCCCCTGCGAGATCTGTGTCTTGGCCTGGTCATCAAGGCGTGCATCAAAGCAAGTAAATTCGAGTGGATCCCCATCTCCATAAAGACTCCCAACCCCATCTCCACCCCAGTTGCCATTAATGGGGCCAGCACTTTAGCCCGATCTGATAACACAAACTGCTTGAATGTTTCATGGTCATATGGAGCAAAGAAAAAGTGCTCGGGGAAAATAAACAGATAAGGGCATAAAAGAGAGAGCCACATCAAATGCGGGCCAATTATAGAACAAAGGCACATAAATTACAATAAATAGAATAATTTATATATGTATAAAGAACAATCATCTTAACCAAGTAATGGAGTTGGCCTTCATTTGGACTTTTTTTTTTATATAAATAGAATACTTTATGTCAACACAACCCTAAACTATTTTAATCTAAAATATATTTACTTTAAGAATAATCGGAGTATTTTAAATTGTTTTTATCTTTTTAAATATCTTTTATTGGGGTTTTGATTAATAATTTTATGTTTATACTACAATTGCTTGCATTAAAATACATCAAGTTTCGGGTATACTTGGATTGCGATCAATAAAAGGTAAAAAGTAGACTAAAGCAGAAGATACTCTTTTAAAGTGGGGAGCAGTGTAATTTATGTACTCAAGTTGTAAAAAACTGAATTTTAATTTAAATGTATCTTATTCCAGAGCATATTATGATAATGGTTGCACTAAGATAGTAGGACGCTTTTTTATAACTTGTTTTTATTTGAATTTTTTGCACATAATATTATTTGTTTACAAAATGTTTATCCAAATATGTGATTCTTTTGAATATATTTTTTTTTTATAAATTATAATATTTCAAAAATACATTCAAGCATTTTAAAAAGAAATATCAATATAACCTTTGAAGTAAGAATAATTAAGAGTGCAATTTAAGCTATTTTAACCACTGTGCATATTTTGTGCTTACAACATCATTCGCAGATGAGCCGGGGGTAATGCCCCACAGAGGAAACTGTCACTTGAGTGCAGGTTAATTGTTGGACAAAGGCAGCGGTGTTCTCAGGGTTTTTAGAAGGGGCACAAGAAAGTGAAAATATCTTGACTCACCTTGAAAATGATGGGATTGCGTTCAATGTCCGATTCTGCGTTCTCACAAAGTGTTTCCGTTTCCGAGAGAAAAGCGAGGAACTGTAAAACACAATTGGATTAGATATTTACATTTATTAATAGAATAGTCCGATTACTAACCTGATCCATAGCACGATCAAACATTTGTAGACTATGCACTGCCGCATGAAGCTGCTTGCCGCGATTGATGACACCATTATTCAAGTTGGAATAGCTGCAAATAAAATGTGATAATATATGTTAGTGCAATTACAAAAGAATAAAGCAATTACCAAAAATATAAGGAGAGTTAAGAAAGTCAGGATTCTATTCCTGGTAGACCTACTATGATCACGTTCGTGTCATTTGAAAAACTTGCAATGCCTAAGTTATCAATGGAACATTCTGTTCCTTTAATTAATTTAGAAATACTATCTCCAGAAATATCCTTAGTACGGTTAACTTTGTCTTTAGCTATATTTTTCTACCTTCTTCTTAATGATTTGACGTTTATTATATAAATCTACTAAAGCTAAACAATTTTTGAATATTCTTACTTCACTGTTTAAATATGATATAAAATTTATATTTAATTTAAATCCTTCTGTGAAAATTAATTAATAAGCACATTAAAAATAAAATAAAAATAGGATTTTTTTAACTTATTATATTAATACACAACATGTATTTTAATTAACACATCAAACTAATTACTCGGAAAAAAAACTAGAAAAATAATATAAAAGAGAGCAAGAAAACACTTTTATTTAATATCGTTTTCCCATTCCTAGAAAGTCTCATTTCACTATTTATATTTTTGGCCATAAACCTGGTGCGATATTTTACGTAAGATTATCAAAAGAATCAACTCATCTTCAACTGCTCTAATCAAATACTTGTAAATCGACGTAATTTGTTTTGGACAGCAAGTCATTAAATCGGATTAAATGCAAATTCTGACAACTGATTTAAATGAAAAATGGCGTATCTTTTTGCATAATATTAAAATGGAACTGGAGTAAAGTCGGAGGACGATTGAAATGTGCACTCACCGCTGATTAATGGCCTCCGTCATCTTCTTGATGCGAGAAGTGTCATCGTTGGGATAAACTGCAATTAGTTTCTGTGTCAACTCGCTGAAGAGCTCAAAATGCTGCTTATTCTGATGCAGCTCGGCGTGGAAGGACTGCAAAAGAAATAAATTAATTAGATGGACTCCATAAAAATAACTAAAAACAACAACACAACACAGGTCACCTTTTGCTCCTTCTGCTGGGCTTCCAGTATATCAGCTGTGGTGGCAATTGTGCCCATCCGCTCGGCCCTCTGCTCCATGCGCGCTAGCCACTTCTCTAGCTCCAGGCGCTTGGCCTCAAACCTGCCAATGGGAATTCAGAATTAATTAAATTGACCCCAAATGCAGTGGGATCTGGTTCTGGTATGAATGGATAATTTACCGCTGTGAGTCGCTCAGCATGTTCTTCAACTGGCCGGCTCGCTGCAGGACGCACTGCGACGTCTCATCCCAATGCTCTCTCAGGCGGGTAACTGTAAATTTTTGGTACAGTTAAGAGTTTAATTAGTGAACTTCCACAAATATATGTAATACTGAGTGAGATTTAAGGTTATTTTATTAGCTTAACAAAACGATTGCTAATTAGAATTGGTTGACACAAAATTAGCTGGAGTTTCTCTAGTGTTGGGCAACCAATGAACCCGGAAACCCAAATTTATTGATCAGTTGTAAGTTTATAAAACGCCATGCAACGTCATTAGTACAACAAAAAAAAAACACTAAGAAAAATCACAGTATTTCAGTCTTAGTTCTGTGGAAGTAATTTGTTTGTTTTCTGTGTGGGGTAGTGCCAATTATTATCATATTAGTTGGGCCCAGTTTCGTATCAATTGGGGCTGTTAACTATTGCACAACTGTGTTAGCATTTACAAAAACTGGAGTCGTAGTCGTTACCTTTGAGAAAGCAACGTAAATAGTCTAAATCAGCTGAACAATGAGGTGCTATCGAGAACTGTTTTAATTCTATCAGAGAAGTGAAAAATTAATCATTTTATATATAAAATAATAATATCTGTTCATTATACGCAATAATAATATATTTAAATATAAAGTAGATATTACCAGATTAACATACGATTTCATTTCAATTTATGTCTTTCTAATAAAAAATATCATATCATATCAAAATGGATTAATCATAATAATATGAAGATGGCAAGATAATGTTTTTCTTATATAAATTTAAAGATGGCAAAAGATAAATACGACAACTGCAGAGAAAACAGAAGTTTTAACCGGTATTAATCTTAATTTATTGTCAATTGTAAAAATATTGCAATTTCACATAAATAAAAAAATAAATTTGTTTTACAAAAGAAGATTTGCAGTTGCCTATTTGCAGTGTTGATTTGGCAGTTTAAATTAAAAAAAATTCAAATTTTAGAAATGAGGACATTTTTATTTTTTATTAAGCTCTCAAATATATAATGGCCAACAATTAAAAGGCAACGTGTTTGCCTCTAAATCAAGTCCAATCAAAAATTAATAGCTAAAATTAAAGTATAAAAAATAGTTTTAAAAAAATAAAATAATTATACACATATATTAAATGCTCAATTCGCAGCTTGGACAAAAGTATATCTCTCATTAGAATTATATAAACAAAAGAGAGAAAAAATACCAATTAAAAAATATATATTGTTCCCACAACAATTTTGATATTTAAAAATAATAATAAAATACAAAAACATTAAAGATTAGGTCAGTAATTAGCTAAAAACCCATTTTTGAAATCACAACAAAATCTTTTCTTTAATCCAGTAAAAATGTCAAAAACTTTAATAATTAGAAAGTAAGGATTGATTATTTTGAGCAAGCCTGCAATGCCAGTGAATCCCAGCATTTGTTATGGAATGTGCACAGAAGAAGGACAAACCACGAAAGATGAGTTAAGAATGTTTTCGGAATATTTACCAAATTCAAATTTACCCAAACTCGTAAAACTAATAACTTAATTTGCTCTCAACTCAATTCATTATTTTCGACGCTGCAATTCGATTTCAAAAAGCATCGACAACAGAAGAAACATCTTATCGGTACAACAAATAAAAACTTTAACTCAAATAAAATAAATAATAATAATAATATTAATCAGATATGTTAATGCAAATCAAATCACACTTAAAAACTTCTGAAATAATAATATAAAAGTTTTGATTGTGAAAATATCTAATCCCGAAATAGACAGTGAAGACTCGTTAATAAACCTGTCGAAGTCAACTGTTTTACTTTTCAGCAAAATCAAAGAACTCTTCGAAAAACTGAATGATTCAACTCGACTTATTTCCTTACCCTGGATGCCTCCCGTTGGGTTCTGCGATATTTGGGTCTCGTCGTGGGAGGATCGTCGCCGCATTCGCAGCTCCTCTCGGGATAAGGCAGCGACGGATGCAACGTCAATGCCAACGCCGACATTGGCACTACCTGCACCACCTGCACCACCAGCACCAGCTGCACCACCGGCAACC
This sequence comes from Drosophila melanosoma, assembly GCA_035042045.1. Lineage (NCBI taxonomy): Eukaryota > Metazoa > Arthropoda > Insecta > Diptera > Drosophilidae > Drosophila > Drosophila melanosoma. The sequence continues at coordinate 3,377,287 of JAWNLY010000048.1, forward strand.
TGAGCGACAGCAGTAGCGGCGGCCGCAGCTGCCCGTGACTGAGCCTGATGCTGTAAAAGTGCGGCAGCTGCCGCCGAGCCAGGCAACTGGCCCATGTTGTGCACCACCTGCGGCGGAATGTTGCCAAGCAGCTGCTGGCGAATCTGTTCGCGAAACTCGCTGCTCAGCGGAATGGGTGGATGGGGCGACTGCTGCTGCTGCTGCTGCTGCTGTTGGGCGGACGATGCTGCACCACCACCACCACCACCCGGCTGATGATGTCCCGCCGCATTCAGATTGTTTTGCATGCGATGCCGACTATACTGCAGCTCCAGCGGCAGATTGCGATCCAGCGAACGCATATGATGCTCAATGGTTGAGCGCATCGATTGCTCCACCTGCGAGGCGGAGGCGGAGGAGACAGACGACGATGATGAGTTGCTGTGCAGTGATTGCTGCTGTGCCTGGGCGCGCAGCTGCTTTAGCTCTTCCAGCGACTGTCGGGAGTCACCCGCTCTACTCTCGTCCAGCGACAAGTTGCGCTCGTAGTTGGCGCTGCGCAAATTGACGGAGCTGCCCAAGTGACGACCGTGGACGCCAGCTGCTAGGCTCGCCTTGAAGCTCAGATCAAAGTTGTTCTGCACGGCGGCCTCGAGGGTGCGCAGATTCATCTGCTCCTGCATGGCGCGCTCCATGTTGCGCAGTCCACTCTCAATACCACGCAGGGCATCCTCCGATCCAAACTCATCCGTGGGCGAGCCCACAACCGGAGCGGGAGCAGCGACTGGACGCACATTGTTAAGCTTCTTGGCTTCGCTGGCTCTTGTCGGTGCTGGGGACGGTACCTGGTTGCAATTGGCCAGCGCGTTCTTGGAGCTCTGTTCGCTGAGGGCGGCCACAGCAGACTGCAGCACCAGCGGCGGCGGGGGCGGTGGCATCTCAAACGGATTCGAGCAGCGACGTGCGGCCATCGCCTCTGCGGACAGAGTTGAATGTTTCTCGGGTGGAGGTGGTGGTTTCTCCTTGAACTTAATCCCGGCCAGCGGCGAATTCTGTACACTATTCTGTGCGGAGCATTGGGCGGATGCCGGTTTTCGGGGCAGTGGCGGTGGTTGACGCAGTGGCGGCGGCAACCCGGGCACAATCATCATTGACTGTCCGCTGTCCGGCAGACTTTTGAGGCTGTGCCGCTTGGGCGGTATTTCCGGTGGTGCAGCACGTTCGCTGGAGCCGCGTGCCGGTATCGCGGGCACCGGTCGACTCTGCAGCGGTGGCAACGGTAGCGGTGACGCCACCTTTTGCATGTTTAGCTGCTGTTGCTGATGCTGCTGCTGCTGCTGCTGTTGCTGTTGCTGCTGCTCCTGGGAGCACTGTTTGCGCAACAGTTGCTGGCCACGCAATGCTGCCTGTGCGGCCAGCTCGGAGTTAAGGCGTGGCATCATCATCTGTGGTGCCATTTTGGGCGTTGCGGCATCATCATGGGGCGCCGTTGGCGGCACCAAAGGAGGCGGCTTGGCAGTCATCGCAGCTGGTTGCTGTTTCGGATTGTTTTGTGCGTGGCGTTGTGCGTTCGTTGTAAAAATGTATTTTATTTTATTTATTTATTTGTTATTGGGTAGGCTTGGGGCTTAAGTTAATTTTATTAGCGACATCACCATCGCTTTTCGATATGTTTGATATGTTGCATGGTCTGTGGCAACTATAAAAAAAACGTCGCCTGCATATTGACATTGGTAAATGGTAAAAATCACAATTGATACACCAGAAGCGGTAGCACCTTCAGCGGTGTTTGCTGACCCCTTTTATGCCGCGGGTTTGGGTTTGTTTATGCAACATGCCGGAAACGCAACACGCCAACAGGCCACAGGCAAAGACACTCACACACACACACACACACTCACAGAAAGCACACTCAGACTAGCGTGAAGAGTAAGCAAACTTTGACTTAAGAGAGAGTTTGACTCTCTCATGCATATATATCGTCCCACAACTGCATTCTCTCTCAAGCACACACACCCACGCACACGCACACACGCACACGCACACGAAGAGTAAGTAAGCTTTGAATTAAGAGCTCCTTCGCCTTGCGCTCTCTCATTTATACCCTACCACACCTAAACGAAGAGGCATTTGTTATCGTTCTCTGTTGACTTTGGCTGTCTCGCATACTTTTTCACCACACTTTTTGCCTTGCTCTGCGCCGGCTCTTAACGTACAGGTAAAGTTATCTTTTCGGGTTGTTGGTTATCTGTGAAAAACGTTGCATACTTTTGCCGCTGTTTTGCTTTGCTGTCAACTTCGGTGTACAGTGAATATCAGTTCTAAGGGATTTTGTTTTTATTGATTGTTTACCATTAACATTATTTGATTTGTTGGTTCAATTGATTTTAGTTAACAGCACCATATTTTTTTTAGTAAATTATGGACAACATCATAATTCAACAGAAAACTATTGTTTTTTTTTTAGCAATATTTTCCACTATTTAATTTTGTTAATTTGTTACTATTATTATTTTAATTGTCGGCGTAATTGATTTAATTATTGTTATTCACAATTCACTTAACAATTTAATAATAATAATAATTTTGCAGTATTTTTCACTTTTTTAACCTTTATAGAGTTGTTTAATATAAATATTTGAATTGGTTATGTAATTTAATTTAGTTGGTTGCTTTTTATTAATATTAATCACAAATCAATTTAAAGTCGTTATATTTGAAATCCACTGAAAAAACCCTTTCGATAGCCTGCAGCAAGTAAACATGTGTGTAAAGTGTGCACAACAGAGAAAAATTAACATATGAACAGACACCTACACAAACTCATTTATATTATATATATATATTTATATAAATATATATAGATAAATTATATCATGGAGATCGCTCGGAGCACAAGTGAATGCCCCAAACTTTTACGCTAGTGAGAACTGTGCCTTTTGCTTTTTGCACCTGCAACACAAGGAGCAACATAAAAGTTTTTTGTTGTATGCAGGTGTTGGTGCTGCTGTACTTGTTTGTTGTCCGCTGCTTTTGTTACTGTTGTTGCTGCTGTACATTGTTGCTGGTTCGGTGTTGTGTTGCTGTTCGTTGTTGCTGTCATTCGACGTGAGACTTAACGGTCCCGTCCAGTCCGTTGCATGCCATTAAACCCCAGAAATGGGCCGTGGCAGGTGCATTTAACTTCCGGAACACCTTTGAATGCATACATATAAAAATGTCGACGTTGCAACGTCGTTGTTGTTGCAGGCCATTTTGCTTACTACACTTTTACTGCAACTGCTACCAGCAAATGTCTGACTTTCTCTCACTCTCTCTGTCTTATTGTTCCGCAACAATTTTAGACTTTTTGGCATTTGTTCTCCCAAATGCTTGGCTTAATTTTATAGTTTTTTAACTCATGAGCAAATATATAGCAAACGATGAGCTGTCTTTCTTATTCTTTATTTTGGGTACATCCACACTAATTTGTGGAGTTTTTAAATTGCTTTTAATTTGCCAAAAAGCTCTCAACAATTTAGAAGTCTCACATTCTCATGGAAACTTCGAGCGGTAACTTTTAGTAGTTATCCATGTATACTAAAAATAGACATTAGCTAAACGCACATATTGTTCAAAAACTGACCGCAATTAAAATAATCTAATGTGGTAAATTAGCAAATGGGTTTTCCAGCTAAAAACATTATAAATTTTGATCATTTAATTGGACTGCACTTAAAATTCTCTTTATAAGATTTTAAGTATAAACAAAAAAAAAATTGTTTATGCTTGACAGCCAATTTAGGAAAAAGTGTTTTTTTAGTAATATGCTGATGTGGTATTTTATTGGTTACTAAAACTTACATTGCCAAATCAGAGACAATCAATCAACAAAAATTTTGGTGTGTTTGACTATAAACCCAACCCACAACTTGAATGAACTGAACAATATGTGTAAATTTTTAAATGACATTCAGTTGACATTTTCATTGCTCTTGGCCTCAAAAGTAAATCATTATTCCAGCAGAAAAAATAAACTTATTCTATATTGGCAATTGAGATTTCGCAGCGCGAAAACTAAAAGCAATTTAATGGCTCCGCGAATAGCCTTAAATCAGGCAACAATTCACAACAAGAAAATTTGTTAGTCAAGTAAAAATCATTGTTTTGGTTTCCCCTTAGCGGAACCGGAACCAGAACATAAAATACAGCTTGTGAGAAAAAATTATTTCCATGCACAGCACGTTCTTGCTGAGAGGGCGATTTGCAAAGTACACACACACACACACATACACACACACACACACATGCATATAAATAATATTTTGTTGTTCGCCTAAAAGTATGCAATCAAATCAAATAACATGCGTATTTTTCTACGCAGTTTCGCCGTTAAAAGTTGATCGTTGTTGTTGTTGTTGTTGTTGCTGCTTTGGCTGTTGCTGTTGCTATTGTTGTTGCTATTGTTGTTGCTGTTGTTGTTGCTGTTGTTGTAGCTATTGTTGTAGCTATTGTTATTGCTATTGTTGCTGCTATTGTTGTTGCTGCTGTGGTTGTTGATTTCGTTGTTGCTTTCGCCATTCGTTGAGTTTGTCTGGCTCCATAAGGTTTATACATTCTTGATCAACATCACCCGCTGCGTCTATATAGCCATGCCCGTCTCTCTCTCTCTCTCTCTCTCTCTCTCTCTCTCTCTCTCTCTCTCTGTCTGCTTCCAATGCCATCTGTTTATATAAATATTGAGGCGCTCAGACCTGGTCCCTATCACTATCTTAAGAACTAACTGACGAAAGATGATGTCTTCTACTTATACCTAAACAATTGAGCCGAATATCTCCCTCTCTCTCTCTCTCTCTCCTATCTCCCAGCTGCTGTTCATCGACCAGTAATCAAGACAATGTAGTCTTCGACTTGTCTTATTTTTATTTATTTTTATTTTTGCTGTCGTTGCTGTTTTTGTGCGCCGTTTTCAATGAATTACCATTCACGCAGCGCACAACCGCCACAAGCACGCACCCAGACTCACAAACACACACACACACACATACACGGCATACATAACTCTCTCAATACCCCTCGTATCCCTATCATCCTGATTCGCGCTGGGCGATCATATTATTTATTGTAACACATTTATATCAAAATGATAAAAATACAACTTATTTTTTTTCGGTGTGGCTTTTGTTTTTTGTTGTTGTTGTTGTTTTTTCCCAAATACGCCCATTTTATTTGACCTATGTTTTTTCTGGCATCAGTCACGCTTTATTGAATATTTATAGGGAAATTAGTCCAAGTGTATTATTTACTCAACTAAAATAAATCCAGTTATTTTGTTAGAATAATGGAATTAATAAAAAACAGCTTTTAGCATCTATCCATCAAGAGGGTAAAATGTGACAGCCATCTATCTATCTTTCATTACTACAATAAAATGTCCTTTTTTCCAAACCTTATCTGTAACTTATGCGATCAAAGTTGCTTATAATAAATATCTAAAAATTCATATCAACCATTTTTGCAACGATAACTGTACTAAGCCATTAATCAAACTATTTTTTAAGTAACTGAATAAAAATACTTCAGTATTAAATATCAGATTTCTTTTTAACTTTAAATGATTACTGTAAATGTATTGTTAAATAAACTATTTAAATTTAAAATTAATTGAGATAATATCGCTTAGTTTTTATTTAGTAATTTCGTATGCATTTAATCCAGCCATAGTTTTATAATATATATATATATATGTATATATATATATTAATTATTTACATGAATTTTAAATAGTTGTAATTACTTTATTTTAAGTTGCATGGGAGTGCAATTAAATGATATTTTCAATTAATTCAGATATTGATAATGATGATGAAGCGGTGTTCAACCATTTAACCTTTTGAATTCATGTATTAATTTCAACAGTTTATATTTATAATTTTTCTCTTCTTTTTTATTTGTTAATGATTTGTTTTTTGCGTTGCACATTTTGTTTTCGTGCGTTCGACAATACTTGCGGCTTTCGACACCCTAAAGTTTATTGATTTACAAAAGTAGCGGCAACAGCAATGGCAACAAGAATTACAAAAACAGCAGCGACAACCAGAGCACCACCGGATCGAGGGGTTGAGTGGTGTGCAGTGGTTGAGCGTGGAGATAGGAAATAGACAGGGCTGGGCAATAATCCATGGCAGACCAAAACTTAAATGCCGTTTTGTGGCCTGACTTCTGTTGGCTTTAAAAAAAAAATGATAGAACACACATACACACACGTTGAAATACACACACACACACACACACACACACGTACACTATAAACACACACACACACGCAGAGGCACACACGACACTAAAAAGTTTTTCTAATTGAATGCAATTATTTTGGCTTAGTAAAAAAACGAGTTTCTCGCATTTCACGGCATAATAAATTTACAGTTTTGTGAGCAAAAATTTTGCACGCGTCGCGACGAGAGACAGTAACAAAGACGGGCGGCCAGAGACGCCACCAATTGAGGCAAGAAGGATACAAGGAGCAAGTTCACAACCGTTTGTATGCAGTCAAAGCCCACGAATGTCCTGAGCTGACTGCTGTCAGAGTCAGAACTGGAGACCTGAACAAAGAGCAAAGCGTTTTCAACACGGAACTGTTTTTCAGCTACGCTTTCGACACGCTCTCTCCACTCCACTCCCCGCTCTCCTCTACCTTTCTCTCTCTCTCTCTCTCTTTCTCTCTCTGTCCCTGTTTACTGGGTGCCAGCAGGCAGCAACCCCAAAACGCCGCGCAGCAACAGCAACCCCAACATAATTATTATACACCGAAATAACACCCCCCCCCCCCACACACACACACAGCTCAAATCATACACAGACAAAATAAAAATTTTCCCACCAGGCGACGCTTTTTTTCTGCTTTCTCATTTTTTGTATTTCTCTTAATATATCACACTCTCTTTGGTACGATTCTGTTCGTTCTCTTTCACCGGCATTCCGGCAGTTTGTTTTGCTTGTGAAACTCATGCGCATTGATTGCTCCATAGCCGGGAGCAGCCGGAATTTATACGCTTGGGGCCGCCAACCTTCCTGCCACATGTTGTGCGTGTCTGCCACGAACCTTGATAACTGATAAGAAACTTTTACATCAGCTTTGCACAGGGTTGCACACTACACGCGTGCCGGGACCATTGTCGGAATCTTTCTCTGTGTGTGTGTGTGTGCGTCTGTGTGTAGTAGATATTTGACGTAGCTCCTCCATCACTCTTCTCAACCCAAGTTGGGTAGCAAGAACGTGTGGATTTGTTCAAGTTGAGTCGTGTGCAGCGGCCTTAATGGCAGCATGAAGTAAATTCTGAGTGTACCATTTTTGAGGGGTTTTATGCAGAGTAAAGCAGTGAGAAAGAGCCATCATTTTAACCGTAAGACATATAATATAAATAAACAAATACATGTTAATGGGATTCCTTTTTGTATGCAATTTGCATATATTTGTGAATGGGTTAGTTTCTGAGTAAAAAGCTGCATCTTAGCTCATTGTTTTGCTGATGCCAAATAATAAAGTCTATTTCAGTTAGAAATCTAATAAGCTTAACTTAAATTATCATTATTTACATTTGTGATTTTAATGACTATTTTCTGAATTTCAACCAACATTTTTTCACATTTTTTAAATATTTTTGATTATATGAAAAATAAAAAATTTCTTTTTATGATCAAAATTTTTTTTATTTCATTATTATGAACCTATTTTAAATTTAGACTTTTTTTCAATTTTCAGTGAGATTTTCATTTTTGTCTGTAAAAATTTCGTGTCGTCTTTTTAGATGAATATCTTTAGCGGTTTAGAGATGTCTATCTGCTCACAACACATATATCCATATAATTTCAAAAAAAAAAATTAAATAGGTGAAAAAAACTACAAAAGCCAGCAAATCTAATAAACTTTATTAAAAAAAACAAGACATCTGCAGACAGCAAATCGTAACAAAAGAAAGAGTTCATTCAAATAAAGAGGGAAAAAAGAGCAAATTTTAATGCGCAATCTTTTTAATGAATTTAAATAAATTGCAGTATTGTTTGTAGTGAAGAACACAATGGGGACACCTGAATGGATGGGAATGGGAGGAGGAGGAGGACTTAAAAACAAATCCACTCACACACATGGCAGGCACGTATATTTAACCCATGACAATTTGCAAAATTACTAAATACTTCAAAACAACCAAAAAAAAAAATCAGGCTGCAGCTGATGTCAACAGAGGAATTCATCCTGGGCATCTTGCTACAGGAAAGTTGCAGTCACAGACCGGAATGTGATGTCAGCACACACACACATAACCCAAGCGGTACACAAAGCCAGGTTGGATTCATTTTTAACATAGTTCGCCGATGCACAAAAATGTGCGCAAAACTATCTTGCGCATAACTGAAAGCCAGACACAGCCCTGACCATTATTTAATTTAATGTTTGCCTTTAAGTTGAGAACTCAAGTTTCATAACACGAGTCCCAAATCCATAGCCGACGCCGAAGCCAAAGCACAATTTCCCCAGGCAGAGGTTTGAGGTTAAGCTGCCATGAAGACTTCACTTTTAAGTAATTAAAAACAAAAAACAAAAACTCTAAGATCGAAACTCAAATACACTACGAAATAAAAAATACGTTAATATTTCATTTTTGTAAGCAAACTTAAAACAGTTAGTTAAAGATACTATTAATTTTTTGATTATTTTAATTCCATTTTAAACCGGTTCTTAATATATTTTATGTTATACAGAAATTCATCCTCAAGAAACTATTTTTATTTTATTCTTTAAAAGAATACTCCACATGCGAATTGGTAATGGTTTGAATTGTGTAATGTACTCTCAATTATCACAATTTATAGCGAAAAATATTAAAAATATTATTAGAGTAACAATTAGTTTTATCTTAGCTTAGGAACATTCAAAGGTAAATACCCTAAAAGGGTTATCGTTTTTAACGAATATTGACTAGACTAACCAAAATATGCATGTTTAATCAGCAAGTCATAAGGCCCTGAAGTGAGGGCAATCAAAGCGAAGAACTTCTTGAAAGCGCAGGCACAGGCACAGGCACAGGCCAGGAAGCGCTAGTCAGCGAGACAGGCAGACATCCAGGCAGTCATTGGGTGGGTTTGTTTTTTTGACAGGGCACAGAGACCATCAGAGGGAGGAAGGGGTACAAGGCAGGCCTATTAAAGCATGTAATGGCGTGAAGTGGGCGTGTAACTGGGCACTAGAAGGGTGGCTGCAGCTTTCGAAAACGTCGCCAAGAGAAAGACGACAATTAGAGCCAATTTGGTAGCTCCTTTTTCCTACCCCTGTCTGGGGATTGCATACCAGGTTGTGGGACTAGGTCGAGAATGAGGATGGGGACTATGCCTTTCCTGGTGGCTGGCTGAGTGCGATGTCCTTTGCCAGAATGTGCATTGTTATTGCCCTTGCCGTTGTTGTTGTTGTTGTTGTTTGGCTGGAGGAGCACAAGCTGCAGCAACAGCCGCTGCACTAAAATTGCATGTCAAAGGCAGATTTACGAGGAGACCACACAGGGCGCTGTTTGGCTTTGGTTTTGCCTTGTTTTGCTTACTAGGGTGTGCAGTCTGTGGCTGTGGGAGCAATCTTTTCCCACTGTAGGCTGCTGACATTTTATCAATGATAACACACAGCTCCTATGTACTTTGGGTCACATGGTATGGCAGACTTTTTGTCTGACCGCGCCTCATGACACGCCATCGAGCCATATGAGATAATAAATAATGGTTTAATTAAGAGTCAGCTTACAAAATGCGTAATTAATTGATTTTGTGTACAGTTCGTTTGGCCTCAGATAAGAAGTAACAAGCAGCGAACAGAGAGAGAGAGATAGAGAAACAGACAGAGAGAGAGAGAGATAGAGAAGGAGACCAGCTGGCCGCATTCCTATGGGCCAATATATGGAATTTTAGTTGAAAAGCAATTATTTTGTGCCTTGACCAATTTAATTGCTCTGCTGGACTTATTTGTCCTATTGCCCAAATAGCTGAAAATTATAAGAGAAACTTAGTTTAAATTTGTAATAATAAATCTATATTAATAGACTGCAATTTCAAGGGTACTTTCAATTTTATTATTTATCATTTCATTATATTAGCAATTATTTAAGTCAATATGCAAAAGAAAGAAAATAAACCTTTTGAAATACAAATTTGGGACTTTAATTGAAGCAAATCTACTGAAATCATATTTTTAATAGAAATATTTTAAAGTTGTTCTTAAAAGGAAGAAATTTATTTATTTTGAGAATATGCGTTCATATAATACAGTATAATAACAATCTTTTTTTGTCATTTGTATTATTGTCATTAAAACTTACAGCAGAAAATTACTGAAGAAACGAAAACATCATTTCTAGAGAGTAAAAAATACAATAGTACCAGAAATCTGACCCCTTGAACTGGGGAACCACAACAAAGTCAGCGGTTTGTGCTTACAGCTTGTTGCTATGCGAAGAGAAAGGGCTGCAGCTACGAGGATTCACTTATGTACGTGGTCGACGGCTAGATCCGTGCGCAGGACAAGCTACAAATGTTTATGGCAAAAGCATAAACATCATAATATGCAACAGCACACACAAGCAATGCAGGCAAGCAAGCAATTGCAATTGCAGGCCAATCCCCCCAAGAGCCAACACACAACCCAACGACGTAAAATTCAAAACTGTGTAAGCTCCAACAAGCAGCAAACAGAAGCAACAACAACAACAACAATAGAAAAGTACAAGGGGGGGAGGGGAACAAACGTATTCCTTCAGCGCTTCTCCGCTCGCCCGCGCTCAACTTGTCAATTAAATGTCAACTGGCAGAAATGTTGGCTGCTTGCTGCCACATTAAAATTCCTCCGAGAGCCAAATGAACGAAATGCAAAAAATACACTAAATATACATAGTTAAGTACATTCTCATATATATATGTGTGTGTGTGTGTGTGTGTGTGTGTGTCTGTGTGTGAGCGTAGATGTATGAATTTCTCTTGAGCATGCGCCTTGAGGCATGCAATGAACATTTGCTTTCTCTTTGGGCCAACAACTTTGCTCTTTGCCAGTTACTGTCAAACTGTGGAATATATTAGCCACAGAAGTGCAACGCATGACAAAAAAAAAAAAAGGCATAATTCAGATTTATTTTGCACGGCATTTTATGCATTCTCAAGTTTTACACTTGTCTCACGATTCACATGGGTATTTGAGTGTGTGTGTGTGTGTGTGTGTCTGTGCAATTGTTTACTTTTTATTTTGAACTTTGCTTTCATTGCCATTTGACAGTTTTGGGCTTTGCCGTCTTTGAATACCCTATGAACGCAGTGTTGTCGAGTTTTTTTAAATTGTTCAAAAGTATTTTTTTTTTAAATAGGTTTATAAATATAAAATGTTCTATACATAAAACATTATCAAAAGGTAAAACTGCATCATCGTCGCTCAATATTTCTTGTTACAGTAAACATAAAAAATATGTTTCACTCATTTATGTTTGTCCATTCTGCAGCACCCAGTCCAACACGGTGGCAGATGCTACAGGAATACAACCAAGTGTCAGGTTCACGGACCCGGTATATACATTTTTGGAATACTCCACAGCCTCCGATGGCAGCACTCGCTCGGGTCAGTTGGCGAGGCAAGTGCCCCGAAAGAGTTGGCAGTTTTAAGTTGGGCTCGTGTGTTTTCTGTTTTAACTGAATTTCTCGCATGATTCCGACAGTGTATATATATGTGTGTGTGTGTGTGTGTGTGTGTGTGTGAGTGTATTCCGGTCTGGCAAAGCGGAAATTCATTTGCACGAGAGTCGTTAAGGGAAAAGCAAAATGAACTTACTAACAAGCTAATATCGTAGGTGGAATGCAATCAGAATCGTAATTCATAATGGCATTTAGCAGATGGCAACGAAAAGGCCTAATGAAATTACCACATGCCACTAAATGGCCAATTTGTTCGATCAATTAGAAAAGGTTCACATATTTTTCGTTAAATGATTTCTCCTGCATTTCGCAATTCAGGTTTCGAGTTCAACTCGCTTTTTTTTTCAATTTAATATTAGTTTTGATGATATCCAAAAATGTGTCTTAAGCTATTTTAGAGAATAAAAAGTACCAATGTAATCGAATTATTTAATTTTATTATAATTCTCCCAAATGTTTCCATTTTAATAATAGTTAGAAAATTATCGCAAACTAATTAAAAAAAGAAAAGAAAATCAATCAAATCAATTTCTTAAAATTGCAAAGCAAAACATTTGATTTGAGATTGGCCTGATTTTGATCTGACAAATCATATATATGATAGATCCAGCAAGGATATGTTGACCAGCACTCTAATATATTTTTTTCTATAAAAAAAATATAAGATAAATTATACAATTCCCTTGCAGTTTCACTTAGTCATTGAATCCTCAATTTTCAAACATTTTGGATAAAATATAATATTTATATATATATAAAATTAAGTGAATTAAATATTTAAAGAGCCTACCTTTCTCCTGCAGTTGTTGACGTTTAGTATCGCCCTTCAACACTTCCGCTGTGTGCACCAGTTCGTTGAGTTGCGGTTTTTTCATTTTCAACTCACGCAAAACTTTCTGTGAATCGGAATAATAGACAAGAGTTGAGTAAAAGGATTGGACACTCCATCCTGCAACCTGCATTTTGCATTCTGCTGGTTGGGACACTCACCTCCTGAGCTTCGATGTCCGAACGCACTGCGTCTACATCATCAACAAGAACGCTCTGAATCTTGATCATGTTTTGTTCCCAAGTCAGCCAGTCGGAAATCTGCAGAACGGACTTATCGAAACTGCTGGCCTGAGCTCCAATGCCGCTCGGTTCGTTGTTGTAATCTGCAATTGAAAAAGTAAATGAGAATTTTAATCGAAAGTTAAATGAAAAAATGCTTTAATTAAATGTCTCTCGGATGCTCGGTCACAAATGCTTGCCCCATATTAGCAGCAGCATCAGCTGCGGTTTTATGCCGGCCAATTGCGGTTAAAATGGCAAACGTTCATTTGGTCCGGTGTGCCATATTTGAATGGTACATTTCAGTCTGACGGCCATTCAAATGCCTGTCTTGAAAATCAGAGTAAATGAAAAACTATTTCAATAAAGCAATATTCAAGTGGCTTTATTGCGCGCTGTTTGCAGTTTGCTCCCATACAGTGGTGCAAGACAAACTATGTAGCAGACCAATTATTAGGAAAACAATAATTCTACAACATTAGAAAATGGCATGATTTAAATAACAAACATAAAAAATGAGCACAGCTTTATAAAGGTCTCAAACTGTGACCATCTTTAAAAAAATGTATTTGTGGGGAAAAAATGTAATTTATTTATATACGATATAAAAAGCTCTATTATTATTATTTATTTTTAGTATCTCTTATAATAAATTGACCGACCTAAAATTAAAATTGCTCTCAACAATTAATAAATATACTTGTTTTTTGATTTTAATTTCAAAATTTTATATGTTTTTTTCTATTTTTCTGAAACATATTTTGTAATAGTAAAACAAATGCAAATTAAAAATGTTAATTCAGAAAATAGTAAGTAAATAAGAATAAATTATTACAAGATTCCGATTTGAAGGCGCTTGTCACCAGGTAAATAATGAGTACTTTTCTGCTTTAAGGAACGCGATTTCAGCAATGCACACAACAATATTATTTTACTTATTTCACATTCTGGGCTACAAGTTAAATGACAACTTTCAATTGAAAAGCAGAACTGGTCGCAAATATTTTAAAGCAAGGGAAAATGGCAAAGGAAACACTTAAAATAGTTATTGCAAAGAAATGAAAGAAAAGCCTTGGGCAAGTTTCGTAAGCCTAAAGAGGTAGTGCAAAAATTTATGAAAGTTTTGGGGCTTGAGTTGTACATAAGCCGTGAAAACAAACCCAATAACTAAGTAAGTCTGTGTAAGTGTCTGCCCTCCGCCTCTTAGTCTGTGTCTGTGTCCAGCAACTAAGTTGCGACCAACAATTTTGTTTTTGTGCTTTTGGCCAAGGCCCCAATACGCAGGATTAGAACCCCTATTTGCGTGAAGGGATTTGGGACGGGCAAACCAAGCAACGGGAAATAAGTACAGGTTCTGAAACAGCCCTTTACTCTTCATGTATATTTTGAATAAATGAATGAATGAGTGAATGAATGACTGAAAGAATACCACTTGTATGAAAGCATTTAAAGTGAAATTCATGAGATGTCGCATCAGACAAGAGGCTGCCAAACAAATATATGGAAAAGAGAAAAATATAAACCAAACGTGTAACAAGCCTTAGAAACACACGATGAAGTAGCTGGAGAGCAAAAACACGTTAAGTGCAAAATTTCTTTTCACTCATTTTGACGCTTGTATTGTGTCAACCCATTTATTGTCTTTTGTGCGACAGTCGGCCCCTGGCAGGTGCAAAATTGAAAAAATCATTAAAAAAGGAACAGGAATATGATGTGTGAGAAGCATCAGAATAGGCCATGGAAGCTGCCTCATAAAGCTAACGTCAACTCTCGCCCCAACTGCTCCTGCTCCTCACCGACTTTCAGCGCTTCTCATTACTCTTCTTATTTAACTTGGGCATATTCACATCAATGATACAAAATTAACAGAATTCACTCTCTCAACTCACTTCATTTATTTTTATATACGATATAGAAATCTATAACGTAATATAACTCTTGATAAACATAATAATCGCACTAGTATATTTACAATAGTTAATACATTTAATAACTTTACTATCCAACTAGTTTTCTTATTTTCACATTTTTTATATCTCACATGTCATTTGACAATCATTTCATAATTGAAGACAAATCGATTTACCCTGTTTATCAATTAAAAAAGGTAAAATAAATTAAAATTTAACACGATATTCGTTATGAATTTTGAGCACACAATAAAATAACTTTCACACAATTCTGAATGTTTTAGTTTTCAAATGTGCTAATTAAATTTAGCTGCCTTCCGCCTACACACCGCATTTTGTATTTTATAACATTCATTAAACACACCACATAAACATATTGTTTTAATTACACTAATCGTTTTTATTTGATTTATTTTTAAAATGTTTCCCAACCGAATCCAGCTGTATTGAGGTATTTATAGTCGTTTTACTTCCTTACCGCTGAACGTGTTATTTTGAAATGTCTTCCTGAAGTCCTTAACATCTGTTTGGCAACTGCTGAAGCTAATCAGTAATAAAAGTTTCGACAAAAGCACCAAAGCTCCAAGTGCGCTTTTAGCTGGTACTCACTGTTAGTTATGATTTGGCGTCAAGCCACAAAAAATTTAGTATTGTAGCAACTAGCTTTTTTAGCTCTTTAAAAGCCAATTCAAGCAGTGCTGCATATGCCTAGCAAGCAGTGTCACTTTTTATGTGATAAAAATAAATATAATTTCTAAGCAGATTCACACTGAACACAACAAACAACACTCAAAAGCATATTTAGAGAAAAAATATTACGATTTATATAGATAACTTTTCCAAAATAAAAAAATTCAATGATAAGATCATACAGTAAATTCCTTTGGCACATTGGGATTATGGGCTAATGCGAATAATCCATGATAAGATAGCGTCTCCATATCCACGTTCATTCATAGAAGTTGATTCTAAAATGCTTAGGCAATGCGTCGAAGAGCCGCGAAAGAGCGAGATTGAGGCAACGAGTTCGAAGCTGACAGGTTTTCATTTAAAAACGATCAGCCGAATCTCAGTCAGTCTACTGCCTGAAAGAATTACAATTGCAAATGATCAGCTCGAACTTTTGCTCACCAATTTTATATTTAATAAAGTCAGCAATTTACTTGCAAAATATGAAGTACTATGAACACAAATCAAAAAAAAAACATAATATTCAACATTTGATTGTAAATCTTTGATAAATCTAATCAATTTTTTGCACATCGTTGCAACCTGAGCAATCTACAGAGCAACTGGCAACTCACAAACATAATAAATATGTATGAAGAATAAGGTTGTATGTATATATTTAACCTATTGTTTCTTCAGACAAGCAGGCTAAAATAAGGCCAGGTTTATGAGCAATGAGTTATTTTGCTTGAGCACAAGCAGAATTCAAGCAGTGCTTTGTTGGCGTTGCAAGCAGAGCAGAGATTGTTGCACACGTAGAATAAATAATGGTTCGATTTGGCAACTGTCCTTTAAATTAGGACCAGATTTCCGAAATATCTCGTCTAAAAAAACCTATCAAAATCAGGTGTCGAAATTTCCTAGAACTTAGGAATAGAAAACCTTATAAGTGTAGGACCAAGCTCAAGCTATTAAACGTAGGAAAATTACATAGTGCAAAGTAATATTATCATTATATCAACTAGGATTATTGTGATAATCGTTTTGATACTTCAACTGCTACAGTTTCACTTCTTCATCACTTGCCTTTCTCTGAATAAAAAATAGTATGTTTGTCACTTCCGATTAACTAATACTCTTCGCAAGTACTAACTGCAAATCTTATTATAAATATGTTATTTATATGAATATAAGTCAGCTTTATTACATTTTTTTAAATTTTAAGTAAGTTAATTTAAAACTTATATTTTAACTTATTTATTATTTATTTTCAATCCTATTTCTTTTTTCTAAATATAGAAGTCCACATACAAATAAATTAATCAAATAAAATATAGCGGCATTTTTTATATATCAATCTCAATTCATTTTCAACACAGTAGCCGTTACAAATACTCAAGTTACATATTCTAGTTATGCTAAAGTAGCAGGGATCACAAGATACACCACAAAGAGAATTCAAAGAGAATATAAGGTTCAGAAATTGGGATATGACTGTTACGATAATGTCAAATTTAGTATTACCATAAACGGCAAGAAATGAGTGAATTGATAATGCCAGCACCACTTTATTCATTCATCACAGATTCGTTGGATTGCATTTATAAAAAGTCTCTAGAGGAGATGGGAAATTATATTAAAGTGAAAGGAATTCATAAGAGCGCTAGAGTAATTAATATGCAAATATATTATGAAATCTCAACATCTAATTCGTAGTCACTGACGATCTCGATTTCAGTTTGAGAGACCTAAGAAATATTAAATATTATTAATAATTCCATAGAAATATTTGTATACATTTGCAGAGAGATTAGATAATTTTGTATTATTCCTCATTATTATTATTATCCACTAGTCTTATTTGTTTTTTAATTTAAATTGGAATACCTTTTTGTTTCAATCAATACATAAATAATAAGTGTCAATAAAATTTCATTAGCAACTTCAACATAACACGTTGTGTGTAGAAAAGAAATACCGATTTTTTAGATTTTAAGTTAATCTACCGTCAGAGTTTCCTTTAAAATTGCCATAGATATAGGCTAACTGTAGTTCTGAAAATACTTGACTATAATATTAAAATTTTTAATGGTGTTTTTCCAATTCTTACAATTTTATGGACGCGTGCGCAGACCAGATTCTTGTATCAGGGTGTTTCACTTATGTAGACGGACGGACACCAATGACTCCCTCGAGTATAAAAAAGATAAATAACAACATAAACATAAATGTGCACACATCTGTGTCTGAGTGTCAAAAGTGCCGTCGACACGAAGCATTTGGTTGTGAGCCCTTCATGTAACAGAGCGCGGCATAAATATTTAACAATAAAATCAAATAATGATGAGTAGAAAGAAATGCAACGAAATGCAACCAGCTGGATGAAAATACTTTTTAAATTTAAGATTTCAATGACGAAATTGGGTAAAAACAATAATTAAATTATGCGTGCGTGCTTATTAGTAAGTGATTTTAGTTGCCAGTCAAAATGAATATATTGAAAATTGATAATATTTTATATTATCTGGTCAAACGGTAGTACGCACAGTATTGAATATGGTAAAAATGGGGACATTATAATAATTTCAAATACTTATAAATAAGAAAACAAGAAATAAATATATATAAGAATATACAAGTTTGATAATTTTACCGCATGCATACCAATTTTAACGTTCGTAAATTAATTTACATCTAAATGTAAATATACTGAGTATTTGAAAAAGTAAAAAGAATGCAGTAGTTGAGTGGTCTCCATTACGATATATATTGAATCCAGATGATAAAAAACTCTTGCATACTCAAATTTGCTCTCAATAGCAAAAAGATCATTGTATAAAAAGGTTTTTTGTCATTTCTAATCAAATTTACGCCGATTTATGTTGATCAATATATGGATATAAACAAAATAAATTTGAAATATAATATATATTAACCTTTAAGATTTAAGCTTTTATTTCTATATTAATTCGATATGTATAATTTTCGCGGGGCATATAAGCAAGGCTCTCAAACTCTTCTAGTTTTTGAGAACCGAGTAGTATTCATAGGAGTACAAAAACGGCAATACAAACAATTCTTTCACGGCATATCGCCTAATAGATTTCAACTAAATGCTAAACAGATCAAAACAATTCAAAATAAATCGAACCATTGACTCAGGACTTGTGTCGTGAGCATAACAATTGGCCAAAACTAAGCTCTTAAGACTTATGACAAATCAAAAGGAAAATGGGAACTGGGAAATGTGAGTTGTGAATTGTGTAAAGCACTTACCCTGACGGCTGCTGCAAGCGGCGATACCGTTGCCAATTTGTGCACCATTTTTGAGTTGCGTCAGTGAGAGCTCAATCGAATCGGCATGAGCAATCAAATTGTTTTTAGTCTGAAATGGTTGAGAAAGTGAGTGTTGATTGGGTAGAGTTAATTGAAATTGTTGGTTGACAAATATGCGTGGCGAACCTTTTCGATTTCGTTCATCATGATGGGCGCCACCTTTGGCATTTGGGGATTCTTGCCAATGGCGCCGACAATGACCTGCAGATCGTCTCGGCGGTCCTGCAACATGTTCAAATAATAGTTTAATTCAGCTGCTTTTCTGCTATAAACAATGAATGCGCTCAAGCCGAAAATGAAACTATACACGCACACCAACAAAATGGATACTACTGGGAGGGCCGGGCCACCGGCGAATGAAATTCTATTCCAACTGCAATTGAGCAAAGTTGTCCCCTTTGTGAATCGATGGTCAGTGCGTGTGAGTAAGGGTGTCAGATCTTGTGGGTGTGTGTGTCCTATGTATACCGCACTGGCAGATTGTGTTAACCAGCAGAACTGCATTGAGCAGACGAGGCAAACAATTTAGGCGCCAAGCGAATTTTCGTCACTGCACTTTTCAATCACTAAACTAAATAACGAAATTTATTTCGAGCAACGCAACCGTTTCATACATAACCCGCGCATCGACTGAATACAAAAGCAGCCCGCCCCGCCGGCAAAGAGACGAATGAATTGAATGTAATTTGTTAAAGATCGCTCTTTCGGTTTCGGCCTTTAAGTTGTTCTCTTTATTATTCTATTTTTAAATCATAGATTCCCAACTTTTCTGTCGAATTTTTGTTGTTATTTTATCACCGGTGGGGCCTTTAAAAAAACAACGAAAGGCAAAAATAAGCACTTAGTGAAAATTTGATTGATGAAGAATTTTAGGGCATGTCTCAAGGTATTTAAATTGTACAACTATAATTTTTTCTCGTGACGAGAAATAAAAATGTTTGACAGACATATTGTCTCACATTAAAATCAGAAAACTTTGGGATTTGAATTGAAATATATAAAATAATATTTGGTGTACAAATTAAAAGTTTCAATCAAATAAACAAGATGGAAATGTAACTATATCAGCATTGATATGGTAAATTGATGAGTAATTGAATTAATTCGATCTAAAATTAAGTCAAATTTTACAACATTATTATTCATATTGGATGATTTGCGAAAATTGCATCTCCATCTAACTAATTGGTAATTACATGTGCATTAAACTGCATTTCTTGTCAAAATATTAATAATGCATATGCATATTAAAATATTAACATTTTACTTGTCTTAGTTATACATTATATTATATTTGAATCACAAGTTTTCTTATTAAATAAAACATAACACTTAACAAATTAAACATTGATGAGTTGCTCAAACCAAATACAAAACTGAATGCGGTTCACTTTTTATTGGTTTCACTTAATATGGCAAAATTTCTCTTATTTTTCTCTCTTCTCAAATGCGATCTCGTCGCTCCGCCTTACATGAATATAAATTAATACATGTATATATAAATAAATATATATATATATATATATATATGTATATATATATATATAGATTTTACAGATGTTACAGATGCTGTTAATGTTGGCGTACGACGAGATGTCTCGACGTTCGTGTAACTATGTCAATGTTTTGTTTTTTGTTTATTTTGAGTATTCCTAATGTTGGAATTTAGTATTGTGACCTGTGTTGATGCTCTGAATTCTCGAGAGGCCAATTAACTTGGTTGGATGGAATAAGAGCAAAAATAAAAGTCGACGCATTCAAAAAGATATATAAATAAGTACGCAAAAAATGCATGCATACTAAAATAAAAATAAAAATGAACTTGTCGATACTTCTCGACCAAAATATATCCTATAGTTAGCTATATTTGCAGATCTCTTGCCAAATTATCCGTTATTAAGCTCACTTTATGGATGTTGGGTAGTAATATTCAAAATAGGCCATTGCCAAATAGATGTGATTTTGTGGCCAGTTGCTGCTAAATGTTGGGTGAATGCCAGTGCGAAATTTGTTTTGTTTGGTCACACTTACGTTAATGTCTTCCAAGCGTTTTTCGAGCTCTGTGCTGGACTTCAGATCCACGGGCTTCTCGATGAGCACATTGATGCGACGCAGACCTTTAGTGACCAGCTCCTCAATATTAACGCTCCCCGGCGTCGTACGTGGAGCAGACTTGTCCGTCACTTTGGATCTGTAAACAAGTTCATTTGTAAAGCAAGTAATATTCCTTTGAGGCTCCGAAGTTTATACTTGGCCTGTTGAACTTCGCGGAACTTCTCGCGCAGAATAATTTGAGTGCGCATGACGACCCGTGAAATGCTGCCCTGCTTGCCATGCGTCTCGAGCACCAGAGAATCACCCTGTGAGATCAGAGTGGCTGCATCCGGTGCGATTAGCATTCTGAGATCCTCTCTGCAAGGTTATAATTAATAATTAAAAAGTGTAATTGAAGAATTAGATTCTCTTGTGCTTACGCATCACTCTCATGACACTGTTCAATCTTGGTCTTGGTCAGCTCGAGTTTATAGATCATCTGTTTGGAGAGCTTATTAAACTCCTGTACTCGCTGTTCCAAGTTCCCGCTGGCCGGCAGTTGTTCTTGCGGACTCTTGAGGGCCACATTCAAGTCGTCTAGGGGCGAGGGCATCGAATTGAGTACCTTGCTCAGAAAAGGGTTCGGCTTCTTCGTCGACGGCGTCTCAATCCGGCTCTGCGTTACAAAAGTTTTAAACATAAAAGAAAAGAAAAGGTAAAAGCGCGCGTAGCAACAATATTGAAATGACGGCCCAAAGCTCTACCAATTACCGTATCACTATCGGAGTCTAAGGTTGGTGTCATTTCCTGTGAGAAACGCGGTATCTCCTCATCATCGGAGAATACCAGCGGTTCAATATCAAAACTTGTCTCCTTGTCGGCGCTGTAGAAACTATTCCGAATGGGTGATTCGGGTTCCGTCTGGTTTTTGATGAGTGCCCCCGCCTGTAGTTCAGGTTGCAGTTGACGCCATCGCTTCGGCTTGGCGCTATTTAGCTGGGCGACAGAGCTGCCGCGCTGTGGTGGCTCATCCTCCTCGGAATCGCGGAGTATGTCCCGCTCATGGGCGATGCGTTTTCGTTTCTCATCAAAGGATATGCGGTGCTTCTCCACGCGCAGCAGCGGAGTGCTTGTGTTGCCCTCCGAGGGACGCAAAATGGCTTCCTCGTCATCTAAATCTGAGGTAGCTTCCTGGCTGGGATCCTTGGGTCCCACGGGCGACTCGTAGAGCGACCGTTTGCTCGTGCTGCGACGCACCTCGAACTGCGAGGAATCCGAGTCCTCCGACAGATCCACAATCTGCACCGTTTGCACATATTCGGGCAGCAGCGGTTCCACACTCTCCAATATATTGACGGTATTCACAAATTCAGCCTGTTGCGGTGCCAGCGCAATATTTTGCACAGACATTTTATCGTTTTGAATGTTTTTCACCTTTATCTCAACAACTTGAGCTGGTGCTTCGGGCGCTTTCCGTTTTTTCTCCACAGTTCTTACGGGTTGTGTTGCAGTTGCCCCAGCAACCATCTTGGCCGGATCCAGCGATATCTGCGAGAACAGCGTACTAGATTCGGCCAGGCGAAACGTTTGCGGCGGCAGCAAATCGGGCATCAAATCGAGCAGCACTTGTTCGACATCGGATGATGTCGGCTTACTTTTTGATTCCGATGACACCGACCCCGTCTCCTTTTGTGTATTTAATTCGCTGACTCCTGTTGTTGTTGTAGTTGATGTCGTTGTTGTTGTTGTGGGTGTAGGTGTTTGAGTGGATGGTGAACTGCTTTCACCGGATTGTGGAGTCCGTGCTCGTCTTTGACGCACCGTATCGCTAACAACAACAATTTCCGTATCGTCATTGCTTGCTCTTGACTTATCTGGTGTGGCAAGCGTCGATGTTGCAGCGAAGCGCGTTCTTAGTATATCCTGTGCAAAGGATGCGTAGTTTCATAGTATTTAATAACTTCTCTCACAATACGAGCTACAAGCTACTGAAGCCTTAAACGCGAACGGTGATAGGTATATGTTATAGGCTTGAGTTGTTACAAGTAGTATTTATTGAGACCAAAAAAGCATTTGCTGTACATTAGCTTTGGTGAAAGGAGTAGTAGATACTTATGTACTTATAATGTGTACTTATGATGGTTTATTTTTTAATTTTTATATTTATTGGACATTTACGTTTGATGCAGCCGCAACCAAGTTGAACGCCACTTATGAATAAGGGGACAGTAACAAGAAATCCAAATATCGGAAACCGAAATATAATATATATACATATACATGTTTTTTTCTGCATATATATAACATATGTATACCATTTAAATTTGAAGCGTGAAAATGACACCAAGTTAGACCTCGTAGAGCTAGTGATACGGTGATTCTGGTAGATGGTGGTGATGGTTTTTTTTTTTTTTGGGTGATGGTTCTTGGTATTTGATCTGGTATTTGAATTGGATTTTGATTAGCTTGGTGTAAAGATTATTATGTTATTATGTATTATGTTTCTTTTCTTTTTTTTTATTATTAAAATGTGTGTTATAAGAAATTGCAAAAGAAAAATATAATGAATTTACACAAATAATGAAAAAATAAGCGTTATGCATATAAATGTAAATTGTACAGCAAAGCACCTTTTAGATTTAGCACACATTAATTATAAAAACATTAAAAATTTATGATTATTAATAAGCTTAACATTAAATTTTTCTCTTTAAATAATTTTTAGGTAACCAAAATATTTAATTTGTGTATTAAAATTGCAAGTGAATAATTGTGCTCAATTCAGTTTGTTACGGATCTAATTCAATGATTTGTTGATGGGTTGAAAGGATGGTAAGCCATAAATAAAAATGCGAGCTCAAAATTTGAATATATTTTAAAGTGCACAGCAGAAAAAAGAGTTTTGCCTTCAGCGATACAAATACAGTGTGAACTTGTTATCTCGAGTGTGTGTGGTGTGTTAAAGTTAAAGTGGCAAAGGACCAACAACCAAAAAGAATTTTGTGTGTGAATGAAATAATTTGCTCCAAGCGAAATATTTTGATAAAGCGAATATAAAGGCAAACTGTAAACTAGATATAAATGACAAACAGACAAAAAGCATAAAAATATTTAAATATATAGTTATTACGTATTTCTTATATTGGAAATCGTTTTTTACGCACCACAACAATCGCAATTACTTGTTGCTGCAATTTCTCAATTTCCGGATTTGATGGTACATTTATCTCCTTTAAGTCATGCTCCATGGACCTGGAAGAGGAAATCAAAACATTACCTCAATTAAACAGAAATAAAGAACATTTTCTTATACATGAAGAAGATTTTAAAGAATTCCACAATTTTAAGAATAAACACATAAAACATTTGTACCCAAGATTCTTAGTGGACTAAATTATTCGATTCAATACATTTGTTTTGTGTCGTGGCTCTATTTATAATTTGTCTGTGCATTGAATGACTTTTAGAATTTTAATTTTTAAATTGAATCCGAGTCATTTAAAAATGTTACCTAAATTAAAGGTTCATTCAGGTACCATTTTTTAATGTTTTTTATAACGTTAACAAAATACGAAATTGTAGTCATAGTTAAAAAATATAATATATTCGTGCTTCAGGTTGTGTTAAAAGCCCAACAAAAAATGTTTTAATGAAAAAAGAGAAGGTTTTTGTGAACTTTTTGTAGGGTTTTCTCCCACGAATTCATGAATGCGTTTTTCACTCAGAGCTGTGAGAATTGAAATTTTCATATATATTCTCCAAAATAATTTAAAAGCTCATCGGGTGAAACACAGAAAAGATTTTTCCTTACTTTTGATGGTGTTATTTGTTGTTATTTTATTTATTATTTGTAGGTATATTTGTAAGTAACCAATTAAACGTGCTATTTATAATTGCACATTTCTGTTTTTTATAAAAATGTTTTTCAAATTATTCTTATTTACGTTTGTAAATATTTTATTAGTTTGCAGAGGATTAATTACTCTTATGTAGTTTAAGAAGTTGTGTCAAAAACGCATAGTGTGTAGTCAACACGATAAGAAGAAGTTTAGAATCGAACTCTGAATTTAACGGGAAGTTCAAATTATACAGTATTGTAGACCTATATACTCAGAGTCGATGATTAGTTTCGATCTCTGAATCCGGGTGGAAGGACCAAAAAAATGAGAAACACGTATAATGTGTAGGCAACACGATATCACGATGTTAAGAATCGAACTGGTCTGCTCTGACGAGCATTTCTTTATTTTATAGAAAATTCTTAAGCCTAAATACATAAGAAGCAATTTGTAAGGCGCCCTCATTTTATGTTTACTTATTTTATTAGAGCTTGTAAGGCGACGCCGTGTGATGTTTTGTTAATTAACTGCAGCTCTATAAATTATTTTGTTGTTTAAGTGATCCTATTGGATATCAAAAAAATATTTGAGTCTTGCAGCGTCTCATGTTCACACTTCAATTATTCCCAAAATATATATTTTTATAGTAACGGCGTAGTGACTGTTTTATGGCTTATAAATATAAATGTACATCATAAAAACCTTTAAGTAGTATCTATTTCCCTCTCGTTTTTGAGTATCTAGTATTTATTTCCCTCTCGTTTTTGATTTTTCCAAGCTTCATGAACTCATTTATATTTATATTTCTTGGTTTAGTAAGATTGTAAATTTTCCATGTGCTTAAAAGTTCTGAGAAACCATGAAATTAACCGACAGTTTCCAGATAGATTATATATGTTAGTTGAAAGTATGTACACATAAATTGAGCTCCCAGACAACTACTAACTTTAACCGGCTACTAACCTTAAAGTTTCCAGCGAAATGTTATCCAAGTTCTGCAGCGTTGTCTTCATTTCGGTGAGGCGCTTGATAATATCGGCACTGGTCAGCTTGTGGTAGGTGGCCTTGAGGCCATCGATGCGTTGGCGCGTTTCCTGCGTGCAGCTTTCATCACAGGACTTGCTGTACTCGATATAGTGCGCCTCACAACGCTGGAGCACATCCTCAAACTCTAGCAGTATGGAGTTGCGATCGTGCAGCTCCTGTGGCGACTCGAATCGCCTGATTAACTCATCCGCGCCATCGAAGCACTGCTCCAGCTGCCTGGCCAGCTTGAGAAGACTCTCGAGGAACACCTTTGACTGGGTGACATTCTCGCCGAGGGCATTATACAAATGCTTCAGAGCATCGATGCGTTGACTGAGCTGCTTGGGACTCTTTGTGTATTTATCCTCACAGACACGGCGACCCGTTTTAATAGTGCTCTCAATTTCCGCCTTGATTTCGGACAGTGTGCGATATATTTGCTAAACAATTTGTGAACAGTTTAAGCAGTTTATTCAAATTTAAATTTAATTATCGCTTACCAAGCACTTATGATATTGGGCCTGAACGGTGCTGGGACCCGCCGAGGCGACGTCGAGCACCAATGTCGAGTGCTCCACGTTGCGTAGATCGCCATATGCGCGATTCAGGCGCGATTCATAGGCGGGCTGGGGGGCGGTGCATTTGTTGAGCTTGGCCTGGCAGGCCTTGAAGCGTAACTCCATTAAATTGAGCTGCTCCTGCAGACGATTGGCGGCACCTGTTTTACCCTTGCGTGTGTGTTCCGCAATCAATTCGATGATATCCTTAAAATTTTGCTCATTAACGGCGAACTCACGTGACAAAATCTATCGAATTAAATGCGATCAGTTAAACAAATTTAATGCTGATTTAGTTTATACATACGTGAAAATCATCGGGCAGATCCTCAATTGTCACATCGTTTTCAAGATGCTCGCTGAGTATCTCGTCCATGCGCGTAAGCCAGGCCTCCAGATGAACGACAGCTTTCTCTGACTGCTCAGCCTCGCTGACCTTCTCCTCGAGCAATTCGGTGCGCTTCTTGGCTTGCTGTTGCAGCTTCGTCCAGCGCTCCACCATGTTATCAATGTCCTGACGCATAACATCGGCCATAAATTCATTGTCAATTAGCTCATTGCCAATTTCTTGAATCTTGTCCAACCATTCGTCGGAGTGGGCGCGCAGCACATTCTCCAGATCCTTAAAAAAAAAGACAAACAAGCAATTAAATACATATATATTTAAGATAAACATAAAAACTCAAACACATTCCTAATCGAAGAGCAATCAATTATAATCATTTATATTTTATCAAAAACAAACTATTCAAGATTTTAATAAAAGCTTTCTACTTTTAGATACGCGTTGTAAAAAATTATTCAGGAATACTCTTTAATTATTTGGGGTGATACAAGTGATTTCAAGGCATATAATATTTAATATAGCAATATATGTTCAGAAGAATAAATATTGTTAGAAAAGCCTACATAAAATGATCTACAAGTTGATAGAGTAATTTTGCTATTAGCATTTCTTAAGAGACTGTGTTTATAATAAAAGAGATTAATAATTTAAACATGTTGCAATCCTAATTTGCTTTTGGATCATGCTTCAATTTTTGATCAGACCATTTGGCATTTGACATTGAACTCATTCGGCTTTGAACTTACATCTAGCTCTTCTATAATTTCCTCGGCATCGGCAGCATTCTCGGGCGTGTTGCGTATCTTGTTCTCCAGTCGATCCAGGTAGCCCGTCTCGCTGACCATGAACTTCTTGAATTCGCCCAGCTGCGTGGAGATGTGCTCGAGCAGCGCTGTCTTGGCGTACACCCGCTCTGTCACCACCGACCAGCGAGCATTGAGGCGCGTGTACTGTTTGGCCAAAGTGCCGTACTTGGAGTCCATATCCTTGTTCTTGCCCTTCTCCGGCAGCTCGTCCATTTGCAGCAGCAGCTCACCGCCCAGCTCATTGAGCTCGCGGAACTGAGCAGCCTCCTTTTCGCAGGTCTCCTTGAGCGTTTGAAACTTGGACTTGCTTTGGAAGAGTTCGTTGGAACTGCGAATGGTGGCCACGCCCGACTTGGGTGTATTCGCCTCCAGTTCAGAGAGCCAGCGCTCCGTTTGTTGGAGCCGCTCCTGGATGGCTTGGCTGCGCAATTGCAGCGCCGACTGCTGTTGTCGCCGGGCCTGATACAGTTGCTCCACCTGCTCGTAGAGGGTATTAAGTGCACATATCTGAGCCTGCAACGAATCACGTTGCGGCTGTTCCGCCTCCTTGATCAGAATCTCACTAAAATTCCTTGCACTTATCACATCGATCTCCAGCTTGCGCAGATCCTGGGCCTGGATCACGTCGGGCGCACTGCGCAACACCGCAATTATCGAATTGTACTCGGCCACAAAGTGATTGAGGTTCTCAATGGCGGTGGTCTGCTTGATGACACGCTCGCTCAGCTGCTCGGGCAGACGCTGCCAGGTGGCCTGCAGCTCTGCGCTGAGCATGTGGCTGGGCACCCGATCGTAGGTAGACTTCAGGGATTCCAGCTCATCGACAAGCTGATTGAGCAACTGTTGCTGCTGTTGCATCTCATCAAGGCTGGCGACGCGCACTTTCTGTGATGCCACCTTGTCAACGAACTCCTTCAGCTGATGCACTTGGCGGATGATGCTTTCGCCACCACTTTGCTGGATGAGCGCTTGTAGGGCTTGTTTCATGTCATGCCAGCTATCGTAGAATTGTCGAAAGTCCTGCTTCCACTCCAGCAGCTGTTCGTCCAGTGCCTCGGTGGCCTCACGCGCCTCTGCAATCTCTGTGGCCAGAGATTCCATGTGGCTCAGGCGTTGCTCCAGCTCTGGGCAACTGGCGCTGCCCGCATGCTGCTTATACCAGTCACGTGAGTCGGCGAGGACCAGTTTAAAACCAGTTAAATTATTATAATAACGCTCCTTGGCCAAGAGGGTGCTGCTCTCGCTGTACTGGCTGGCCAGGCGCTGTCCCAGTGCCGCATAGCGTTGCTCCAGCTGCTTGATTTGCGTCGCCTCCAGCAGCAGCTTCCGACTGGGTTCCTCCTGCTCGCACACCTCGTACAGTTTCTTAATCTCGTGCAGCGAGCTGGCACTCTTTTGATTTTCCGCCTGTAGCTCCTTGAGCAGATCGCACTGGTTGCGCAAACTCTGACGCTGCAGCTTCTGCAGTTGCTGTTCCACATCCTGCACATGCGAAAAGTGATCCGAGATTTTTGTTTCCAACGCAAGAAAATTGTCTGCATTGCGCAATTTACGCTTTTTGCTGGCCAACGGATCGGCATCGACTTGTGCGTTTAGCTTTGTGTGCTTCTGCTGCTGCTGCTCCTGCTTGTGCTCCTGCTCCTGCTCCTGCTCCTCCTCATCCTCACCGAATCGTATAATCATTTGATAATCGATCCAGTTTTCGGGTCGCACCACACGACTATCATCGTAGCTGGCACGTTCGCGTCCAAAGTTAAAACCCTTCGTCTCGATACGACACGTTTGCACCTCCAGAATTTGCTTAAGGGCATCCAAGCGGTCCTCGTAGCTCTCCAGTTGCATCAGCACCCGTTCACCCTTGTCGTCGCCATCCTGCAACGTGGCCGCAACCATTTGTCGCAAATCAATCAGATAGCGTTGCAGCTCCAGCAAATCCTTGGCACAATAGTTCAGCTCATTGATGCGCTGCGTTATACTACCGACATCGGTCACATCGCATCTCTCCATGCGCTTCAGATCCTGTTCGCGGGCATCCAGCCATCGGGAGATGCACTTGTATTGCTGCAGTTTCTCGGTTCGCAAATCTATCCACTTGACGACATGGGACCAGCGTTCGCCGAGTGCACTCAATCGATCCTCCAGATCATTGAAGTTGCCGGAGGTGTCGTTGACAATGACCACCATGCTGCTAATGCTGTCCACCAGCTCCTGTTGCTCGCACAGATCCGCCCTCAGCTGGCGTGCCTCGGTCAGCTGCTGTTCCGCCTCGGCTATGGTCGGTCCCAGATCGCTCATGTGCGAGATGCGATCCTCGACGTTGGTCAGAAACTGACGCAGCTGTTCGAGTTTCTGTTTCTGAAACTCGGCCAGTCGCATCAGAATCTTGGCCTGCATGTCGAGAGCTCGCAAACGAAGCGTTTCCCAGCGCTCGTTGAGCAGCACCATCTGTTGACGGACCTCGTTTTGGTCGTCTAGCGATAGACCAGAGCCGTCTTTCTTTTGTGACTCATTTATCAGATTGCTGCCCTCCTCGAGGGCCTCGCCCACAAACTCCTGATGCTCGGTTAGCTTCAGCATAAAGCTCTCGTTCTCATGAAACTGCAGCTTGGCTGCTTGAAAATTTTCCGCATCGGGTAGATCCTGTGACAACAGCTGCTCATCCTCCAGCAGCAAGGTCAGCACCGCCTCTAGCGCTGTCTGATAGCTGCTGATCTCGACACTGGCATTCGTGGCAGTGCTCAATGGTCGCAGCGATGCTGGCTCCGCGAATCCATGTTTCAGCTCCATCATGCTGGCCGCACTGTCCGACGTATAAAGCTCCCGATCGACGGCGGCATCGAGGGGCACCTCGTCCAGATCCGTGATGCTTGTGCAAGGCACTCGGTCGCGTTCGTTGGCTCGCATCGATTCCATGGCATGGTACAGGCACATCACATACATCTGTATGGACTTGTTGTCCGGCTTGTGGGTGTGCACATCCTCCGCATCCAGCAGTTTCTCGATCTTAAAGTGTCTTTGTGCCAAATCAAATGCCAAATGCAGGCGCTGCAGCGCGTGCTGAAGTAACGCCGTTTCCAGATCCAGTTCATCCAAATGCGCAGCTAATATCATCAGAAAGGCGCGTCCATCCGCCCAGGAGCCGGCAAAATCGTTGAGCAACAGGCCGTGCGGCTCGGTATACTGTCTCGCCCAGGCCAACAGGGATTTTTCAACGCCATTGCTTGAATGACTTTTAACAAGGTGCTGGCCATTGAACTCGAGCGCTATCAGCCAAATAAGGCCAAGTGTCAGCTTCGGATTACCACCCACAATGTCATCACTGGAGATGTTAACCAACTTGACGCCATGCTCTTGGATAACCTTCATAACCTTGTTCAGATTGTTGATGTGGTGCACACGCATTCGACCCTTTTCCGGTTTCTATGCAGAAAAGAAAAGAAAACAAAAAACTTTGTTAGTTGAAGAACACTTCAGAATAAACTAGATTTCCATCTTTTTGTTTCTTTAATAAAGTCACACAACCTTAAAAAGTGTGAACTTTCGAATTGTTTCTTGAGGATTTGTCTTAATAGTTTTAACGAATCTTAACGCCTATTTTTGTTCTAACTAGTTTCCCCAATCTAAGCTGTATATCATGAATGTTTTACAATTTTAATTTAATTATTCATTTTAGTTTATTTTAACTTGAATATAAAATTAATTTTTTTGGAAGTTTTCTCAACAGATTCAGTCCACATCAACTAAGTAAATAATAATAACAATAAGCTAAATAACATATAATAAGATCAATTGGAATTTTGCATACTTTTAGACAACTCAAATACACCCTCTTTCGATGTGTTCAGGGTACACATAAATTTAAAATGAAACACTTATTATAAATACGTATCGAGTTGCAACCCCTTTGCCATCTAACAAGAGAAATCCTAATGCTTGTGTAAGCTCTGGCCTAAAGTAGTTTTACATCCCTTGAATAAGCTTAAACAGATTATTCGAGTTACCCTTTAACTGGCATTTAAGTGTCTTAGCTCAGATTCCACTTGATGAAAAAAAAAACTTTATATGAACACATAGTACTAAAAATAGTAAATGCAAAACAAGCATGATTTGCGTATCTTAATTTTAGCGAGTAATAAGACAGATATGCAAAGATTTACCAGTTAATAAACAATATAAGAAAACACTTATTTTCAATTTGTTTCTAATCTTAATTCAATTCCTTACTCTTTTTACTTGAATAAATCTTGTACAAACTACGATAACTGTGAATCTCACCAGCTGTGTGTGTGTCAGTGTGCTAAGCAATGCCAGCAAACGGTGTCCATCCCGCAGGTCCAAGAACAAATCGCTCACTGGTGTGCACTGGGTGTTGCTAAGATGTGAATTGATCCATTTCGTAAAGGTTTTCTTCTGTATGTGCTGTCGCTCATCTGTAATGGGAAGGAATAAAGAAAAGACACAAATGCAACGGAACATTAGTCAAAGAATTTGCGATTTTTCTTAAGCCAACGGTTCAAAGCCCACCTCGAGCTGTGCTGGCCACCTTTAATGTTATAATGTAGGCCATTTCAGAGCTTGTCTAGTCGCAGTGTATTATAAAACAAGACACGTCATAGAAATCAACGATTGCCAAGTTGCCTCTTTGCCTGTTTGCGATCTTTGTTTTTTAGAACTATTGTCAGGCCAAGCCCAGCTCAACTCTGCTAATGAACTGCAGCGAAAACGTGCAAACGGACTTAAAATCAATTAGTAAAACCGTTTTCATAACACAACACAGCACAGCACAGCACATTTGTCAGTTTTGTGTGAAAATGCAATTTGTGGCTGAAAACATTTTGCTTACACTGTATATATGCATTACACCCACATATGTCTATTTGGGCCTACAGTCGAGCATTCAAACTGGTGCCCAGCTAGTCGGCAAATCGAAGCGCTGATTGATGGCCGCTCGACTTTATATCGCATCTGAATCGTAGTTCAACCTGACTTAGGCGATTACCCTTTAGTATAGCAGCGTTCGTGCAGTTATTGATTGCCTGCGGGTAAGTGATTAACGTTTTGATACTCATGTGCAATTGCCGTATACCTGATCAAGGTATTAAAAAAAGTCTTTGATTGACAATCGATTCTAAAATAAATCCACTATATTTACAGTTAATGAACATTTGCTGACTTCAGTTTGACATATTTCTCACAAAGCGTGTTATTGCATTCATTAAAATAAGTCTTTAATCGACAATCGATTCTAAAATAAATCTACTATATTTACAGTTAATGAACATTTGGTGACTTCAGTTTGACATATTTCTCACAAAGTGTGTAGTTTCATTCACAAAAGCATTAATGGCACATATATTGAAAATTTATACTGAGTTTTTAAAAATACCCCTAATATGAAAATCGCCATACAAACTAGAAAGATATTTTTGCTGTCATTAATTTTTTTTCAAATAAACGAAATAAGAAACTCTTAAGATAAAATAATTCACTACATTTTTTTCAAAATTAGATTATGCGAAAATATAAGATATAAAAAATGTACATGAAATTGTATATGTCAAAAATACACTTTGATTTTCACAATCAGATTTTCATTATGAAAAATATCAAATTAAATGACTTAAATTTTAGCTTAATAAGTGGAAATTTGTATAGTTGTTGTTTACAGTTGAAGTTTTATTACTTATTTAGTTAGTTTTAGAAGAGATATATAGAATTTCAAATCTATAGTCAGAAAATTAGTTCATATTTAAAAATTGATCTATTTTAAAAAATATCCGAGCAAAACTCACTAGTTGGGAATATTTGTACTTTTAGACATAATAAATTTTTTACATAAATATTTGGATGAAATACAATTTAACTGTCATTTGCTCTTCAAGAAATATTTTAAATATTATTAGATTAAGTATTCAAAGCAAAAATTGTCAATGGAAACGTAGCTGATGTCATCTTTAAGCAATTGGGCTGATGTAGTGTAATTTTAGTCTGGCAGGCGTGATAGCTAATCACACCTTTGATGATGTTTAAAGGACATGTTATCAATCCATGTCAACCTTTATGGCACACCATCGAAGTCGACCGAAGCGCTGAGCCAACTTATAACTGACTACAGCCCAACACAATTATTTAGGCATGATTGGAGAGGAAAAAGCACGTCATTTGTGTGGATAGCAAATAGGTGGTGTAAATCCAATATCTTCAGCACATATTAAGCCTTTTTTGAAGAAATACTATTTGTAAAATAAGTGTGTCAATTTAATTTTGCTACAAGATTTGCCTCAAGGACAGATTGTAAGTAATCAAAAGTGCCTGGTAAAGTCATCTGACAGAATCAACTTAAATAATGAAGGGAAAATAAATAGAGGTCAAGTCTTAGATCATTTTAATATTAGTCAAATGTTAGCTTAAGTATGGGCACTTAAACATTGTATTGTGGGGACAACTCGTCAGAAATCCAATCAACATGCCATAAACATCAATAAGTAAGCGCAGTTTGTAATTACTTTCAGCAGTGATTTGCAAGGTTGCCAGGATTGTGGTTGTGGTGTGTCAGATATTTGTATCTATATACATAGGTGCAACAACAGTTCGTGACACACAAATGCATACACACATACAAGCCACACGCACACTCATATTTATTGCTACACGTTTCGCGGGGTTGCAAACTCGTTGCAAGTGACGTGGTTTGAGGCGGACAATCTGTTGCATGTGACCCACATATGCTGGCAACTGTAAAGTGCGTAGCCAGCCAGGACAAGGACTTCACGTTTCTAGCTAATGTTCTATGACATTGCACGTAGGAAAGACGTCAGTCAATGCAACCAGTATTGAGTACAACTTCCGAGGGTCCAGCAGCAATTTCCAAAGGCTGCTCATCAATTAATTAATGCCAAGCTGTATAAGTATGTTTTTGGCGTGTCGTTTGCTAATTAAATGAAATTACATTCTTTGCATTAATTGAGAAACGGCTCAAGTCAGCTTATGACGTTTTGCCAGCCGAGCATTTTGCTCTCCAGAAACTAGCACAGAGCAAATGTCGTTGCCGGGGATAATTTATAAAAATGAACTAAGCCATGACAAACTACTGCGTCATCAAAGCAAACTGGCGACTTGATGACTAGAGAAGACTGTTCATCAGAATTTAAGCATCATCAGAATTTAGCATAATTTTCAGTGTCAATTACCGAAATTTCATTGTCTCCCCTCCAACAGTTCTTTTAAATTAAAATAAGTTTTAAATTTATACATAAGATAAAAACTAAAAAAAAAATATATTTATAAATATAGGTTATTAAAATTGTGGAAATTCAATTTTGTAAGTATTTGTCGATACTATTGAGCATAAGCAAGTTCTTGATTTGGTTATAAAGTTAAAGTTAGTCACCAAATTTCTCTTGCCTCCGACAGTATCGCCTCAATGTGAAGTCTAAAATTGAAGTCTAAATTAAAACAGTCATATACAAATAAAATAAACTAATCATCTTTTTAAATATTTAAATATTAAGACAAAGAAATTTAGTCAACAGCAAATGCATAAAGAATCGTTGCATGAGCATTTGTTGAAAACCCGAAACGCTGAGATCGAATTGAATGTTTGTATATGAACACGAATCCCGCGAAATTTTTTTTTGCCTTTCAACTGAGCGTTGTATAATTTAAATTAAAAAAAAAAAATTAATATCAAATACCATAAAGAGATAAAATAAAAATTAAATTTTTGCCATTAATAATTTAAGTTGACTTAAATCGAATTCAATTGAAGGGGGGTAAACTAACAGACGAATGTCATTACCACCAATACAATTGCGATTATTTCAATCCACGTTGCCTTTGTTTTGTTTCTTTTGTATCTACTCCAATTCGTATT
This sequence comes from Drosophila melanosoma, assembly GCA_035042045.1. NCBI lineage: Eukaryota > Metazoa > Arthropoda > Insecta > Diptera > Drosophilidae > Drosophila > Drosophila melanosoma. The sequence goes on from JAWNLY010000048.1 coordinate 3,412,409, forward strand.
TCCGTTTTAAAGGTACGGTACAATTCACACCCTTAACGCACACACAGCGTCAACAGGCGGTTATTGTTGTTGCTGTTGTTACTTTTATACATTTTTATGTCATTTAATTAAAAACTAATAAATCAGAATTGAATGGTTCCCAGAATCGACAGTATATGAAAAAATATATTTGCTTGTATATAAAAGCAGGTCTGTCGTTAAACTTAATGTTTGCTTTCCGTTTTGTCAAGCAAAACAGAACAAAAGAAGTTGATTGGCAATCTGCTTTCATTTTAATTGTTTTCTGTGCAGTGGTGAAGTTGGTATACTTTAATGTGTGATTGCTTAAAAACTTTGCTGACTTATTCAACAGATCAACTACTACTTATTTAGTTCGTTTCAATGATAATTTCAAAATAAATTGGACATATCCCATGAAAGTAAACTGCATAAACGATTAAAATTATATTGGATTTTGTGTTTTGTTTAAAATATCAGATCAAGCATACTGAAATTCTTTATAAATAAATATTATATAAATTTATAAAAATGATGAAGATATCATTGACCTCTGTACAATTACGTGTATACATATTTATAGAGAGTAATCACTTTAATGTAGATGTTTTATTTCTCAGAGAAAACCCTATTCCAATTATTCAATATCTATCTGAACTGAGCTTACTTCTTTGTGAGAAAATGTAAAATAAATAAATAATGTTAGAGACGAAAGTAGTCAACTTGGCGATATGCTGTGTACTTATATAAAGTGTGTAGTTACCGAAGGTTTTCATGTGCTAAGAACTGATTATACAACATTTGTGTTAAAACTGAGGAGGCTAGGAAATTGATAAAACCACATATTTTATGAACTAAAGTCACCAAATTTAAAGAATAATTTTTCTAGTGGCGTTCTTCAAATAACGGCAAAGTCAAATAAGAAAATTTAATACATTTTCAAGGCAGAACCAAAAATTATCAAGTTTTCCTTTTATTCAGAATAACTTTATTTATTCAAATCATTTAATGCTTGTGCTATAAGCTTTTTGATATCTTTATTTTCAATCAATAACACAAAGTTATTTTCATTTTCGATATAAAGATAATCCAAGTAAATTTAGACTATAAGTGAAAGCTTAGTCTTTTCCGCAACACTTTGATTGGCTTAAAAGGTTTGTAGCCAATTGCTAAGACTTTTCAGAGCAAGAGTAATGAGTAATGATTAATTCAAGAAAATAAGGATTGTAACCGTAGTTAAACTTTCAAAACAACGGGAGTAACTAAAAAAACCATCGATCAGCTGGGTATAATTCAATATAAATATGTATATTATTCGGTTTATCCGTTTTATTGGACGTACATATGTTTTTTGAACAATTGTGCAACTTTAATTTAAAGATAAATTTGTATATATTGTGAACAAAAAAACAAACGGCAATGCGGGCATATTGTTTGTTGTTGAACACCCGCTTTTGTGGCATGTGCGGCTGGTTCGATCCCTTGCATGTTGTGGGTCAACACAAGACACACGCTAAGTTCCCTTGTCCCACAGCACACAACATGCACAACACACCCATATGCATATTGACAGAGACTACCGTAACAAATATTTGTATATTTGTACTTTATGCGTATATATAAACAATCGAGTTAGTGTGTGTTTGAGTGTGTATGTATCAGTTTGGGTAATGTCTGTATGTGTGTCACGCACAACTGCATGAAAAATTTAAAAGTTGAAGGAACTCTACCATGGCGCATTCAAATTAATGATGAGCAACGCTCATTCACTACTCTCACTCCTCTGAAGTAATCGACTTAAGAATGGGTACTCGTTCCGATTCGTTAACTGTTTAACAATAATATGAACCGAAAATTAAATTCTGGGCGTAGTAAAATAATAGAGAAACAGGCACGGATATATTTTGTTTTAATTAGTGAGCGAGATATAACTCGATTACTTTATACATTTCCATTTTAACAATCAAGATCGATGTAAAGGCAGTAATTTTAAATACGATTAAACTAAAATAAGTTTAGATAAGAATTTTCTAAAAAAAAAAATAAGCGAGACTTTAAAATATAACTTAATTATAAATATGTTTTCTAATTTGAAGTTCCAGATTTGCGTATTTATGTTTAGCTTTTTTAATGGTTTCAGTGCACAAATACAATTCAAGCTACCGTTTGCACAAAAATTTTGAGTGAAAACTAATTAAATTAATTTCACATACAACATAATTGTATTTTAAACAAAATACATATACATACATAATACATATGTATAATATTTTATATAAATGTATATAAATATTTATATATGAACATAAGTTTGTATGTATATTTTAATGTTTTGTTTTCTAGTGAATTCGCAATTGTTATCGTTTGTATGTTAAGAAAAGACTTGGAAAGTTGACAATTTATGACATTGTCGAGGTATTATAATTTAATTTAATTATAATAAATTATAAAGAGATTTTTGTCGACACAAATAATTATAAGTTTTTGATCAGCGTCATTAGTAGAGTCAATATAGATTCCGTTGCATTATATATATATATATCAGTCGAAAGACTTATTTTCTTATGAATTAAACGTTTTTTTTAACAAGATATATACAAATGATAATGAGTTGATTGCTAAATTGTGAATACATAAATCCATACTGAGACACATGTATGTGATTTACTCACATAAGAGCAGTCTATAGAAGAATAAAATATTCAACGTATCCATGGATATAGGTGACTCTTTTCTGATAAAAAAAAAATAAGTACACAAGCGTTAAATATTTAGTTAAAAGCCAAATGAGAAACAGAGAACATTTACATAAATTTTTTTTTCCATAATCGCACAAAATCTTAATAATATTTCAAACTCCCAACTAAAAATTTTTGCCTAAGATAAACGTTGTTTTTCGTTATTCAATATTTTTGTTAGCAAACAACTTTTGCTTTTGAGCTTTTACTGCTGTTAGCACGCACTCACGCAGCCTTTGCCGTAGCTTATAGTTACAATATCATAATATCATAAAGCCGAACTAAAAAATTAACCAGCATAAATATGATTTTGATACAATTTTGTCGTTCTACTAAGTTGGCACATATACGTCTCTGGTTTTTTATAAGTAGCACAAAAGCATACTTTTTATCAGACTTATTGCTATCTGAAGTTCGATTACAGACACTTTTGTATCGGCTTGTTGTATATTACGTGACACACCGTTGCATGTGACGCGAATTTCAATTTGATTTGCTGGATTTGAGATTGGGTTTATTTGTTGTGCTATTTTTTTTTATCTTGAATACAAACATAATAACATTCATTATTTGTACATATTTACACTGTTTTTTGCACTCATTTTGCAATTTACTTATTTTTATTTTCTTGTGCGCTGCTCTGTAAAAAAAATATAATAAGGAGTTGCATGATTTGATTTTGCATGATTTGGCACGAGTAGCTGATCAAAAATACTCGGCGATGTTTTACTCAATTGTGATAGAATTTAATCAAAGAAATGAACTAGAGTGAGTACAAATTTTTTATTCTATTTATTCCTAGTGGATAATTTACATAAAAGATCATGCGCCGATAAGTGCATAATTTTTTTTATCATTTCGAATGTGCTTTAATAAACACATTTCATTAAAATAAAATTAGAATTCTTTAAATGTACAATTTAAAATATATGTTCATTAGAAAATTTAGTGGTATTAATTTAAACGCTACTTATTGATGATCAGCATATTTAATGTTTCATATCTATACATCCATAATATATATATTTCGACTTATAAAAAAAAATACATTTTTTTTAATTTGCATTTTTAATAAATACAAAAACGTTTTTTGCTTGTTACCGGAAAACTAAAAATAAATAAAAAAAAAAATTTCTCAATCTGTGCAACGAATTTTTAACCAGAATAATAATTCCAACACAATTCTGTCTGGCACTCTCTCAGACTTCATGTATGGTAATAAAGCAAACAATGATACTCAATAAAATATTCAACATAATATCTGAAAATAATATTCATATTATTCTAAATATATTGATATTTCAGAAAAAATGCTGCGCTTCAAACAAATTAAAAAGGTTTTGTAAAGAAAAACTCAAAATAATTTTTCACAACCTGATTAAGAATCACATCACAATTTTTACTAGTGATCATTCAAAAAAAAATCAGATAATGATAAGCATATAATAATTCAGGTAATATTATAATTTGTAAACTTCTTAACGGAAGTTTAAAAAAACAGTTTGAACAAGCTACAGCAAATTAAATGAATCATTTAAAACAAACACTTGAGGCAACTTAGTCCCGCATAAATTAGTATACCAACTGCATTTTAATGCGTGCCACAGCCCCGAAAATATCAGAAGATCATGGAAAAACCTGTTCCAAAAGGGGGCAGCCTACAGCCTGCAACCAGCATGTTCAACACTTTTGCGAGTGTTTTTTGACGTTGCCCAAAATGAATGCTGCTAAAAGTCTTATCAACGTGGGGAAAACAAGACCCAAGTCTTTTCTATGGCTATGTGTATGCATATGTCTATAACCAGTCAGAGTCAAAGCCTCCACAACTGCCCAAAATCATAGCGGCATTTGGACACCTCCGCCATCGTTGAGACTGACGCGTCGGTTGGTTTATTGTTTGTTGGGAGTTTGGTTATAGCTTCCAAGCTTGTGCCCGTAGTGCTCACACAAGCGGAAGTTTTAATTCAGTTTTGTTGTTTTACAAATATGGCTTTGCAGTCGAAGCTCTACAACTCGGTCAACACTTTGGCCAGCACTTCCGACATTGAGTGCCAGATTTGCATTATACTTCTGCCGGATGGCCAGCCCAGGGAATTAGCATGCACTCTTGGTTTTTAGATATAAAATGTAGAAAATAACATTCAGCAGCTATGACTTTGCAGACTAAAGATGAAATAACCTACTAAATCAAAACGCTATTTAAATAACAGTTTTTTGATGAAAATTCAAAAAAATTGTCTTGTTTATTTTAGAAATGATGTGAAGTACTCATGAATGGAAGCTTTCAATTGAAGCACGTTTGATAATATACAAAATATTTTAATATATTGTTAAAATAATAGAATTTAAGCCAAGGATGGTTTAGGTTTATTTCTTAATAATTATTAGAGCGTAAAAAATAATGGGTATTTTATTTTTGGTATACCCGAAAACCAATTAAGACAGCTTAATCAAAGTTAGTGTTATTTTTTACTCTTTTAAAATAAGAAACGCAAATAACATTTTTTTTAACAACTAAGTTTAGGGTGTCTTGTAGTCGAGACACTGTGGCACTGTGGCACTGAGCATATTGTAATTATTTTATTCTTAGCTGCCACAATTTTGTCTATTCATTATAATATTTTGCCTTATCTTTGCCAACGGCCCACTTGAAACACTTAACGCCTTATTAACCATTTAGCGGGCCGGTTGGCAAACTGTTGTCTGTAGTCGTCTGTTTCTCTTCAGAATTGATTACGAATTCACTTAGCGGAAGTTATTGGTGAGCTGACAAGATTCTGCAATATATGCTTAAGTTTTACGCATTCATTATTGCTACGTATAATTGAATTGGCTTATCGAGAAATTCATTCATTCATTTATTAAATGCAAGCCAATAACAACAACATCACTGACATGTACTACAAGCGGTGATAGTGACGACACTGAAATGGAAACTCTACATTTAAGACGAGAAATCAGAACAAACGGCTATTTTGTAATTGGACATAAACTGGTTCTAGCCAGGCAAGCTCGATCTCCCATATTGATGAGCTAAATTGCAAAGCCATTTTCTATTTTTAATAAAGACTTATGAAAATGTGCAAATGTGTACCATGATCTCATGATTCTTTAGTAATTTAAGTACTTATTAAATTTCACTAGAAAATGATTTTAAAGTTGAAGTAAAATGCTTGATTATTTGCTTAATTGTGCTCGAAGGAAATTTACAAATACCAGCAATAAGAAGCTGCAATCGTGATTTTTCTATTTGGATTTCGATGCGATATTTCATGTGAATATTATTTTGATTGCCCTTTACTATTAACTTACTAAATTTTCAGTGCGAAAGCATTTATTTTTAACTGTTAACTTTTAACTTTTTCATTCCCAATGCACTATTTAAGCTGACAGGACATTTGTAGCTTGCATTGTCATGTGTCATGTGTTATTAATTTATTCGACGTAGCTCTCTTATTAATTGAAGAAACAAACATATATACGACGTAGCTCTCGTATTAATTGAACAAACAAACATAACGTGAAATTAACAAACATATACTATTAAATATATAGCAAGAGATGCAGATACAGATAGCATCTGGTGTGTGGCGCTTAATTCATGCCAATTAATTTTTTGTCCACAGAGCTGTTCCCATGTTTGTTTACTCAATGTTTATATGTTGATAGTTTTGTTTTGCGATACTTTATGACTGCTTTTCTTCATTTATTTATTTGCTTTTGGTCTCATTTTTAGCACGCCATAAAAATGAAGAATAATAAACACAGTTGATCGGCTCTCCCTCTATTTGTATACACTTGAAGTATTTAATCAATCGTTATGTAAATTTAAATATCTATATCTAATAGGCTTATCACCCAAGCGAATTTTGTGTAGCGAATGAACATTTTTCGAAAACGTGTAAGACAATAAATTAAACATTTCAGGCAGGAAAAATTATATTATTGTTGCTATTTTTTTTTTTTTTCATATTGGATGTCAAACAACAACTGAAGTAACTTGGTCTTAATAGATTCTTCGCTAGTCGAATTTATTTCAATGTCAATGCGACCTAAAATACAAGTTAATATAATATAGTTAAAAATAATATTTTAAATTTACAGCCATTATTAAATTTTCACTGAGCTTGTGTAAATGGTCACAGTAAATTCCACTATTTATTTTTATTTATTGAGTGAAATAAAAATTATTTAGGAACATCTTCTGCCGATAGAGAAATTATGTTTAATTTTCGATAAACTGATGATAGATGCTTGAAGTCATTGTATGAATCAAGCATTAATATCATGTTAAGATCAACTTGGTTGTCTATTTGCACAATTTCTTCAGTAATCCGTCTATCAATTTATCTATTACCTGCAACCTTTTGCTTTTGCGTGCCGTTCCCATATTTGATATATCAATTTGAGTAGTGGTCAAAGAGCTGCAAGCTCAATCATTCGTCATTCTATCATTCGTTCAAATTGTCAGTCTATCAGTGTGTCTGTGTGCTCCACAAGTTACTGACTGACTGCACTACCCTCAATATTAATTGAATTCATAACTCAAACCGTCTTATCAGTCACATTGATCGATGTGCGTGCCTCGAAGCAAATACAATGAAGAAAAAGAGAAAGGGATGTTTACGCTGGGAGAGAGATAACTGCACATATATTTGCCTATATATATTGTATGTATGTCAACATCTGTAAGCGATAAGTTTTCCTCTTCAGTCAATGATTTGTAATGCTTCACTGCAGTTTCTCGGGCTTGTGTCTTCGCTTCAGAGACAAATCGGTGAGCCTTACTGAGCAATTAATGGATCCCAACAACCACATTTATGGTCAAGTGAGTTTTGCAAACAATTCACTCACTCACCTGGGTCTAGCTTTTACCATAACAATCGTTTGGCAATGTAATTTGCCTTATTGGTTTGGAAAACTTTCTAATTGCAACAACATTGCCATTGAAAACTGACTGCCCATCTCCAGTGGGAGGACATCAATCCAACTGATGACAGTTGGCTAAATGTTTATTTTTAGAAACAAACAAAAGCAGCTACAAAATCTTGGTTTCAACAGTTACCTGTAAGTACAGCTGTCTATTAGTCTTAAGATGCTTACTATATAAATACACTTATTGTCTTTTATATCCGGTCCTGTTTTCGCATAAGTAGCGCATACAGATAGAATACATAAAACAATGAGTCGTTACAGTCGAGTGCAAATTTGCTTTTGTCGATAAAAGTCAACAATTGCGAGTTTTTCAGAATGCAACAAGTAAACATGATGCTATATATAATTTATATTATCGAGTACTTCATGATCTGACCGATGATCTGATAGATAAAATTTAGCTCTTATTAATCAACAATAAAAATAAAATTTGTGTGTAGAAAAAATAGAGACTGTTAAAATGTTAGGATTTCAATTGGAACGTCGTAAGGAATAGTTTAGTTACAGTAATTTGTAAGAGTTACAGAAAATCAAATAAAAAAATTTCTTTCATTAGCTCGATTTTGATGACCATCTCCAGTGTAGGGAAGTTGATTCTATAAATAAAATATGTTAGCCACTTAACATCACAAGATTTTTAGCAATGAACGAAATGTCCTAAATATGGAATTAGGTAAAGAATTTCTGAGAGCAATTAAAAATAATATTAAGATTGTCCAGTGCTAAATTTAGTTATTATTTATATTTAGCATTTTGAATCATTTCGATTGTATTTCTTTTGTTAACAGGAAATAAATTGATTATGGATAAGAAAAAATGTGTCTTATCTCTGATTAAACAAAATAGATCTTAAGTTTTTCCAGACTAATTAATATTCAATCTTAAGTGTACCCCAATTTCCCTATGGTCGCCAGAGTTATATGAAATACGATATTACAAATTTTACCAGCTTATCGCATTAGTTGCCTTAAAATTGCCCGACAGCAGTTTGAGCTTCGTCACACACATATTTTGTTATATGTGTGAGTGAACCAAGTCAAATTAACCCCAAATAATGAAGACGAAGATGACAGGAGTTGAACATATTGCCAACCACCCCATCTCCGTCCCCCAGTTGTGTGTTTAATTTCTTGAAAAACAATTTTTTACACCAGCCCAGTCAACAGACAGTTGTCAGCTCGCATCGAGCACAACCACGAACGCGACCACATGTTGCACACGCCCGGCACGGGCACACACCCCATTCACACACACACTCATCTGCATCACTCAATCAGCTCATTTGGCTGAGCATTTAATGATCTCAGACAAGCAGCGGGCGAGTTCCCATTGCCGGCAGTGGCGGTGGTTTCGCTTTATAAGCACCACACACATCAACAATATTCCAAACAGAGATATACGCATTTATATATATATATATATATAGTTAGCCGCTATCTATTTCTCGCTTTGCCCCGCTGCGTAACGCGCTCACTAATAAGATCCGACCGCTTGTGCGGCTTGTGGGCTGTTTGGGTCTATCAGTAATTGAGACTCAATTCGGTTCCGAACCGCACCAATTTATGTTTGCCATTTGCCGCATTCGTGTGTGGGTTTTTAGCTTGATCTCGGGCTGTGTTTACACTTGCTAAAAATAAATATAACCGATTCGAGAATATCAAGCTTAAATCAACAATCGATTTGCAAAGTAACAATTTTTTTTTTTTTTCTGAAAGATTTTTTAATGTTTGATATAATTGTTTACTAGTCATCCAATAAAATACCTTATTGAACTATATACTAAAATATTAACAATTTATATTTTTGACTAAAACCTAATATGGTTTTCTATAATGAATTTTAGAAACAAATTTCAAATATATTCAAATAATAAAAATAATAAAACTCAATTTTATAAAATAAAATTATTTAAAATACAGGAATATTAATTTTTATTAACTAAATATTTTTACTCGATATTAAATACAAAAAAAAAGCACTTTAAAAAATAATTTAAAAAATTGGCATTTTAAAATATAAATAAAATTCATTCATTCTAGATATATGTTAACTTAATGTCAAATTAAAACTGTGTAAAACATTTTTAATTATTTTATTTTAATTTAGAACGGTTTAAAATTAAAATTATTTTTGTTTGTGTCGACTGTAATTAAGTAATTTAAAATATATAAACTACCTTTAACGACAAAAAGATATTTTAAAATTTCGAAGTTCTATATAGAAATTTATAGATTATTCGATTATTTTTTATACAAAAGTTTTTGGAATTGGTTTTTTTTATCAATATACCCTTTTAAGAAATTTCAAATGCTTGGCATATTTTTTAGAGTGCATGATCCATCTTTTTCTCTAGTTGGCCTGTGACAACAGCTGGCGGCGTTGACTACTTTGGAATGCGAATGCACATTTGCATTTAGCCACACTCTCTTTCCATCTCTCTATCTGTCTGTCTGCCCATCTGTAGCGTGGTTGACTCTATGTCTGTCTGTCTGCCTCAAAATGTGGAGCACTCGCCCCACAAGCGAATGCAACATGATCACGCCTACAACAAAATTACTCAAGATTACAGCTTGCAATTTGTTACTCTAACATTTTTACCGGTTTCCCATTTGGATCCGTGCATTGCTGAAGTTATGTTAACGTTTCCCTTACTAGCTACCAGATCATTAATTAACAACCGAATTCAATATAGACGATGTCCCATCTGTCTTCATCAGAGTATATTTCATTAATATATCGAAAAATCTATCCTGAAATTGAGGTTCGCTGCTTGTATGACTTTCTTCTCTTTTATTAATTATTATCTATTATTACTATAAATATATTATTATAACTATTCATTTTTTTAAAAATTCTTGTACAAATGTTACAAAAATAGCATTACAATAACAAGAAAATTTTAACAATTTATCATAAACACTACTTATGAATGAGAGTTCTAAGTTTTGATTGACCATTCAATTTATTATTAAAGAAGTGGCACTTCAATAAAAAAAAACTTAATAGACATCGACAAATTTCCGAATAGTGATATTATTAATAAAATACATAATTCATTCATCGTTAAATTCTTTACGTATATAGAACTTGTGGTTTGGTTCGGATGGGGCGGAGCTCAAGCCATCAGGCGGGTCGCAGGTTACGGATAGTCTTCCCTCGTGGAGGTTAGCAGCGAATTATAGGTTATTTATCGTAAATAAGCAGTTCCGGACAAACAGCGACTACGATAATGTCAATCGTACTGACGAGGCGTTTGTGTCGCCGCCTTCATAAAAGCATAGCCTCACACAACCCCAATCTCCGAGCACCACTGTACCCTATTCCCTATCCCACATCTCACTCCGGGCCGGACTAAGAGGCCCGGGTTAATAACTAGCCCAGTCTCATATGGTTGGCTCAGTCAAATAGCGACCGCGCATGGAGGACTTATCTTTCTCTACAGGACGTGGGACCAACATGCATAGTCCAAAAATTATCAAATTACCGCAGAATCTCCCTGCGGAGTATGTCGCAGGACATTTAAAGGACCGAGCCCTAGAGGGGGGAGGTCGTTTAGTGTGGTAGACCATCCTCCACAACGTGCTACTTCAGCACCAAATAGGAGAGTGCCGCAGGCACAGCAGGCCATAGCTTTGATGCAAGAGAATGTAGGGATCGGACCAACTCGACAATCACGCCCGGTAACGAAGCAAAGCCCAAAAAAGAGGGGGACAACACACCTCTGCGGCTCCACGGTCAAATGGTATTTAAGATACCTCCAGCAAGGACTCGCTCCAGAAGCCCTAAATAAGGCAAAAAAGCCAAAGTATCAAGCAGCAGCTGCACCAGCTGCCAAAAGACGTAGCAGGACCCTAACGCTTCCGATGGCCACTCCTAAGAGAGTGTGCCCTGTGACCATGAGCGGAAAGGGTTCAAAAAGCGACAGTAGGCCTGGGTCCACGCCCGAGCGCATCACGGGCAGTGGCCATATAGCCCACCTCGCATACATCTACAGTACCTCGACTGCAAATATGGCGAAGAAGGTATGGTACAAGCCGGTTTTTTTTGCGGGCATTAACTTTCAGGCAGGATTGTTGGACGTTGAATTCTCTGATGAGAATTTAGCCGATTGGCTGAAAGCCTCTGCGTCGAGGCTACAAACGTGGAAGGGCGAACCCCGCGATAATAATTGGGAGATGACATACCATCACCCCACTGTAAGCTGGGATAGGACCACCGACTACCATTTGACAGCATGTTAAACTTTTGCACCCATGTACAAAATACGATACTTAAGTGCTCCAGAGCGCTTTACACATGTCTTAGCATAGCCGGGAAGTCATGGGTACATCACCAAAGATAATCAGATGGCTATACCTAATAGTAGTACGACCTATGCTGACTTATGGGCTGATAGAGCACGGTACCTGGGAAGAGGCACCAGGACTCCGACAGGCTAAATGTCTTTTGGGCGGCTATGATCTTAAACGATTTAAGCAAGTTATAGGTAGGAATAGGCTAAGGATACTTGTCGGTCTACTGACAGGAATCCAATTTTAACAGAATGTATCGCCCTATCCATCAAAGATTCTGGCATTCGTGCAGGAACTGTCGAATCCTTTGTTTTTAAAATCAAGCTGCAGTAATCCAAAGTCACAACTTGAGCTTTTTTGCAGTAATGCTTAGAAATTGATTTGTTTTCATTTTGAAGTACCACAAGAAATTTATTGTTTTGTTAGGGCAACATCAGATTTTGAATATTTTATCAGAAATATGTTGATCGCCCAATGCCCCGCTCCCTAATAAACAAAAAGAATATTAATCATTCCATTATGCGAAATTTTTTGTTTTTACTCGTGTATCAAAAGATTCTAGGACAATTTAATCATAATATCTGACTTAAACACGAAAGCCAATTCCTGCACATGAAACATTAAAATGTATCTACGACAACTCAAACAAGGGTAATTTTTAGTGCGTATTGCTTAGTGTGGAAAAGTGAATGGATGTTGTAAATGAATCTGAAGAAGGCCACAGACACAGCAAATATTAATTTATGTACCCTCTAGACGATGGCTTGCCAATGCCTTGTTTGAGCAGATTAACAGGTTTTATCTATACTGTGTATCTTATAGACTAACTAAAATAACTTTTCTTAAACTATAATTTATTAATTTTATTGTCCATTCAATATCAGAGTAATGCCAACTTATTTATTTATTTCCTGAGTCATCTTACCAATTAGAATCGCTGGCTCCATATTAATGGATCGGTTCGTAAAAAATGTAGGTTATATCCAGAATTTCGTTGCGTTTAAAACACGTAACTCGCTTATATCCAGGTTAATAAAATCGTTTAATCACATGAAAAACATTCGCTTTTTATTAATATTGCATTTCTTTCACTTTTTCACTTGATTTTAATTGTGTTTTGTAAAATTTCGCGATAATACTGAAAAAAAGGCGCGCAAATGGTTTCTAAAAAAAAGTGCAAAATTTGATGGAAGAAACAAGATGAAAGAAAAAGCAACTGACACCTGTAAAATTCCAGCCTTACATTTGATGTTTGCCAAGCAAAATAAACAGAGACAAAAAATGAAAAACAAACACAAATTTAATATGAGAGAGTGACTGAGAGAGAGAGGAAGAGAGAGAAAAAACGACACTATTGTTAAACGGTACAACGCTATTGCCTAAATGAGGTTCTTGTGTGTGTGTTTGTTTGCCATTTGTTGTTGTTGACCGTTTCATTTAAAACGGCTTTTAGCTGATTGTTTGTTTAGTTTGATAGTGCAGTCTGTTTTTTTACTTTTTTTTCTTATCGCTCAGATAGAGAGAGAGAGAGAGCGATAAAGGAACGAGGAGGGCGGTTCTCCCGCTGTGGGCTTGATCAGAAATCAAACACCGGTTGAGGCTGTCGGCACGGCTGGGAAACGAAATACGCAGTAAACCCGCTTCTCACATTCCAATGAGCTTGCCGCGCAATGGAAAGGGAAAACCAGATATGGAAACGATGGAACTGAGTGGAACAGACAACAGTTTCACTGCTGCTGCTGCTGCTTGCGTCGCTGCCTGCCGTCTCGGGTAATTTGTGAGTCAAAGTATCAGCAGCCAGTAACAACTACAATTGTCTATGCTGTGTGCTTGTGTGCGTGAGGGTGTTTGTGTGGATGTGTGTATTTATGTGTTTGTGTGTAAGAGCAAGAAAAGAGTTAACGACAAAAAAAAAATTCTACAGAAAAATGATTTCTGCCTCGGCAACCAAAAAAAAAGATCACTTTATTTAAACAATTATTATTATTAAACAATTTTTCAGACAAACAACTTGTTTTTTTTTTGCAAGCAACACAAACACAAGCTGCAATTAAACTTGTTGCGTTGACGATGGCGTCAGCGTAAAAGTCGCAGTCGACGTCGAAGTTAACATTAAATTAATTCTTTTCCACTGGCTTTGAGCCTTTTCAAGAATACACAATTTGATTACACATTTTTAATGAGCATTTTTATCCACTTGTATGACAAATAACACAAAGCACAGCTCGAATTTTTGCCTTTTTGTTGGCGTTTTTTTTTCTTTTTGTTGGTTTTGTTACCTCGAACGAAGAACGTAAAACCTTCCGCGCAGTTTTTAGAGCGAAGTTTCTCGCGCGACTGCGCTGTCGTGACTGTCTGATTGGAGCAAACCGATCTTTGAAAAGAGCGTCTGTGCTGTAGGCTGTGATGCGACACATTATATGCAAGCTAGAAACGGCTAAATTAATCTGCTGAAACGTTATATAAGCCAAGTATTTCTTACATTTTGTGTTGCCTACTTAAAAATTAAACTAGTCCTTATCGCCTATGATGAAAAATGTTCTAACCATACGCTCTGCAACATAAATAAATATCACTGCTGGAATAAATGGCTAAATAAAAGTGCCAGCACTGATGAGCGAACTATTTCAAGAGAGTGCTGAATAGGGTAACAATGTTAACAGTGGTGTTTTCATTAGCCATGACACTATATTACCATTACTTGTGTTATTCGCGACTACTCAAATAATATTATATATTTATTTTGTTTGTAAAATGTCAAATATAGGTACAAACAAATAAAAAGGCCTATTTTAATAATCCTACTGATAAAAAAATGTATAGTTGCTGATTAAAGACCGCTTTTGGTCGATTTGAATTATTATGTTTTCGTCTTGTTGACCTGTTTACAGCAATGTTAAGTAACAGTTTATTCTCAGAGAGCGGCTCTCATGTTTCTTTTTCAATTTGTTGCATTTGTGAGGTAGAATTATAAATCAACTAGTATCATATTGGAATTAATTGGCAAACAGTAAACAATTTATAATAGATCTGGATTTAATCAGATCTAACATCAAATATATAAGTTTAAGACTTACAATGGAAACATTCTTAGGGAATAGTTAATAATTTACTCATTCAACAACATTTTTGTTAAATTAAAGTAGTTGCAATTAGATTATTAATAATTTTCTTATTACATAATATAATTAATATTAATCAAATGCTGCTCGTCCCTTCACATTATATGCAAAAGTTTCAACCCAACGGCATTTTATCAAAATTTAAAGCCACAACAAACACAAGATAAGCGCTACACTTGTAGACAATTCTATTACCAACAGGTAAAAACACATATATAAATAAATATATATGTGTATACTTCTCGTATAATCAAAGTAACGCAACTTGCAAACTCACCCATTGTTTTCTCTAGAAATTCCTCGTAGTTCATCAGGGGCGGCGGTGAAGCACCCTGAACAACATCCAAGAAATCCTGCTCGCTATAAACTGAATCATAATCGCTGGGATCGTGCATGCTTATATATATCAATTTAAAAGTTATTTATGGATGACTCTCTTAAAGCAGAACTTGAGTTAGATGACTCTCCTAACCACCATAATATGACTTGTTATCGGTATTTATAATAATAAAATAGTTTTAAGCCAATTTAGCAGTTATACATTTCATGGAGTTTTCTTCACTCTTTGCCACATACTTTTAGGCCGCAAAAAAATTAAGCAGAGCTAATTCCGAATTATGATATTATGGCGTAGAGGTTTTTTACACATGGAAAGAAACATACATTTGCACTTGCTGACAAGAGTGCATTTACGCGAGCAGAATAATGATGACTCAGTAAGAAAATATTACGTTTTTAAGCACCTGCCGCGAACCGATGTTGATGACCGACTAACCGTCGACAACTGTTGCGAGCGTCTAATCAAAAAGCTAGCAAACACAAATACTACTAAGGCTATCATCAAATGGCAGCAATGAGATACTGAGAAATGCTAACGTCTCCGCAGCTGATTAGAATAACAGAAACAGATCCAGAAGCGTGATGTTTTATTTGCCAAGAGACAAGACGATGTTCCTACAAACTCTCTAACTCTCTCTCTCTCTCTCTCTTTCTCTCGCATTCAATTTAATCTCCCTCTTTGTTTTCGGCGAAAGTAGTAGTTGTGTGAATGGAAGAGAAGGGCCTTGAGGTGTGGGAGACTGCGTATCTTATCGTTCCTATTGCATTCAAACATGATTCGTAAGTGTGTTTAAACATGTAAAGCCCATAAACAACTTACTGATAGCTGTATTTTCAATTAATTAATTCACCCAGTCACACCACAATATTGTGTTAGTTAACAACGAAAAGAAGTTTACAGTATTTAATTG
Source organism: Drosophila melanosoma (assembly GCA_035042045.1). Taxonomy (NCBI): domain Eukaryota; kingdom Metazoa; phylum Arthropoda; class Insecta; order Diptera; family Drosophilidae; genus Drosophila; species Drosophila melanosoma. Next base: position 3,428,743 of record JAWNLY010000048.1, read on the forward strand.
GTATTCGCGCATAGAAATTCATCTGGCGAATTGCTTATCTCATCCTATATATAATTGCTTGATTCCACATAATAAAAGATCTTTTCAGAAGTAATTATAACAAGTGATAATGTTGTTGTCGGGCGTATTCGATTGTGAAATACTCTAATACCAACTGAAAATAAATATTTTTATTTGAAGAAGTTTCGAATTCCTGTTACTTTCCGATTTTTTTTTAACATCGTGGGAGTCGTGTGGAAAAATGATTTCCTACTAATCTTTGACAGAATTGGAATGTTTGGTAACTTTAGATTTTTGTGTGGTCCGATCTAATCTACGCTCAAGATTAGGTTTCTCCAGCTTTAATTCAAAGAATAATCAAACAAATGTGGAAATGTTGTTCATATCGATTTATCGAGTCTTCTATTTACAATTTACCGCTCCTAAAGGTTTTTCGACTTGATATGCTCGACCTTGATCAATTTCCCCACTACTTGTTGTTTGTGGTACTATAAAGGATTAATCGAATAAATTTAGCGACTATTTTTTTTTCCAGTATTTGCCATTGTTGCTTACCACCCAGCTTCTTTCCCCAATGAAACACTTTGTTTTGTTTTTAAATAGCACACCAAGGAAATAGCTTCATTGGAATGTTAAAAAATGTATTTATGTTTCTGTATTATTTTCTAGATTCATATACACATAGAATTCTTGTATTTTATTCAGATATTTATTTTCATTATTTTGTTTTTCATTAATTGAATTCACGTTATTTTTAAAATTGTTGGGAGTTGTTTTTTTGAGTGATTTTTGAAGAGTACTTAACTCTTGTTTGCTGTAATAGTTTTGCTAACATTTTCTGATATGTTTATTGGTAATTTTTTATTGATATAGCTAAAATAATTTATTTACGTATTGTATGCGTGGGCGCATCTATTACATGTCCTGATAATCAAATATAATAATAAAAAAAACAATAATATTAAATAATAATTAGGCAATATTTCTGGTGTATTGTTTTGCGAAATTGTTTCAGCGTTTTAATTCGATTTTGGGTCAGTTTTTAGACTTAAAATACTGAAACAAGTCACAAATGCGAATAAATTACAACAAAATAATAATGTTAATTGGTTTTAATAAGTAAGGAAAAATTATTGTAATAGCGTAAAAATTTAGTTTTTTAAAATTTTAAAAATTTAATTTCTGTTACAGTTTTTTTTTGCTTTTTTTGTGTATTCATATTTGATATGTATTAATTTTGTTCATTGATATGTTTGCTTATTTGCCTAGTAATAAGTTTAAAATTGTTGTTCCTTACAAATTTTTATATTTTTTTTACTGTTTGCAGTTTTCTATAGCGTTTTAATAACATCTATAGCAAATCTGCTGATATGTATGTGATATAGTTTTGTGGCTTATATTTTAGTATTCATTTTGTATATAGTACTTAACTGCTTTAATAAAGTCTTAAAACATTCAAAAATATGCAAAAGAAATCGCATAATTGTTGCATTGTTGCACAGATATATATTGAGAAATTTCATAGGATTTTGATTAATTGATATAAAATTACAATAACTTTAAAAATATATCATATGTAAATTTTTGTGATTATTTTATAAAAAAATCAAATTATCACTTGGTTTCTATTTTTTATTTTTTTTTTTGTTTGTTTTTTTAATTTGTTCGCGTTCATCGATCATTTGCATCCATATGAAATATGTATCTTGTCTCTTTATTTACACGGGGCATATACACACGTGTGCATGCATAACAATATTACTTAATATTTGTAATAACTTACTTTATCATATACATAGAGAATTCAATGTATGTGTTTATGTATATATATAGTTCAATGGATCTGTTGTTTTCATTTTTCATTCAATACCACTCTTAATTGCATTTTTAAATTTTGCTTCTATATATAATTATTGTGTAAATTTATATAAGTTTTAGTCATTAAAATAGACAACTAGTAATAAAAGTATCGTTAATTCGAAAAACATATGATTTGCTTTGGATTTATTTCTTGGTTTCTTGTTTCTATCAATATTTGGATTCTTTTTTTGTTTCTACCAGCTAATTCAAGGTACTTATAACTCCATTATTTTGTTTTAATTTGTAATCGATGTTTTAAGGTTCGCTTTCTGTTTGCTTTAACACTGATCTATCATTAGAACGTTGGGCTCGTTACTTGCATTGAATTGGATTGAAATACCTCATCCGTTAGTTAGTTTCACTTCGTATTAACAATTCCGTGCTCTTTCATGTACCATTTTGATCTAATCTATTAATATGTGTGGGTAGTTTTCAAATTTCTATTTATACTAATTTTAACAAAAGAAAGATTAGAAAATTTAGTTGTTTGTATATCTGTCGTATTGGTGTTGGGTCGTTTTTAAATCATAAATCAAAATTGAAATCTCATGAGCATCATACTGTATTTTTTTATATATATATTTAATTAATTGAAATTTATTTGTATTAATGTGATGAGTAAGCTTACATTTAATTTTGTAAATTTTAATTTGAATAAAGTATAACATTGTGATATAATTTTAATAGTTATTATTACTTCATTTGTTTGTTTTTGTTTTGATTCTCACGATATGCATTTTTTCGAGAAATCGTACATTTAATTGAATTCATAAATTATGCAACTCGACAATAGCTTGTCAGTTATTGAATCGTGTACAGTAGCCCAACTTTTACGATTACGGTATAGCTTACTTCATATTTTATTTATTTTTAATAGTTAATATAGATTAGTATAGTTAGCATAGTTGAAACATTATATGTTTATTTCATTAAACAAGAAGCTCTGGACGATATGCCCGTATTTATCCATAGAGATACTCGAAACACTACACAGATACAAAGGGGGTGTGTGTTTAGAAAAGATGGACGTACTCCTTAGGTGCGTACTAAGCATTATTTCATGAAAGGTTATTTACTGATAGCCTTGGTTTCTTTTGTACTAACACTTGCATATACATTGATAAGTTCATTATACACATATACATAGGAAAAGTGAATAAACATTTATATAATTTGTTTGATTTCTTTTTACCTTTTGTTTTGCTTGGTTTCTTTTGCCGAACGATCCTGCTTCCACATTTTGCTTTTATTTTGCGTGAATATGTAATGCTTTTGTAATCTTTTTTTTTGGAAATTGGATCAAAAATTTAAAGATGCGCGTTGATTTTCTCAAAATTTTATAAAGTTAAAAAACAAATTAAGAGATAGAGCTTAAGAAGAGCGCAGAAGAATATTAAAGAAGCCGATTTATCGTCGTTTATTTTTTGTCTTTGACCAAAATTTTTTGTTTTTTGATTTTGTATAATTCTCCATTTCTGTATAATATATTTTTTTTGTTGCTTTTAGTGTTTTGTATAAAAAATGTTTTAAATTAAATAGAAAATTAATAGTTAAATTGGCGAAAAGAACATAAAACATAAGATTATATTTTGGAAACTCAAGAGAACTGCGAAATTTTTGAGAAAATATTTTATATACTGGTGTTTGAATGTATGTGTCATTAATGTTGAAATTCATATGTTTGGTAACACCATTCTAATAATTGTAATTATCATAGGGCGTACCCAAATACGAATAGAAATTAGGATTAATGGGCTGTGCGTGTGCATAATAAAAACCAGAAGCCGGATCCGGCGCTACTCAATCAAGGAAACCGGTGTTGACCAATTTCTCCAAGAAGAACTTTACATCACCCAACTCAGAGTCCTTGATACCCAACGACTTTAACATGCCAAGATCACCATTCTCCACTGCCATGAAAACGGAACGCAAATGCTCCAAGTCAGATCTGCAAAATAGATATTAATATTGTTTAAATCTATTAAAATGTGGAAATTGAGAAATTTTTTTTATGATATTAAAGAAAGCATAAAGTAAAAGCTGCCCAAAACTTTATTTTACCCTTTTCCCAGACATCATAATTTAACAACCGCAGACGTTAGTGGTGTTAATAATATTGATTTCTATATAAATATATGTAATATATATTATATATATATATATATTATTTATTATAAATTATATATATATTTTATGTATTATATATTATATATATATATATAATAACAGTGTCATATATATATATAATATATATTGTAATATATTCCAGCTTATACGATTAAGGTCCTATATTTTTATTGAGCGTCCATTTGCGGAATACGGATCTTGAGTCTAGTTTTTTCAATATCCAATTAATCAGATATATTCGAATTTATGCAAATAAAAATTCTTAGTAATCTTACTCCCACAAAGTTTAAGCTAACTTGCTAGTATCAACGTTCAAAGTTCGACATCTAAAATTCCATAAGCCATACACCTTTTAGTGGAAAACGATTAGAACATATAAATTACACAATTAGGAAGCTATGGTCACTAAATGTAGAGGCCCACTCAAGCCCCAAAAACTACCAAAGCTTATATATCCCGCCATTTAAAAACAACAATTTTAAAACTTAGAGGGAAGCTTGCTATAAATCTTTTCCAAATATTATTCAGCCACGCCTATGCTTAAAATTGCCAAAAGCGAATATTTTCCGTAACAGAAGCTACAGTTGCCAAACTTGGAAGGAAGGTTACAAATTCATTTTTCTGTTTCCTCTAAACTTTTCCGAAACTTCCGTCTTCTTTCTCTTAAATAATGAAACGCTAATTACTATTTACCTACAGCAATTCGAGTACTCTGTAACGATTACAATAGACTTATTTATTCATTCAGTCAACTTTTTATCTCGCGTTAAATATTTTCACATGCATTGGGGTCTTAACTAATTAATAACGTCCACTAATAGGGGCTAGGAAATCGATATAATCGATAAATGCAAAACGATTAGGCGACATTTTTCACAATTTTAAGCCACCAAATTTGGTTGGTCGGAGATTTCAAAAAAAAAATTTACGTTAGAAGGCGTCTATTCACAACACCAACTAAATTCAATAAGAATATTCTCCCCAAAAATTTAAAGAGTTAAAATTTATTTTTAAAATTAAATATGAAATTTTATTTTTAATTTAGTTCAAGTTATATTTTACTCTATTTGCTTTAACACTTATCTATTATTAGAACGTTGGGCTCTTTACTTGCATTGAATTGGATTGAAATACCTCATCCGTTAGTTAGTTTCACTTCGTATTAATATTAATAATTCCGTTATCTTTCATTACCATTTTGATCTAATCTATTAATATATGTGAGTCATTTTCAAATTTCTATTTATACAAATTTTATCGAAATAAAGGTTAGAAAAGTGCTTAAAGAAAATGGTCAAAAGCAAATTTTGTTGTTTTTATGGCTTTCGCATTGGTGTCGTTTTTAAATGATAAATCAAAATATAAATCTCATGAGCGTCATACTGTAGTTTTTTTTATATATATTTTTAATAAATTGAAATTTATTTGTATTAATGTCAGTTAATTTCAGTTATTGAATCGTGTACAGTAGCCCAACTTTTACGATTACGGTATAGCTTACTTTATATTTTCTTTAAGTATATGTAATAGTTAATATAGAAGTAGTAATATATCAGTTCGCAAAGGTACATAGTTGAAACATATGCCCGTATTTATCCATAGAGATACTCGAAACACTGCATAGATACATAGTAGATGTGTATAAAAAAGATGGGTGTACTTTTTGAATCGGCTCACATAAATGGGCGTAAAATGTACACACTCGCAATTACCAGATTTGCTGTATTGTCGTCTTCAATATTACTTCACAAGGAAACCATATACAAGCCTTCTTGTGGTCAGGTACACATTATGTGCTTTGCTTAATTAATCCCTGCAGGTGCAGTCGTCCTGGTTATTGTTATTGTGGTTGTCGATAAATAAAGAGTCCTTTATTATGATCATAAGAACAACAAAATTTCTAGGTACATAATGTACAGAAATACAATTTGCGTGTTTGCAAAGCTGAAAACCAGCTTTCCCCAAAAAGTCCTCCAACTGGCAATACAAGCCCAAACCTTATTCTGAATGGCGGTCGGGTGTTTGTTCAACTAATTGGCTTGATGAAATTCTGGTAGATGGATTGAGGTTAGCTGAAGCATAACCTGTTGGCCTGGCTTGTAAGGGCTGGGGTTCGTTCCAATTTATCAGCATGTCGGTCTGACCTCTTTATGTGTCTAGTCTTTTCATAATTACTTACACTCTGGGGGACTGGTTTTTTTTTAGGAATTCCATTACGGCTTCTGCCGTTTTGTGGTTTTATTAATTTAATGTAAATTCTCTTTTATGCTTTCTCTCGCCCGCTTAATATAAATGGGTTCTGAGTTCGTTTTTATTTTTGACACATTACCAGTTTTATTTACTTTACACCACAAAAGCAAAAATAAAGCTTGAAAAACCAAAGTCTATTTTGTCGAAAGCATGACATAAGAAGACAAACAGGCAAAGGGGTATATATCGATTGACCAGTTTTGCTGCTTGCTGGCTACAGAATAAGTATTCGCTAAAAGGGCCAAAAAAATTACCTTTCCCTTCATAACGTAAGCATTCCTATTATATCATTTTTTTAACAATTTTTCCATGTGCGCAAGGTTTGAGAGTATGAAAACCTTAAGGCCAGAGTGCTGAACTGTCAACAACTCAAAAGATATAATAAAATAACCACAAGCACACAAAGAAAAAATCGCACACTCAAAAGGGTAAGCAAACAAAAATTTAAAAATTCATAAATTATTTGTGGTGATGAAGCCCCGAGAACAAGGAAAGAGTAAAGGACCCCCCAAATATATTTTAAAAGAACACCCAAGGACACTCTTGGATGCTGCACAAAACTACTGGATTGGACAGAGCGGGAGAGAGAGAGAAAAGGTGGGGGCAGCTTGGTGGAGCAGATCTAAAGTTTCGCATATAGTAACAGTGACAGGGGTAAATAAACTTTGCGGTCATGTTAAGTTTATTTAAGAGCTTACATAACTTATACTATATTTTGTTATGTTTTGACACATGTGCTACTTGAGGCTATGAGTTAAAAATGTGCTTCATGCACAAAGGATAATAGCAAACAAAAGGATTCTTCTTGCTACAAATCCACGCACCCCGGAGTATTTGATGATTAAGTTTCGGATCTTACCTCATTAGATGCAATGCGGCGCCAAAGTCCTCAATCGTTTGCGATTCACTCAAAGCGATGGCCACCTTCTCTACACCACCCAGCGGGGAAAGGGCATCACGTGCTTTGCTGCCAAAAAGTTTCTCTAGGTAATTGGGTCCATGGGAGGCGATAAGGCTTTGCAAAAATGATGCAGTCTCCTCGACGGGGGGGCGCTTGGCTGTAAATGAACATAGAAAAAAGGACACATTTTTATAAATTACTTATAATCAAATATAAAACACGTGATTGGATTTTAAATAATATATGTGGAGACGGTAACTATATATGCTACATTAGGGTTTAATGGTTTTGTGCACATGTATGTAACAGGCATGTATGTAAAACGCAATATATTCTTGATTAAAATCAACGGCCTAGTCGATATAGCCATGTACGTCTGGCCGCCTATCTGTATGAATACGGATCACAGAGGCTATATGAGCTAGAGACTTCATGTGGAATATAGGTTTTCCTATATCCTGCGCAGATCAGGTTTATTTATTTTATAGCTGCCTCCGTTTTTCGATTATCGATATATTTCGATTTTCGATATCAATAAAATTTAAAATTTTTTAAGGCAGAATCTTCTAATTTTGTAGAGAACCTCATTACCTACGATGTACATGTACGTATGTATGTATGTATATGCCTTTGTTTCTGGCCAGCCAGTTGTGAGAATCTTTGCCAATCTTTTTAAAGGAACATTTGATAATAAAATTAGATATCATAATATATATATTTAACAGCTGAGTTGAGAGTTATCGTAGTCGAGCTCGACTTCAGAATTCTAAGTTGTTGTAACTTGAAAGTGTTAAAAACAGGGCAATTGATAAAATAAATAAGTTGCTTAAGTCAATCAGAACTTTTGCAGGCTTCATTGCCTGAAGAGCTGAGAGAGAACTATTGTCAAATAAATAAGTTTACTTTACTTTGCTCGAGTTGAAATACAACTATTATATATTATATATATATATATATATACACATAGGATTATATAATTATTAAATTTTAATTTAAACTTTATTCATTCACATGATATTGATTTAAATTATATGCTTGTAATATTAATTTCATATTTTTTGTTGCATTAAAATTTATATTAATATGTCAAATATTTAGCTAATTTTTTTAAAGTTTATTAACAAAAAGGAAAAATATCTTAATATCCATATATTGCTCTAATACATATTGGTCGCTGCTCATAAATACGCCGGACTCCGGGACTGTAACAAAAATTAATTACGCTACCCAAAAGTCAGAAATTTAAAAATATAAATATGTCAGTTTTATTTCATACTCATCAATGATGTGGTTTTATTAGGATTGGTTAAAAAACATAATCTCCATTTGAATATTTATCTAAAATAATAACCTAGGTGCATGCCAAGAAGACCAGATAAGATTCGCAGATTTTGAAACCAAAACATTTTCATGTTTTACAAACAGTTCATATCAAGAACTCAGAATGGCTATTTTTACTTATTTCAAAGGCATTGGTTTCTTTATAAAATCGTTCGCTACTCAGACAAAGAAAAAATTGATTGCATGGTGACACGGTGAAAAAGCTTAATTTTTAATAACGTTTCCTCAACTAGAGCATTCTAGAATATTATACTTTTAGCACATTCTTTTAATTAATAGCTGTGTTTGGCAATTCCTGAGAATTTGCTCTGTGGTGGAACGTGTGTGATATTTAATAGGTGAATAAAGCAGTCGAGCTACGCTTTTAAATTTCCATTTCGCTTTATTATCACTTGGCATTTTGGATAAATTTTCAACATTTGTAGGTCAGTCAGTTAGTTCGTACTCTGTTTACTCTTGATGCCGGCCTTTAGCCCACTGACTGCCTGTACTTTTGGCCCTTTGTGAGCAAGTACCACGTTTATATGCTGACTGTTGTAAGCATTTTTAATGGTTGCAAGGACGCGTCAAGCGATGGAGCTCTGCTGTGAGGGTGGAGGCGAGGTGTATGACTATTTGAAGTTACTGAATGTATTTGTTATGCAAATTGCGCAGTTTGACAGTTTTTTTTTTTTGTCCTTTTGTTGCTTTGTTGTACTTTTACCATCTGTGCATGTACGCCGTTGATACATCGCCTGGGACAAAAATTTGACACACACTAACCGTTCAATGGGTGGGTGTATATCGCCGGCTTGCCTTTAACTTATTACATATTCAAACGATGTACATCAGCAGTTTAGATAAAGTCTACGTAACATTTACAGGCTCTTTGCCCGCTAGCCTTATGACCTCAAAGCACTTTGCTCATTTCAGGCTAAACTTTAATAACCACATTTGATAACATGTATGTATGTATAATTTCCCTGGAGTATTCAAATGCAGAGCCTTTAAAGTTTTTATATTGTTATTGTAATCATTTCTCCTGTTACTTTTTTAATGGTCAAAATATATTTTACCAATCAAATTTATGGTTTTACCTGGAGGCGTTTTTGAAGTAGTTCCGCTTACATTTGAAAATCAGTTACTATATTTTACATAAATTATTCAAGTGACAAGTTAGATTAAAATTCAACTCCCTAATGAAAATAGGTTTTAATGCCCTCCGATTTTGGTTTCCCGCTTCATTTAAATGCTACAAAGAGTATCGCCTGCCCACCAATTAAACCCATTAACAAGCAGTCATGCCGGTCACTTGATGCTGCTGTAAAGCTCAGATAGAATAGCCTGAGGTGGATGCCTTTACAGCGAGTCGCATCCATCCACGCACAAAGGAGGCGCGGAAGTCGGCGAGTCTCCCTCAAAGGAGTCCCTTTTAGAGAGGCGAATAAAGTATCAAAAAACATTCGAGCTCGGAAATATGAGTGGAGTGCAAATCCCAACGAACCTGACACTTGTTAAATGATTTCATTGTTAAAAAATAATTTTTTTTCCTATTGGTTTTTTTTGTTTGCCACAATGCTTTACTTTACTTTCCTGTTTGGGCTCATCGCATCCTGGCAACGGATGCCATTTTTTTTATTTTTTATTTTCCGTCCTAACTTTAAATTATTTTTGTCTATTGGATTAGTTAATGTGCTGCAAAACATCGAAATGACCCAGCGAGAAATTCTGCTTATTTATAGCGTGCTTTGACTAAGTTAATTATTTTTCGCTTAATTGTCGTGGATTTTGTTTAATTATTTTACTATATGTACGCTTTTAATCTGTTATACATAAGGTATTGAATAACTTATTATTTAATGCGGTATACTAGTCAAGTTGAATTAATACCAAATAATATATTATATTCTAGTTATAAAACTTTTGTTTTACAGAGAACATATAATATATAAGATAGGTATACAGATATTTTTAACAAATAAGTTATAAAAACAAATAGTTTTTTCTGTAGTTAATTTTCGGTGAAAATGTTCTCGAAGTTTAGTTTTGGTTATTAGCATGTTTTTCTCTCTAATATTTATTTAAATGTAGTAGAAACTACTACATAATTTTTAATTTCAAAATGTACTTTAATCAAAAACAAACTTATTGAAATCAACAAAATAAATTTGAAAGTACATTCACCAAGTCTGCTAACGATGTGTCCATGCCGACTACAGAATTTTTTAGTAATTTATTGCCTCTCCAAAAAGTACAAATTTGTATTAGTGTAGTTAAGCCCTATAGATATAAAAAAGCTACAGAAAATTATCGATGTACGAATTACTAGTTAATAAAAGGAGCAAATGTTAATCTTACTGTAACACAACAAATATGAACATAGATGTCCATAAATATGTAAATGTGGAATCGTTATAACCAGAAAATATTTCTCACTCATTTTATCTTATGACTGTTACACAATTTATACATTTAGTTTGAAGCACGACTTGAAGCAACAAAAGAAGAGAGAAGTGGTCGCTCCATCAGCTAGAAATGTTCAAATTGTGCCACAGACATACACACAGGGACAGCCACGTCCACAGTCACAGATGCTGGGACAGTTGTAGTCGTCTAGTCAATTAATATCACAGCCACAGATGTACACTAAGCCCCAAGTCGACCACAACCCCTTACAGCAACAGCTGCCTCCGCAGCTGCCACAGCAGCATCTGTGGCAGCATTAGAAGACGCCCGATAGATTTCATGAAGTGCCAACACATAGTAAATGGTCAAAGGGAACATTATTATACCGGGGCAATGAGGGAGGCAGGCAGCGTCCGCAATGAGAGTGGCAACTACAGCACATTGGTCAAAGATGTAAAAGCAGTCAAGGCGCCAGCAATATGTTCAACCAAGTTGGCAATCGAAGCTGCTGGCCTGTTGACAACTGCAGCCGTTATCCATTTAATTTGTGGAACTTTGGCGGATTAAGCTTTGGTTGGTGTGGTCGATCATACCAGCAACAGATGAATTTGAAGAGCTGAGACAAGCGTTTTAAGAAATTGCGATGCGGGAGTCAAAGCAGAATTCACAACAAAAACAACAGATACAACACCCAAAGCGCAATGTCTGCGATAGCGACTATGATGAAAGTGATTGCCATTCCGAAGAGGATAATAATGAGCAAGCAACACCAGAAACTGACCGGAAACTGACTTCAAACTATGGACTGACACATAATCTAAGACAGGTGCTACACGAGAAACCCTCAACAATATCGATAAACACTGAGGTGGATGAAGTGCTACAGCAAACAATAAGGAACGTATAATCCATTGACACAATATCCGAGCTCGACTCGGGTGCTCAGGGCACAACTACTGCTGCAGTTACAGTTGCAATGCGCCTAGCAATTCCAAGTCCATGAAGAACTTTTCTCAGGCGCTCGAACGGGAACGTGAGAAATAGCTGCAATCCAATGAGTGCTCCGATTATGCCAAAGATAGCAATAACAATGAGAGTAATATTGATCTGGAGCTTCTCTTTGCCAAAATGATTGAAAAAGCAAAAGGCACACAGGATAAAAATTTAGGTTTCGGGTCAAGATCTGGTTTTGAGACCTAGAAAAAAACTCATTATCAAAAAAAAGTAATGAAATACATTTTATGGGTTTTATCGACACATTTTGTGAGACTCTTAAAGGAACAACTTCCATTCCAATGGGCTCAACGGTTAAACGGCTTTCATTTCAATCAAACATATTTAAGAACACTTCAACTTTCAATAAGCCAACAGTCAAAGGATCCAACATGGCCAACAAAAACAGCAAAAACAACTCGTTGAAGTAAATTTACTGACGTTTGTAAATCTGCTTGACAAATTATGTAATAAAGTATCAAATAATAATTTTTATATTTATATTGAAAGACATATCTTTACAGTTGTTTATATTAATCGGAATGTATCGATATTCGTGAAACGGGAGCAGTTTTTGAGAATTTTTTAATATGCCAATCTGAATAATGATGCCTAGATGAATTTGTCAGTGAAGAAATGACAAAGAGCAAATTTCATCACGAAATACTTTTATTATTTTTAGCTTTGTGATGTGGCAAAATTATCGGTATCTCTTGTTTTCGACAAGTTATTGGACATTATTAGTTATTTCCGAACTCCACTTTATGCGGATACAGGGACAATCAAAATCATAGAAGAAATCTTGTTGTCATTGCACAGCAAAAAGGACGTCGCTTTAAAATATTTATTAGAGTTCGGATGGAAACCGCACGGACTACGTGGCAAGCCTCAACAACAAAGTTAGGATTAGACAACAACGTGTACATATATGTACACATATTAAATGCCGCAACGGGAGTTCTTTCATTTATTCTTGGCTTAACCACGAACTCATAATGGGAAGCGGGAAAAGCCAATGAAGCTTCGAAAATAAAACCTACATGGGTAGCTAATAAACAATTTTGAAAACAATGTAAAAAAATTTGTTGAGGAACGGAAATATTTTTTCTCTGGTAACTTGATTAGCTTAAGGTGCGCAGTAAATCTAAAGAATAAAATAAAAAAAACCGAACGCACCAACACTTATCCACAAATCTGTCCAAGTGCTACAGAATGTTCAGGCTTTGACACATTTTCACATGTTCCTGACATGTAACAGAGTCTTGTGAGCGAGCTTGATGACCTAATTGAAAATTCGAGCTTTAATTTCCTGAGAGCTTTACGACCGAAACATTTCTCAACTCGGGATAAAAGGATAAAAATTTGCATACAATTCAAACCAAATCCTGGACAACTGAGCGTGTGTACGTATAAGCGTTTGTGTGTGTGTGTGAACAGAAAACTTGAATTGAAAACCACAGATTTGTCATTTATCGAATGACTTTGAAACTTACCCGCTGTGCAAAGACGCATATCCTCGTCGTAGCCGTCGGAGCAATCGGGCGCACCATCGCATAAATATTGAATGGAAATGCAATTACCGTCGCCGGGGCATTTGAATGGCTCATACGGATGGCAGGCATCTGTGAAAAAGTAAAAAATTGTCCATTCCCATTGGCAAAATTTATGATATTTCATAAATATATATATAATATATATTACAGCTAAAAGTTGAATATGAACAGAAAAATTAATTTATAAGTGACAAAGAGAGCCTGACCCTTATTTAATATCCCTGGTAATATAAATTCAAATATAAGAACAATAGTATTCCAATCTCGATGTCTTTTTTATCAAGAACAATTCGAATACTACATACATACACAATTAAATCTATTCACCACTAATCGTATTTGAGATTGGTATGCGGTTATCTTATCCCCTTTACAATTTTGTTGGCCGATTCGCTTTGCGGGCTTAGTTGCTATAATTTGCATCTGGGATTTGCAGAGTTGATAACTAAATTATGCTTTCAGAACTTGTGCCAAAAAATGTAGATATCTACATTTCAGTATAAATTAAAAAAAATAAACTGATTTTTTTTATCTACGCCATATGATATATTATTCCGATGTTGATGGTATATTTATCCGAAAATATGGAATAACAATACGAATATTTGGTTAATTTTATTCGGACTATATCAGTCATATGGCAGCTATATTGTAATACGATAGGTAATACACGATAAGTGATATAATCGTAAAATTAATAAGGTATTTTCTAAAAAAAACTTTACTTAGAGGTTCTACTTGTTGAATACAAAACTGTCGACTTACAAGTAAGGATGAAGATCTAGCAAACAAACAAAAAGTTTAACTTTGCGCATTTTTCATTTAATTTTAAGCGCATAATTTTTAAAGCACCCTTTTCCAAAGCAAGCCACATAATACAATAAAATAAATGTATAGAGCGGAAGCCACCAGAAGAAAAAAGCAAACCTTTTCTTTGTGACAGGTCTCAGACAAAGAAAATAAATGCCTAAGCCAGACGCCACAAAATACAGACACCTAAAAGCAGAAGTGAAAATGGCTGCTAAGAGCCTTGGCAAGATTTACACCACGGCAGACCCATTTATTAGAGACCGCCACGTGCCTGGAAAATAAGAACAAATTGAGCTGCAAAAAATATATCTAGCAAGCACGCACAGTTTCGACACTAAAAGAAAAAGGTACTAAAAATAAAAAAAAGAAAACAAGCGCAAATTAAAATACCAAATTTTGAGCGGCGCCCATACATGCTAACAAATGGCACGGGATATTGGCCATGAAAGCAGCGCTAAAAAGCAAAACAGCATAAAAAAAATAAAAATAAATTCAATTAACCTGCCTCTGCTTTGGGTTTTATTTTGATTTCGTTCCCCCGAGAACTCAAATAATGTCGAAACACAACACAAAAACCTCGCCCGTTCATCGTCACCTAATGCGCTTTTTACCGTATTTTATGAACAGTGCTAGTAATGCTCCGCAAAAATCATTTTAAATATGAAAAAACAAATAATTGCGTTCATGGCCCGTTAATGTTTTTTTTTTTTTTAATTATATTTGTGTTTGCTTTGTTCGCTTGCTTTATACATTATCAATTATGTATCCTTTTCAAAATTGCCTTACATTTATATTTAAATTTATATATATAACACAAAATGATATAATATGTATGTATCTTATTGTGATTTCAAATGAGTTCTTTTGATTTGTGACATCATATTTGGTAATAATATTTAATTTAAAATATATTTTATGTGTATGGAGAAACTATTGATATTATTTATTGAATATGATGCGTGGTTGCAATTTATTATTTCCCACACTATTGGTAACCGGCGAATCCTTATTTCTTATTTCTTACAGCTGTCTGATATACGTTAAAATGAATAATGCACATTATGAAGAATACCGACGAATTGAGTAAATACCCACATAGCTCTCTGTCCCTATCTAGGAACCTTTTTTATTACTTGTGATTTTTGTTACATTTTTACACATTGTCAATGTTTATGTATTTGTAGTTGCTAATTTGGCTTCATGAATAAAATGATTTAATTGGAACGAACACAAAATATAATAGCAGCGTGTAATGTTCAGTGCACGAATGTGGACAGAGAGGCTCTAACAGGGCTAGAACCGTTTTTTGGCATGGAAAACACACAGTACGCCTAAAACTCAGGAACGAAGAAAGACAAAAGAGCTGGGCAGAGACACCAGTACTCAGACAGGCCAAATGTCCTTTGGGCGGCTATAATCTTTAACGAGTTAACCAAGTATCCGTGGGTAGGAATATGCTTAGTATACTTTCCGGTCTACTGACAGGACACTGTAGACTAAAAAGCCACCTATCCAAATTGGGTGTTTATAGGAGCAATCAATGTAGGTTTTGTGAAGGTGAGGAGGAGCCCTAACTCACATCCTAACAGAATGTGTCGCCTTATCCAGAAAAAGATGCATGTTATGAGTTTCAATGACATAGAAGCCCACAATCCAACGAAGATTCTGGCATACGTGCAGGAGCTGGGGTTGATAAAGGAGCTATAAGCACAGAAGGGGCATAATAGTTCTAAAGGGTCACAGTTCAGAAACGCCAAATTTATGATATACAAAATTTTTCGTTTGATTGTTTTAGTTAACATCGCACGGAATGTGTGATGAAAAAGCAGATTAGAATCTGGAAAAGCACAGTGGAAGGTAAGCCCAGCTCAAGATAAAAGCTGAGGAGAAAAAAGTAAAAAGGAAAACTACATCTGGATTTCTGTTAAATTATAAGCCTTAATGAGGTAACGGAATTAAATCCATTTTTTTTGTGTAAATCAATAACGAAATAAGAATATGCGTACTCATTTGTATATCTATAAAAAATGTACGTATGTCAATATTAGTTTTCATATGTGCCTGACTAATTATTAAGTAATGTTTATTATTTAGATAAAAAAAAAACAATTTAAACTTCATACATATATCTATTTATATGCGATTCACATAAATGCCGATCTTTAGTGAAAAATCATTAGTATTTTTTTTTCATAATTTTTAATAATAATGCAATAACTTAACTCACTATAGAGAGAAAGAAAAAAGACCCTATATAATAAAATGATATATATTTAAATTTACACTTTTAACTGAAAGTTTTACACTTTTTGACACTTTTAAGGCTATGTTGGCCAAAGAATAAATTAAAGCAGTCTAAAATAATAAAAAAAAATAAAAATCGGTAACACCCAAGTTTGTTAAATGTACTAAGTTAAGACAACTGAAAGCCAACAAACAATTAAAAAAAAATTAAATGAATAAATCAGAAATTAAATTAGCCAACTTTATGGAATTACTTTTAGTCCAAAAGGATTCTTATAAAATTAATTATATTTTTTTGTAATTATGAAATTACTGTTAGGAACATGGGCCAAATGTTGATTTTGTTGATTAACAACATTTTCTATTGAGGACTTTCCATTAAAAAACATGCCGCGCAGGAAGTCCAATTACATGGGATACACCAATACCAACGAACCTGTCGTGATTCTCGCATCATATTGGATTAATATTATACACTCAACATCTTGCTGGGCAGTTATATCATTTAGGTAGAAATTGCTTGTTTCGAAGTTAGACTTCAATAAAAATGCCACAAAATAAATAAAGTTATAATCGGATAGGAGTACCAGGATGGTTGCAACAACCCCTTTTACCATCCGGCACGAGCTACCACCGGTGTGGTCGCAAGCCGCTAAAAATCCAGGACTCCGCTCGCACAATTAACACTCAATTCAATTGTGTTTTGAATAAACCATAGTTTGGATTTATTCCGAGAGAAAACAGTTACAGAAGATTAATTGATGCCTGATAAAAGGTTAATCTTCAGGCAGCTGAGCTGATTTGCACAACGTTTTCAACAAAATGAACATTAAAAAGAAACGAAAGGTGAACAAAACAAAACAATTTGACAGCTCGACACTAACTGAAGGCTTATCAGGGCAAATCCTTTGGCGATTTGGCCAGCACCTTTAACCCAGTCCGAGTCGTTTGATACGTGAAGTTAATTTGCGGTTTTACTTCACACAGCTCGCCCAATAAACCGAATATCCTTCACTAGGCTGGTGAAGGTTTGGAGAAGTGAATTATGAGATTGCTCCCTGCTCTTTCGGCTTGTCAATTACTCGGCACATAAATTCCATGTCTTTCAACATCAAAGAGTAATGAGTTGCTCGCGGCGACTTACTATGTTTCATTTTATTTTTTTTGTGTTCTGGTAAATTACGGGCAATGACAGCGCAACTAAATTAAATTGTCTAGCGATTGAAAGGTGTTGTACGTGTTTTACTCACACGTCCCGAGATTAAAGGCCAATTTTGCAAATTAGGCAGGCATAAGATTATCGTCTAGCTCTGCTCATGCAGAATATTTTCCAACTAAGCTAGAGCTAAGTTATTTCGCTAATTTTAATACTAATTTTAATTATTTGAATAATTTCAGTAGTGTATCGTAACTTTTTGGCATTTATAAAGATTTCATACTTTAATAAATTTGCAACAAAATATTCTACGTATTTGTAAAAATAAATCACAACTTAGATTTGAGAATTCATAATAGCTTTTCATCGTTTCTCTTTAACAATTATGTTCAAGAAATATATAAAGAAAATTTTAACTATTACTAAAAATAGTATCCTAGTTTTTTTTTGACTGAAAAAAGGGCGCCACAGTCTACTGTGATAAATTTGTAATCCTCCAAACTAATGGTCACAACATTTACTGATCTTAGCTTAGCTTTATAGAGAGCTTTACTTTTTAGAGTTTATAACTGGTGAGTAAATTAGTTTTATTCTTTACAATGGATTTTATTTGCATAAATTGTTTCTCATTACTGCTGCCTAAATCATATTTAGTTGTACATAGACCTGGTACCTCTGTACAGCTCAATTGAAGCGACTTTTTTCTTCGTTTATGTGCAGCAATTAAGGTACTAAAAATGTGTAAATATGAAAATTAGAATTCTTTCATTGCAACCTTGTTCAACATGTGACGCTGTAGAAATCAACTATCTTTAGGTATCCTACAGGAACATTTAAAATAGAAAACACCAAATGGTGTCTCCTTACAAACGGCTACATAAGTTAAGAAACATATGTATTTAGGTGTAAGATTTTTAAATATAATTAATATATACGTGTCACAATTTTCAGTAACTGAGCTAAACGCATATATAGCCTCTCTCAAAAGGAAAATGTAGGAAAGAATTTAATTAAGATTATTTGCCTGTCCATATGCAATTTATAAAATTGAGTTTACTTAAGAGTGCTGCAAAAAGTTGCAGTTCTTTTGAACAGGAACATATAAGCAACGTTAAATTAATTTGTCCTATATGAGACGGTATGTCGGAAACATTAAAGCAGATCACAGACTATGGTTTTCTATGTGTTTTGTCCGCATGTAGCATGTGGCTTGTATTTATTTTAGCACTTTGTTGCCTTTGCTCAACTATTTTGATTGCATACAACTAATTGTTTTGCTTATAAAGTAGCACATTTGTATGCAGTGGCACATTCTAACCAACAGGTCTGTCGTAATTTATTATAGACCCGAGGGTCCTCCTTACAACAGACTTGTTGGCATCGACCAAAAGGGATGTGTATTCGCATTAAGTATGTGAAGGTTGCCCAAAGGTAACTGAAAATGTACACGAACCAATTTTCCTTGCTAACTTTGACATATCTGAAATTTATTTCGGACTTTCGGAAATGCTTCGTGCATTTATGAAATAGCGTAACTTAAAAATTGTGTCAGGGTTTCGATTGGTACTATATTATTTGTGGAAAGTCGATCCTCCATTAAATATAGTTAATTGATTAATACCTAAACAAACCCATTTTCTGTCTTTATTTTCAGCAGCGTATAAAATAAGCATATTCATTGCCAGTAAATGGTTATAGCCTTAATAGTTGACTAATATTTAATTTTATATTTTTTATTACTTCTCACTATTTTATTTAAAAACCATCTTTTTTGCAATTCGTATATTTCTAAATTTTTGTGTTTTTATTTCATTTCTTTAAATTATTAATTTGAATGCATATATTTATTTATTTTTGTTAAAACCACTGTGATGAATTTGTTGACCAGCTCATGAAAAATGTTCGCAATGAAAATAGCAGCATTTATTTTTCAATCTTATTAACACATGAAAAGTAAATTTCGAACGGAAACTTGCAGTTCCGCATGTATTTCCTGAAAAAATATTGCACAACGAATGAAAATATTTAAAAATGCAATAATAATTTTCATTTTCTAATAGCTATGGCAGATGTGGGCAAAACTAATGCAATTTGCAAAAGGAAAGAAAAATAAGGAAAATACGGCAAGTCATTGCACCAAAGTTTAAATATTTATATGAATAATTTAAGCGGACAAATGATGCTCGATTCTAAATTAGTAGAATGTGCTTTAACATCTTTGCGAAATTGATTATAAGCGTTTTACAAAATATTTTAAATATACATTGAATTTTCTTGCTATAATTTATTTATTTAAGGCTGTGAACGGCAATAAAAAGAATATTGCTAAATGGCTTTTAAAGCAAAAATTCTTAAACAAAAATAAAAAGTTAACTTAACAAACTGTAATGAAAGCATAATATTAAATCATTTGCTCTGTTGAAATCAAATAAATGACTCAAAAAAAAGTTCATATTATATGTTGCAAATACTCTAATATATATTTGACGACCAATTATGCTTAGCACCATTAAATGGACATTAAAGTTTCTAAAAAGTGAGTTACTTAAAGTAAACATTTCAATAATTTTATTCAATGTTCACTTTTTCTTGAGAAAAGCCAAAAATAGTTTTTGTTTTCGTTTTTACTTTCTCGGTGATTTTTTTTTTCGTATTTTTTGGATTTTGCCCGTTTAGCACGCAACTGACAAAACAATGTCATTAAAGTAAAATAAGCGAATACGAGCAAACACACTAGCCTGTCTGCCATTCAAGAACAGTTGCCATTTTGCACATGAGAACGCCCCGAAAATATTTACAAAATGGCTCAGTGAGACATTGTTTGCTATCTTCCAAACTGCCAACGCCATTCACAATTCCCATTCACAATGTCCTGTTGGGGTTGTAATGTGGTTGCTTTTTCTGTAG
This sequence comes from Drosophila melanosoma, assembly GCA_035042045.1. Lineage (NCBI taxonomy): Eukaryota > Metazoa > Arthropoda > Insecta > Diptera > Drosophilidae > Drosophila > Drosophila melanosoma. The sequence continues at coordinate 3,449,270 of JAWNLY010000048.1, forward strand.
CTGCGTGTAGCTTGGAAACGAGGGCATGTGCTCTCAGGCCCTACATGACATGAAAAATAGATACATTTATATAAATTTACTTGTTGTGCTGCAGTCAAAGTTCCCATTAGTCGCTTTGCAGATGGAAATACAAGTCTGGTTATTTCTAAGCAAATGATAATATAACTATAGCTATCGCAATCACAATTCGTTTGTAATTTTATTTTGTTTTGCATTTCTCGTATTTCATATCCAAACATAAAAAAAATAATAAATAAAATAGGTCAAATAAATTACAAAAATTATAATAATTAATTTTTTGAAGATTGCAGAAGGCAGATTGTACAGATTAAGGCAATTCGTTGATAATTGAGTAATTAATTACAGATAGTAAGCATAAAATAGTTTATTGTAATCGTTAAAGGGAACTCGATAAAATTCTTGCTGGAAATAATTAGTAGTACAACACTCAAGAGAAACTGACAAGAAATAAGTTCGATTTAGATTTAACAGAACAAATTTAAATTCAGATTCGGTTGCACGGTTTATGAATTTAATAACAAATATAACACCTAGCTTAACACGACGATTAGTTAAGGATGGAGGGTCTATAAGGTAGAGTAAAAACATACAGCGACTAAAATAAGAAAAGTAAAATACTATGATTGAAATCTTTAATCTGATTTAGTTAATCGGATAAATTGCAGACGACACACAACAAGTTATGAACAATAAGTAAAAAATTCGTTTGCATAGATTGAACAGTTATAAAAAAAATGTAGCAACAATTTCTTGATTTAAAAATAGAGAAAACTATCTTTAAGTTATTCTTTTAATTATTTAACCATTATTCAATCCTAAATGAAAAGGTTGCCACGAATATAAATATATCTGCCTAGCTGCATAAATATTCATGCATTTTGCATGCAATTCATTCTAATTTAATCATTTACAAAAACGGGCAATGCTTAAATTAACTTCCCTTCGTGTTGACTCATGTTTTCCATTTAATAACAGAGTCCTTTTAAATGGATTTCTAAAATTGCTTTTTTTTTGCAAAGCATTGCAACAACTTTTCACCCACTTACACATGCAACAGCGTGGCACACACAATTAAGCACATACATCCGACTGTTGCGAAAGGTGAAACTAAATTAGAAGCAAATGGTGGACAACTGATAAAGCATGAGTGAAAAAGAGGGAGTCGAAGAGTGTCCATGTCGAAGAATGAAAGCATAAGGAAGACATCAAATTGGTGAAATTTCCGTTTCCTACTTTTCGTCTAGTTCGTTTGTCATTGTTAATGGGGGAAAAAACTTAATTACATTTTTTAAAGACCGAAGAAGAGCTAGTAATTAAAGAGTGAATCAATTTTATTACATTTCGTTCGTTAAAGAGCAATCTAAACTGTCCAGCTGAATGACAGGCACTAAGTTCTCCTTAATTACACCAAATAAACCATTAAAAAACTCTTTCACACGTAATACATTTTTAGCTCATATTGAATTGGCACCATCAATTTTTATATCATTTTATTGAACTGTTCATCGTGACAAAGTGATTAAATGTGGGTTCTTAATGGCTGTTAGTGTAATTTGTTTGCCATAAACATACCTTAATCTTGCTTGACTTTACTTTGGCATATATTACAATTCTAAAGGGAGCACACACCTTGAACACGTTAACAAATGTCCCATTCTAAATATAAAACATGGCTACGTATATAAGCAAATGTCAACATATTTTTGCGGTCGAGTTGCCAAGTATCCAAGGACCTCTGCTTGTCTCCGTGACACATTTGCTGGCCAAGTTAGTTTCCAACGGCTATTTCTCTTACGTCACTTTCTGAATGACCTTGCACTTGTCTTCGGACACGTTGCAGCGTAAAAAATGCTTAAATAATTACCACTTGTGCTGCCGTCGCGCAAAATATCACAACTAAGCCAACCACGTAATTAGGCATAGACGTGAAAAATTAATTAAAACTTGGGGGACGAAATTAATGAGGCCATGCCACAGAAAGCCCAGTCATGTCTGTGGTCCCAGGCAGTCACTTGAGCAAACGTTTTTACTTTCAGCGTAATCATAACGGTGTAGTATCGTTAAAAGATTTGTATCGAAAACTCGACTGACTTGAATGTTGTGGTAACTTCTTTTGCTACAGACTGACCCAAAACACGCAAATGTTAACAGCTTAATTAAATCAGGAACCGACAACAAGCAGCGAAATTTATATTTCAACATATAAAGCTATGAAAAATGTGATACATTTTAGAGAAAATAATAATATTAATATATGATTTAAAGAAGAATGTAGAATTTTGAGTTCACAACAAGATGTATTAAAAATTTAAATATGGTTTTTTTTTATAACTAAATCGGGCCTAAAAGTATATTTAATATTCGGCTACGCAAAGCAAAAGTTTGTTTTTCAGTTTATTTTACAGTTATTCAACATTTAAGTCCTAAAACAATGCATTCCTTTTTTTGTGGCAAACAAAACTTACCAACTTCGGTTCCCATAGGACACAACAATACCGGTAAGCACAAAAAAATAATAAGTGGTAATCATAAGAAATGTTTAACTTTCCAAATTAGTTAAGACAACAAAACAGCAACACAGATCCAAGCCAAAAATATCGGAGCCATATTTACGCAAGTATTTTCTCAGACTTAGGCCTCTAATTGAAGGCACTTTAAGGCAACAGCTCCTTTCGTGCTATTGTTATTTTTGGTTTAAAGGTTGTTGCAATTGATAAACGAGGGAAACATTAGTTTTGATTAGCGCTACTGCCTCCACCTGCCACGGGCATGACAGCCTGTTTGGAAGACGAGTTTACCACTGGGAGTGGGTCTAGGCCAGAAGACCGCTCGACTAAATTTAATTAAGTTCGCCGAATGTGACGAGTCTGTAATAATAGTAGTAGTAGTGAACTAAGCATTACATATTTATCATTTGCCACACTGTCGAAAAACTCCAATTACATAAGGGCTATAGAGCCAATACCCTTTAATAACTAAGTCAAACATTTTTGTTGAACTCCTTAGTCAGTATAAATTACTGGTGTTAAATTAAAAGACTGAAGTGAAGCCACAAGTTGTTCAACTTATATCGCTGCCTGCTGCGCCTAATAACGCGCCTCAATAACCAAATTACAAATGTCCTTTAAGATTTTCGGTCCGTAATTTTCCTTGCCACATTTCGAGTTATTTTAATTAAATTACTTGACTCTTTGCTCTTTCGACCAGCAAAATCATATTAATTTAAATATTTTACAACTGTATTCTTAATGTATACAATATTCAAATGTTTTTTGAGTAGACAAAACATTTGTTACTTAAATATTCTTTGAATTTAGTTTTGGCTAATGGCTTATAGCTCTGATTACCAGATGGTATACATCATGCTGTCAATTTATATTAGCTCATATTAATTTGGCAACAATACCAGTGTTTTTGAACACATTCCCTCACAGTCAAGTTATAAGCCCAACATCCGTGTCCCAAATCCATCTGTACGCGTAACGATAAAACCAGGCATCTTCTGCACGGTCTCAGCTTAACAAGTTGAATGTGCTGACTCGCGATAAAGCTTTAAGCCTACTCGCATTTTTCAAGCAAAACAAAACAAGGGCAATAAAGAACAAAAGTGGATGTAAATATGCAAATGAACACCAACCAGATACTATGGTGGTTACGATGTGAACAGGTTGCTAAACAGGTGTACACAGAAGTTAATCAATTATTTAATTTGTGCGAGTATTGCGAATGCATTGAAAACGCTTTAAAGCATCTTGATAACGACTCCATTTTATCAAATTTCCCTCGAGTCTCTTCAGAGACCGCCAAGTGATTTGCTTAACTTTCATATGCGGGGTTACTGAGTAGAGCACCGGCTGCGGCACCCACTTAGTTAATAGAGGAGAGAAAATCAAACTGGCGTATGTTAAATTTCAATATTAAATATTATGTTTTAAATTTAATACTCTCAGATGTACTTTGTCATTTAAATATCTTTTTATTCAGAAATCTAAAATTTATTTTAATTTTATTTAATAAAAACTGAAATTTCAATTTTAAATTTAACTTTAAATGTTTACGATGTGATTATATACAATATATAATAAAAATACTATTTTCTTCTTAATATGCCAAATATGAAATTTAAAATATTATTATGTTTGGGAATTATTTGATTCATTACAAATGACAAATCGCATAGTCTAAATATCTCATAGAGATGCTTTTGATTAGCTCTCAAATACGACTTGCGAATACTGGCATAAAGTTTTCAATGACAAGAGTGAAATGGCATCAATATACAGTTTACTACTTAGATAGTTTCACATAATAATGACGGATCGGAGTAACTACAGAGACGTCACAAATTTCAACACTCAAGTCACACAAACATTGTATATGGAGCTCAATCTATAGCTCTTAACTGAAAAAATGTAAATCATATTTTTCAAATATTATTGAATAATATTTAACATTGCAGTAAACTAGTCACACATCGCACCAATAATCGAATTACTTTTCCAATTGTATGTAAAAATATTAGTCAAATAACATTATTTGTTATTGTAAGTTATTTACTAATAACACAAATTTTGATTTGTCAATGGTTTTGGACCGTTTCCTCGTAAGGAAGTAGCTCTTGAAGAGTCGTTCAATAATTTATGTATATGTAATGTTTGGCAAATAGCGTGGAGTGCACCATCTGGCAATCCTCGTCGATTATTTGTTCGGGTTCAGTATCCCGCAAGTTTTGAGGCAATTAGTGTTCAGTTTGCTCTATTTTCCTTAAGATTTGCAAGTAATAAATCTGATTTATTATATCCAATAAGCCATTTTGATTATAATAGATGAAATTGTTGAAGAAATTGTTGTTAAATGAAGTTGTTGTGGTTGAGTTTTCGCTTTTTGCGTACATTTAGTTAATGACTTTGTAATGGTTTTCATGATTAGCCTAACATCCCATCTGTCTGTCATTGCCGGATTTAAGTGCAGATTAAGCGAGCATGATATAGGTCAAAGATTGATACATTTTGATAGAACCACTCTGCCCGCAGGCCAATCAATGCCAATTAAATGTTTTTCCCATTTGCCATTGAGAATTACTAAGGTTAGTGAACAAAAATTGAATTGATTCGACATTTCAGTTCTCTCCTTGCGGGGCTTTTACTGAATTTTGGTATGTGAAAACATTGCCATGTGGGCTTTTAGATAGTAGAACTAATTACAATTCCATGAAAAACTTTAACTAAGAATATTGTAGACTTCTGGTTTATATAAGCATACTTTTAATTTATTGAAGTTTATAAACTGAGGAACATCACAGCTTCAAGTATTTAAGCATTTAGGTCAGATCGATTGCTCTGTGGGTATTTAGACAGAAACTTAAATTACTGCTTCCTGCTTATAATGAAAAACTAGAAACATTACATAAAGACGGAAGACAGCGAGACAGAGAGAGAGAGAGAAAGTGAGAGATAGGCAAAAAATACGTACTTGTTCTTGAAGGAGTGGGAATTCTTTTAAAAGCACAGCCAACACAATAACACGAAACACATAAAACTTAAGCAATCGCGCATAAATCTTCGACAGACAAAATGGCCAAGAATATTGTTTGAGCCACGACAAACTTTGCATTTGCTTTCGCAAACAATAAAATTCAATGGTGGCAAGGGCGCCATGGCAACTATTCTGAGAGTGTGCGGAGGTTAAAGGAAGTGCCGGGTGTCAGGTGATGGCCAGGTATGGAGTATCTGATACGCTATACCGGTTGCCTCACAGGTCGAAAAATGTGAAGTTGCCTATGGCTTGATTTTGTTTATTATTATAAAGTTTTGTCGTAAAAAGTTGCAGCGATTTTATGGAGCAGTAAAGGTATTGAAAGTTCTCGACTACATAAAATATTTTATCTAGCTATGTGTTGTCATAAAATATACTAATGAGAAATATATAGAAGCCTGACAATAGCTTATTTTTAACGCAAAATAATCTATATTTTCATTAAGCCCAATTTTGTATCACTTGCAATTTTAATTATTGAAATCACAGACAATTGAATGAATCATGTAGTATATATATACTGAGGTAGGCACTTTTGAGTTACTCCTTACTAAGATCCGAATGGCGGATCGAAATGGTATATGCTTAATTTAATTGTATGTCAAATAAAACATCTTAATGAATAATTTGCATGTAATATTATTATAACAAGTTTCTAAAAGCAGTCCAAAAACTAGAAACAAATGAAAAGAATGTATGAAGATTCCTGACTATTTCGACTAAGTGTTTGACACTATGTATTTTTTAAAGAATGAATAATTCTGATTGTTCTAAAATTTTTGCACAAGAAATGAAGAAATATGAATTTTGATTTTGATTTTAAAAGAGATGATAATAAGCGATTATTTTAGCACTCGATGCAGCAAGTTTTTAGAGACATCTATCGAATTTACCTTCTTCCGATGCGTTACTCCAAAGCAGTGCAAACTTAAAAATAATTTTTTGCAAGCGACGTCAATTCACTGAAATCGCTTACCGCGTCCATGCATATCGGAGGACACAAGCGGTCATAATTTTAAAAATTATCCGGATTTAATATAATGTAGGCTTCAGAAACCAGAAATTTCGTTTATAATTAATTTGGAAATAACAATAGGGTATACAACAATAAGAACTATAAGAATGAAAGTTATACAGAGCGGATCTTCTTTAATACTAAAGCTGAGGTGTAATCATATGGGAGATTTTAGTAATTTCAAGGGTATCCTTATATTTCCTTATATTTTGTATGCAGCCGAAATTAAATATTCTTGTTATAGTCAAATCAAACATCACTAAGCCAGTTAGTTTATGCCAGTTTGTATTTAAATCCTGCATAGAAATATTCTAAGATATTAAAATTGTTATTGTTTATACATATTCTAAAATCAAATCCCAGTTCACCACTATTCGGTGCGTGACTCTTTGTTGTCACGTCGTTCGCGTAAAAACCATTTATTCGCATTTGCAGTCACAAATTACCAGTAAAAAGACGTTTGCTCAAAATATTGTCGTGAAAAAGCAATAAAAGTATTTGTATCGCATAGGAGAAATGTATCATGGATTTTATACTGTGTTTCTATTAAATGTCCAAATGTGGGTATTCAGTATTTTGCAAGAGGTGAAGTTAAAGTTAAAGGTGAAGTTAAACACCTGTGTTCGCTGTCTTCTTGACAATTTATTTTAATTCATGTGTGAGTCTTGGCTTGGGTACAGGGTAATTACTAGTCTAGACCCTTCTCTTTGTACATTAGCGGCTTCTAAGCCATATATGTTTGTAATGGTAGCACATAAATCTGAAAATGTAATAAATGGCTATATTTTTATGAAAAATAATGGTTAGCAGCACGCTCAGCTGCGGAGGTCCTCGACTGGCCGTGACTCCTTGTTGCGCGGTTCGTCGGAAAAATATACCGTGATAGGCAAATTTTTAAAGGTCGCTGTGAGTGGTTCGTTAAAGCATTAATTTTAAATTTTTAATTTTTTTTATTTTTTGAGCTGGGGAGAGCAGCAGCTTGCCAACTGCTGCTTTTCAGCTGTCAATTATTCATAAATTGCGCATACGTCTGCGCTCATTGCCCCGAGTGTGCACTCCAATTGCTTTCATTTTTTAAGTTATTCATACATATATATATATATATATATATATATATATATATAGGATGTATCTGTATATCAGATATCATATTAATTTGATTTACACAGCGCCACGTGGCACTTGTCCTTTTCGCCTGCCATTTGCATAACTTTGCATAATGTAAGGTTCACCAGAACCGAATTCAAGCTTGCGGCTTTTTTGTTCTTCAAAAAAACATCATCAAAAAAACACCTATAATTTCTATTAAATGTTACTTAAAATTCCGACACTACTAAATAAGTTACTCATGAAATCGAAAAAGTTTTTTCTGGTATCTCATGATTTGTTTGCCTAAACTTACTTAAATTGTGTTTTTTTTTCTATTTGTGCTGCTTCTGTTGGTCTGTGTTTTCATATTCATATATAAGGTAAGTTTGCACAGGATTATATATTATAGATTTATATAAAGGGACAGACTAGGAAAAGTTTTTGCAAAATAAATACAATATGCATACGTTTATTGGGTTTCGAATAGAAAATAACTGCAGAACATTAATTTGTGAATAATAATAGCAATAATAAAAAAAACAGGAACTCTGCGAACAATTTCAGAGCACAGAAATCTTATTTGTAAATTGTCAACATTATTAAATTATTATTATTATATTATTATTCAATCGTTGTAATTGATTTAAACATTTTTTTTAATTCTAATTTTTTTTTCCTATAACAAACTTAACTAAATGGGACTCACTCGTTAACTAGTTGCACAACGCTAACTGGATTTTCTCATTTTTTTGTAGCACATAAATAATTCTTTTTTGACGGTGCTTAGAAAAATTGAAAACAAGGTAAAAATAAAAAATGAATCTGTAGATAGAATCAAGCTTCAACGTCTGCAAATACAATACAAATATAGACATTCACGCAGAGATTCATTTGAAAACAACCAAAAAAAAGCCATAATCAGCTTATACGGTTAATAAATAAACATATAAAAAATAAGTACTTTGTTTAATTTATTTGATGTAACTGCCGAATTTTTGATTATATGCGGCCATTGCTTTCGAATGCGTCCACTGTTCCGGGTTATCCTCAGCTGTGCTTTCCGACAGGCTCAATTCACAGAGGTTTGAGTAATGACAAATTTATCGTTTATCTGTTTGGCATGGGTCCCCTTCCGTCTGGTCGTGCATGGATGGGGAGACGTGCCTAGGAGCGGCATTTGTCGGCATATTTGTTCTACAAACATATTTGATTGTATTGTTTTTGTTTTTGTGTTCACCCAGCAAATATTTGTTCTGTTTGCCTCTTGTCAATGGATATGGATATTGTGTGGCTTGTTAATACTCCGCATGTCTAATAAATTAAAATTTGATGCGAAGTAGCGAATAGTAATCAGGGCATATATTCGCAGCAACAGCTAATGGCTTACGAATATAGTATTGGGCATTTGTCAAATATTATTTGGCACTCACAGTTCGACCCAATCACAAACATGAGTAAATGCCATTAACAGTTAAAGAGGTCAGCCCTTATAATAAATATTATTGTTGAAATCTGTATACATAAATAAAATTGTGTTTTTCAAAAATAAATATTTAAATGTTAAAATTTGTATGCCCAAGCGAAAAGAGATTATTATTATTATTAAATTAATTTAAATTTAAATTACAACTTATTTAAGTTGAATACAAACTATGCCGTTATAATTATTTTAAATAATACTTTCCTCCTGCGTATTATTGTTATTAATTCTATTATTAATATTATTTTATATTTAATTTGTGAATTTTATACTTCATTTTACGGTCTGGAGCTAATATGGATCATAGGTAAAAAATTATTCAGCAATGAAAATTAATATGGAAATGTGTAAAACATTTTTAAAAACCTTTTTCACAATCATCGCCAATAAATATTTCTGATGTTAACTTTACATTTGGGATTTACTTCACAATGTATAGTCAAAATGTATTAGGAATAATTTAGCTGTATATATTCTTTAAATAGTCAAAATATCACAAAATACTTTATTTTCTTTTTTTTTCATTTTATCACTTTAAAAATTTTCTGTGTTTGAGCTAGATGCAGGCCCATCATGCGATGCCCGATTTCCGATGCCGGAATAACTGTCAACACAAAGAGTGCCAGCGCCATGCACCACTTGGAGTCATTGATCAGCATACCCAATGCAAGTGTCTGGGCGAGGTGAATGCCTCATCGATATTCTTGGAGAACGTACTGGACTTGGCCAACACATTAGCACAGATAATGATCATATGCGGATTGCACGAGTGTAAGGCCAAGTCAACCATCGACATTATAACGTACTCCTTTCTGCACTATGATCAGGTATGTTACTGCATTGATACGGACCCCAAGAAGCGACTGCGCAAAGAGGATCTCTTCCACGAGCTGGGCAAGAAGTCCCTGATGAACAAGGTGGAGGCACACCTGGCCTACAATATCATCAAGCGTGGCTTCAAAGCCTTCTACTATGAGCCCAAGCAGGAGCTAACCTACGACGACAAGGGCAGACCCAGCTACAATGATGAGTGCGTCTGGGTGCATGCCGCACGCAAGAGTGCCGAGAGTTATGCTCGCTTCGACGGCCTCTCCTGCAACGAGCAGTTGGCCTACGAGGCCAAAATCAAGATTGCCTACAAAATGTTCTACGATCGCATGCAGACACGCAAGCGGCAGCCAGAGGGAGATGATTGCAACTGTTGTTTCTGTGCCAAGAAGCGGGGGCATCTTGTATACGCCAAGGAGCCGGTTCCTTGCAGTACCAAGCGGAAGCCGAAGCATGTATGCCCTTACTGCTGCAAGAAGAAGCAGAAGCAGCAATACACTCATCCGGCCCGCCAGCTCGGCAAGTGCCCCAAGTGCCACAAGTCACGAAAATTCTGCTGCTGCACCAAGATGGACTTTAATTTGCAATGGGTGAAGAGTATCTGGGATCGTCCCGATTTCAATCAATATTATAAAAACGAAATCTCCGAGATCGAGCAGCGTCTCATCAAGGGCGCCTGCTGGCTGCCCATAGAGCCGATTGCCGCGGACTTTGTTGAGGAAGACGGTGAGGAGGAGGGCGAATATTCGCCCGAAGCCCAATTGGCCCTAGGTGGCAGGAGCGTAGGAAAACCTCCCAAAGATGACGAAAAAGAAGAAGAAGCGCCGGCATCATCGATAGGTAACGAAAATCCTACTGAATCTGCGGCCGATGCGAAGGAATTGGAGGAATAAATGTTCAATGCTTAATAATTAACTATTTTAAAGATATATCAAAATTACATAAATTTATAAAATCAAATCAAAATTTCTAAATTCAGTTGCTGACTCATAAAAAGGGCATGAAACAAACTTTTTGTCGATATTTTTTTTATATCTTGTTGAAATGTTGATCAAATTAGCTAATTTTATCCAGATCGGTTGAAAAATGATAACCCAAAACATACAAAAAAGTATGAATGGATATGTGAGATAGGGGTGATCGGGGGTAATTAATGCGAGTTTAAATATATGTGTGTATTCTGAAGCACATTGCGTGTACACATGCAAACATACATCTATCAAGTGCTGGTTAACAGATCTACCAGATCTACCAGATCCAGTTTGTGAAGAGCAGTTTTAAGGTCGTCAAAAAGAAGCCGTCAAAGTTCAAGTGACTTGTCCTGCTTTGTAAATTTGTCAATAAAATTATGTTTTTAACTACTGGCTTCATGGTATATATTATTAGTGATTACCCAACTATAGCATTCTCACTTTTTTTAAATTAAGCCCCCAAAACTAGAGGTATATTTCAAGACTCGCAACTATAATTCCAAACCTATTTGTTGCCTCGTACACACAACAATTCCAGTGTGACCTCGCGTTGAGCACCAGAATCTACTATATTAGCAAATATCCGTTCCATTCAATAAATGGAACAACGTATTTCCAATCTACAACACTCCTGATCCAATTCCAAAATAATGCAGCAATGAATGTGGTTCACGTTTAGCGCAGTGCCACACGTGCACAAATAATTTATGCACAAGCTGTTGCACAAATAAACTGATAGACATAAAAAGGCCTATCTGGCTATAAGTTCTTATCTGGCTATAAGTACACAATAAAATTTTAAATTTAAAAAGACAAAGTCTGTGTTTCCAAGAATATTTGTATTTTATTTATGTATGGCCCAAAGTTCATAATAAGCACATAAAGTGTTTTGCTCTCTCGATGTTGTTTTTCGTTAACAATTATGTCTATTCAACTTTGAGTTTTGACGCTCAGAATATTGTTAAAAGTATGTAATGACCTGCAAAAAATACAATTTGTACAAAACATGTAGAAAGTAATTAATAACAAGTAAACAATTTTATAGAATTTTTGAAACGCATCTGAATGTGTTTTTTCCGGCTTGCTCCAATTCTTTAAATAACTTTACGATAATATTTTTAAAGTCGCTCCTTTTTTAAATTTTTTCTGTTTTAAATTTAAATTTGCTATTAACTTTTAATTAATTAAGAAAAACTTTTTTTACATTTCCCCCATTAAATTAACCAATAAATAATTAGTGATTCAAACAAAGTATTTATTCAAGTGTGTGTTAAAGCTTTACAATAAAATTCACAGCGTGCAGTCCAGTGCTCGCCCTTGCTACTTTTCCAATCCTTTACCTTTTTCGTGGCATTAAACTTGTGCTGCTTGCTTGGGATGCGGCTTTAAAAGACCTTTTTTTTTAGTTAGTTAGTTAGTTTTTCCACTTAGTAGGTTGAGTTGTTGCTGGTCGAGAGTAATTAAAAAATTATCTAATTGTGATGTGCAACTCTTACAATGTTAGTCAAGGCTACTGGCACAATAATTTTAGATTTTATTGAAGCCCAACCAACCCTGCACAACTGTCGACTGATTGACAACTCTTTAATATGTGCTTATCAGGATCTACACAAATCAAGGGTGCTAATTAATTTGTTTTGTTTATTATGTCAAAGCCACAAAAGCCATGGAATAGTATTTGAATATTAAAATGTGAACGAGAGAATTGTGAGAAATTCATTTAATAAATTATCTCTCTAAGGTTTGGTGTTGCTTAAATTTCAATTAAGCAATTAATATTTGTTATCGGCTTATAATGCGATGGCATAATTGAAAAGTAAATTGCAATTTTGTTAAATGGTATTATATATTAAGATAAATATGCGATTACCCAGCCGTAAGATAATTTTAGTTGCATTTTATTATGCAGTCTGAAAATATAGTTTAATTACATTTTTGAAATGTTTTTATCACTCCAAACCCAAATGTGAATGTGAAACTAATTAATTGTAAAAACTTTTAAAACTAATTGTGGTTATTCTCAGGTATCCTTTTTAATGTATTACTTGTGAAATTAATAAACCTTAAGCTGCATAAACTTTATTAATATAAACGTTTGCAAAGTGAGACATAAGTTAATTTAAGTTACCACCAAGAAAAATTGCAATTCAAGTGCATTAAATAGAGTCATATATTTTTAGACTGATATTATTCGTTTTATTTTAGCAACAAACACAAACAATTCTTATAAATCCAATCTAAGCTGAGTATGGAAAATCTATGATTTTCACAACCACAGCATCTAAATGATTGCAATTGATGGTCTTTCAACACCACCAGAAACATATTGCATTCCTTTTAATGCCCGCAGTCAAATTGGATATTCAATGCCCCTTCGTGCTGGCCCAATGCACAGAAACTCACAAGTGGATTTTGAGTGCAAGAGAAAATGCAAATACTCTCAGCCAATTTGTGGATGTAAAGTATCTTTTAGCTGACGCGTCTTTGACAGAACATTACTGGCCGCCAGTCTGCTTAGGAATTCGTACATTCTGAATTGCATTTATTATTTACACATATATACATATATATAATATATATAAGCAAACTGTGCATTTCTCATTCGAAAACTATTTTCTACAAATGCCTGAAAATATGCATAAATGTAAATGTTGTTGCCATACAAAAGAACAGCTTTATTGTTAGCATCTAGTTGATTTATTTAAATAAAATTGGCATATTTTGTAACATAGCTAAACATGGATTTTTATCCATGCCATAAGTCGTTAGTCAAGTAGCAAGAAAAATAAGATGACATAGTGAAAAAAATGTATGGATCAGCCAATTTATTTTTAGCACGTACACCCGTTTGCTGAATAACTAGATACGAGACAAAAATGTTCTAAACCTATTAGCTGGATTCCACTATGCCCAGTATTTCTTACAACCACGATGGGATTGTCGATAATATCTTATGAGCAAAATACATTATCTTCATTGATTTAACAGCGTATTGGCCTATTTGTCGTTAACCAAATTCAAAGCATTTGCTAACATTATAATAAATAAGTAACAACTTAAGTTTTAAGAACTATTTCATTTCTTATTTGCTATTAACATAACATTAAATTACATGAATTAAATTTTAATTGTATTTTGAAACACTTTTAATATCATAGTCACTAATATAATATTTATTATAAACGATATAAGCGAATTAAAATGTAATATTTCCAATATTTAAAACTATTGCCAATTGAAATTATTTCCATTAATAGAGAATGTGGAAAGTAAATAAACTATTTTTCTATCTAACACTTAGAAACAAATAATATTCGAAAATAAAGTAGACACTTTGGATTAGGTTTACCACAACACGAATTTTCTCAGTCGACTGTGTGATGTTAGTTTCGTTTATTTGGCAACATTTAAGTGGCTTTGGGCTAAGGAAAAGTGATATTTTATATTTGATTACTTTGTCCCGTACGTGTCAAAGTATGAGTAACGCATAAAATTCCTCGAGGATATGCCCATCAGCCAAAACTTACATGTACAAAATATACATACATATATACATATTAAATAAGTTTAGCGTCTTCTTAGGTTATCGTTGCGCTCGATGAAAAACTTTTAGAGCAATCGTTCGCACTGTAAGAATAAACAAATTGTGAATGGAATGTGGAACGTTGGCAGCGCAACGAAAGCAAAAACAAGAAATGCCAAGCGGAAAAAAATACTTTCACTCCTAGTTGCGGTATTGACATCTGACTAACGTCAAATAATATTACGCGCCATAAAAAAACGGAACATAGTAAATGATCAAAATATATTTTTGCGTAGTTATAGCTCACTGCCCTCGCCTATTCTATATGAGTCCTATACTATATTAGTCCTGCTCATTTCCAACCTTTATACAAGCCATTAAGGTAATACCTAAATAGCGACACTACGTCACCACGAGCCTGGCGAACTAAATGCGTTTACGCATTTATAAATATATATTGTGTGTAATACGCTTCGAATAAAGTTGCCCACATAAATCGATTGCTTTGAGGTGTACCTTCAACCCTGGTCCTTGTTACTATTGCCCAACACCACCTAAATCCGTACTTGCTCTAACCAACGAGATATTTATACAAATGAAATTCGAAATTAATAGGCATATCATTTATTCCATTGTTGAAACCCATACGTCCACTGTCAACTGTCTGTCACTGTGAAAATCATTTAGAAATGAATATTATATATACGAGGGGGTGTAGGGGTGTAGATTTTGGCGCCTATGCATCGTTTGCGTGATCAAATAACCGGATGGGTTTAGGGTAAGCTAATTTGCATACGCTAATAATTCATAAATTTTCATATCAATGACCAGTTTGCACAAAATTTGGCGAGAGGGCCACAAATCACTGATGTGCTCGTATAATTAAAATGTCAACATCATTAAATTTATCGCAATAATGGGCAGCTTGACCATCTTGTCGATATATCAATTTTATGTTTTGGCTTATACTTGAGATATTTTGTCGTTATTATTTATTTCGAGCTGGGGGCAAACAAATTGAACTACCCATCCAATAACAAAGTTTTTTCTGCTATTTATCAATAACAATAAATTTGTGTTTAGTAATTTTGGCTAAACGAATTATACTAAAATGTATATCTGACCAGACTGATATGGTATTTTAGGTTTCCATATTGCATATCTTGAATAATTATTGTAAACAACTAAAGCTGTGAATCGATATTCAGTCGCTAATAATGTTTCCACTTTTGATCACACATCGGTAAATATACGCTTTCATGTCTTTTAATTTCGTTAACTATTTTGGGCTCTGGTTGCTTACAAAATTTTTGGTATTTCAATTAGGTAAAATAGCTTCATGCGAACCAGCACAAATTGCTTGGGAGTCACACTTTGAATTATGCAGGCTTTTATTACATTCCGTGGAGAACGTTGAAAAAGAAAGAGTTCTGACTCTGTAGCCATAAGATTGTAATTTAATTCAAGTAAGTCGTGCGTATAGGTGTGCTTGAATGATTGTGTTAGTATATTCTGCCACTTGAGTGCACTCCGCAAACCAGAGCGGCAACAAATGGAAAACAAAACTTAGTATACTCAGCGTAGTTCGTTGAAGCATGCCACACATGCAAATATACAATTCAAAAACACAGTGATTTAGCGCACAATTTATAAAGCATTTCGCACTGGGCACAAGCGAAGCTGAAATTTCCTGCCAGCCTCATGTAATATCCGTCTAATTTATTAGTTTCCACTGCGGTTTTTATTTCTTCTCTCCCCCCGTGTCAAGCTCCCAATTGTATTAAAATGTTTCAGGTTAGGTGGAAGTATCGGTTGTGTCAGCTGTTTGTGCTAATGCTTCGGAATTAATTTATTTTATTTTTAAACTAGTTTTTGGTAAACAAAAAACTTTAATGGCTGGCAAATTGTCATCATTAAAGTATTATTCAGACCGGTAACCGTGTTTATTCATTTATATTTAGGCTGTAATTCGAATCTTGCTAAGCAGACTTAACCACAGCCTGCTCTTTATCTTTTGCTCATTGACGTTTCATATCTCTAAAATCTTCTCTGTGCCTTAGTCGGTGCTATTGAAAACGTTTCGAGAATTGTATATCCTAATTAAAAAAATTACCAAAATTGACTTTTAATCCTACTAGTGTTTAAATTTGTTTAGCGCCGCTTTTTCCAAAATTTTTTCAATATATACTGTACAAGATTGTAAAATCTTTTACATATCTTGAATTTATTTTTTAAGATTTTCTGTGTCATAATTTAACACTTTAATCTTAAATTTAACATGCTAATTTTGAAAATAAAAGCTTTTTAAACCCTCTAGACGTATTTTATGTTTTTTTCTAAATATAGTCTAATTATAGTCATTAATTTGAAATTTTGTTACCATTTTATTTTGTGTTTTCAATCAACCACGGGCTAATTGCTGACACACGGCATACTCACGTAAATATTTAATGCAGAAACCAATTAAAATAAAAAGTATCCGCATAAAAATGATGAGTGGATGGAAAACCCTTTTTGTACGTGAGTTTTTTTTTTGCTGACAACGTTCAGGGCCTTAAAAATTATGATCAGAGCTACCGGTCAAAGCCAAATGACAGAAGCACAAAAGGAACCCACAATGAGTGGGCAAATGAAGGAAACGCAACGGAAAATGCGACAAAAGAAAAGTCTTTTTATTGTTAGCGGTAGTTGTTACCAAACTGTCCAAAAAGCTTAAGCGTTTCACTTTGTTTGCTAGCTCAACGCTTACACAATAAGCCGGCACTTGAACAAATCCACAAATTATATAATCTCTAATTATATAATCTCTAAATAAAATAATAGTATATAGCAAATAGCATTTGCGATTTACTTAAATGATTTAAGCTACGACGTTTATTTAAAATGCACACTGAGTATTTATATATGGCATTTAATAAATTAAATATGTGCAGTAGAATCACACAATCCGACTTTTAAAATTGCAGCTGTTTACTCAAATTTGTCAACTGCTAATATCATTTGGAAAATAATTTAATTGGTAAACGCAGTTAAGAATATTATATAGATAAATGCATATGTTTATAATCAATTTTCGTTTTTTAATATACAGATTAACTGGCATTATATCTTATTGATTATCAATGAAGCTCAAATTCCAATTTATTAGCAGAAATTAAACTCATTAACATACACAATTATGGAATCGCATATGACACGATTACATCTGATTATTACAACTTAAGGAACTGTGTATACTTTAATATTTCACATTTATTATTATCGTACTGAACAGAATACTTGACAGTTGCCCATTAAAATAAACAACCTACAAAAAATGGACGCTAAATATAGAAATTATTTCTCGGAAATATTGGTTTAATATAGGATTCTTAATTTACAAAGTTTTTTTTCTTTTCTCAGAAATGTAATTCAAATCTAACGAAAAAAATTCAATGTTCTGAACTTTAAAATGAAATTAGACAACCTTTTTTAAAATTTAAAAAGCATTAGCCAGGAATTAAGAAATAAGTTACTGAATTTTAGAATGCCACAATATTATATTTATAAAATATACTTTATAATGAAACTGTAAACCACACTTGGATATTTAAATTATATTTTATGCCGATTTTTTTTTTGTATGTGCATACTTAATATTAGCAATTGTACATGGGATTTAAGTAGAGTTCTATCCAAAAAAATTAAATTACTTTACGGATTCTAAGGAATTTATAGTTAGTTCTTGGGTACTTCGCATTTTTAAACCTACTTAAAGCTGAATAAGATTTTTGTAAATAATTCGTCTGCAAATTTAATCGCAAAAATAGCTTCATCAGAAATCTCCGAAGATTCTTTTGTCTTCAAAGAATAACTTTTATTTTTGCTCACAATTATGAGTTATATTGCAATTTTTGTACATGTACAAATAGTAAAAATAAATATTAAATGTAAAAACTCATATTAAATTTAAATTTTAAAAACCTATTGTTTTTCATAAGATGATATCTGATAAAGTATAATAAGATATGCACATGTGTAAAGATAATACTTACCGCTACGTTTTTGTATCGGATTTGCCATATGTCCGTACAAGCGGCTCAAATCAATGGCATCAGCCGTTGCCTGGAGCAACAACAGCGAAAGGATAATTGTTGGCCACATCATCTTTGGCATGGAATGCTTATTTGTTGCCTTTTTGCTGCACCTAATTTAGTTTATTTTCTGAGGTAAGAGTGGCGAAATTGAAGCACACACGTCACTTTTTCACTATGTATCTGTCACTGAGTCCAATAGTTTCAGCAGACTGAGTAAAACTTTCCTACAAGTACGATTTATGTTTTAGACGATTTTTGCCTTTTTGGAGAAAGAGTCCAGCTCCAGAAATTTTGGTATTGTTCGTATCACTTTTGTCACTCTCACGTCTCACTTGGTGGATGCTGTTCCGTCTGGATTCTGATTGAATTATAGTTGGCACTTCTGCTGCAGACAGTTGGTTCCCTCGCGCTATTTGATAGTCTAATCTATATGTTCTAATGGAGTTATACGCACCAGAAATTAGCTCTACTCTTAATTTACGTTCATTACGTTATTTCGATTTTTTTACTGCTATACAGTTAAGTATTTAATTGGTGCAGTTTCGGTTTTCGTTTTTTTTTTTTCTAAAATATTTCGGTACCGGTTTCGTTTTCTTTTAAACTTAAAATCCAAAACAGAATTTTCAGGCAAACGAATATTATGTTTTAGTCGACTTTTTACATTTTTCTACACTGCAAGGAGAAGAACAAAATAAACACGTTAATTAAAGCCACAACTTTGTGTTCTGTCGATTTAGTTTTGCAATTTATTATTATTTTTAGTTCTTAATTGGGATTGTGTTTTTTCTAGTAAGGTGTATTTCCAAGCTGTCTCTATGCTTAAGTTGCAAACACACTTAGTTAAAGTTAGATTCGACCATTGCTCAGAGTAAAAAAATTCAATTAATATTGAAATAATGAGCATTCCGTCGTCCAGTTATTAAACATAATATGTGAAGCTATATTTGAAATTAATTGGAAGGCTCTGCCTATAAAATTGTGGTATATATTTCTTTTGATATTTTATTGATAAAACGCAACTAATATGATTTGCGATAAGTAAACGAAAATGTAAATATCACATATAAGTCTCATATAGTCTATAAGAATCGCCTATTCAAACAGACGAACCGACGGATGTGGGTATATCGATTCGGATGTTGATGCGGATAATATGGTATTCGGTTTTTCCCATATACAAATTAACAAGGGATTAGTGTGGAATGTCAATGTTAGAAAAAAATGCGGATAATATGGTATTCGGTTTTTCCCATATACAAATTAACAAGGGATTAGTGTGGAATGTCAATGTTAGAAAAAAATAAGAATAAATACTGAGGTGAAGCAACCACTTTAAGTATTCCCAATGATTATTAAGTTCAATAAACATAAAATTAACAAACCCAAACTTAATTAATGAATTGGGATCTTTGCATACTAATTACACTAACACAACTGGACTCAAAATGAAACAGCAAATTATTTGGAAGAACCGTTTAATTAACTTAACGAACTTTACCAATTTTTCGATGCCTTCGAAAGTTAAACAACCCATTTTCTTGCCTTTAAGCACACACAACAAAAGTTTTCACACATGCACACAAAAAGAAACATGTTCATATATATTTAATATTTATAAAAAACACTCTGGCAATCCTGAGCGTCTTTTAATGAGTCTCTGGAGCACCCAAAAAACATATACGCCACAGAGTCACTTGGAAATGGTGTAAAAGAGAAAGCTAGTAATAAAAACTTGAAACATAGAAAACTTTTAGCATACTTTATGGGGCAATCAAAATTCTAACAACGCTTTGTTAAATAAGAAGGCAAAGTTTTTCTAAACCTTTTTCTTGCACAGTATGTCAAAACAAAATTAAAAAATAATAATACAAATTCACTAGCAAGAATTAAATGACACCATTTTAATTACACTGTGCTTCTCTTGTTGAATTGCAATTTTTTTTTATATACATTTTTAGGGGTTGCCTAAGCATGTCGATTGAGTGTAGCTGAGAGACCGACAAAACTAACCCCTTGGGTGACCCTTAGTCGGCATTTTGTTAATGTTGTTCGTGTGGTCAAGGCAAAGTGAATATCCATGTATATTCTAATTAAAGCGTTGTGTCTTACTGAATTTTTATGAGAAATATCAGAGAAAATTTGCTTTGCACTTTCAACAAAACATAACAAATAACATCGTAGATGCTGTTTATCTTTTTTAAAAATTTTCGTTTTCTTGAAAAATATCAGATTTCGCAGGAAGATCACTGTCAAAACTGCTGACAATTCCCTGGAATGCCTAGGCTACATTCAGATTAAGTCAGAGTTCATCAAAAAACTGAAAATAAAGATTTGAGCACCCGATTCAATAACAAATAATTCTTATTTGAATATCAGATATGTGGCTCATGACACTTTCAGCACCAGTGGAAACACAATTTTCGACCAAAATATATACACAAGAGTCCTAACAATCAAAATATTTTAAGACGTGTATAAAAGCGAAGCCACAGTGCCAAACAGTAAGATAGGCCACAAGAGCAAATTATTGCACAGAAACGGAAAAGGAAATAAAAACGGATGGGCAATAAATTCCTAAGTTAAGTAAGTTATTATTGAGGTGGCAAAAATGGTGTCAAATAAAGCCAGGCAAATTTTAATAAGTGGGGTGAGACACACTTGGCCATAAGTTGTAAATGAATTCAGCAAAAGGCAGAGGGATAAAGCTGGCCAAAATATTATTTGTTTAATGTCAGTCGACACAAAAGTAATATATGAAGTAAAAAATTGAATAATTTAAATAAAAATAATATATATGTAATATATATATATATATATATATATAAAATTGTCCACCATTTGTGGACAAAATAGATAAAAAAAAATCAGACCAATTTACCAACACGCTAGCATTGATTTTAAATTTAAGAAAAGAAATAAGTAAATGAAAAAGTATATTTTTGTATTTATGGATTTGCTGATCAGAAATTGTATAAAGGACCAAACTTAAAGCGGTGCTGCAGTGAACTACAGCAAGGCATATTTTTGGGGACCATATTGGCAGGTTTAAGGTTGAAAAATGTACAAAACTGCAAATCTCATAAGCAAGCATTCATTTGCACAATATTTAAGTAAAATATAAACGACCGCCAAAGACACCGACAGTCCGACACAAAATAAAACAAAAAACAACAGGTACAGAAAATTTGAGTTTCATATTTGCGTGATATTTTCAGTCTTTTTCATATATGTGCTTTAGGCGCTTGTGGAGTTTTTTTTGGGGTGCGTTGTTCCATTTTCTTAATGCATAATTTAAGAGATGTCGTCAAATGAGGAGTAGGTAGAAGGCGGGAGGTCAGATGAGAAGAGGCATAGCAACACAAAACGTGCACAAAGGGGGCCACAATCAACAACTGTGCGCGTTGTTTCACAAAGCACAAAACACAAACACACACACACACACACAAGTGTAAAGTGAAGAGTAACGAGGCTAGAAATGAGGCTGAGACTAAGTCTGCTGGGGTAAATAATGTGTACAGCGACTCCTCTTAAATTGAATTCTTCGAAACACACACACTCAAACATTTATATTCACAAACATGAAATGGAAAATAAGCGTAGAAATTTGATATTTCTTGTCACGTGATTTGTCTTCTACAAACTACCTACGAAGCAAATTCCACATTTATGCGCTTTACTGTATTACACACAATACAATACAATCACACAGATACACACACGCACGCAAAAGCACACATCTACATAAAATTAATGCCAGCCGAAAATATGTGGATTTCCATAAACGTGGTTTTCCATAAATTCCCAAAAACTACTTTTCTTTTATGCAATTCTTTTTGCAGAACTTTTAATTTGTGGATATGTAAAATAAGTGTAAGTGTGTGGGATTAAAACTTGGTTACAGTACGTGTGAGTACGAGCTAAAAAACTCGAACTACTATTTACAACTCCGCTTGAGTGTAAGTTTCAAACTCGACTGAAGCTTTGAGCGCTTTGCGTGCGTCTTTTATGCGCTTCATTCCACTCAAAGAGACTCCGAACGTCGAGTGTTTTTCTATCGCCTACGCGAATCTTTAACATTGAGTGAAATGCGAGCGCTGGTTGCGAAGTATGAGGTTTGCTCTTTGACTCACTGTTGCTGCTGCTCTGCAGCTCTGCGTCCATTGTGAAGTGCAAAGGTGATGCAAGAGAGAGTCCCCTTGACGCACACATATTACAACAAGTTGTTACACTGACGAAATGAATCGATGTTCGGGGGAACTTTGAACTTTTTTCTATCTATCTCTTAGGGTTGTTATGCGTACATATCGATTTTCGGTTATCGATTTCATATATCATATGTAACAATCCAATTTTTCTTTTTTCTTTCTTTCTCACACAGACGACCAGACGGAAAGGCAGACAAACGGAGAAACAGCAGTATAAAAATGGGTATAATGGTTTTGTAAAAATGTAGGTAACAATCAGGAGGAAGCATCGACGACCGATCGATATGCCAATTTCCGTCATGTCCGTCTGTCCATTGAGACTTCAAATTTGGAATATAGGTTCTCGTATACGTAGATATAAATAATAAAATAAATGCCATAATTTTAAAAGCAGAATCTTCTCATTATACAGAACATACATATGCATATTATATATTGAGTAGTTACTCAAATTTCATCATCAAGTAAGAAACACTTAAGTTATGGTTATTTATATTCTCATATTGATCTAATTTTGTGTATGCATAAATATGTGAGAAAAAGATTGCATGATTAACGACGTGATCATAAATATTTTCTTGTGTGTGTTCTGTAGAAAACGTAGAATTGCGTGTATGAATATGAAGGAGTTTGTAGCCAGGCAGTTATGAATAAGCTCAAGATTCTTGGTGTTTTCTCCTTTTATGGCCAGTGCGAATAAAGGCAGTCCTGTTCAAGTGTTTGGAAACATAAGATCTCAACGATATGCCTCACTAAAGGAGACACTCGAGTAATTTACACTCCCAACACCCAAAACACACAGAACACAAACCTATTAACATACTCGCTAAGATACACACAGAGAACCCTCATACATCCACTAAATACTTGTGCTGCTAATTAAAGCAGTAAATATTAATTAGTTACGAGTGTGTGTAATTTTGGACTTCCTGCACTGGCTAATGAGTAAAAGCACATTTTACTAAAATATAACCCAAGCCAACTTATATTTTGAGCAACAGCGCCAACTGAGCGACTCGCTGAGTGCAAAGCAACTAGAGAATAAAACAACAGTAACTGACTCATAGAAGAGGACGCCGGTTTTACCCCGACCACCAAAATTTGATACCCACGCAGTAATCTCGGCCCACACAATAACGTACAACAGCCAAGCCCAATAGTTTGCTTTGTGGGTTGCCCAGGCAAGCGCTGATTCGCTCCAATAAAAATATTCGAGGGACATTTCAGAGCTTTCGATGTATTCCCTAACAATGCGGTGGCGTTACACTCAAATCCAAGTTTGTGTAAGTAAAGGTCATGTGGGCAGCAGGGGAGCTTTGGCCATGCCATTTCTTTGTTTATCTATTAGTCTGCATGGCTTGTTGGCAATTCTGTTAAGGGTTCTAGGAGAACATTTATTTTGAGTTTATCGCACATTCTTTGATGGAATCAAATTTTCGTAACTTCAACGAAATTAAGAATATTTTTGTCTTAACTGAGACGAATAGAATTACTAATTAAAAATCAAGCATAATTAAAATAACAAATAGGTGAGAATTTCGTACATATTTTATTTGGGTAAAAGTGTTTTTAAATACGCAAAATCCATACTGTAAATATAATATTAAATTTTAATTTCACGTTTAAACTGCAAAACATTTCATAATTTTTGCTCAGAACAGCATATATCTACTTTTTTCATATTCGCATTTAGTCTTTTTGCAGCGCATTGGAAATTGCTCAATAAATTTTCCTCACATTATTTGTTTTACGATAATAAAGTAATTTACATAAATTTGCAACTATCAATAGGGGCAATAAGTGTAACGATTAACGCTCTATAAAAATATAAATAACTGGGTCAACAGCCCTTGTCAAGAGCTGTCTACAACACTAGGAATTATTGTTGTCTCTTCACAATATTAGTTGGCACTTTTGCCTCTGCAGAGCAATTCCCTTTATATTCTACCGTTATGAAGGAGCCGAGATCGGGATGCTATTTGAAAAGTGATGCTACTCCATTACAGGAGCTTTGGATAAGCCAAAAACTCGATCACTTAGATGAGCTTTATAATAGAACCCGTCAAATGGAGAGCATATTAGACTCTACATAGGATTTCTTCCTTTCAGCGCTATCTTCGCAATATCTTCGACAATATCATAAGCTTTAGGGACCAATTTATATATTTGTGAACAGCGAATGGACGATTACAGCGGGTCTGCTGAGCACTAACTCACAATATGGCCGTGGAAAATGGAAAATTTTTACAACGGTAAAAAATTGGCCGCATAGTTAAGCCATCTATTTAAGAATTAAATCAAATTGCCTTTGGCAACTCAAGCCATAATAGCTTGTCTTTTTGAAAAATCTTAAGCATTTGAGTCTGCAATAGGCCTTGGCAGATCTTAATTACTTTATCCGATGTCAGAAATCACACTCCGTCAATCTAACACACTCCAAAGTGATTCTACTTGGCGGATCCTACTCGTAGAAGAGCACTAAAAAAATCACCCCTCAATTTAATATTTAAAAAATGTCTTTTTAAAAGCAGTGTTTTTATTTTCTAAAAAAAATTGCTAAGTTTTTATATTATGTAAAAATATGTGTATAAATAACTCTTAAATTAGCCTTTTTGGTACCAATTTAAAAAATATTAGCATATTATGATTTCACTAATACAAACATTTTGGATAGTTTATAAATGTATGAAAATTAATCTAAAAAACATATAGTATTATGGATATTTGAACTCGAGAAAGCTGAGCTTCCTTTAACTTATAAATTGTACATTTAAATTTCAAAGTGAATATATTCCGGCACTTTGCGATGTGCTCATGTCGCTGCACTCGAGCGATGAGCTGGCCCGGGAAAGTGTTCTAGGGCGGCTCTACTTGGGTAATGACAAACGGCTGAGTAAGTTTTACTGTCAGGACTTCAACCACACAGCAATGTTGGAGCTGTTCAGCGATGTTTCAGTTCACAGCACTCGCAGTAAGTGAATAAGTGGAATACAGAAACTTGAAAATCAGAACTTCTTTGCAGCGTGCAACGTGCAACCAACTTGAATCACCACCGACAACAGCCTCACTGCATCATCCTGCATGTCCTTTGGCAGTCAGGTGCCTGTGTGGTACTGTGTCATTTCATGGTGAATGCCCAGTTCGGTGGGTTTAGATTTAACCAAAGCGTGGTTTACCGAGAGGTGTTCTTCACGCATGGCGAAGTGGATCCATGACGAGCGTTGGCACAGCAACTTGGCAATCAGGCTGTTATTATAGCCGTTGGCACCAACTAGCTATGTAAACTGTGCATTAAATTGTCCTTTCGAATGCGTCGAGCAGGATACTCGCATGTGGAGGACCTTGCCAGCGTTAATGTGAGGGGCAGGGTGCAGATGAATCTGGTCAAGCTGCGCATTATGTACTTTCTGCGGCGACACGTTGCATCATAGTACTCCTATCCATTTTTAAATAAATAACAATTCCTTATCACAGAAATTTTCCGTAGCAGTTTTGCTCACTGGCCCTGGGAAAACAAAGACAAATTGAGTGTCACTTGAGTGTAAGTAAGATAAATGCTTCGTCATTTCATGCGTAAGTGTGTGTTTGTGTTAAAGTGTGTGTTTAAGTATGTGTTACTAAATTGCCAAGCCTAGGGAATTGACAAAGCCATTTCTGTTGATTAGAACCATGCACATATTTATTTGTTAATTTTGCAGTCTCTCCATAATGAACTAGTCCAGTAAAACTTGTGTCCTGTTTAAAGGATTGTCAACATGAAAAGTCTATTACCTGCAATATCTACAATTCAGAATAATCTCGTATAAAGTATGTCGACTTGCAGATAAGTTGTTGTCAGACTCACGATAGAAATATCTGTTATCGAACTGACATATTTACGTGACGCACAATGCATGGACACATATTTTAAGAATTATATCTTGATACATTTTAACGAATACTTAATGATTTTTCATGATTTTTGTGCGTCATGGTTGCATGCAACTTTTCTACAGCATACGGGCCAACTGTTCCATTGTCACATTGTTTGAAAAAAAAAGACAAAGCCTATTTCCACATCGGTGGGACAGGAACCAAAGTAATGCTTGGTGCCTCATCGTTAATGCTTGCTATTATTTAATACTGAATAATGGGGTCCGATCCTGTTGCCTCCAAAATCATAAGGGAGTAAACAAATAGACGCATGTTTTGTCAGGATAGCTTTGAAATTAATAGAGTTATACATTCCCTAATATGTAGAACTCTATTAATTTCAAATTTAGACAGACAAAAAGTCTGCTTTAATGCCTTACTAAAATTCTCGAGAATCCAAAATTTGCACACTTTGTGCCCGGCAAGAGTCGTTGGCTTAAAGCTTTCCACATCAGAATAGCATATATGCAACGCCAATGACGCCAGGAAGTTGGCACAGCAGATACAGGATAACATTATTTTTGAGTGCACTGTGAAAAGAGAGGAATATTGTATAAAACATAAATATAAATTTATAATAACTTGAAGCAAAGAAGTTATTATGCAGAGAAAATTACGTGTTATACAATTTTGCGTACAAAATGGAACAGGGTGTTGCATTATTGAAGTCAAACTTCCTCTTTTACTCAAATGAATGAAATGGGTCCAATCTATATGTATTTACATAGGTAGCTCACACCCAACAGAAGCGGAGGGGAGGTGCTTAACGGCAAAAGACAGCTAGAAAAATATATTTTTATTGTCGCACATTGCTGCTATTGTTGTTCCGAAGACTGTTTTATTTTCCGCATTTTGCAAAATACTCAAATCACATACTTCTCGTTAAGCCCCGGAGCATTTCTTTACCGTCAATATTTTATTTTTGCTTTTGTTTTCATATATTTTTGGCTTTGAACTAGGAGATTCTTTTTTTTACTGTTATTGTTGCTATGTCTACAATGTCCACGTAACTGTCGTAAGTCTTGGGTTCAATTTTCGTATACCCTCTCTGTAACACATTTAGCGGATTTGACTATTACAAGCTGTCGTATAAATAATCTTTTGCGTTTACAATCACGCTCCTTTATATATATATTTATATATTACAAAATTAATTTAATATTAAGCAAAAGCGATCATTGCAGTCTGAGTTAATCAAATGCGAATTTTGATACCATACGTAATACCAGCAGTTAACAAGTAGCAAAGATCTACCTTGTTATTTCAAATTGCGGTAGATAAAAGCTAGTAATCTTCCATTGACTTTTGGTAGACCTTGTAGACCTTATATTTGGGGGATTGGGGGATTTTGGAAAGAAAGATCGTTGTAATCTAACTTCCAAGATTGGTAACTTTAGCATTTATATTTCGGGAGATATATGCTTTTATCGTTTTTTTGGGTTGGATTTTTTAAGGGTGTTACTAGCATTATTCCGTTTATTGGTGAATAAAGTTCTTTAAAATTGTGTGAAATGTGTGGTCTTATCATTTTTCATTAATAAATGTATTGGTTTAGGGATTCGGAGTAGGTGTGGCCATCCACTTTCTTACCTATATCTTAGGAAAGTTACCAGTAACATAATTAAAAATTTTATGAGCATTTCCGATTTGTAGCGTAGAATATCGATATTTTATGTTCAGTAAATAGTTGTATCCCTGAGACCGCAAATATATTCATTGTTTCAACATGACAAATTCCTATAAGCATCATTAAAGGTTTGCACTATACAATGTTTAAAAACTAAGTTGTAATAGACAAGACAACTTGTATTAGATTAATTTAGATTTCTTTCTTTTGTTTTGTGTCACTACTTATCTTTTTAAGAATTGAATGCATTTAAATATAACGATTACTCAAATCAGTTTTCTAACTGCTAACTAAAATTTTTCACTTGCTAAAAAAAGACTTTTTTATTTTTATTAACATAAATTGCATGACATCATTAACTTTAAATTAGCAACTGTTTTTTTTCTTACCAATTCACTTATGTGATATTATAGTATATTTATTTTATATTATTAAAATTGTGTTAGATGTTATATTTTATTGAAGTGGGCTAGATTATAACTATCCTGAGACATCATAAATAAATATGCCTAAATAATAATATTTAAGGAAATATTCATTTAATCGAATTAACATTGTCATCAACACATTTTATTTATTTGATTTATTTAGTTTTAGTTATCTTAGTAGCTGTAGTTATCTAAGGATTAAAAATAAATTATTCTGAGTATTATAAGCTTGTAGACATGTAAAAATAGGTCGGCCTAAAATACTATAAAAGGGTAATTACAGAAAATACACTCAACAAAAAATGGTTGTAAAATAAAAATATAATCGAAAATTAAAACAAAAAAATATAAATTGTAATCTTATTTAATTATGTAGTATCTCTGGAGGCTTAACAAAACATTTTCACAGATTGTAACTCCAGCTTGGTTCCAAACGTTTTAAATTTACAGGACACGCTTGTCAGATAAGTTCAGTCAGATGAGGCCACAGGTTATAAAAACATCGCAAACTCCCACGTTTTTCCATTAGCCAAAGTAAATTTATGCTACGTTTGTTCTCATAATTATTGCCACACGCTGTTACCACTCAATTTGGGGCATGCGCCCGGGTAAAAGCTCGCGCTCTTTGGCTCAATGCAAACTTTTATTATGAATGCCATCCTGTTGCTCGAGCCAACTCGTAACAGGTGGCAAGGCTTCGAAAGTGCTTAATGCGCTAGGAGACAGCTTTAAAGAAGCTGCTGATAGCAAGTCGAGAGTGGGTAATATTGGCTAAATTAACCACGCCAGCCATCCACAAAAAATGAGCGCAAGCTTCTGCCTTTTGTGAGTTTGCGAGCAACTTTGAAACGCTTTCTGCAGGCACCTTGACACTGTGACACACAAAGCTATTCTCAGGCGTCGGCGTCAAGTTTAAAAATTCAATAGAACCAACAACAACAACAACCCCAAAGAGCAGCAACAACATCAGCTTTTGCTTTGGCTAGTCTCAGGGTTGTTACCTTGAAGTTTGTTATCATATCTACCATATCTCACAATTTTGCCAGTCCAATAATTTTTTGCAGGGAGTTTTGCACCGCTTCATTTAAAATAACAGCGCCAAGTGGGTTAGTTGTCTACCAGTTTATTCATCGCTTGAGTTTATGTAAAGAGGCAAAGTTAATGGCAAGGAAAATATTCGCAAGCTTACCTTTTGAGTATGTCTAGTGTCCTTAACATCCGGATTAAGTTCATTCAAATAATTTGTTAATTTAGTCGAACATCATGAAAATATATTTAGCGACAGAAAAACCAGTTAATTCTGTTTGAAGTCGGTAATAGCAATCTAAAGTAGCTTTCGCTGGATTGTATTATGAAAACCAAATTATTTTTCGCAATATTTACTATATTTACTTTAATTTATTTGATTTTAATTTTGGCTATGAAATAAATTATTTTTATTAACTAAACTTTAAGGCATATGTTATAGACATGACATAAAGAAAAATAACAAGTGCTACGTGGATTTGAATTTAAGGAAAGGATTTATATAGTACACAATTTTCTGGTAACTGACGGTTTTATTTTCCCAGACGCTAGCCGATTAACATACTCTGCCTATTTAAACAAGATTATACATTAATTTTTTTAACCCCCATGCGAATTCATCTTACCTTGTGATTCACCTGCTCGGTTGGACTGGGTACGCTTAATTAGCCATGCGCCAATAATTTCACAGATTTTAACCACTTTGACTACGCAACTTTAAATTGTGCTTTCAAGTTCTTGCACAGCAAATGGGCCCCCTCACCGTTTTAGATTATGTTTTCTCAGTTGTTAATTGGACTGGCGAAGTTTCATAATTACAAAATGTGAACAGCTTTCTTATTTCGCTGACTTTAAAATCCTGTGGCAATTATAAAAAGCTTAAGAGTTGTTTATACTGCATATACATTTTATGTTATATTGAGAGTAATTAAATAACATTTCCTAAAAGTAATAACATGTCCACGTAGCTATCCTATTTATCTCAATAATCAAAATTTTCAAATGGAGTTGTCTATTTGACTTTCGAAACAATTATTTTTTTAAAAATTAAACTTATAAAAATTTACAATATTTATTCTTATGTCATTTTCATTCATTCAATAATTTTTTTTTTTCAAATGCCTTAATCTGATACTATGCAATACAATTTTTCATATTCTTACTAATAATATTTTTTCATTGCAT
The DNA here is from genome assembly GCA_035042045.1 of Drosophila melanosoma. NCBI lineage: Eukaryota > Metazoa > Arthropoda > Insecta > Diptera > Drosophilidae > Drosophila > Drosophila melanosoma. Next base: position 3,480,191 of record JAWNLY010000048.1, read on the forward strand.
ACTCGTAGGCAGCATTCAATTGTACTACATTTAATACAACCTCAAAAGATGTAAGTGGGTAAAGTGTATCAACTTAAATGCATCTTCTAATTATTTAATTAAAAATGCATACATTTTTAATAATAATAATAATTAATTAGGGGTTTATGGGGTGATCAATAAAAATGTATGAAGAAAAAAATGTGTATTTTTCTTTGTTTTAATTATTTTTTATTTTGTTTTTTCCTTGTGTCAATTTATTTTTAAATAAAAATCTTTTTTATTCAATTTGGATTTCCTTAAACGTTTTTTTTTTATTTGCTTAAATAAAGACAGTTAATACTTTGTGACATACATGCTCATCCAGCGAAGAAAGACCTTTCGACTCCGAGGGTGTCTTGCATTTGCATTTATGCAACACATATTTATTTTTTTCTTTTCAACAATTTAATTAAATTTTCAATGTTTATGCATGGCCAAAGAAAACTTTTGACACTAAAATAATAGAAAAAAATTTAAGCAAAAAAATTAAAAACCAAAAAAAAAATGTAAGTCTACTTTTAGGAATTTAATAAAATAATTATTTTTTTCATACATTTTGATTATGCTCTAACATCAAATGTTGTTCATTTTTTTGAAAACTATATTTTCTTATTTTATATTTATTTTATTTTATTTTTTTTTTTTTTTGAAACTTTATTTTACCGCTCTAGCCCTTCCGTTAAAATTGTCTCAACAAATTTAATCTTTGAACATAAAAAAATTTAAGTTGCTGATTACTTATATATTAAATAAAAAAATTAACTTATATTTTAGTTGCGACATCTCAGCACTCCACTGCAACTCTTTGGAATGAGGGGGGATGATGCTGCTCTGTTCGCCACGTGCTGATCTTCTTCAAAATTGTTGTCTTTAGTTTTAAATTTGGTAGTCATGCTTGGCATTCCAATTTTTCTTGTATTTGCAAATCCGGATGAATAAAAACGTCCGCGTGGTTTTAATTGTGTTGCTTCAATAGGGATTATAATTTATTAAGGCTTTCAACATTCCGATCCACGTGTTTTTAGAACATTTTTGAATCGGCGATGTGCTTTTTTACCTCCGACGTGCATTAAGACCCGAGACAATAGAATAGCTTATCCGTGAGGGAAAGCAATTGCGTTCAGCAACGACTTAGCAACTATCCGCAGCAAAGCTTTCATTTTGAGCAAGGCTTACTTCCCACAACGGTTTTGATAGGTACGTAATGTATGCCACGATTTTTTTTCTTCGTGCACGACAATAGCAAGAATTAGAATAAAATTCATTGCCTATCCTACTCCTAGATCTACTTTTACAACGCATCAAAATCCTGCGATGTAAACATAACGAAAACTTCCGAGCACCGACCAATACAAACAAGGCAATGAAATATAGTTAATCCCTTGGGCGATTTACGTTAAGTAGCATAGCCGGTCAAAAAGCCTCATAGAAATTCCCCATAATACTCTTGCTCCTACGTATACAAAAATAAATTTTAAATAAAAAAAAGCAGTCAAGTAATTAGTAATTAGACTAAATGCTTTTAATCGAACTGTCAGTGAACGCAGCTGAACAGTGTTAAAAACGTTGTTCGATCAACCAAATGAGAGCAATCAAGATCCCAACCAAAAACGAAAATTGCCTTCTTGGGATCGCTTATCAATAAAATTGCGCTTTCTTCAAATTATCTGAACTCCTACTGAGCGATATTTGTGAGCTATATGTATTAGATATTAGATGATTAGAAGTAGGATTTGTTTGATGCTTTCCAGAACTGGCCTATGGGACTCTTTCGCCGAAAATGTTTCTCGAACGTATTTGGATACGAGGCCGGCGGTGAATGTTGATCCCCTGCTCCTTTCTTATCGATTTTTGTCAGTTTTTGGATGGAACAATGCGTTCAGACATATCCTTTAGGCCATTAGCGATTGTCGTCAACTTAAGTTTGTCCAAAATGCTACTGACATTTTCCACTTGATAATTGACACTAAACTTGACCTCCACACTTTCGCTGACAAAATCGCATGGATTGCATCGCATTTCAATTGATTCTCGCAACTTATGCATCTCCTTTACAGGCAATGACTTAATGAAGCCTTGGACAAAAAGCAAGGAGTAAACTGTTTGAAAGGTGAGTGTGAAAGCTGTTTCAATGCTTTTTGCATCGCAAGGGCTCCGAGTAGAAATCATTGGATGCAAAGGCGATTTATAAACGCACCGGTCTTACAGTCAATCAGAAAGTGACTAGATGGCAAATCCTTATACTTTTCGATTATTTAAATTGCCAGCTTCTGAATGTGATCCAAGAGGGTCAAGTGATCCGCTGTCAGCTGAACGATGTCACAGATTATCAGAGAATCAAGTTAAATTGCATATGACCTCTTTCGGCACAACCAAAAAAATAATAGTGTGCCGTGGGATAAGCATTTTTCATGACTGCTGATAGTTCAGTATCAATTAGAAGTTATCTTTCTTTTGAAATGCACGTGTCAACCTGCATTTTGCAGCTTCTTCCATTACCGACCATTTAGCTCAGATGTAAATCACAGAGAACTTAAAACTCAATCTACTTCAAATGGCAATCGAATAATTCTGAATTATATTTGACACAAATACACAAATATGCATACAAATGGAAATCTGTAAGCTTTTTAAATTGTTGTTTTACTTCCAGACTTAGTCAATGTTCCTGTTGCAGATGATTTTTAAGCGTTGGCATGCTTTTCGCAATAAATTTACACTGATTGCATTTTAGAGGACTGGCAAGCAGCTCCATTACAGTATCTTTGGGCAAACGTTGAATGCAGTCCCCGCCTTGGAGCCTGGAATAAAGTGCTATAAAACACACATGAGTAATGAGTAGTTATAAATAAGTACATAAGTACATACTATCGTATGGCACAAAGAGTGGTGTATTGAAGCTATTCCAATGTTTTTTGGTCTTCAAAGCACTCGATACGAAATCCTTTGAAATTACATGCAAATGCAAACGTTGCATGCTCGGCTGAGCATGAAATCCAATTTGAAATTCCGCCCAACATTTGCCACTCACTTCAATAATGTTGCGTGCCAACAAGTGCAACTCTTCCAGTAGCGGCAAATGTCTTTTGGTCAACTATAAATTAAATAATAAAACAAAAACTGAATTTGATTGCTTAGAGAATATGCTTTCATTACTTGAAAAATGCTGGGAATGTCCTCCTTGGTCAGCACTAGATAATGATGACGGGCTTTAGGATATTTATCAGCAATTACAACTGCTGTGTCCGTTGATATAATTAATTTGGATGGATCCAAAATTGTTTTGATTAAACCGGTTTGCCAAGACATTAATAACAGCTGTTTACGTTGCTTGAGTATTGATAAATGCGTAGATGCGCTGTATGCAGTGTTGCATAACGAGCTCGTAAGCAAAACAGTGCTTTCGTTTGACGAACTATTGGATATGTATGGAAGTTGCTTGCCAACATACTACTGAAATTCTTTATAGAGTATGTTTAATAAATAATTAATATTCTAATTATTTAATTTGTATTTTGTGTAGTTTTGTATGACAACAATTTAATTGTATTGAGTGAATTTTCCAGCACTGCTACGAGTACTGCGAATGCAACCCTGCACGCAACTCTGCTAACAACAACAATGAAGTGCAAAAGCCGAGAAGAATATTATTTGTTTGGATCTAAATGTGCTTGTGTGTAGCGTGTGGCCCCGTAAAAAGTGTGTACCGCAACATCGAAAAAGAGACGTGCATTTTTTTACGCAACGCATGCATGAAAATTGCTCAATTACGTGATACATTTTAATTGGAATTCATTCGAATCTCATTTTGAAGCATCCAGTGCAGCGCCAACTTAACGGAAATTTGCATCTCTTCAATTAAATGCCCCTAATCAAAAACTTCCAAACTAATTAAAAAGTAATTACGCAAAGTTCATAAAATATAAAAAAAATTATCCGCATAAAATGAAGCATGCGACAGCAACAAACCCACGTGTTATTGCCGAACCGTTGCACATTCAGCGTCTGGAGACGGCTCTAAATATGCGCCCCTTCATGCAGATGTCTCGCCAGGTGCTCAAGCAGCCCCTGAGTAGTGGGAGTGGCGAAGGCAGCGCAACAGAGCTGGAGGCTAACCAGGAGCAATGTATTGACTCAGATGATTCCTCCACTCATGTGGGCGTCGTCAGGCTAAAGCCCAAGCAGAAACGACGCAAGCGTCTCCTGGGCAGCAAAGAGGGTACCTAAACTAAACATGGTGATACAGGAGTTTAGATCACTTATTAAAACTATTTATCTTTGCAGAGCGACAGAGTGTCAAGGCGCAAATATACAATTTTAATGATCTGACCGGCGATCGGGAATGGCTATACGATGCCCTGCTTAGCGATACGGGGAGCGAGGGCCAGACAGTTAGCGATGAGGACGAGTACATTCATCAAATGATGCGCGAGCACATACAGGAGCAGCGTCAGCGTAAGAACTACTATAAGAAGCCAACGGTAAGTCAACGGCTCCATAAGTAAAAATTATCCCTTTTTGATTTCTTTTGATCCTGCAGAATGCTCAATATGCCTACTATGGCAGTGGATTGCTATCCAATCATGACGTCTATGCGGAGCGCCAACAGGCCACAGTTGGGGTGCGCAAGCGGCGGCGTCGTACAAAGCAGGAGATACTGCTGGCGCGTTTGGCTGAGGCGCAGGCGGGCCCCAAGCCTGTTAAGCAGCGTAGGCGAGGGCGAAAGAAGCGTACCACACTCGACTCCGCGGAGTCGGGCGAGGTGCCTCCGTCAGAATTGGGTAAGTATTGCTTTGGGGACACGCTGCCCGCGAACGACGACGATGAGGAGGACAACGGCGAGGTGGTCGACTACAAGCGGGAGTTGGCAAATTTGGCACTGGACTATCCGGAAGAAGACGAAGAAATCGAGGAGGAAGTGGATGTGGTGGGCGCCACGGATGGCCAAGTGACACGTGTGCGTCGCCGTCGAAAGAATCCCGAAGTGTTGGCGGCGCGTCGTCGTCGCATCTGGCAAATCATGTCGAAAAAGGAGTCCGGCCGGCTGCAGCGCATCAAGAGCAACAATCACAAAGAGATGCTAGCCAATTGCAAGCGCTTCGCCGGCATGTGTGCTAAGGTTGTGCGCCAGCGTGCGCTCAACTCCCAGCGCACCATGAAGGAGACGGTGTGGCGGGCCAAGCGCCTAACCCGCGAAATGCTCAACTATTGGAAGCGCTATGAGCGAGTCGAACGCGATCAGCGTCGCAAACAGGAACGCGAGGCGGAGGAGCAGCGTAAACAGGATGTGGAACTGATCGAGGTAAAGCGGCAGCAGCGCAAACTCAATTTCTTGATTACGCAAACGGAGCTCTACGCTCACTTTATGTCCAAGAAACTGGGACAGGGCAGCGAGGCAGATCAGCTTCGTATACTCAGCCAGCTAGATGAGGAGCACAATGCCCGACTAGCTGCCCACGATAATTACAATGCGGGTGAAATGAAGCAGCTGGCACAGGCCAATGCCGAGGCTGCGATGCAGCGGGATTTGGACAAGACGCGCGCCTTCGATGTACCTATCAAGAGGGAGCAAATTTTGGAGCAGCTGCAGGAGTTCGAGCAATCGATGCCCCAGTTGGCGCGTGAGCAAATGAAAGATTTGCCGCAACCGAAAATGTTTAAGGGCTCACTTAAGGGCTATCAAATCAAAGGCATGACCTGGCTGGCCAATATCTATGATCAAGGCATTAGCGGCATCCTGGCCGATGAGATGGGCCTGGGAAAGACGGTGCAATCGATTGCGTTCCTCTGTCATATTGCCGAGCATTATGGGGTTTGGGGGCCGTTTTTAATCATCTCGCCTGCCTCCACACTCCACAACTGGCAGCAGGAGATGGCCCGTTTTGCGCCCGACTTCAATGTGGTTCCCTACTGGGGATCGCCCAACGAGCGCAAAATCCTGCGCCAATTCTGGGATCAGAAGCATTTGCATACACGCGAAGCGAGCTTTCATGTGGTGATCACCTCGTACCAGCTGGTTGTTAGCGATTACAAGTACTTCAATCGCATCAAATGGCAATGTATGGTCCTCGACGAGGCACAGGCTATCAAAAGCGCCGCTTCACAACGCTGGAAACTCCTGCTGGCTTTCAATTGTCGCAATCGTCTGCTGTTGAGCGGCACACCCATACAGAATAGTATGGCGGAGCTGTGGGCGCTGCTGCATTTCATAATGCCCACTTTGTTCGATTCGCATGATGAGTTTAACGAGTGGTTCTCCAAGGACATTGAATCACATGCGGAGAACAAAACGGGCATCGACGAGCGGCAAATAACTCGTCTGCACATGATACTCAAACCCTTCATGCTGCGTCGCATCAAGAAGGATGTGGAGAACGAGCTGTCCGACAAGATTGAAATTATGGTCTACTGCCCGCTGACCATACGCCAGAAGCTGCTCTATAGAGCACTTAAGCAAAAGATACGGATCGAGGATTTGCTGCATTTGACCAGTGGTGGTTCGGCAGCACCATCGGCGGCTTCTGATGGTGGCATTCTGGATCGCAATTTCACCTCGAATCTCATGAATCTTGTCATGCAGTTTCGCAAAGTTTGCAATCATCCAGAGCTGTTTGAGCGGCGCGATGCCAAAAGTCCGTTCAGCATGCGATGTGCCGAATTTGTTTTACCACGCCTGCTCTATGACGATGGACTGCTTCACAGCGCATTGCCCAGTCTAAGGCACTTGCTATATAATCGGTGAGTGGTTGTCAGTTTTACTGTTTTTATTTGATTTTAATCGTGCTTACCTCCTTGACAGCTTCAATATCTTCAAGTCGGCCCACATGCACCAATCTTTATTTGACGATGTCAACGTCGATAGCTGCTTCAGTTTTGCACGCCTGTGCGACTTATCCTTGTCTGACATGGAGGATGTGACCTGGCATGGCCTAATCGACTTGTTCGTATTTGCTTTGTAATTTATATTGCTATCTATATACTAATTGTTTTGCTCTTTCCGCAGTTTCTTGCACTACCGTCGCCTGCTGGAGAAGCTGCCACTGCTTTCCTATCGTCGCCAGTGGTGGCCACATCTGCGGGACACTCGTTACCAACTGCTGGAGCCACTGCTAGAGCGCAAACTCTTACCGGACTTTATGCTCCCAAACAGTGTATTGAAGCAGTTTATTTTTACCGCAATGGTTTGTTTGCCTTTATATATTAGTATAATGGCACTGGAAAAATGGCTTCAGTGGGGTCTGTTTGGGTCTAACATAAATTTCAGTCATAACTATATAATAGTTATGTAGTTAAAAAAAATCAGTATCTATATAAAAACCATATCTGTTGACATCAAGGAGGATTTTGTTAAAATTTAAAAATGGTGAAAATCTGTTAATTAAACTATTTTAAGCGACTTGAAACTCACTTTCAAAGATTTAGGTGCACAATTGCGATTTGTTGTTGTTTTTATGAAACAATTTAAATTTGGGCACCATAGATATTTTATTGCAAGAAATTACATAAGTTATTTAATTGAGAAAGTCCAGTTTTGATTACGACCTATACCTATTGAGATGCTGTTTATGACATTATTTAAACGACATGTACCTAAGAGTATATATAAACACGCAAGAATATTGAAATTTATTTAAAGCCAGCGATTCAAAATAATAACAGTGGTGTAATTTTTTTTTTTTGCAATCCTTAGGGTTGAATTAATATACATTAAATATATGTGTTTGTATAAAATTGCATACTACATGAATTACTTGTGTCCATAATTGCTCACCAAAAAAAAAAATATGTTTAAAATCTCTACAAAATATATAGATTTATTTATATTCATAACATTTACATAATACGTTTACTTAAGGTAAAATTAACGGCCCTTTTTCGACAATATTTCTAATATTTGCAGACATCTCGAGATAGCAGTGTGTATGCATTTGGCAACTACATCACTGTCAACATGCAGGAAACGATCGAGCATCGTGTGACACGTTCCAAAACACTTAAGCAAAAGACGGCTAAAATTGAGCAGCTTTCCGAAAACGATGGTCAAACGCCAGTTAAGTCTGAGGTGTGCAGTATAAACCAAGAGCTAGAAATGGAATCAGTGGAAGTGCAGACGAAATCGAATACCAAAAGCGATGTTAAAATGACAAAATTGCATCTCCTGCCCGAGTTTCCGCATCGATTGCGCAAACCCCAACGCTACGAATGCGAGCCGCTGCAGATGCCTCGATTTCTTTACGGAATGGGTCAGCGGGTGCAGGCTGTCGATCGGCATTTATAGTGAGTATAACTGCTCAGCATTCAATGTATTCCACGACTAACAATGTGTGATAACTTCTGTGTGACAGTTGTGAAAGTCGAGCCGCCGCCTGGACGCAAATACGCCATCTACAGTGCGAGAACACTGTGGGAAGGAATCTGGTGGCCACAGGCTTGGCGCTGTGTCGGCCGCGCAGTGGTTGGTCGTCAATTGTGGTGCCCGATAAGGAGACACTTATAACAGATGCTGGCAAACTTTCTGTGCTCGATGGACTACTCACGCGTCTTAAGGCGGAGGGTCATCGCGTCCTAATCTACTCGCAAATGACCAAAATGATCGATCTGTTGGAGGTGCGTTTAAATATTATATATCTGGCTAGTTATAAAATCTTTGCTAATGCTTGTTCTATTTTAAGGAGTATATGTGGCATCGCAAGCATCGCTATATGCGTCTCGATGGTTCCAGCAAGATTTCAGCTCGTCGCGACATGGTAGCTGATTTCCAGACCCGTGCCGATATCTTTGTTTTCCTGCTATCAACGCGCGCTGGAGGTTTAGGTATTAACTTAACTGCAGCTGATACGGTAAGTTTGAAAGATGCTCTTCAACTAAAATCCAAAATTCTTTTTGAATGTTCCAAGGTGTACAAAGATATTATGATGTTTCCAAACTTTCTAGTTTAAAGCTGGTTACATATATACATATATCAATTTAGAAACTGAAAAAACTTATTAAAGATTTCTTCACTAGATGGCGGAATGTCAAATATTCCACAATTTATACGTTGTGTAAATGTTTTCAGAGCCCACAGTTGTCCGTCATGTAGTTTGTCTCTTACGTATTTTTATGTTCAGACGCTCGTCAGCACATTTCTTGTAATAATCCCCCAATAGTTTCTAGCTCCTCCCTAAGCCAAATGAATTTGGATCCAATACATAGTAACCTTCTTTCTCATTCAAAATTTATTCTGGATCTTTATGCATTCTAATAATTCTGAAAATATACTAAATGCGCTCTTGACGGCAATGTCAACTATTCGAGATAAGGTGCCATAAAAATTCCAAATTTTAGAATATGTGGACCTGATATAAAGAAAAACCTTAGATTTGTAGAAAAATACTTTCTGAATTATAACGTAAGGTGAATTTAAAATAATATGTGAGATTTTTTTCTAAGTGCGTCAGAGAGCTGATTATAAAGCAAAAAGAATTGCAGTTGCACAGTTCTTCAGAGTATCTCAGAGCTGAAATATTGGGAATGCCTATGACAATGTGGCGAGCTCCAGTGTCTCCAATCGGCACCAAGCAAATTTATGTGTGGGCCCTGCATAAAGGGGTAACTTGTTGGCAGCGCTTGTATTCATTTGCTCGACTACTTGTTAATGCAATGCGCGCTGGTTCACATCCGTGTCAGCGTCGGCATTGGCGTCAGCGTCGCCCGAGCAGTTTACTATGATTTACTCATTGTGATATTTATCGGAACAATGACACTGCCAAGGTAAGCAAGCACCACAAATTCTCAGCCCAAAGGATACAGTGCTTATTGTGTATGTGTGAGTTTCTGTTTGTCTTGATTCGATTCGATTTGTGATTTTGGCTGGCTGCTGGGCTTCGTGTGAAAATGTTCGCTTGGTTCTTAAATCATTTTGTCACTGATTTTGATTTGTTATTTGCGCTGGCCGCGAAGTAATTTGGTGTTTGTCTTCTCGTCTGTTTTATTGTTTGGTTCTCAGGCTCGAAATGGTCCCAAGTCTGTGTTGACTAATTTCTTGGCATTTTGGCAGGGCCTGTTCTTTTTAGCGGCATTTATTTGAGATGCTCATCGCTCGCGGCAAAAATGCTTTTGTGTCGCTGCTTTTTTATGTTTAATGTAATGCAAGCTGTGTGTATGGTATTATCTTGAATATTTACTCTTTGAAAAAGTTTATCAAGAGATGATTAAAGTTCAAATTCAATTAGGTTCTCGAACCATTATGTTATTTGACAACGACACACATCCAATTTACAGAAGAATATATAAAAATACAAAGAATTTATGTTTCTCTTTTATAAATGGCAAACAACAGTGTGTGAGAAATTTAACTCCATATCCCAAAAAATATTTGCTGTCCATGTAGCTTTCGCAAATAATGTGACTAGATAGAACGGAAGTGTTTCAAGTGATTAAATTATATATCAGGTCAGCTACGTTCCTAAATTTAGTGCAATTCATTAGGAGTATTAATTATTCTTACATTGAAATGGACTAAAAGGGGTATAATTAATGTGTAAACGTAAGAAAGTATCTACTCTTTGTTATTTGATCAGTAAAGGACATTTTTACTGGGTCCAAAATTTAATGTAAGAGTATCCAAATTTTATTCATAGGAAACACCAATAAGAATTTTTAATATTCTGTATGTATGGATCAAGCAACCTAAATTCATTAAAATGCAAAGTGGACGTAAATCATTTTTCCATAATAAAGGCACACTATTCGATACATCCTCCTAAGAAATTAAGCTTATAGTAAAAGTCTTGCATTCTCTTCGTTGTCATCGAAGTAATCGTTATTCAGATTTTTTAAATGCCAAGTTACAGTATGCTCCGAATGTTACTGCCTTGCCAGGGCAGCTAACATGGTTAAGCTAAAATGTATATATATAAAAGGAATTCAAATACACTTGATATTTTTGTTTTAAAATATATTCTTCAGTACAAAATTGAATGTCTACAGATAGAAAGATTCAAATAGTACTTTTTTTAGCTTAACAAATATAAATATCGAAAACAATGGGAAGCTTGAAGAATAATGGTGGCTTTCATGTAATTGTTCTTGATATTAGGGTTCAGTCCACCTTGTTGCCTATATATTTTAAAAAGATTTGAAGCAGTCAAGTTCTCTGCATATTTAATAGTTCATGGCGAGACCAGCTAAGGGAAGACATCATTTAACTTTTAGGGCTGATTCTTCATCCACTTCTTAGTTATAAGATTACAATAATATCCTCCAACCTGAATGCCAGATTGGTTACGTACCGTCATTGTAAAATTTAGCATCAAGAGGAACACAAAACTGCATTAAGACTCACTCCAATTTAATTTGATCAATTATTACTTATGTGTTTAGTTTAAGGAAAGTTTATTATGATTGTACCACTATTTCAGTAGGATCTAGCGAGTCTCCCCATTTGGTAGCTTGCTGCTAACCTGAACTGTTGGCCCACAGTGAAGCCGAATGAGCATTTGCTCTAATGCAGGAATGCTTGATTCGTCTGAGTTTGGTTTAGTCAGAGTCAAAGTGGTAAATGTTTCCTATCCCAATATGCTGTGTTTTTGTAAAAGTATATAAGTCAAACCTATTATAGATAAGTATTAAAGAATATATAATATATATATTAAAATAGTTAAGACCTAAGCTATATAATATATATATTAAAATAGTTAAGACCTAAGCTACATATATAAAACAATAATAAGTTTAATGAGTTACATTATATCAAGTCAATACGAATCTAAAATCTTCAATAGCTAATATATACAATATATATATACAATATATATATACAATATATATATACAATATAATTATGTATGCATATAGGAATTGCATGAGATTGCTGATATTGTTTGTTCAAGACAAAATCTTTTTTGTTAACAAAATCTGAGCTCTTATTCGACACTGAAACTTCAAAAATTCTGGCTTTTGTAGAAAATTTACATTAATTTTTATTTAAAACGGTTGTATACGAAATCTTGCAATACGAATTTGTATATCATAAATACACAAGTAGTCGGACATGGTCAACAATATATATACTAAATGGAGTCGAAGTTGCCTTCTTCAGCCTCTAACACACTTATAATTATACCCTTTTCACATTTTTTTTAACGGTTTCAAGTATAATATAAATCAATAAGATCAGCTAAACTTCGTTCTTCGGTTTCTCTTTTGCTTATTAAAAACAACCCATATTTTTCCCTGAAATCGCATAGGTTATGACTCATGTATCGCTGTTGTGATAACATAGAACCCCTTCTGCAAGCGGAACGAATATATCAGACACAGCCAACTTTATATAGAATGTGCAAAACCAATTTTTAAATATGGGCTTACAAATAAAATGTTCAATCGAAATTTAATCATGGAAGACAAAATGAATTGATAGATAATACGTGTAGACCATTGATTTATTGTGCTCGCGTATGTTTTTTTACCCAAAGTCCTGCCGGTAATGGTAATGGTAAGTCATACATCAACATGACCCCAACGTTATTAAAGATTGAAAATTTATCCACAAAGTTGTCTTCTTTGTCGTGGGGGTTGTAATCCAGCTTCTGACAGTTTCAACTAGTTTTTGTATTTGGTCATTTTCATCCACAGCCGCACCGATGTATATTTCCAAAGTTTGTGAATGGTACCATAATACAGAAAAGAATCATCTAAAATGTAAAAATATTTAGTTTATAACTAATCTTTAAAATGTTCATTGCATTTCTAGCCTACGTTGCTATCATTTGTGAAACAATTCGTCGTAAATTTACAGTCATCGTTTTTGGACAATTTCACAATCGATTAATTTATTTGTTACCTAGTTATAAATCAATACTCATAAAAAGTTAGCTTCGCTAAAAAAGAACTTAATAAAATGGTCATAGCAACCCCTGTAGTAGCTGCGGGAGCAAATAAGGAAATAAAAAATACATTATCTATAGCAGTACCATGCTCTCTTTCTTAACATATGCTTTACTCGCATTATTTTTGCTGTTGCTACAACTACAGATAGCACAGTGGTTTTTTTTTGGTCTTGTGATGTTGGTTATAAAATGATAGAGCTGTTTCTCTGTTATGAGAATGAGTTAGCGTATTTTTATTAATCTGATATATTTACCTTTGGGATGAAAAACCAAGTTCTCTTGGTGAAGTTGCCATTTACAAATTTTACCAACAGTCTTATTCTTTATACTCTGGTGAAATTAATGAAATTAATTATGACAAAAACATAAATTTTTTTTTCGGTTATAGTTTTGCAATCTATGAATGTACATCTGGAGATATCTCGTTTCACGTATTATAACACTGTGTCATAGCCAGAATTAACGAATGCATACCAAATAGTCAGATTTAATATTGAAAAGAGCACATATTCTTGACCCAGGAGTGATAAAATGTAATTTAAACTGATAAAAAATGTAATCTCGATAGTCCAGATGGTTTAAATGATTGGCAAGATTTAAAGAAGTCAAAGAAATGTGCATCCTTTCGAAGCTGTAATTGTGCTTCACTATGTTTCACATGATTTTGGCTGGATTTAATCATCTCAACTGAAACCCGATATGTAAAATTTCAAGCCGTATGAACTCGGAGGGTTATACAAAACTGCTGGTTTGCGTTTTGGTGAGCTTTATGTAACATCGACCAGACACAAATGCATTATTCTAGCAGAAAAGGGATTGAATTTTTAAACTCTTATAGTACCCAAAAATATCACTTGACAATATGTGGGGAAACCTGTGCCGTTGAGTTTATGTGGGTAACCGGCAATGTAAGACAGTTCAACACCTACGACCAGATGTTATTACTAACTATCTGAGCTCCCAAAAGTGATTGAATCGATGACTGAAGGCTGAACACATTAATTTTGTTTTCCATTCCGTTTCAAATTTTTAAATTTATTTAAATATCACTGCCTTTAATCAAATAACGGACCCTAACCTCCCTCCTTTATAAAAAAAGTTTAAAGTTACTAATTTAATTCCATTTTTATTTAACATGTCTTTAAATTTTTTTCAATAGTATTATGGCAAAAAAAAAGTGTCATTTAGTCGATCAAAGGTCCTTGATTTTTAATAATTATTATTAAAAATAAAATTTCAACAATTTGACATGAAGAGAAATATAGGTATATATAATAGTATGCGTTTAAAAGTGATGAAGTTACAAAAAAATATATTTGTAATACATTGGGACCTCAGGCAAGCCATTCGCGAACCAGTTGGGCCACTCGCTGTTTGGATGCGATCAATGCAGGACTGTCCGAAGCACTGATTGAGTTCAAATCGGAACAATGTGCAGCTTGGGGAATAATGGTGGCACCCTGTGCTGCTCCAGCTCCAACTTTATTCCATCCATCTAATCCTCCATGAGTGATGTAAACGTTCTCGACATTAGGTTCGACACCTCCGTAAACTTTGTTTGTATCGCTTATATGTTCTTGGATTTTAGCAGCAGTATGTTCTGAACCAAATACAGCTTCGCACATGTCGGTATACAGAGTGGCTGGGAAAGATGATCCGAATGGTTGATTCTTGCTACCGGATGATTGGAACCAGCCGAATTCGTTGCATGTTTGGTAAAACCATCCGAGATCAGCTAAAGAAAGAATTGATTTGATTAGTGAATCTTGGTATTCATCATTCATTTCAAAAGCTGTCACTTACAACCATCGTAGTTGTGCATGGACCATTTGTAATAGCTAACAGTCGATTTATATCTGATGAAAACGCAGTCTGGATAGTCTTGTTTCCATTGTATGAACTTGGATAGTGCCGTGGCATCGTCCGTACTAAAGGATCTTAGAACTGAGCACTGTTTGGCCAAGTCATAGTTTGCCGGGCTGTATTGAAGTAAAATCACTTGTAGCTTGAATATAGTGAGGGTTTCATATAGTTACTTTTGATTCTGCGCGAGGCCTGCAAAGATGTTTGCAATTGTGCTAAAAAGTAGCCACTGATCTTTTTGATCGTTCTCATCGAAACTATCACACATGTTTAAACGCTTCTTGGCCTCCGCACTCTGACCATTTTCAAACAAATCCTGATAATAGGAGGTGGCATTATCGATGATGTTGTAACAATAATCTCCTCCGAGTTCTCTGTACGCTTGTCCAACAACTTTCATAAAATCTGCAAATGAGAAGATAGAAAAAATGATTATGAAAACTTATTTGAGACTGGTTACTCACCTTTAAAGTCCACTTTAGCCTCCAGGGGAGCACTTGATGCCCAGCTGCCCACAATTACGTCGGGGTACAATTTCTTAAGCCAAACCGCCATGGTCGCTGAGTAGGAACATCCGTGCACAACCACCTTAGAGTTCACGTATTTTTCCTCCTCCTTGAGAACATTAATAACATTAACAACATCGGCTAAAGATTGTTCCACACTTTGGTACTTGAGGTTCTCAGTTGTTAGGGGTCTGTTGGAAAAATCATGGAATTGATTTAAATTAACTGGTTTATTATGATCTAAATCAATTACTTAATGGGAATGCTTTGCCCAAAGAACCGATGTTCCGTGTAGACCAATGAACCATTGTGCTCTCGAGCGATGTCCACCCAATGTCCTGCTGATATAGGACTGGGATCAATCTCCCATTCTCCGCCAAGATATATGAATATTGGGGAACCTTCCACGAATAAGTCCTCGTTGATCAACACACGCTAAAACCAAAAATCATTTTGATCAGCTGTTCATAAATATTTGCTATGAAGGAGGCTCATGACTTAGAATCACATCATACATTGTCCCAGACTTCCTCATTGTCTTCGTCAAAATTGTCCAGTTTCTGACTGATCCAGCGAGTCTCCACATTTGCTCGCGTGCTGACGAGCTGCATTGGTGGCCGACGGTGAAGCTCCTTTAGTGCTCTCACAGATGCAGGAATCCATGAATCATCTGATCTTAGTTTAGCTGCAGAAGCCAGAGTTGCTAGAGGTGCCAGAAGTGCAAGGATTACTAGGAAGTACTTCATCTTGTTTAATAGTACGCAAGTTTGCGAATGGATTCCTACCCCAATACGCGGCGTATTTATACAAAAAGAGGTGTTTAAAGAGTTGTATAACAGATAAGTGACTATTAATAAGCAAATATTGACAAGTTATTTAGGCTTATAAGACCGATAAGATCAAGTCACATTGACTACCATTTGGAAAAAGAAGCCGTTGTTAATTTATGGTTATGGTGTTTGAACAGTTTCGCAATCGGATGATTTAGTCATTGTCCAGTAAGACCTCTAAAAATTTGTATACTTTGAACCTTTTTAAAATGGGTTGACGGGTATAATAAAGTTGTGCATAAGCATGTAACAGACAAAAAGGCCATTAAATATTTATATTCTTCATCAGCAATCATATATCTAGCTTTGCATGTCACTCCGTCTGTGTGAACGCCAGACACAGGGCAAAAAGAGCTATTGACTTAAGATGTAATTTATCGAATCCTTCATCTAAGTTATAGAACAATAATATTTAACTGTACATTATTGAGTTTGTGTGCTTATGGCAAAAATATAAAAATGCATTACTTATACCGTGAGTAAATGGCAAGATCCAAGATTTCTAGTCCTTTTTTTTTGATAAGTTCTGAGCAGATGATTAATAAGTGTTCTGGAAGTTCCTCTTTCATAGATTGCAAATACAAATGTATGCTTGGTACAGTGTTCAGTGTACCCATTGAATGTACAATTTTTCTCTTAATTCTGAACGAGGGACAATATTTTGGTTATGTTCAATTTTTCTCTGACTTTTTGCCAATTTTTTAAAACTTTCAAAGTGAGATTGACTAGTTGTTATCGTCTTCTAGTGCCACTCTCAACCCTTAACATACCCAACTAATCATAACAAAACATATCTTAACATAACAAACTAAATTATAAATTGGTAAGATTCCAACCTTTTTGTATAAACCTGCTCTTCTTACACCAACGTAAAACAATTCAATCACTTTATTTCCAAATAAATTAATATGTGTTTTCAACGTTAAAGTAATACCAGCTCCAATGAACTTTTGACGAATCAATTAATAGTAATAAAAAAATGACTATTCATTTCTTCCTTTAAGGATTGATGTGAACATTTAATTTGATATCAGTGTCTGTTAGTAATGACAGCAAATATGTATTTTGTCCAAGCTGATAATTTTTCCGATTATTCACCAATTGTGCAGCCTGTGTAAGAACCACCATTGCAAGGCAAAGTGGAAACACCTTTGTGCGAAGTTTCGAGCCTACGATGCTCCTAGAAAAGTTGCATTAAACCAATTGTCCTCGTTCTAAGTAATTTATTACCGCATTAGTAATACCAATAAGCCAAATAATCTGATAATAGGCTTTACTGAAAACTGTGGCTGTAAGCTAAGCTTTGATCTTTGATTTTTGAAAGAGGTTCACAGTAATCTATCCCCCAAGATTTTTTTTAAACTGCGGTAGATACAGGCTTTTGTGAATTTTTGGGGAGTGAGTAAGCGTGTCAAAAATTGTTTGGGGAGTTTCCTAATAACCTCTCTTTGAAGAAAGTTACCAGCAAGTTACCTTTCTGGGAGATTTGCGGTCTTGTTGATAAACGCTTTCCAAAATATCGGCTTTGACGATTATGACCTGGTGTATAAAAGTATAATATATAGCAACTATCCTAGCGTGTGGAAACGTAAAATAAATGGCCCAGCTTTTCTCGTACTTCATTTCATGGTTAAAATGATTGTTGGCAAGATTTAAAGAAGTCAAAGAAATGTGCATCCTTTCGAAGCTGTAATTGTGCTTCACTATGTTTCACATGATTTTGGCTGGATTTAATCATCTCAACTGAAACCCGATATGTAAAATTTCAAGCCGTATGAACTCGGAGGGTTATACAAAACTGCTGGTTTTCGTTTTGGTGAGCTTTATGTAACATCGACCAGACACAAATGCATTATTCTAGCAGAAAAGGGATTGAATTTTTAAACTCTTATAGTACCCAAAAATATCACTTGACAATATGTGGGGAAACCTGTGCCGTTGAGTTTATGTGGGTAACCGGCAATGTAAGACAGTTCAACACCTACGACCAGATGTTATTACTAACTATCTGAGCTCCCAAAAGTGATTGAATCGATGACTGAAGGCTGAACACATTAATTTTGTTTTCCATTCCGTTTCAAATTTTTAAATTTATTTAAATATCACTGCCTTTAATCAAATAACGGACCCTAACCTCCCTCCTTTATAAAAAAAGTTTAAAGTTACTAATTTAATTCCATTTTTATTTAACATGTCTTTAAATTTTTTTCAATAGTATTATGGCAAAAAAAAAGTGTCATTTAGTCGATCAAAGGTCCTTGATTTTTAATAATTATTATTAAAAATAAAATTTCAACAATTTGACATGAAGAGAAATATAGGTATATATAATAGTATGCGTTTAAAAGTGATGAAGTTACAAAAAAATATATTTGTAATACATTGGGACCTCAGGCAAGCCATTCGCGAACCAGTTGGGCCACTCGCTGTTTGGATGCGATCAATGCAGGACTGTCCGAAGCACTGATTGAGTTCAAATCGGAACAATGTGCAGCTTGGGGAATAATGGTGGCACCCTGTGCTGCTCCAGCTCCAACTTTATTCCATCCATCTAATCCTCCATGAGTGATGTAAACGTTCTCGACATTAGGTTCGACACCTCCGTAAACTTTGTTTGTATCGCTTATATGTTCTTGGATTTTAGCAGCAGTATGTTCTGAACCAAATACAGCTTCGCACATGTCGGTATACAGAGTGGCTGGGAAAGATGATCCGAATGGTTGATTCTTGCTACCGGATGATTGGAACCAGCCGAATTCGTTGCATGTTTGGTAAAACCATCCGAGATCAGCTAAAGAAAGAATTGATTTGATTAGTGAATCTTGGTATTCATCATTCATTTCAAAAGCTGTCACTTACAACCATCGTAGTTGTGCATGGACCATTTGTAATAGCTAACAGTCGATTTATATCTGATGAAAACGCAGTCTGGATAGTCTTGTTTCCATTGTATGAACTTGGATAGTGCCGTGGCATCGTCCGTACTAAAGGATCTTAGAACTGAGCACTGTTTGGCCAAGTCATAGTTTGCCGGGCTGTATTGAAGTAAAATCACTTGTAGCTTGAATATAGTGAGGGTTTCATATAGTTACTTTTGATTCTGCGCGAGGCCTGCAAAGATGTTTGCAATTGTGCTAAAAAGTAGCCACTGATCTTTTTGATCGTTCTCATCGAAACTATCACACATGTTTAAACGCTTCTTGGCCTCCGCACTCTGACCATTTTCAAACAAATCCTGATAATAGGAGGTGGCATTATCGATGATGTTGTAACAATAATCTCCTCCGAGTTCTCTGTACGCTTGTCCAACAACTTTCATAAAATCTGCAAATGAGAAGATAGAAAAAATGATTATGAAAACTTATTTGAGACTGGTTACTCACCTTTAAAGTCCACTTTAGCCTCCAGGGGAGCACTTGATGCCCAGCTGCCCACAATTACGTCGGGGTACAATTTCTTAAGCCAAACCGCCATGGTCGCCGAGTAGGAACATCCGTGCACAACCACCTTAGAGTTCACGTATTTTTCCTCCTCCTTGAGAACATTAATAACATTAACAACATCGGCTAAAGATTGTTCCACACTTTGGTACTTGAGGTTCTCAGTTGTTAGGGGTCTGTTGGAAAAATCATGGAATTGATTTAAATTAACTGGTTTATTATGATCTAAATCAATTACTTAATGGGAATGCTTTGCCCAAAGAACCGATGTTCCGTGTAGACCAATGAACCATTGTGCTCTCGAGCGATGTCCACCCAATGTCCTGCTGATATAGGACTGGGATCAATCTCCCATTCTCCGCCAAGATATATGAATATTGGGGAACCTTCCACGAATAAGTCCTCGTTGATCAACACACGCTAAAACCAAAAATCATTTTGATCAGCTGTTCATAAATATTTGCTATGAAGGAGGCTCATGACTTAGAATCACATCATACATTGTCCCAGACTTCCTCATTGTCTTCGTCAAAATTGTCCAGTTTCTGACTGATCCAGCGAGTCTCCACATTTGCTCGCGTGCTGACGAGCTGCATTGGTGGCCGACGGTGAAGCTCCTTTAGTGCTCTCACAGATGCAGGAATCCATGAATCATCTGATCTTAGTTTAGCTGCAGAAGCCAGAGTTGCTAGAGGTGCCAGAAGTGCAAGGATTACTAGGAAGTACTTCATCTTGTTTAATAGTACGCAAGTTTGCGAATGGATTCCTACCCCAATACGCGGCGTATTTATACAAAAAGAGGTGTTTAAAGAGTTGTATAACAGATAAGTGACTATTAATAAGCAAATATTGACAAGTTATTTAGGCTTATAAGACCGATAAGATCAAGTCACATTGACTACCATTTGGAAAAAGAAGCCGTTGTTAATTTATGGTTATGGTGTTTGAACAGTTTCGCAATCGGATGATTTAGTCATTGTCCAGTAAGACCTCTAAAAATTTGTATACTTTGAACCTTTTTAAAATGGGTTGACGGGTATAATAAAGTTGTGCATAAGCATGTAACAGACAAAAAGGCCATTAAATATTTATATTCTTCATCAGCAATCATATATCTAGCTTTGCATGTCACTCCGTCTGTGTGAACGCCAGACACAGGGCAAAAAGAGCTATTGACTTAAGATGTAATTTATCGAATCCTTCATCTAAGTTATAGAACAATAATATTTAACTGTACATTATTGAGTTTGTGTGCTTATGGCAAAAATATAAAAATGCATTACTTATACCGTGAGTAAATGGCAAGATCCAAGATTTCTAGTCCTTTTTTTTTGATAAGTTCTGAGCAGATGATTAATAAGTGTTCTGGAAGTTCCTCTTTCATAGATTGCAAATACAAATGTATGCTTGGTACAGTGTTCAGTGTACCCATTGAATGTACAATTTTTCTCTTAATTCTGAACGAGGGACAATATTTTGGTTATGTTCAATTTTTCTCTGACTTTTTGCCAATTTTTTAAAACTTTCAAAGTGAGATTGACTAGTTGTTATCGTCTTCTAGTGCCACTCTCAACCCTTAACATACCCAACTAATCATAACAAAACATATCTTAACATAACAAACTAAATTATAAATTGGTAAGATTCCAACCTTTTTGTATAAACCTGCTCTTATTACACCAACGTAAAACAATTCAATCACTTTATTTCCAAATAAATTAATATGTGTTTTCAACGTTAAAGTAATACCAGCTCCAATGAACTTTTGACGAATCAATTAATAGTAATAAAAAAATGACTATTCATTTCTTCCTTTAAGGATTGATGTGAACATTTAATTTGATATCAGTGTCTGTTAGTAATGACAGCAAATATGTATTTTGTCCAAGCTGATAATTTTTCCGATTATTCACCAATTGTGCAGCCTGTGTAAGAACCACCATTGCAAGGCAAAGTGGAAACACCTTTGTGCGAAGTTTCGAGCCTACGATGCTCCTAGAAAAGTTGCATTAAACCAATTGTCCTCGTTCTAAGTAATTTATTACCGCATTAGTAATACCAATAAGCCAAATAATCTGATAATAGGCTTTACTGAAAACTGTGGCTGTAAGCTAAGCTTTGATCTTTGATTTTTGAAAGAGGTTCACAGTAATCTATCCCCCAAGATTTTTTTTAAACTGCGGTAGATACAGGCTTTTGTGAATTTTTGGGGAGTGAGTAAGCGTGTCAAAAATTGTTTGGGGAGTTTCCTAATAACCTCTCTTTGAAGAAAGTTACCAGCAAGTTACCTTTCTGGGAGATTTGCGGTCTTGTTGATAAACGCTTTCCAAAATATCGGCTTTGACGATTATGACCTGGTGTATAAAAGTATAATATATAGCAACTATCCTAGCGTGTGGAAACGTAAAATAAATGGCCCAGCTTTTCTCGTACTTCATTTCATGGTTAAAATGATTGTTGGCAAGATTTAAAGAAGTCAAAGAAATGTGCATCCTTTCGAAGCTGTAATTGTGCTTCACTATGTTTCACATGATTTTGGCTGGATTTAATCATCTCAACTGAAACCCGATATGTAAAATTTCAAGCCGTATGAACTCGGAGGGTTATACAAAACTGCTGGTTTTCGTTTTGGTGAGCTTTATGTAACATCGACCAGACACAAATGCATTATTCTAGCAGAAAAGGGATTGAATTTTTAAACTCTTATAGTACCCAAAAATATCACTTGACAATATGTGGGGAAACCTGTGCCGTTGAGTTTATGTGGGTAACCGGCAATGTAAGACAGTTCAACACCTACGACCAGATGTTATTACTAACTATCTGAGCTCCCAAAAGTGATTGAATCGATGACTGAAGGCTAAACACATTAATTTTGTTTTCCATTCCGTTTCAAATTTTTAAATTTATTTAAATATCACTGCCTTTAATCAAATAACGGACCCTAACCTCCCTCCTTTATAAAAAAAGTTTAAAGTTACTAATTTAATTCCATTTTTATTTAACATGTCTTTAAATTTTTTTCAATAGTATTATGGCAAAAAAAAAGTGTCATTTAGTCGATCAAAGGTCCTTGATTTTTAATAATTATTATTAAAAATAAAATTTCAACAATTTGACATGAAGAGAAATATAGGTATATATAATAGTATGCGTTTAAAAGTGATGAAGTTACAAAAAAATATATTTGTAATACATTGGGACCTCAGGCAAGCCATTCGCGAACCAGTTGGGCCACTCGCTGTTTGGATGCGATCAATGCAGGACTGTCCGAAGCACTGATTGAGTTCAAATCGGAACAATGTGCAGCTTGGGGAATAATGGTGGCACCCTGTGCTGCTCCAGCTCCAACTTTATTCCATCCATCTAATCCTCCATGAGTGATGTAAACGTTCTCGACATTAGGTTCGACACCTCCGTAAACTTTGTTTGTATCGCTTATATGTTCTTGGATTTTAGCAGCAGTATGTTCTGAACCAAATACAGCTTCGCACATGTCGGTATACAGAGTGGCTGGGAAAGATGATCCGAATGGTTGATTCTTGCTACCGGATGATTGGAACCAGCCGAATTCGTTGCATGTTTGGTAAAACCATCCGAGATCAGCTAAAGAAAGAATTGATTTGATTAGTGAATCTTGGTATTCATCATTCATTTCAAAAGCTGTCACTTACAACCATCGTAGTTGTGCATGGACCATTTGTAATAGCTAACAGTCGATTTATATCTGATGAAAACGCAGTCTGGATAGTCTTGTTTCCATTGTATGAACTTGGATAGTGCCGTGGCATCGTCCGTACTAAAGGATCTTAGAACTGAGCACTGTTTGGCCAAGTCATAGTTTGCCGGGCTGTATTGAAGTAAAATCACTTGTAGCTTGAATATAGTGAGGGTTTCATATAGTTACTTTTGATTCTGCGCGAGGCCTGCAAAGATGTTTGCAATTGTGCTAAAAAGTAGCCACTGATCTTTTTGATCGTTCTCATCGAAACTATCACACATGTTTAAACGCTTCTTGGCCTCCGCACTCTGACCATTTTCAAACAAATCCTGATAATAGGAGGTGGCATTATCGATGATGTTGTAACAATAATCTCCTCCGAGTTCTCTGTACGCTTGTCCAACAACTTTCATAAAATCTGCAAATGAGAAGATAGAAAAAATGATTATGAAAACTTATTTGAGACTGGTTACTCACCTTTAAAGTCCACTTTAGCCTCCAGGGGAGCACTTGATGCCCAGCTGCCCACAATTACGTCGGGGTACAATTTCTTAAGCCAAACCGCCATGGTCGCCGAGTAGGAACATCCGTGCACAACCACCTTAGAGTTCACGTATTTTTCCTCCTCCTTGAGAACATTAATAACATTAACAACATCGGCTAAAGATTGTTCCACACTTTGGTACTTGAGGTTCTCAGTTGTTAGGGGTCTGTTGGAAAAATCATGGAATTGATTTAAATTAACTGGTTTATTATGATCTAAATCAATTACTTAATGGGAATGCTTTGCCCAAAGAACCGATGTTCCGTGTAGACCAATGAACCATTGTGCTCTCGAGCGATGTCCACCCAATGTCCTGCTGATATAGGACTGGGATCAATCTCCCATTCTCCGCCAAGATATATGAATATTGGGGAACCTTCCACGAATAAGTCCTCGTTGATCAACACACGCTAAAACCAAAAATCATTTTGATCAGCTGTTCATAAATATTTGCTATGAAGGAGGCTCATGACTTAGAATCACATCATACATTGTCCCAGACTTCCTCATTGTCTTCGTCAAAATTGTCCAGTTTCTGACTGATCCAGCGAGTCTCCACATTTGCTCGCGTGCTGACGAGCTGCATTGGTGGCCGACGGTGAAGCTCCTTTAGTGCTCTCACAGATGCAGGAATCCATGAATCATCTGATCTTAGTTTAGCTGCAGAAGCCAGAGTTGCTAGAGGTGCCAGAAGTGCAAGGATTACTAGGAAGTACTTCATCTTGTTTAATAGTACGCAAGTTTGCGAATGGATTCCTACCCCAATACGCGGCGTATTTATACAAAAAGAGGTGTTTAAAGAGTTGTATAACAGATAAGTGACTATTAATAAGCAAATATTGACAAGTTATTTAGGCTTATAAGACCGATAAGATCAAGTCACATTGACTACCATTTGGAAAAAGAAGCCGTTGTTAATTTATGGTTATGGTGTTTGAACAGTTTCGCAATCGGATGATTTAGTCATTGTCCAGTAAGACCTCTAAAAATTTGTATACTTTGAACCTTTTTAAAATGGGTTGACGGGTATAATAAAGTTGTGCATAAGCATGTAACAGACAAAAAGGCCATTAAATATTTATATTCTTCATCAGCAATCATATATCTAGCTTTGCATGTCACTCCGTCTGTGTGAACGCCAGACACAGGGCAAAAAGAGCTATTGACTTAAGATGTAATTTATCGAATCCTTCATCTAAGTTATAGAACAATAATATTTAACTGTACATTATTGAGTTTGTGTGCTTATGGCAAAAATATAAAAATGCATTACTTATACCGTGAGTAAATGGCAAGATCCAAGATTTCTAGTCCTTTTTTTTTGATAAGTTCTGAGCAGATGATTAATAAGTGTTCTGGAAGTTCCTCTTTCATAGATTGCAAATACAAATGTATGCTTGGTACAGTGTTCAGTGTACCCATTGAATGTACAATTTTTCTCTTAATTCTGAACGAGGGACAATATTTTGGTTATGTTCAATTTTTCTCTGACTTTTTGCCAATTTTTTAAAACTTTCAAAGTGAGATTGACTAGTTGTTATCGTCTTCTAGTGCCACTCTCAACCCTTAACATACCCAACTAATCATAACAAAACATATCTTAACATAACAAACTAAATTATAAATTGGTAAGATTCCAACCTTTTTGTATAAACCTGCTCTTATTACACCAACGTAAAACAATTCAATCACTTTATTTCCAAATAAATTAATATGTGTTTTCAACGTTAAAGTAATACCAGCTCCAATGAACTTTTGACGAATCAATTAATAGTAATAAAAAAATGACTATTCATTTCTTCCTTTAAGGATTGATGTGAACATTTAATTTGATATCAGTGTCTGTTAGTAATGACAGCAAATATGTATTTTGTCCAAGCTGATAATTTTTCCGATTATTCACCAATTGTGCAGCCTGTGTAAGAACCACCATTGCAAGGCAAAGTGGAAACACCTTTGTGCGAAGTTTCGAGCCTACGATGCTCCTAGAAAAGTTGCATTAAACCAATTGTCCTCGTTCTAAGTAATTTATTACCGCATTAGTAATACCAATAAGCCAAATAATCTGATAATAGGCTTTACTGAAAACTGTGGCTGTAAGCTAAGCTTTGATCTTTGATTTTTGAAAGAGGTTCACAGTAATCTATCCCCCAAGATTTTTTTTAAACTGCGGTAGATACAGGCTTTTGTGAATTTTTGGGGAGTGAGTAAGCGTGTCAAAAATTGTTTGGGGAGTTTCCTAATAACCTCTCTTTGAAGAAAGTTACCAGCAAGTTACCTTTCTGGGAGATTTGCGGTCTTGTTGATAAACGCTTTCCAAAATATCGGCTTTGACGATTATGAGCCGGTGTATAAATATATAATATATATAGCGTGTGGAAACGTATAATAAATGGCCCAGCTTTTTTCGTACTTCATTGATTTTTCATACAATCCTGAAAGTTCGCAAAATGAATTATTTTAATCATACATAAGAATTTAATAGGCAATATAGTTTACCCCTTGGGTCCCGATATATATATAACCATAGTAAAAAATTATTTAGAAATCAAGTAAATGAATACAAGCTTGATTAAGATAAACAAACCTAAGATATATTTTAATAATTTTGAACAGTGTGATAGTTATTCATATTGATGAAGAGCTTACTCGTCAAATGTAGCCAAAGGGATATTAAAACCCTCTATCTAATTCTTTATATTTCACGAGAACTTGTATCAATAAAATATATGCATACATTATGAGATCGGATCTTTATCCTTTCATTGCAAGAAAAATCGGTCTATAATTGTTTAATCATGAAATTTCATACAGAAATATATAACCTTTCGGCTTTATATAAATTCTCGTTAAAAATAAAATTAAAAAACGAGTAAATTAATCATTTAATTATTTAGCAATAAAATATTTCTTTATTAGAAATTATCAAATATTGAAAACTACACACAGTTAGGCTAACCATTCTCGAACTAGTTCAGCAATGCGTTCCTTAGATGCGCGCATCTCACTACTGTCGCTGGGGCTAATGGAGTTAAAGTCAGAGCAGTGCGAGGCCTTGCTTATAACCGTTGCATCATCGGCAACGCCATGCCCTATGGCACTCCAGGGATCTAGTTCACCGTGTGTCATATAGACGTTGTCAACGTTGGGTTTCATACCACCAAATTGCAGATTTGTCTGTGCGGTATTGTTTTGGATCATTTCGTTACCGTATTTGGAGCTAAAGACATCCTTGCACATTTCAATGTAAAACGTGGCAGGAAACTTGGTACCAAATGGCTGCTTAGGTGAACGTGATGATTGGTACCAACCGTACTCGTTACAGGTTTGATAATACCATGGACGAGCTATAGAAAACAAAAAGCACTAATCAAAGATAACAACACGATTACAAGTAGTATTTTAACTTACATGCATCAAAATTCTCAATGCCGTCCAGATAATAGGCAACGGTTTCTTGATAGCGTGCATCAACGCACGTTTCATAGCCCCAAGCCCAGTACATAAAGTTGGCAATGGCTGTGGCATCATCATCAAAATTCAGCAGAAAGGAGCAATAATACTCGATGTCACCCGAACTACAGTTTATAGAAATTCCATTAGTTTGTAATCATGTCATTGAATCATGTGATTGACTAACCTTTGATACTGAGCTATGCCCGCAAAGACATTGGAAATACTGCCAAACAAGTTCCAAATATCCAAATCGTTTTCATTATCAAAGCTGCTGCATAAGCGCAGCATTGCGCGTGCCTCAGCCGAACGTTTGTTGTCAAACATGTGCTCCAAGTCGGCTATGCCCTTCTGAATGCGGTCGTAGCACTTTTGACCACCCAGCTCACGGTAGGCTTTACCTGTCACTTCTTTGTACTCAAAAAAGTCAACCTTAGCGAGCAGAGGAGCACTGGAGGCCCAGCCACCCACCACTAAATCTGGATAGAGTCGCTTGAACCACACAACCATTGTGGCCGAGTAGGAGCCACCTGCTAATAATACTTTTGAACTGGTGAGCTGTGCATTCTCCGATTTAAAGGTTGTGATAAAATTTTTGATATCGGCGAGAGCCTGCGTGACGTGCAAATACTGTAATTCGTCCACGGTCATTTTTCTGTTGATAATTTATATACATATAGAAAGGATCTTTATACAATCTCGGATACTGCACTTACTCTGTTGGCACACTTTTTCCATAATAACGATGCTCTGTATAGATCAAAACACCCTTGTGCTCCTTGGCCATGTCGTACCAATGACCCTTTTCTATCATGCCAGAACTGACTTCCCATTCACCGCCCAAGTAAATGAATATTGGACTGCCCTCGGTTTGGAATTCATCATTGATTAAATACCGCTAAAAAAAAAAAAAGTAAAAGTAGTCAAATCTTATGACTCCGAATATTGTTTTAAAATGTTTTTACCATTTCGTAGGTCTTCTTATTGCTTTCATCAAAGTGATCAAGAGGCTGTGTGATCCATTTCTCAGTAGCCTTGTCTAGACTCATCAACTTTTGTTGGGGTGGACCACGGTGCAGATCCCTTTGAGTTTTTACGAAAACGGGCACATCTTTCTTCCATTGCAGGCTGTTTGTCTGACTAGCCAAAGCTACCACCAGTAAACTGACCAACTGAAACACCAGCATGATCGAAAATGAAATACACCAGAGCACAACGTTCAACTTTTATTTAATCCAAGTTCTGTCAAGTTATCATTAATTTGCGATCCAGATAAAGACTATAGACGTAATTCTGATAAGCGTAATATTCCAATAGAAACTGCTGATAAGTCGGGAATTTCAGCCGCTTTACAAGTAGCACAAATTTATGATGTCCGATAACTTTATTAAGTATTTAGTATTTTGTAATTATTCTTATTAATATTCTTAGCCCAATTTTGAAATATAAAACTGACCAATGTGAAATTAAGGAAATTTTCAAGTAATCCCTCTATTTAACATTATCTTCTTAAAAGCAAATTATTTTTCTTTTGGTATTCCGCATACTTGTTTATTACAGCAATAAAACACAAGCACTTAACTTTTAGATTTGGTTTCCGCACAAAAAACCAAAATGGATCCATCATTTTAATTCAGCCACTCACGAACCAGTTCAGCAATTCGCTCTTTCGAGGCACGCATTTCTGCGGTGTCTCTGGCACTAATCGAACCGAAGTCCGTGCAGTGTCCATGTTCTACAAAGTCGATAAAACAATTATTCAATGTTTGAAACTATTTTTTTTTTTATCAATCTACCTGGTATAATGGTTGACTGAGTCTCATTCTGAATGCCCATCGCTCGCCATGGATCCAGCTGGCCATGAGTTAGGTACACATTTTGTACATTTGGCGACAGGCCGCCAAAGTTAACGTTCGTGTTTTCCACCTGAGTCTGGATAAATGAGTTGGTATACTGAGAGCCATAAGCATCTGCGCACATTGTCGTGAATAATTCTAAGGGGAACTTGCTGCCAAATGGTTGTGCCAAGGAACTTGAGGTTTGGTACCAGCCATACTCATTACATGTCTGGTATATCCATTGGCGCACTGTAAACGTTTATATAAAATTTAAGCAATTATAGAATCAGCGAAGCACTTAAATACTTACTTATGTTTTGACTGTATCTTGATTCCAAAAGAACGGTTGTGATGGCATCATAGCTGAGATCATTGCATTTGCCGCCGCTCTTTTCAAATTCACCGAGTACATATTTGCTCACTCCAATAAGATCAGAGCTTTCCGACATGATTTTTTGGCAGACGCCCTCAATTCGTCCAGCACTGATGAATGAATAACATTATAACCAATATTTTGGGATTTATATGAATTCATACTTACTAGTAACCCTGAACAATGCCAGCAAATATTTCGGAAATCTCGTTGAACAATGTCCATACATCCAGATCACTGTATACATCAAAAGAATCACAGAGCTTCAGTAGAGCCTTAACCTCCGCGCCTCGTTTAGTGGCAAACATCACTTCCATCTCTGCAATTCCATTCTCAATACGCCTATTACAGTCAGCTCCGCCCATTAAAGTTATGGATTGTCCCATTATCTCCTTGTATTCTAAGCAAGTTGTTTGCAAAATATTGTAAGTTAGGCAGAATGTAGAATGTAGAAACATACAACATACCCCAAAAATTCAATTTAGCTATAAGTGGTGCACTGGAAGCCCAGCCACCTACCACCAAATTTGGATAGGTCTTTTTAAACCAAGTTACCATAGTAGCCGAGTAGGAGCCGCCTACAATAATGACTTTGGAATCTCTCAATCCCTCATAAGTTGCCTTTTGTGTGGTTATAAAATGTGCCAAATCGGCCAATGCTTGTGTCACATGCAAATATTGTATATTTTCATTTGATAAATCGCTGAAAGACATTGAAATCCATAAGAACCTCAATAAAAATTATTTGTTGATTAGAAAAAACTCACGGCAGAGGATGACTTTCGCCATAGTAACGATGTTCAGTGTAGACACACAGGCCATTGTGTTCCTTGGCCATGTCGTACATATGACCACTTGTAACATATCCTGGGGAAATGGACCATTCTCCGCCCAAGAAAATGAACATTGGACCACCGGCTTTAAAGAACGCATCGTTCAACATATATCGCTAGTTAGGGAACATAAAAACTTTGTACTCGGTTGCGAACTATTATATAACACTTGACGCCTACCATTTGCCATGTTCGAGTCTCGGACTCATTGAAATGATCCAACTTCTGCTCGATCCACAATGTTTCTACCTTATCAGCCCTGTTCTGAATCTCGGGCAAGGGAGGCTCTCCGTGCAGTTGCTTAAAAGTACGCTGAAATATATTGTCACCAGCCTGTGCCAAATGGCCTAATGCTAGCAGCACCAAAGTAATTCCGATTAGATGGTGTGTCATTGTTGTGAATTGAACTTCTACTGTAGCTGAAGGCACTCTTGGAGCACTCTGTGACCACTAAAATGTGTTGCTTAGCTAAGTGGCCAATCTTATCGTCCACTTATTATCAAATCGTCTTTCAAATCTAACGACTAAACTTGCTGATAACAACTATCGATAAACTAGTTTCTTGTTCTAATTCGTTATTAAATTGATTGATTGTAATTAATTGATTAAAGCTATCTTTGTTTTCTGGTCAATAACGGTCGATTAAAAAGCCACTGTCACTAATCTATTCAAAGTCACTGCAGTATACAGTATTTTCAAATATCATTATTCAATTATTCTGTCTGATATATACTGGGTATACTGGGAGCCACAAAAGATCGGCGCAAATTTTCGTGAATAATGTTAGTGGGAACTTGATAACAAAATGTTATGCCGAGAAACTTGAGGTCTGGTACCAGCCATACTCATTACAAGTCTGTTATAACCACGGACGTACAGTCAAATCTAAATTAAGATATGAAGTATTACCATGGATTCAAATACTTACTGGGACATCATAATTTCTTCATAAAAATACTAAAGTGATAGCATCGTAGCTCAAATCGTTGCATTTGCCACCACTCTTTTCAAAATCAGTAATGCTTGTTTAGTCCCATGAGATCAGAGCTTTCTGCAATGAGTTTCTAGTAAACACACTTAATAAGAGTTTTATAAAAATTATATATATTTTATTCAACTAAATCTTTTCCTCACTGCACAACGCCAGCAAAAATGGCGAAAATTTCGTTAAACAATGTCTGTATATCCAAATCGCCGTATAGAGCCTTAACCTCCACGCCTCGTTTAGTTGTAAACATCACTTCCATTTCTGCAATTCCATTCTCAATACGCAATACATACATACCAAAAAAAAAAAAAAATCAAACTAGCTAAAAGTGGTGCACTGGAAGCTCAGCCATCTACCACCAAATTTGGATAGGTCTTCTTAAACCAAGTTACCGTCTACAATAATGACTTTTGAATATCTCAATCTCTCATAAATTGCCTTTTGTGTGGTTATAAAGTGTGCTAAATCGGCAAATGCTTGTGTCACACGCGCATATTTTGTTTAGTCTCATTTGATAAATCGCTGAAAGACATTGAAATCCACGAGCAACTCAATAATAACGATGTTCAGTGTAGACACACCTTGGCCATGTCATATATGCGAAACTTCGTCATGTCATATATATAAAACTTCGTACTCTGTTCCGAACTATTATATAACACTTGACGCTTACCATTTGCCATGTTCGAGTCTCGGACTTATTGCAATGATCCAACTTCTGCTCGATCCACGATGTTTGTACCTCATCAGCCCAGCTAAACGACAATTCTTATTGTACAATTAAACAGGGTGCTATCTATCTTCTCGCAGAGGTTGTAAAGATTACTAGTATACTATGATTTAGGAACTGGCCTAAAAACTGAAAGTGAAGTTAGTTTCATACGGTGTCCTATCAATTTAATTTAATTCATTTGCTTATACGGTTCTACATCATATTTTTGCAGTCTTATAAGTTAAAAAAAAAAAAGTATATTATTAAGAGTTGAGTAATAATTGAATGTAGTCGCAACATTTTAGAAGCTTTTTATATTATGTCATTAATTGAAAATACAAATATAACACATTCGGAGGTAGGCACAAAATAGTTTCATTCAATACTTAAATTCGAAAAGTAAAACTTTTTCATCGGTGATCCAATCTGCATGATTTTATAATAATACTTAATAATCACTTTTAAATACTTGCAATCGAGTAAAGATGCCTAATTTGGTTCGCTTAAACGAGCTTACAATATGGGAATCTGCTTACCAAAAAGATTTTGTAGAGAATGATGAAATTGTGCTCTGAATTTAGCAAACAGCACTAACATTTGGTTTTTCTTTGTAATTAAACTATGTCGTTGCTTAAAATTCATTTTTACTTCAAGCTGAAAATATCCGACGATTGCATCTTCCTGCTCTGCATTTATCTGGATATTGAAAATTTATCATATATATAATAATAGTTGAGGTGCTTTAGCATTGATTTGGTAAAAAAGATTATCTTTTTTAAAAAATATTATGCCTTAATTTTTTTTAGTGTACAATTATTAATTGTAAATGAATAAGGAGTTCATAATTTTGCAGCTTCAGCTATTATGTTACGTTCACTGACTGTTTTAATATTAAATGTGAATTTCATTATTAACACACCAGAAATAAAAAAAATAAATTTAGTACATGGGTATTCCTTGATCCACAATATAATTAAAAATGCAACTTGCATTAAAAAAAAAACGATCTTTACTTCAATGCAGTTGGCGAAATAATACAAACCTTTACAAGCACAATATTACGAAATTATCTAAGGTTTTTATTTCAGTCTTCTTTCCGTAATAACATTTTAAATATTACTAGTCTAGTTTTTTGTCTCAATTTCATTGAAATTCAAATCAATCAAACGGAAATGGTCTCAGACATAGCAGTGAAGGGGGCCAAATTGTATGATTTGAAAACACGTGTTCTTAATTGAGTTCAATACAATTAGATTCCGGATGTGGCAGTCTAGATGCATCCCTTGAAGAAGCATAGCCCAATTGCACACTGCACACGTCCCAAATGAAAAGAATGGTAGATAGCCGAAAAAGCCGAAATAACCGAAATAACACATTTAATATGCAACGTTCACAAATGCCAGATATCAAAAGGATTGCGAAAGGATGTGCGTGTCGATTGCTCATTAACATATATAATTACAATTCTTATTTGAGTGGGCTAAGAAATATTTGATTATGCCCTAGTAAACGGATGTTTATTTAAGTTTATTTTCTCCATTTCTAAATCACCTTACATTTCTGCTTGCAGGTCATCTTCTACGATTCTGACTGGAATCCCACCGTTGACCAACAGGCCATGGATCGGGCTCATCGTCTTGGCCAGACCAAGCAGGTGACAGTCTACCGTCTTATCTGCAAGGGCACCATCGAGGAGCGAATTCTACAGCGGGCGCGCGAAAAGAGCGAGGTAAGAAAATTACTTGCCGTCAGGAAACCGCAAAACTCTATCCAGCAAACTAAACAAAAAAAACTTCACTTGGTGTTATTGTTTTGTTCTGCCTTATATTAAGCACGTGCGCGGAATCCCCTCATGCCTCAGCTGTAGTTGTCTGCCGCATTGTTGCGTCTTTCTTCGAAGTACTGAATGAAACACGAGGCGCACACATGAAACACTTGTGCACGACGTGTATTGGTTAGGGCAGATATAAAGACAGGGGTAAAACGATACCGGAAATTAATTATACAATTGGTTAGGCGACATTTCGGTTACGCCTTTAAATTTTCTATAAGAGCACTCATTCAATGCTTGTTTTTTCTAAGCTCTGCGCATTTATTATTTTAATTACCCAACTCATCATTATCATATTAAAGTACTACGGCCGACAGAACGGAAGCAAAGTAAATCTATGCTGAGTCCCAGGCTATATTCGCTTCTACATGTTTTTTATTTCGTTTCCTGTGGCGCTGCTCTTTAAATATTTTCGACATTTTCAAGCGAATGTTTTATTTATTATTTTTGTGTTTTATTTTTCCAGATTCAACGCATGGTTATAAGTGGCGGAAATTTCAAGCCCGACACACTCAAGCCCAAAGAAGTAGTTTCATTGCTATTGGATGATGAAGAAATTGAAATGAAATGTAAGTTGTTTATCATTATAAAAATTAGAAAAGGGAATAAATTTAAAACATTGTGTTGCTAACTTTATCAGAATACAGTATATTTTGAAAGTGTTTACTTTACTAAATACGCTGACTATTTACTTCTTAAATAAATAAGACTTAATTCTTATAAAAACTCAAGTTAATTTATTAAGGTTATATAATAGATGTGTTTTTGGCAGTCACGAATATTTTTAAATAATTGCCGATATTTATGAATTTGGGCTATGTAATATATATAAATTTGAATTTGTTTGCAAACAGATCGACAGGAAGCCAATCTGCAAGTGAAAGAGGAGAACTCCTACTCGTCCTCCCCCATTCCGACAAAAAGAGCAACAGCAACAAAATCAACGCCAGCTTCAACTTCAAATGAACGTAAGCGACGCAAGCCAAATAAGGTAAGTAAACGATAAAAGCGAAATGCCACTTATCGTTGGATTCTTTTGTCGATTAATCCAATGATTAGTGGAAGAGATTTGATATAAGACTTGTAGTAAAAAACTACCTTTATATCTGACCTTTAAATCGTCTACCAAAAAGTTGCTCCTTTTACGCATATTTAGACATGCTGATAATGGACAGTTATTAGACCAAGTTAACACTCTTTACACCAAGCGACAAGTTCTGCAGTCTCTCAATGAAAGTAAATGATCTTTTAAGTGAAGTTCAAATTGCTGCTTGGCCATATAGAGGTACAGCTGCAGTTTCAGATACTGCGTCTATGGCAGGGGATAAGACTACAAGTCTGACTCTTTTGTTGTTCTTACTTGGGCACTGCATGGTGGTCATGGTCACGTGATTCATGCAACAACAGCAACAAAAAGAAAAAACAACAGAAACAGCAACGACAATTCAATTTGCTACAAAACTCTACTCATCGTCGAGTTTGTCTTGGTCTGCTACGTAGCGTGCTTTGAACTTGCTGCCAGCTTTGAGCATATTCGAGGTGGATCGGATCTACTGTTGTTGTTGCTATTTCTTGCCTATATTCATTCATCCAAGTGTTGTCTACGTACCCTACATCCTAATATGTACGTATAAGCAAACACTTTACCTTAGCCAACTTGGTTGTGTCTTCTGCTTCTGTCCATGTCTTGAAAAACATTTTCAAGTGCTGCCTGCTGCCTTTTAGGCTTGTGAGCTTATGGGCTGATGGGCTGATGGGCTGATGAGCTCGTGGGGTGCAGCTTGCGTTTGCTGGCTCTTGTTGGCTCTTTTCGTTTCGGTTTCGCTAAATGATTTTGTGCGTTCAATGGAACACTGATCATGGTCTGTTGCCTCTTTGGCTTTTCATTTCTCTCCGTTTTTGGTTAGTTCTACTCGCAGGTTTCTCCCTCACCTTCTCAGACACTCTGCGCATCGGGCTGGATGGACGGGAAGCGCCCTGCACTCAAGTTCATGTACCACCATGGCATCTGAGTATTTTGCTGGCACGCAGCCATATTTTTTCTCTACATTGTCTGGCTCTCAATAGGAAGTTCATGTTTCAAATTCATCCACTTAGTACGGTCAAGTTTGAGGTTAGGTGTCATTGCCCATAGATTTCCGTTTATAGAAAATTAAAACGGTTCGCTCGAAACTGATTACAGTCATTTGGTGTCACGGTTATTTGTTAAATTGCAAAAGCAGTTAGTAGTAGTAGTTAGAGTAGTCTGCTCTATTGCTTAAAGTAGGTCACCATAGAATATTAGCAACAGAGTAAAAAAAAAAGAAATTAAAAGATTGTTTTGAAATAATCTTGCATTTATTATCTCTTTGTTCATCTTTTAGAACTAATAGAATAAGTACGTACCAGATATTGTATACCTAAGTACAAAATCACAAACAATCTAAGTAAGGGATTTAAAGACATACCAATTTCCATTTATTTATGTATTCAAATCTTATTTAATAAAATTTGCTACTGTGTTGCCTATCTTAATAATTGCAAGCTAAATCTGTGCGAATTTTATTTATTTTATTTACATTTACCCTTGTGCCGATCCAGGCCCTGAAGCATGGGTATTATGTTTCCATCTTTAGTACATGTAGTATTCCAGGTCTAGTCAAAACCTAAAAAGCGACCCAATTAGGAGCTGGCCGACCCGCCAAGTCGTTGCAATAACTCACGGCTCTGTTTGGCACACAACAACAAAAAAACCAACTACAATAAGAAAATAAGAATGGGGATAGATATACATTAATTTTTTCGGACCTGTTAGTTTGGGTAGACCGCACCTAAACAAATAGATAGTTGTTAATTTATTTCCGTTGTTAATAAATATGCTAATTGTTTTTATTTTTACATCAGCAATTAAGCCATTTTTTTTTGTATTTTTCTTAGGATGCTTATATGGGTGGCATTACGATACCGGCAACTGATGATGACGAAGCCAGTTGCAGCTCAGCTTCCAAGCGTATTAAACAAGAGGTGGACGACGATTGCTTTGATGTAGGCATTGCCTCCTCCACGTCAAGTGGCGGCACAGAAAGCAACAATCCAACTCTCAAGCAAGAGACTTATGTGCCGGGTGCGACAAGTGTGCGACAGCAACATTCCCAGCCTGATAATGATTCCGATAATGAGGCATTAGTGGTGGATGGCGATAATCCAGCAACAGAGTCAATGAGTAAGTACCTATGCGATTTAAAATTCTTAATAATATTTGTATATGTTATGAACAAATTTCCTGCTATTAGAATAAAGTTATTAAAAAAATTCTTACAGTTAAATTAAATGTACATTGATTTCTATTGATCAACAATTTTTATTAAGATCGAATAAGAAACACAAAGGTTTTGACAGAAACGCATTTAGTTTGAAATGGAGATTATTTTAACCGTATCTTAATCGATATCACCGGTGCTTGTGGTATTTTCTAGTAGAGCTCTTTCAACTAGAGCATTCTTCCTGGTAAAATGATATATTTACCAACCTCGTGTAAATAAATCACTTTATTAATTAATAATTTTAATTATTTGGCAATCACAAGATAAGACGATTGCCGAGGCGCATAGAGCGAGACACATGCAT
Organism: Drosophila melanosoma; assembly: GCA_035042045.1. Classification (NCBI taxonomy): domain Eukaryota; kingdom Metazoa; phylum Arthropoda; class Insecta; order Diptera; family Drosophilidae; genus Drosophila; species Drosophila melanosoma. Next base: position 3,517,622 of record JAWNLY010000048.1, read on the forward strand.
CGCAAAACGTTGTTTGTGGCTCGCTGAAAAAATTGGGCTACGCAACTTAACCTGTTTGTTGTTATGATATTCAAATTACATGTGGGATGATCAACAACAGTCATTGATTGCAACTTGGTAGAGGCAGTCACAGACAAGACAAGCATTCGATTTGCATTCGAAAAACTATTTCCTAATTTGATTAACAATTAACCAACCGAAAGTATGTACCACAGCGAAATAATAACAAACAGATTATAATTCGCGACAAGTGCAAACTCAACTGATTTGACGTGCTGTTCAAGTCAAATTTATGCGACACTAACAAAATCAACTACAACGGTAAATGTTAACTTGGCCATTTGCCTAACCTGCCTAACTACTTCGATGGTTAGCTGTTTCGCAGATGGATTTCCAATTCAATTTCAGGAATTGCTATGCTAAACGCAACTAATTTACCCATGTAGCCATCGTCCTTACTGCTATACCCGCTACTTCTCAAATTCTTGTAGTAAAGTTGTGCAAATATAGACATACTTGAACCATCAACATGACTAAAGAATAAATTTTTCCGGTTAAACAAAAAGACTTTTAATAAGTGTCATCAACCGAATCGAAGGGGTCAATACTCTTTCCTGATTTTCAAATTTTAAAAAGCACTCGGAACTAGACCATTTTATATATTTCAAATTTGATTGCTGCAATAATTTAACTTGAAATATTAAATATTTTAACATTTCTTGGTGACTTAAATTAAAGAACATCTTCTATGCGAACTCTGTGAATTTTTGTATTTTGGCTGACTTTTTTAGTATTTGTAACTAACGGTCGTTGATAACGTATTAATTTGTATTTGCCACCGTTTTTGTTAAGCATTTGCCAGCAACGTACGCAACCCAATTTAATATCATTCGTTGCCTGGAAATTGTTGCTGCCAGTTGATTTGTTCCCCAATGCGGCTCGCTTGTCAGTCAGTCAGTCAGTCAGCCAGTTAGTCAGTCGCGCAATTTGCAATGTTTTTGGGCTTATTGATTTGGCTGTAACTTGTTTGTTCGGCTTATGTATTAGAATGCCACAAAAAACGAGGCGCTCATAAATATTTTTTATTTCTTTGGTTTTAGCTCGTTGCTCTGCTGAGCTTGGCAAATGAAAACATCTAATTTAATCAATGGTTCACGTGCTGTGCCTACATAAATTGTGGCTACCTTTGCAATTTTGAGACTTGTTTTTTATGTCTTAGACATTTATTTGCTTATTATAGACCACAATGAGAAATTGTCATGAGATGTTAAATTGGAAACAAGCTGGTTATGGTTAAAGAGCTCACATTAAAAATTTAAGCAATAAAAAATTATTTGATTTATTCAACAAATATTTGCAAAAATCGTTTTACTTTGCTTGTATCGCGGAAGCGGCAATTTACTATGTATTAATTATACATTAATATACAAATACAACATATAATATATATTTACTGTATGTTTTTAATTGAATATAATTTTGTTTTGGACTGAGTATTAATCTTGAGAAAACCGTTGTGATTTTCTGAAAGTAGTTTGAAAAATCCTTATGGTTAGATTTGCATTTATTCTATATACTTCTTACGTGCGTCTAAATCTAGAATACGAATAATGTGTGGTCTATACAATATTCGATTAACCGAAGCTGATTTTAATCTGAGCAAAAGAAATTCTGAACCCTTCTTATTCCCACCCTCCCTAACTAATCATCCTACTCGCTACACGTGCCTCACATACTCGAAGCTGCTTAAAACTATGGTTTACTTAACTTTATTCCACAGCAATCATTTGATGCAGTCCAAAACAACATTTCGTTTTTCTCTGTGTATGGCATATTTTAACACATATTATTTTATGCAGCACGATATTTTTGATATTATGTTTCTCGCATCTCCGGTGCATTTTTGCGCCATTTGATGCAGTTGGTTGTGAGCAATTTTTTCTCATTTCACCATCAACGGCGCTAGAAATGTGGGTTAATTTTAACATAGTGGAGCCAGTCCACAAATCATCCGGTTGGTTGGTTAGGTACTTACCAAGTAGTTGGCAGTGTTTAAAGCGTGCGAGGCATTCAAATTGCTCACCACTGGATGTTTCCATTGTGTAATAAAGCCGGGGAAAACAATTTTTTAATTAACTTCAAATGGACGCGTGCCAAATGCATTTGATCCGAGCTTGCCAGTTACTTTCTCAACGCGCCAATTAGAGATGTTTCTATACGAATCCAAATACTTTGGGAAAGTACAATGCCCAATTGAAAAATGTGACAAAGCCAGTATTTTGTTCATTAGATTGATCACAGATCCTTGTCCACTTTGTCGTTGTTGCTTGTTATACATATAAATAATTAAAGAAACAGTTGTAAACAAGGTGCAAAACTCCCAAAGAACATGACGACAGCAACACAAGCATAAGCAGAAATAACGAAAAAATAAAATAAAATCTCATGGAATACACGTTAGCCATGAGACACAATTACGTGAAAATCTTGGCAGCAAATAAAAACTGCGAACAACAACGCTGATTGAACACAAAAATTTACACGGCTTACAAATAATAAAAAAGTGCGCTTCGATTACACGTTAAGATTAAAAGTATACAATAAACCCAAATCAACAAATAAAAAAAAAAATAAAAAAAAAATGCCAATCACAAGGCATACGAAAAATGTGCGTTTTGTTGAGCTTTTATAAGAATTAACAATAAATTGCTCGTTTGCTAATGGTTGTTGGCCGATGTCTATTGTTTTAATTGTTGCATTATTGTTGACTGATTCTCTTAACTATCGCTGGCGCATAAATTTACACCTTATTGGCCCCAATGCGCCCAGAGCAAATATGTACCCGGGTAGCACCCAGCCCATACTGGCAAAGACTCGTTTATATGAATATATATCTGAAAATGTGTATCGCAGATGGATGTCCGCTCGGATTGGTAGTCGCTGTTGCCACTTGTCTATTTGATTTAAAACTTTGTAATTAAAGTAGTTTTGACTTAAATTGGCTAACACAACAAATTGCAATGCTCAAAAAAAAATAAAATTAAATTACAAATCAAAAAAATGTAATTTTGGTATTTCCAGGCTGTGAATATTCGACACATAATTTAAATGCAAGAATTTTGTCATTCAGTTGAAATAGTGAGTTAATTTATTTTATATAATGCTCAATTATTGACAATTGACCAAAGTAAGAGATAAATTCGATTTACTTAAACTGCAAAATGCAGTGAAGAATGTGATTACATAGTGACATTTAAATATATTTAATTTAATTGGTAATTAATACACAAGAAAATAAGGAAACCGAGTGTAAATTCAAGCGAAAAATTTGTTGCTTCTGTTTAAAATTCGATTCGCTCCACCAAATGACTTGTAGCTTTTATAATCGTCATATATTTTCAATCCTATTATTACATAATGAACTTTTATTACATAATAAGCTAGACATTTATTACAACCTTATCTCAGTCCTTTCATACCACATCGGTTAATTTTTTAAAACGTTAATTAAATTGGTTGATTTTTCCTAAGCATTCTTGGTTATCGGATACACCGTAATGGCTACTTTGGCCAATAATCAAAGTTATATTACATTTGTCCTTGATCAGACTAGAATATAATATTTATTTTTGTCAATAACTCAATTTATTAATGAGTTATAATAATTCTTTTAGGTTAATTTAATAGTGAATATTTATGTTATTAAAAAAGAGTTACTGAAAATCATTAGAGGCAAGAGACTGACAATACATAAAAATTAAAGATCCTGTATGAAGCTTCAATCAATAAAACAAATAATATGGACTGGGTGAAAAAAAAATTGTGAACTGATTAAAATTATGCAACGGATTAAAATTTATATCTAGTTCTTGAGTGCTTGAGAATACTTTTGGCATAGCCTTTGAAATATTTTAAATAGTTTGCGCGTCTTTTCATTTATTTGCCTGAATGGAAAAGAGTAAACATCAGTCCCGTATGTCCCTTACTCACCCACTTTAATGCACCATGCAAACGGCTCAATCACGCACTCACGACCACATCGGCGGAGCATCCTATCGCATTGCAGCTCCAATCGATGTTGGCGACACGCATTCGAGGTCATAACCTAATTCCTTTTGTAGTCATTGTCCGACTGAATGCCTGATCGCTGCTCGAACTGGTCTGGCACTGGCACTGGCACTGGCACGCTGCAGCTGTAAGTATTTCCCGAATGCCATGACCATCCATTACGAAAGCTTCTGCCGTTGTACGCTGGTCTTGTCTGGTCTTTGGTATATGGTCTTTTGATGCCCAATTGAAATTCGGTGCGCATTGCAATTGATCGCACTTTTTGCCTTCTGCGAGTACCTTTCTAACGTTCTTGTTGTTGTTGTTGTTGACGCTGTTGTCACTGTTCGTCTGTCGTCTGTCGTCTGTCGTCTGTTTGTTTACCTGACCATCTTGCTGCGGCCAGTTGGCATTGTCGCCCATCTTCATTATCATCCATGCTGCCGCGTATTGCATTTGATGATGAACATCTCCGTTGCGGTGGCACCAGCCGCCAATATCACCACCGCCATCGTCGTCATCGTGTTTATTGTCGTCGGCTGTTTGTTGGTTACCGTTGTCATGATTTGTTGTCGCCAGGTTAGAAACCTGGTCAAAACACGATTTTGTCTGCATTTTTTGTTTGATTTGGCTCTTGCTTTTGCTTTTGCTTTCTTGGTGTTGGACTGAAGAATTTTAATAATTCACGAGACTGTTTGTTTGTTTTTGTTTTTTTTTTTGCGTTTCGTTCGATCGGGGACATTTCCTGTTGGGTCGCCTACAGCCTGAAGTTCCTCTAAGGATAAACTCGCTCAAGTTCAAAGTCATCAAAATGCGGTCGTTACTCGTACTCGACCGCAGAGTGCTCATTACATGTGTGAAATCGACACCACATATGCCATCGAGAGGCTCTTGCGGCGGAAACAAAAGCAATTTTACGCTACATTTACTTAATGAGACAACCCTCGATTCGAAGTAGCAGCTGTTCTCCTGCCGCCTTTCCTTAGCTCTAAAAAGAAGTACTTGTGAAACGCCTCAAAAATAGAAAACACCATATATTGCCAACTGAACGAAGCTAAAAAACACAAGACTTCAAGAAATTTAGATTCTCTTAATTGCCGTTCATTATCCTACGAATATACTGGTAGTTTAATACTCACTTCTTCAGATATTATAAAGTTTAAATGTAGCTATCCATGCGCCTTGTGCTTCAGCTAGTACTTAATATAATCATTTTTGATAAAGTGGTATTTTTGGAACATTTTACAAAATGCAGAAAACTATTTTATTTTTTAATTGTTTATAAATAATTTATGAGTCTATTTTCACAAAATTTCTGCCGGTTACCCACAAAAAATAATAAGTAGAGCATTATGAAATCAAATACGCAAGTTCTAAAGAATGTGCAGAACGCAATGCGAAGCCAAAGTCCACATTCATAGTGGCTAGCATGCATGAGCCGCCGACGCGATGGCAAAAGTCTGGGCCAATGAATCGGGAACAGTGGATGAAATTCTACAATTGGCAAAACGCAAGACACACCCAATGGGTTCAAAGTCACCGTTGTTGTATGTCGCAAGCAAATAGCAAGCTGAAAAGAATATGAGACAATCGACAAACACAAAAACGTGGCAAGTATTTTGAGCCGCTTCAAATGGAGCACCGCCACAACTTAGCAGGAAACCACCACCGCGAGCAGAGATTGGGAGGCATATTAATGACTGATGTCAAAGATAAGAACTATATTAGTCTGTGATTTTCCCTTTAATGCCAGTAGCCAATGATAAGTTTGTAATTGGAAAATATAAGTTTTGCTTAAAGTGTTCATAGTATGAAAGCATGCCTTGTGCTGATTGCTTTATATTTTACTTTACATTGTATAAACCTATGGGAAAAACGTATGCTTAAAAGCTAACCAAAAATATAAAAAAAATAAAATTTAATTCAAAATTTAAAGTTTAAAGTCTTTCACCGACAATTTTATTATAAAAGTTATTTTTGCTAAAATGGATTTGTACGATAGCATGGACGGTGCTGGTGATGATAAAAAGGCTAACTTGGAGGAGGATGAGAAACCTTTGCCATCATGGGTCGAGTGGTGTGAGCGCAATGCGCAACCTAAACAGCGCTGCATTCAGAAAATAGCACCCAAACCGACGCGTTGGCAGAAGCCTGGACCCATGAAAAAAAAGGATTGGAAAAAATTCTTTCAGTGGGCTATGAACAAAGCAATGCCTAGGGAACTTAAGGTGGTACCCCCAGATCCATTACCATGTGTGTCAAAATACTTGCCCTGTGGACGTCCAAAGCGCAAAATACCAATGGAAGATTTGGCAGACAAAATAGAGGGACTATCAAAGCCATTAGAACGGAAAATAACTCCGAAGCACGAATACAAACGTCCATTTTATGCCTACTCACCGGTAATTGTTTGGAACAAGCCACCACGCCACGATAAGGGTCGACCCTTTCCAGGACCTTTCTTTCCGTGTTCTTTTGCCAACAAAGAAGTCGAAGATGATTTCTGGGCCACTTTGCGTTTTCCCGTACGCCCATCCGCACTCACTGCACGTCCCACGGCCCGAATCCTGAGCTTGGCCAGGCCGCACATATTGCCGCCAAATCCACCGCATTGTCCAATACCAGCCAAGGTTCCTGGACCCTTGGAAGTGCCACCTCCGAAGCGCAAAAAGTTTACGCCACGTGGTTGGCGACTACATCAAATTCGTTTGATTTATCTCTCCAAGCCAGTGTCGAGACCGGAGTTTGAGTATTTCTATATGTGAATTGGTAGAATAAATTCAACGTAGGCTAAGACATGCATAGAGTGTTTTTACCGGCCACCACTGTCTCTAACCTCCAAGAACAGCCAACTTATTTCTTTGGTTTTACAATCTTTAATTTGCCAGCTGGCTGAGTCGCTAAAAAATAGCAATTTATATATTTAACGGCTTATGCGGTAGCTACAGCAAAAGTCACATTCACATTCACATTCGCAGTCGCAGTCACAGTTACAAAAGTAATCTCAAGCGCCTAAATCTGGACAAGACAAAGATGCACTTAGTCATGGCAGGCGCATTAGAGTCTCACAGTCAAAGGTGAGCTGCCACGAAGAATGGCATTGTGCCTCCAGAACCTTCACTGGAACTCCTTTACCCTCTGCCTCGACTCGCTGCCAGCTCCAAATGCTGTTTATCAAGCGTAACAAACATGCGTCACATTGACTTTAGCTGGCCGACCTGGGATCAAGGTTCACGAATGATCATCAGTCAAATCAATTAGATAATTGAATGAATGATTTGTAAAATCCGATTATGCGCACCGTTCCGTGCACACCACGTTACTTATAGGAAGATAAAGAAATGTGAGCTGCATGTCTGTGTGTGTGTGTGTGTGTGTGTGTGTGTCGTTGCTTGCATCAGTGTGTCTGCATCTTAAAGCTGTTTCAAGTCAAGGTATCTTGTGTTGCCTTTTATCCGTCCTGCTAATGCGCAATTTAAGGGAACCAAGTTTCGTAAACCAATTACTCAACATCAATTGCATAATAAACAATAAACAAACGAATATGCTTGTTTTTATTATAACAAAAAACATTGAATATTATTTGTTAAATGCAATGTTAACTTTAAAAAATATTTATTTGTTTACATTAACTTTTGCTCCAGGAAATTATGTATCTTTTATTTTAATATACTTAAAATATATGTATTCAAAATCAATAAAGTACAATATAAAAATACCTTTTTATTTAATTGTATTGCATAAAGAATAAACAAGTAAAAATTTACATTCAACATTAAAGTGTCTATCTCTTCACGGTTTACAAACAACAGTCATTAAGCAATTGAATTATTCTTCTAAATTACATTTAAAAATTGTATTCTTAAACACAGGAAACTAACCATCTAGGGGAATGTTTGATTTTATGTTTTACGGCATTCACCATCGCCAAGTCAGTAGCTGAAATGACTGAATGAAATATGGTAAAAAAACGAACTTTAGAAAATGTTTCGTTTTGCCTGCAATGCCGAAAAGCTTTGACCGAAATCCATGGGTAAAGCAAAAGCAACAGCTACAGCAATCAAAATAACAAATTGCCCAAATAATATTACCAATGAATGGGTTGAGTTTGGCGAAGGATTGCCTTGGATTGGATATTATTGATAAAACTTATGGCAGCAGACAAGGCAGACAGGCGATTCAATAATTTAGCACTCGTTCTCGATTTTTGGCGCAAGTAAAAAGACTTGAAGCGATGGGCTAGAATCAAGTTGAAGTCTCATTAAAATTGCTTTAAGTTGCCTGCCAAAGTGGTTGACAATGCCACAAAGGGGCCATCCGAGTAGCGGCTTCAATTTTTTGTTATTGTCTGCATCCCATGATGACTATGATGATCACTCGACTGACGAGACTATGACGATGATGATTTGCCTGAGACCAGGCCAGGCCAGGCCAAACCAAAACAGAACAGAACAGAACAGACGAGACAACGATGATAATGTTGATTGGGATTGTGAATGCGATGATGTTGTTGCACTTGTGGTGCATAAAAAATAGCAAGCGCCAGGCAATGTCGCCAATGCAACAACGACAACAACATTAACAACCAACAACCAACAACCAAGTAACAACAAGCGAAACAACAGTGACATTGTTGCCATCAATTGTTGGTTAGACTTGCTTTTTGAAGCCCGTATCTTGTATTCTGGTTGAGTTTGTTTTATTTATGCAATTTACAGTTAACTTCAAGTTAAGCAACGCAAAAGGGAGAAATACCAAACACAAAAAGAAACCTTGCAACCTCCTCAATCTGCAATTGATAAATAAAATATGCACACATTGTAGTGCTTGAACCCTGTTGCTGTAACCACAGTTTCGTCTTGTTCCTTAACTTGAAATTGCGATTGTGTTTTGCCTAGAAAATGTATCACGTAAGTGCAAATATGGTCATGACACAAATTGCATTACAGCTATCTTTTCAGTAGCAAAGCAGTTGAGTGGGTGATTGGTTGGTGATGAGAAAGTGCTGACTGAGTGTTAAAATTTAGATTAATATTTAGATTATTATTATTAAAGTCAACCATCTTAGTAAAATAAGCAAAGTGTTTTCATTACACAAATATTTAAATTAGGAAAAATATCGATATACCTTTAGAATATAGAAAAAATATTTGTATTTTAAGATTATAAAACTACGTATTTAGTTGATTAGTTCTGTCAACATATGTATATCAAAACAATATATTTTCTACTTGGTGATTATGGTAAAATATTTTTGCCAATTAGTTCAATGGCATTATGATAGAGGTATAATTAATTATTAATAACCAGCAAAAGAATAATAATAATCGATTACTGCTGTGATTTACTTTATAAGCACCCATAAAAGTATCTGCGTTACTAGCATTAATAGCGGAGATTAGGTTAGGTTAGACGACTATCGGCCTATATAGGCCAACACAAATAGGCCAAATTTGCCCCGTTGTGATACCGTGTCGGATTTCGATTCTCATCATAAATAGCGAAGCGCTTTCTGGTAAATGCAGGGCAGCAGCGGAAGAAGTGCTCAGGAGACTTCTCCTCGTCCTCTTCCTTACAGCTTCTGCAGAAATCATTACATATATAAATTATATTCTCTTATTTTGAGCCTACTGAAAGCCAGAGGCATACATATATCTTCCTTATCAATGAGAAGAGATAATAATGGTCTTTGGATTCCCAGCTTAGTGTATAAAGGTGATTAATGTCTAAAGCCACGTCGGTGGAATTTGACCAGTCTTGAGAATTTTCAAAAAAATTTCCTGTTGCCAATTTATGGCTGATGCGTCTATCTTTTGTAATCGCTTTTAAGTCGCTTTACACCTTAGTCCGACCCGTTACCTCAAACCATAACTTGATACGAACATGTCTATGGATCGCAAGTAGAAGTCTTAGCTAGCATAGGTACCTTGCGGACCACTGAGATGATATTATCATTCGGAACCGTGTACTCGTGTACGGTTAATTTTAAACCAACGATTTGCTTAATTAAACCAAATGAATATAAATAATTTCTGTCGTAATATTTAAATCATAAAATTATATAAGTGTGCCAGTAAATTTAACATCATTTAAGCAATAAGATATTAGTTTTGCTTGTTTTATTGTGTTTACCTAGTCCTTTTTTTTATCGTAACCGAAAAAAATCAACAACAACAAATTAAAATCAAAAATATTCAATGTTAACTTTTGACGCATGACCTTTCTGTAGGGAATTACCAGAAAAAGTACGTGATTACAATAATTGCCTCTGAAACTGCGACGAAAATTATTTAATTTGTAACAAGTCAGTGTTTTTAAAATTTCTTAAATATTTTGATATTTTGCCGGTTTATCTTTGAAGTTGTTGTAAGTGAAAATTAATTTTTAATGATTAACTTGTAAACGGTCAGAGAAACATAAAATTTTTGGCTGTGGCATTTGTGTCAGTCAACTTATCAATAAAAAATCTTTTTTCTTTTCTTGCAGACTTCCTGGGCGATTTTGATAGTATGAAGTCTGTGCGTCGGCGTCACCACATGCGTGGTGCAAGGCGAGGAAGACCACGTGGCAGCACAAGACGCGGTGGTGGCCATGGATCGGTACAGCGCGTGCCGACGCCGACATCGCCAGCGGTTGGTGGAACGACCACATCACTGCCACTGCAGCAGGAAGCACTCAGTAGCGAGGCTGCCAGCGGTCCGTCCATGCCTCCGCACGAGGAAGGTAAGTGCAGCCATCTGAAGTCTTTTCTGTTGATCGACTTCATCTTACTACTCCCCCCCTCTGCCGTCTACGTAGACTCGAGTGTCACATGTAGCTAATCTCCGATGTAATCACGTTTATCGCTGCCTCTTTACATATATCCATATGCATCTGTGTGTGTATGCTGCATCTCTGGCAACAATTGGGCACACTTGAGTGGCACTGTGTGGTCGCTGGCCCCTTTCTCATTTTTTGGCTTCCCGCAATTTTCAGGAGAAGATGGAAACTTTACTTGTAGTACGTGACAATTTTAGCACAGCATTGCTTTCCTTTAGCTGATTTGAAGTGTGTTCGGCCCTTCACGCAGTCGGGCCAAATATTTGTTCAAAGATTTGCATCTGGCTGCATTATCACTGATGTACAAACAGAAACTGAAACGAAAACAGCCCCCGGTTCAGTTAAGATGTTATTGTGTTTAATCGTCTACTTGGGGGCATTCAAAAGTACTTGCTAAGTGCCTTTTATAAGATCTCTGCTCTTGAGTTGGTGTGCATTTTGGGAATCTTGCTATCTCTTTCTATCGAGAGATAGCATCCTGTTCAAAAAAAAAAATAATAATTATTCATTTTTCGAATGAAATATCGGATATAAAAAGAATAAAAATAACGAACGCACAGAAAGTTTTTGTTTGATTCGATGTAATGGCATTCTTGTTTTTCACATTTAAATCTTTCGAATATTATCGAATTTGTAATGCTTTAGATATATTCGCAGGCACGTTTTAATCGTTTAGTTTAGTAACATTAACAATTTCTATACAGTTGTATCGATATTCGCGAATACTAATTAGCAGCAGGCCTCTTTTCAATTATGCAAACAGCTGCTCACTCTTAAAGAGAAAACATTAATGCAACCAGCAGGCAAGTCCAACTCCCATTCGAATGTTCAGTTAAAAACACGTTGGCGCACATGTCAAATTTTGCACGATAAATGATAATTGAATAAATCGGCTTAAATGCTCAGACTCGCAGTCGAAATGATGGTGTGTGTACACGTTTGAGCATGTTTGTGTGTGTGCGTGTGTGATTATGTGTGTGTGTGTGCCGACTGGTAAGGGGAGAATGCATATACTGCAGACAGTGCCAGACAACACGTGACGGAAATAAACCTCTCTTCTTCTATATGGATTCAAAATCACAAAGGCAAATACAACAAGAAGCAAATGATTGATCGACTATAATTTGCTCTGTACGAATTATGTAAAATTTCCTGCATTTATGTGTTAATATCAATCTATTCAGACGTATCTTTCAGATAATCTGATATTTATAGATTCTTGTTATAAATGCTGCTTTAAATCTTTTATTAATTAATATAATAAATAAAATAAAAATAAAATAAAATAAAAATATATATAGTTCAAGAAAGTTAAGGATAAATATTTGATTTCAGATAAACAAGTAAAATAATTAATTTAATGAATTGGACAGTGCAAACCCCTTTTTAATTCTCCTAAAAGAGCATTTTACGATAATGTTGCATAAGTGCCACTTAACTGCCACTGAGTATGCCGTATGAGGGCATTGTTGTGAGGATAGGCTTGGATGGCAATTAAAAAAAACCGCAATTCGCGCTTAAAAGTATGCAACATTGTAGGCAGAAATGCAAATGAGGCAGCAGGACATGCCCAGAACGTGCACGCGCAAACGACAGGAGCATTAGCGACAATGTTGCCATTTCCATTTGTAGATTTGTAGTAAGGAATGGGCAGCGTAACGCGCATTAACATTAATAACGATTACCCAGTCGTACATTCATTTGAAATTCCGCTTATAAATTTTATCTTTGCAGAAACGTATCTGAGCACAATGGGAACCCCACCCGCCTCGTTGGTTAAACGAGGACCAGGACGTCCACGTTCGAAAACATCGACGCCAGTTAGCCGAGGATCACGTGGCGCTCCTCGGGCACGTAGACCCATGGGCCCACTGTTGGTGCCGCTTGGCCGTAGTCCGGATGACACTCCGGTAGCCAGCAGTCCGGTCACCAGTCGTGCGCCCAGCCCTTCATCGTATGGGGAACGTGGCGCGGGTATACTCGATTAACCCAACAACTTCTATTCAAAAGGAGCATAGCCCTCATTTTTGAAACAGTCGTTTTTAATAGCATTTATATTTAAATTTAGCTTGAAGTTGAGTGTTAACAACTCATGACAATTGTAATAATATGTATGATTTAAAATATTGTTTTCGAGTTTTAAGTTTTCCCAGCCTAAATTAGCTGAATACTCGATGACAGCAAAATCGAGACATAGATTTATAGATTGAAACATTTTTTTGCCGATATTATCCAATAAAAAATGATAGTGATTTTAATATAGAGTCTTGCAATTTGCAAAATAACTGAACAAATAATTATTTTTTAGTTTTTATTTACATGTTATTATTTGTTTGTTAAAATGGTTTATTTTTGTAAATTTCATTGAAAGCAAACCCAATGCAAATTAAGCTCGTATATTCTCACGTAAATTACAAATATTCCTGTTAGGATTTCAGCACTTTTTTTTTTTAATTTTGCTATTTGCGACATTCACATTTAACACATAATTAACGTAACCGATCAATATAAATTTGTTGGAAAGAATAAATTAGTTTAGATATTAGATTTTAACAAATTTTATAATTTAGGTTCCTAATTTACTGTAATTTAAATAAATGAAATTTTTAGAAAAATAAAATATCCTTATAATGTCTGTCTAAAATACGTCTCATTCGATAACTTATTTCATTAATTTGATTCGGACACCACAGGACCGAATAAAAATTGAGGTGCCTGTTAAAAATTAATTTGATAAAAATTAAAAAAACGATTTTGGTTAATATAAGAGTAGAGCTAAGAAATGGTGGCCTTGATTCTGAAGTCAGTTTAAGCTGTTCAATTCCATTACGCATAAGTGCACGATTTTTTTCCCTTCATAATGTTAACAATTAAATAAAAAACAATTGAAAGACAACTGACAATCAACTTGAATAAAGTTTGTTTTGTAGGATGCAGTGGGTTAAGTGAGAACCTTTACATCTATTATGAGCTATACACAAATGTGACTCTGTAAATTGAATAAGGAACGCCGAACGCGCACATTCATCATCGCTAGGGACAGGAGGAGGGATAGCATCAGCATGTGATATATAGTTGTAGCTGGTGGGATACCTGAAAAAACGGAGTCGGAACCTTTTGAGTCAAATAGTACACATTTTTATTTTCAAAAAATAGCTGCTACGAAAATAGACTGCGAGTTTGAGGATTCATCCTGCCCTGGTCTTAAGTGCCAAGACCATGATGGGGGTTGGTCTGACATTGTTGTAGCACACGCGCGTGTAAACGCAGACCTGGACTTGGGGGTAGCATTGGAGAATTAGAGCACTCTGCGTTTTTTTACGGCAAACGAAAAAGAAAAAAGAAAAAGAAAAAGATGCTGCATGGCAGCGCACACACTTTGAAGATTGTAATTGCAGCAGAAGGCTAAGCTGGCTGTCTTGTCTCTTGTTCTTTGTTGCCATGTGTGTAGGCAGCGGAAAGGATTTGATCCTGAAAACAACTAAGAAGGAGTATGCACTTGGATTTCGGTTGCCTCTTAAATCTAAGAGAAAATTTAATCCTTTTGCTTATTTTTCAAGGTGTGGCCACGCAATGTGTGCGCGCGGGGCGTTTCCTCGTTATTGTCTTGCTTTATGGACCACGGATATTGGTCCTAAACCAAGGTAGCCGCTTCCAGCTAAGGGCGAACAACAAAAAAAAAGGATTTAATTCAGCAGCTTGTGGCTTATTAGTTGCGCTGGATTAAATCTTAAGAATGGTTTCGTCTATGTGCATGAAAGCAGCTGCGTTTATAAGAAGTAATAGATTCAAAGACGGACTTAAGGTCTTCGGCTGAGCCTAGCGAACAACAAATACATTTTGTATACCTAGGCGTAGTTTTTTTTTTAAACATCTATGCTAATCAAATATATAAGTGAACTTTTCATATCTATGTGCTCCATTTACAACCAACTGTAGACGCCCTTTCGCTGAGACTTGACAAAAGTCCAACAAAGCTAACAGGAGTTACAACTGCCAGTAAAAAAAAAGGGGAACCTGTTACTGGCCTTTAAATCTTTTTTCCTGACTGACTACAGCAGCTTCATCAGCCAAGATGATTGAAATGATGTTTGTGATTTTTAATTGAGAAAAAATGCACCAGCACTTGCAGGTAAATCTCTGTCTGCGGTGTGTGTAAGTCTGATCGCATCGGCTGCCTATTAATAAACGCACTGCCGGCAGGGAGGAAACCGGTGAACGGCGGCAACGAAAATTGCAAAGACAACTTTAGCTCCAGCTCTAACTGAAACTGTGTTTGAGCCTGAGGCCGGTGCAGATGCCACTTGGCATTAATGCACACTTTTAAAATTGTTGAGATTCTCCAACTGTAGCTAAAACGTACTGCTTTATGACAGTCAGACTCACAGCGTCTGCCGTCTCTGGAGTAGTCGCCAACTGGACGACAGAAAAAGTTGCAGAAACTACTTGCAGTCGGCATCAGAATATTAAGAATTGTCATACTTAGAACTTCAAGTTGCCAGCAACCAATGGCAACATTCGGATTCGCCACTTGGTGCAAAATCGTTGGAAAAAAAACACAGTTAACTAAGGAAATGCACAAAACATTAAATAATATACACTTCTAAAATTCTTTAACACATTAATACCCATAAGAATAAATAATAATAAAAATGTCCACGATAAGTCAAATATAAATAATTATTATTAACCTTTAAATTAATATATTTTTTGATTTAGTTTTATATTTTTTCAGTTTTTAATTTTTTCTTAAAAACACTTTGAATCTAATAGAAGCGTTTTTAATTGTTTCTGTAGTTTTATACATTGCTGAGTACGAATGTAAATTATTTAGATAACACATTTTACCTTATTCATAATATATTTATTTCTATATAATAATAATATTATTATATAATAAAATACTTTAAATATGGTTCCAAACATTATTCTTTTTACTTAGGTACAAAATGGTCAGATAAGATAAGAAACAAATTTTTTTAAGTCTTAAAAGTGCGTTCAAAATGTTTGGTTACTGAAAGTTGCATTTACTTATGCATCCAATGAATGAGTAATTCACACATAAAAATGCACCACAAGTTTACAGGTTTTGTTATTTGTGTGTTATTGTCTGACAGAGCGCCGTGTCCTGTTTATTTATTAATGTGAATGCCATACCATTATTTTACCGTTCTAAATATTATTTCTTATGCATGATTTGATTAATTGGGGCACGTCTGCATAATGAGCCCGAAGTTGAAGAATTTTGTACGTGTATATTAAAAAACATATTAAAAAACTCAAGGGCTGTGACTAATTGCCAAACGAAAAAAGTTCCTTCTCAGAGAATTATAATTACGGGCCACATTTTGTTGCGATGCTTTTTGTTGTTGTGTTTGTTTTTGTTACTCACAGTGGTTGATTGCTGCGCTAATTTAATGTCATGCACACTTGACGTCTGCCACAGATCTACTACAACTCTACGAAAGGCGGGTGTTGATTACAACAAACAAATTTATTTTTGTCGTCGCTCTGAGCAAAAACATATTTTACTTTATTACACCAAGCAAGTTTTGTCTTTGTTTATTTTATTATTATTGTTTTTTATTTTGTTAGTCTCGTACAATTATTTCAGCAGGCGATGCATGAATGTGTCAAATGCGCTGTTGCGTGGCTCAGGTTCAGTCATTTGTCTGCTTAGGTAATACAAATGACTTCGACAACGAACTTACTTCCAAGTGATTTCGAACGACAACGGAAATGCTTTAACAGTTTTACAAGTTTATTAATTTATGACTGATAGTAAAAGATCGGTTAGTATATCAAAAAGATACATAAAATCTAATTAAGAACAAATGTGAATTTTATTTTATATCTTTGTTTGAACATTTTAAAATTCAGATGACAAACAAATATATTTATAATGATGTTTGCCTTAAGGTTGTCTAAAATAATATATGAACATAATTGAGCTTATTCCCATAAGCTTCAGAAGGCTGAACGGCTTAGTATCTTGTTAACTTAATTGACTTCACTTTTTATTAAAACTAATTCAATAATTGAAACATATCAATACACACACGTCGCTCTCGTTAGTGAAGGCAAGTGACTTGACTCGTACAAAAGACTTGAAAAGATGCCACGGCCGGGAAATTGCGCAAAAAGTACAGCATAAAGCTGACAGGAGCAGGCAAAAAAAGGCATAGCGAAAATAATTAAAAAATTTAATTGATGCATTAAAGCAGGCAACAAGTTTTGCAGTCGTTGTAGTTGTTGCCTCGCTACAATTTTGTTTTTTGCTTTTCCTTCTTCAAACAGCCGCTTGGCGCCCGTACAAATTGTAGAAGGCAAGGCTTGGAAAAAACAAAAACATAAAATCAATTGAGCTGAGCTTCAGTCAGTCCACCACGAAACACTATTTTTAGTTGGCTGCCAGGATCTGGACTTCAAGTATCGTAAACCAAGTTAAAGAGCTCATTATGAGGCCATATGAGAATGGCTTCAAAACATTTACATTAAAATTGTTTGGGTTTCAGGGAATGTAGTTTTAATTTAATGTTGCATTGCGGCAAGTTTTTAAATCTGCCAGATAAATTTACATTTCTTACTTATTAACTATAGGTTTTTCCAAGTTAATAAACCAATAGAAAATAATTAAAAAGCTGGGCCAGATAGGTAATATACTAGAATAAATAAGCCTCTGCAAAGTGTTAACACAATATAATTGAGCGAAAAGCTGAATTAAATTAGTAGTTATTATCCTGAGTTGTTGCCAATTCAATTGTGTTATGTTTCAATAAAACCTTTTTGCTTGTAAAACCGTTTACTTCGCAAATATTTCACTTCGGAACCTATATTCAAAGCATCATTTTATTGAAAATAAATAAGTTTTTTCATTACAAAATTTGTCGATATCTCAAAAATTTTAAATAATTAACAAATGAAATGTTTATTTTCTATTCGATTTTTATATTTATTAATATTGCGATAATTAAAAATATACGCGCCTCGTTTTAGATATATTAAATATCGGCTGAAAAATTGTACTCTACTCCAGTCCCCCAAATTAAGACAATTAAAAAAAAAATCTAAAGTCACCAAAGACCATACTTGCCAATACTTTTGAAGGCTTTAGAAAACAAACGAAAAACAAACTATATTTTGTATTAAATTAAGAGTTTCTCAAAAATGGCAGTTACATTTAGTTCTGAGCAGGATCGATAAACATTATTGGTAAGACAGTTTTAATTTTTATGTTATAAAAATATACAGCGCAGATTTATCGATAACTGCCTACGCTTTTCGAAAATTGATACATTTAGATTTTCGATAGCGAGAAATGCCATAATTTAAAAGGCAGAATCTACTCTCATTAATTGATAATATGCATATGAATATTTTTGACTAATAATTTCTTCAAGATCAAGATCAATAAGCATTAAAATTATAGAAAATATATTATCATATTGAATCACTTCTTTCAGCAGTCGCAAGCTTGTCTGTTTTGTGTGTATTCTGCACTAACCCGGTACCTACGATTGCGTGTAAGTATATATATATTTGTATATGCAGAATATATTTAACAATTGCTTTCATAATATATCGTGCTCGAGCTCACTCGACTATAGCCTTCTTACTTGATTAATGTTTCATTTTTTTTATGTCTCTCTCTTTTTTGCTCTCTGTTTCTTAACGTTTATTACTTTCCCTATTGCTAAACTACTAAAGCTTAACTATATTAGGGCTGATATGATGTTTTCCTGGTTTTTTACGTTTTTTACTTCATGTAATTTATTTCAAAACTTAAATTTTACTTCATATATCATTTAAATTTGTATTTATTAAAAGCTTTTTAAAAGCTGAGTCTTCTGTATTAAAACGCTGCACGTATTCGGTGCACCAAAATGATATATCAATTTGATATAACTTATTTGCCATGTATCCAATAATAAAAAATACATACATATATCAAGTAGATGAATGTATTTACCAACAAAAAAAAAACGAAACAATTAGTCGGTTTGGTTGTGCCCCAGTACAATGATCTTTTTATTAACATATCGCATCCTGTGGATCTGGGACCAATGCGAACAACATTCAAATAACAGTTGCAAGAAACTTGACAAATAAGCTTTCAGGTCTAATTATATACCAAAGAGCAATGCGTATGCACATGCTCATTGAGCTCGATGCAGAAGTCAAGACAGGAGAGTAAAAATGGCAACAATTCTGGAGACGATTTCCAGGGGAAGGTGACCCCAATTCCAGTTCCAATTTGCGGGTAACCCTTTCAGACACGTACATGCCAACGACCCCATATAATTATGGCGAATGAAAATGTGAATGTCAACTGATAACCAATAAAAAGGGAGCAAATTAAATTTTATTAAAATTGTTATTTCATTCCGTTTTTTTTACTGTTGCGTGTGAACGTAATTTTCGTTTGTTTTGCAAAAATACCATCGCCTGTATTTCGACTTATGCAATGAACAAAAAGTGAAAAGAAATGTATATCTCTGAGAAATTTAGAAACATTTTAATTAAGTCAGCTTTGGGACTGGCGTTTATCAGCGATGAACATCTTGTTACGTCGTTAAAAATTCAGATAATAAAAAATTAGATTAGATTAAGACGCATTAAAATAAAAACAAATTATTAATTGTGATGATGCCTGTCACAATGTTTATGATTTTTATTTTGCTTTGCACAATGCTATTATTGACATTAACAGCAGAGACCTCCCAATTAGCTTGATTTACTACAATCGGGTTTACACATATAATATGTGTATGAGGTAAAAGTAACATGCAATTCTCAAGTAAAGAATCGGATTTATATTTAGCTTTGTGTCTTTCATCCACTTCATTCCAGAGACTATAGAAGGAGCTTCAGCTGAGAAGGTTTTATTATTAATTACAGCTGAAACCGTTTATGATAAGCACGTACAAACGAACTGTCAAAGTCATCCAAGTTGCGACGCCAACGTGGCGCCACTTGGGCCGCATGCAATGAAATTTTTTCTGCATAAATAATTAAAGAAAAAAAAAAATATATATAATATATAAAAATATATATATAAATATATATATATATATATATAAATATATATATATATATATAAATATATATATACCAGAAATTTCACCGTTTGAAATTTGAGCTTTCAGCTTAAATTTTTACTTTAGCTTACATAAAAAACGAGCATCGCGTGTCCCAAAATGAGCAACTAGCTTATAGTCTAATTATGTAGGCAATAATAAAATTATTAACATTTTTGCTCATTACACAGTGGGATCAAGTTGATTAAATCTGATTAAAAACAGAGTAATGCAGAACAGAAACAATATAAATTAATAATTCAAATAGTCGAACTTTGATGGTAAGAAGGCAATGTAATTTGGGACCTGCTTAGAATTGACCTTGTACATAAAATATTTAGAATTTAAGCAGTAATTATAATAGTGTCAGATGATTCAATTAAATATTAATTAATTTCAAAAATATTTTATTGACTGTAATAATAATATTTTGATAATATTGTAATTCATACTTGCTCTACTGTATTGGCTTTTGGCTTATTGCGTTTTCGAGCTGCTTCATGTAATGAATTTGGGCAATTGTTGTGATGAATTTAATAAAAAAAAAGAGCTTAGCTTGGCATGGCATGAGTATAATTAATAAATTATATGATAATTTATGTATGTAGAATTAGTAATTCCATGATGTGCAACTTTGTTAGTTTCTTAAACATGCGTTACCAATTTTTAGTCTAGAAAATGTGACAGCTCGAAGCGACTTCGTTGCTTAGGTCTTTTGGCCATATTTGCGGACATATTTGCCTTTTACTTGCAAAATAAAACTGCAAATTACTGGCAGTAAAAATCCGAATAAATTAAGCATTAAATGTACAGCATCTCAGATCACGATCAATTTCCATGCAAATTATATACACTTATGCTCTCAATATATATTGTCCACAATACAGGCCATCTGAAACGGCCAGTGATGAAGTCGGTGATGATGGCCACACTTTAGGCGACAACAGTGCAAACCGTTTTCGCACCTCGCGGCCCTGAAAACCAACTTTCCTAAAGTGTGAACATCAGCAAGTCGGTGAGAAGTCCATACCCAGAGCACAGACCCCAACACCGATCGAGGTGGTAGCTGGACACGCGCAAAAGAAAGTGCGAGCGCCGCAGCTGCCCCGAGGACATGTAAAATTGTTTGAGGTGTGACGAGACCTGAGCGCCGCCAACTGACCAAGGTTGGCCAAGTTGTAGCAATGACAATGACAATGCTTTGACGGGACTTTTGCCCAGTCAGTCAGACAGTCATGGACACTCCAATATGAAGTGTTGACGTTCATGGTGAGGACACTTTCTTTTCCATTTTCGATGAGCATGGCAAGAGAGACGAGACAGAGGTAGAGGCAGAGGCAGGCATACAAAAGCCGGCCACAGGCAATTTCAGAATTCTCAAGGCGAAAGTGCATGTGAAGTGCGTGCGCCGCAACCGTCTCTGGCCAATTGGAGGCGTGTGCACGCCGGTGGGCGTGGCACATTTACTGCAATGTGCACCGCAAATTATGAGGTGTTATGTCAATGCGGTCGATGTTGCCACAACCGCATCCATGTCCAGGCCCACAACATCCATTTCGTTTAAGTGCCTAAAAATTTGTGCTAAAAGTCGCACGACCAAAGATTGTGAAAGGCTTATACTGCTCCGCTATATAATTGAAAACGTTGCATGAAGGGGAAATGCTGCTCAAAGCGTGCAGCTACTGAAAGGGCTGACTTCTGAAAATGCATTTATATTAGTTATTAATTTCATTCAGGTTCCCACATATCACTAAGATAGAGGACTGAGTGTCTCAAGCAATGGAATAGTAATTGAAGTAAAATTTCTTAATCAGCACTCTAATATGTCAAAGAACCACAAGAGAGAACATTGAGTCGGCGTAACCGACTGCGCAATACTTTGATTCTATAAGAGAGAACGTTGAGTCTGCCAAATACTTAAATAATAATTGGATCTATTGCTATCGGAACTTTGTACCGATTTAAGAGAAAGTTGTCGATAAATTAAGAAAATAAGTGTGGTAAACAAGTCACTGTGATCGGTTTATTTGGCTAAGTTGAAAGTGCATCTGCTCATTTCTATATAAAATCTATTTTAGAAAATTTATATCAATTATACATTTATTCCTAAATACAACTTTTCAATTTTATTCATTCCTACTTCGACACTGTAGATATAGCCGTGGTGCTTCGTTATAATCTATATGCTTATTATTTGGCATAAGTGTACCTATTAAATTAACAAATTAATAAATTCATTAAATAAACTTCCATTTAAAATTGTCCCTAACTCAGACTGATGATATCTGAGATAATTTAAAACTATTCAATAATCAATGCTTGCGCTTGTAGATGCATGGCAAAGGAGTTAAGAAAATAAATTGCAAATATCAAAGTGTACTTATGAAATTTAAATTTTTCTATAAACTTTATATATATGATTTATGAATCGTTTTTTGTGCTTCAAATCAGGATTTCTTGTGGTCGAACCTTTAGACTTGTTTTAAAAATAATTATTCCAAAGTCATTGGCCAGTTTGTAGCTGCAGTTGTTTTTGTTGTAATTATCATAATTGTTGCTATTGACAATTGTTGCCGTTGTCGATGTTGTCGATGTCGCTAGTGGACTTTGTCGCTGTAACCATCAAGAGTCGCTGTCATTGTGATCGCTGAATACATCGTTGGAGTTTGATATCAGACAAACGTGCAGCATTTTATAAAATTGCTCGTTGTTATTATTATGGTTATTATTAGTACCACTTGTTGTCATTTGAAGTTTGGCGCTCTCACATGCAACATCACTAAACAGCCTCAAGAAAGAAATTAAAAAAATATATAAAAAAAAACATTATTGGTGTTTGTGAGAATTATTTGGAGTTCCTGCTTTGTGGTTACTATGCGGCAACTTAAGTGGCGCTAAATACTTGCAATTAATATAATAAATCTTATTTTTTAAATTTTTTGCTGTTTGTATTTTTTATGATGATTTTAAGCCAAGTTTGGCTGGCCCGGCACATACACATTGTTTGCACATCGTAAATCGTCTAAGATCTGGGAACTTTTTGTTAAAGTTATGAGAATGCAGTAAATTTAAGTCCTTAGTTGTATTCATTACCACATTAGAGTACGCTAGCATCATAAAGCATACTTTCAAAAATGTTCAACTCTCTGATGTCTCACCAAATTCCACTAAAATCGAAAAATAAGAAATGCATTTGCTAAGGTCCAAGTCCTTATACACAATCCGTTAGTCGCCGTGCTCATGCATCATCAGACAAGCGAATGAAAAGACATAAGTCTTTATAAAGATGGAGGAGTTTTGGGAAATATATGTAACCATTGTTACGACATTCCACGCAACTGCATCGCTGAATGCGGCTGGGCCTAAGATACTCAAACAGAATGCATAGAGAAGCACAATGTTGTCATGCCATCTATTGTTGCGTTTGTCTTGTTGACTGTTTGTTTTGCCTTCTGTCCAGGCGTTGTCCTGTTGACAATTGGTCATAAGTTGGGCACCCAATGGTCACACCAACACATGAAGCATAATGTCAACGCATTGTTTACCCACTGTCTCCTAACTTATGTATGTACATAAAACTGCTATAAAATCGATTACACAGCTTGCAAATGTCGCTGCGTGACAATAACATCGATAATGTGCTAGGAACGCCCATTTTGGTGAAAGCATTGATTAATTGCTGGGCACCTATATCGAAGTGATGATAAAAGTTTTTTCTGTGATACTTTTAAGCCATTATTGACCTCAGAGACAAATACTTAATATATCTTAAAACATTGCTTATAAAAGAAAATGCTTATAATTTTTAACTAATTTTTACTTTTATCTCTTTTATTAATATTGATAAAAGTCTACCGCGGAAAGTAGGTAATTATTAATACACCAGTTAATTCCAAAAAGGGCAGACATTTTTTGTACATATTTTATTTTATCTTAATAAACCTTGTAATGGCGAGATCATATATATGATCTCTGTATAACAATAGAACGATTGATTTAATATACAAAGATTTAGTAAAATAAATAAATTATAAATATATATAAATAGGCAGTGAAAATCTTAAAATGTGGAGCAACCCAATCAATGCGGTCAACATTTTTGTTAATTAGAAAGTAAATTAATTAATTAAAAACTATAATCACCTGTAAAAATACATTAATTAACACAATTACTCTTGTTATCGTTGATCAGCAAATATAATAGGAAAATTAACAAAATATATAATTTGTAGAGAAAATTAAAACAATAAAAGGACAAATCTGTAATGAATTAAAATCGGGAATAATTTAAAAAAAATATATTTAACTTTAACCTAGTTTAAAGTAAGTCAAAAATAACTTACGCGAAAAAGCTAACCAAAAATATTTATTTAAAATAATAAAAATAGAAATAATAATGTAAAAGATTTCTCAAATTTATTTTGTTAACATGCTTCACATTTCTCGCAACTTTCTAAGCAGTTGGTATTCACACAATATATAAATCTTCAGCTCCCTCGGCATCCACATCTGCTGCAGTGTGCTCAATTATTGTCAACACAAAAGTCAGGAGAACAAAGCAGCCAGCATACAACACACACATAAAACACACACACACACACATTCGCTGTCATTGGCAACGATTCAACTCGAAGCAGTGGCAATATTTGGTCGTTGTTTACAACACTGAGCCCTCGCCTTGGACGCCATGGGTTGGTTTCTTGAGAAATTGGCGCATGCTGTGAATTGTGTAGACATATCTATCTAAGTATTTTCCACATAGTCATAGCTATAGACAATATTGCGTTGCTTTTGTTTGGCAGCGTCTTGCGATTGCGCTTATGATTTGGGTTTCGCTTTGGATTTGGATTTGGCTTTGGCTTTGGCTTAGGCTTTGACTTTTGCATGCTTTATTTTTCATTCACGCCAACCAAGGGGCTATCAACAACCACGATGAGACATTGTGCGAGTCCGCCTGAAGCATGGATTGGCTTCTTGTTTGCATAAGCCACATGGCTATAAAGTGTCAACAACAGCGGCTACCGTTCTACGTAGCTTTTTTTTTTGCTTTTCTTCATATTTTTTGGGCAAACAAAAATTTTTCGCTGGAATTTATCTGATCCTGTTGAGTCATGCAATGTCTCAGCCAGCCAGCATTTGAATTATGGAGATGATAATGCGTTTGCCTATTTGTGACATGAGTGCCATTCCGTGCCAGAGTTATTCCGTGGCTTCATGCACTTATTATGCAAAGCAACAGACGCAGACATTTGCATTTGAATCAGCGCCAAACTCAGCTTACTTCCAAGCCGATTTAAAATACTTGCTGACTATCTGTCTGTCTGTCTGTCTGTCTGCTCAATTAAATGTCTTGTACAATCATCAGCACTTGCCGAATATACTGAGCTCTGCTGTCCGCTTAATTGAGTTGATGGGCTCCTGCCCCATTTCCTCATGTCGATCTCGAGCATGTTGAATAAAAATAACACAAAAAAAAAATTATGAAATTGCCGCTGACATGAGCATGAGAAAATATAAATATATATATTCACAAACATGCAGTTGCACGTATTTATATAAACCAAAAATAACGGTAACATCAAAATTGTTCTTACAACTTGCGGCAATTAGCGGCTGTCCCTCTTATCACCATCTTGAGTCGGATCTCCTTGCCAGCTCTTTCCGCATGTCATGCTTCGCGTCCTCCTCTCAAATTACCGACACTCTCCACAGTCTCGCCACACACTCTTTTATACATATGTGTGACTTGGACTGATGAAATAAATTGCAATTTTGAAATCATTAAAATATTTTAAAGATTCCATGTTCCCAGGCCATGTGAATTTAGGTGCAATTTTATTTACAATGAGACATATCGACAAGTTTAATTATGTAAATTTAATTATGGTTGCTGGTATTCTTTTAACATTTACTGTGATCCACATTTGGCAGTGGAATACTTAATATTTTTTACAATGAGAATTGTAATTTCGTTCTCATTGATAACAATTTGTTTCAGAATCCAGATAGCTGAAACTCGAATGGCAATCAAACTAATAAAAATTAGTTAGCATCAGTTCAGAGAAATGTTAGGAAATAAAAATAATGGATAATTTTAAGGAACATAATATTGGTGAAAGATTTTTGTATGTTAGATAAATCATAATTATTCTTGTTTAGAATCATTTCAAATTATCCCGTTTGAAGGACTTAATTATTTAAGACGAGCTCATTATATAATGATCATAATGAAATATGACATGCAAATCTCATCAATACATTAATCTTGATTTGAAAACTAAAAAGTGTATAATTTCGTTTGATGAGAAATACAGGTTAATCAAGGAAATATAATGTAATAAAAGATAGAATCTTACCAATTACAACTAAAAATAAATGGTTGGAAATGGATCGTCAATGTTTTATTGTAATTTGTTAAGGCAAAAAATAATATATTAATTAACGTAAAAATGATTTATTTTGTTACAAAAAACTATAAATTAAAAGAATTTAAAGTTGCAGAGATAAGCCCCTTCCAAAAATGTATATTCTGTGCTTAAATTTATTATGCTAAATTTTGATCCTGACTTCGACCAACTGACATTCCAATTTCCGTTACAAGCAACTGTTAATTTGCAAAATAAAACTAAATATAAAAAAAAGCTAACTTATAAAGAAGCTTCTAATGACAAAGCTACAAATTAATGGGTTCAACATTTTGAAAAGAATGTGGCAAATAAATAATAGTCAAGACACTTGGCACTTGATCCCGTGTACTCATTAAACCTAACACACACAAACACACACACACACACACACAGACACAAACAGATAGACATACACAGGGTTCACAGTTATACTTTGTTAACTATCTGACGGGTGTATGGCAGCAACCGCATGAAGGCCCAGTTCAGCGAACACGAAACTCTCACTAGGCACTAAAAAATTAACGCTTTTGACAGCCGTTTGGCTTTCAAATGTCCAAAGAGTAGTCATCCAGCCAAACAACAGTCTGCCACAAATTGCGGCAAAGCGACTGCGCCGGCGCAACAAAGTGTCAATTCGGCGAACAGCATCTTTAACAAGATTGGCTGCGACGTGAACGTCGGCGTCGAAGTCAACGTCGCCGTTTACGTCCGCGGCCGTGGCCAATCTTGAGATTTTCTCATAAGGTGCAAAATCTGTGGATATCATCATAAAATTTGAAAAAAAACAAAAAAAAAACGAAAACATGCTCAGAAATGAGCCCAACCGACGACACAAACAAAGTTGTAAAAGCCGCAGCCGTCGGGGCAGACAGAACCGCCTCTTTTGGGTTATCGTGCTACCTGTAGAGGAGGGTATAGAAGGGTCTAAAGATGCCTACTAATTAGCTGGACGGTTGTTTTACAATTGAGAGCGAATGCGCTTCAATATTTCGGGTAAATATTTTATTAATACATGTATTTTATTCCATTTTTTATGACAATTGCACAGCTTCTAAACGTGTATCGTATGAAACAATGGAGCAGTTAAAATCTGAAGCTAATAAATAAATGAAGTCTTTAACGATGACAACAGGGTCGCAAAGCCAGAAGCGACTCCGCAGGGTGCACAGACATCTCAATTATGTAGCTTAAGCTCATTGTTTTTAAATTTGTTCATAATTTCTTATGGTTATGGGTGCTTTGGTGTGTTTCTTCTTATTCGCTTATCTCATCGCGGATCGGTCAGAGCTGTCCAAATTGCGGAAATTCGTTGGCCGTGCGGCAATACAATTTAAATGGGCCCATAAATGTCTTGAAATGCCCCTCTCTACCGCTGAGGTCTGAGGTTGACTAACCTAAGGTTAGTCCAATTAAATTTTTAATAATATTTTTGTTAGTGCTCTTAATTAGCTAATTTGCAAACAATTAAAGTTGTAATATGCGTTGCTATTATGCGTGCTTTTGATTACAACTTGTGGCAGCTACAAAGATGCCAAGTCATTTGATTGCCGATAGGAACGAACAAGTTAAGCAAACTCATTGCTAAAAATCATAATTACAAAAAGGGTGAAATTGCTCGAAAGTGAAATCCTGGAAAAGTAAATGTTTTAATCGGATAAAAATCTTTAAAACAGAATCTTGGGTAATATATTGTATAAAATGTGTATGACATATATTTGAAATTTAAATCAAAGAATCTGTTTGAATGATACGCAAATAAAGCATTTACATTGTTTATTTCGCGGCCTATTTAAAAGATCTCTTTTTCTATTCATTTTTGTTATAGTTATAGTTTATTTTTCGAGAAATCCTCTCTCGCTTAATTGTTGCCAAAATAAATCTCTGTTCCCACGTTTACCAAACTCAAATACAGTATATAACCGTAAGCAGACAAATAACTGGACCTGAGAATATTTCGTGCTGTCCACCTGCAAATACCTGAACTGAAATTGAAAAGGAAAGAAGATCTGTTGTGGCAATCTGTACTCTGTGCATCTACTAGTCCCAGCTGCCTGCGAGCCTCAAAAACTGCTACGCACGAAATTTATTTTTTCTCTTTTCTCTCTTTTTTTTCTCTGGTTTTTGTTCAACAGGTAGTAGATTCATATATAGAGGAATACAGTAAAGCGCTTCCAAACAATTTAGTTTAAAAAGTGACATTTTTTGTGAGAAATAGAACAATGCCAGTACCTGGCATTGCACCTGAGCTAGTAAAAGAGAATTTCTATTGTATAGCTGGGAGAAAATAATGCTTTATATAATTAAAAAAAAAATGGGGTCTGCCAGCATGCGATGGCAATGGCAACGGCTCAAGAAAGCAGCTGCCAAAAATTAAACGAAAAAAACAGACGAAAAAAGTAAAACAAGTTTGTTACTCGAATCTTTTGTTTAAACACAAGGCGCTTGCCAAGTTATGTTTTTTTATTTGTTGGCTAAGATAACTTTGAAACCATGGCTCTCTTCTGCTCTCCATGCATTTAACACTTCGAACTGACTAATGAGCAGCATATCCTGTTGATCCTGTTGAGAGCAAATATTTATGAAATGATGCTGAATAAGCCAGGGAGCGTTGCAACTTTAATTGCTTAAATAATTAAAAGCTCATAAATTAATGGTTGCAGCAAAAACGAAACGAAACGTGTAAATTTATTTATGGCCAGGCTCAATTAATTCATTAGGCAGTCAGAAACAACGACGACAAAGTCAACCTTAAGCAAAGCCTCTACAGTTAAATCAATCAACGCCAAATGCTCGTATTGAAGCGCCTTTCCCCTAAGGACATGGGTTGGCGCAACCGGTTTGCAACTGCCGCTTGTTTTTGGCATCCTGTAGAATATGTATTATGCAACTGCCGTTTGCGGTGCCGGCTGATGCCAGCAGGAGTGCGCCAGGGCTTTCATAATTTATTGATTTTATATGGCGTCACATTTGTCTCTTTGTCTGTCTCTCGACACTGAACGCTGACAGTTTTTGCCACTGTCGTCGCTGCAAAGACATTTTGACAGTTGCAGGTTGTCATCGCATTACGCCGCTTGGCTATCACTTTAATTGCAACTGACGCATTGCCAAAAACACATTTATTCAACCCAGTGCCGCACATCCTGCCTCCCTTTCATTGTCATCATCTTTTCGTCTCGCGATAAGCTCGACTGTCAATTCAATTTTCCATGCTGCCAAATAAACAGCGCAAGGTGCGCTACTCAGTCTCGCTGCTTTAGTCCTCCCTTTCTCTATCTGCCACTCTATCTCTTTCCTTCTATCCCAGGTCACAAGTGCTCCTCTCGATTTGTTGACCACTATACCGCTATCAGCAAGTGTATTATTAAATAATATGTAATGCTTTGGGCGACCCTTTGCCAATAATTCATAAGGCAAGCGGAAGTTTGTGGCTTAAGTCGTTTGTCTTGTGGTAGGGTAAACTGTTAACGGCTACGAATGTTATCAACTTTATAATTGCAATTATTGCATTATAAAGTTGTGAATATTATTGCACAAGTTTAATTAGATGCATATAATATTATATAAAAATTATGCTTGTTAAGACTGGTTGGTTTTGCTTGATATTTCAGAAATTAAACAACAAAAAATACTTGCTATCTTTTAGATTAATTAGAATAAGAGAGAAAAACTTTTAGAAATAAACTAGATGAACATAGCAGCGTCTGCTCAAATTTGTATAGTCTTAAGAACATCTATTGTTTTTTTTTTGGGTAGATTCATATTTTATTACCAACATTCTACCTACTTAAAAGTAAACAAAATATTTAGCTAAATAATATATATGCAAATGAATTTTTTTCTTTATATAGTATTAAATTAAAAGTAACTGTAGTTATACATAAAATTTGTAAAATATGCTTCGAATAAATATGCATGCATTTATGATTGCTGCCTTTAATTTCGGTTGCTTAATTTTTGAACCGAATTATGTATCAGGGGTTTGCCGTTCGTGCACATGCAACATAAAGCCAAATGTGCAACTCTCTCGCGCATGCTTCCTGATGAATAGATAATAAATTACAAAATGCAGACGAACCACTATTAAAAGAGTAGCACGAGAACCCAGGGCAAAACCAAGGAAAACAAACTTAAACTAACCCTTTTGGGACCATTAATTCTAACGAAACCTTTCAGCCATTACGGCCGGCAGGTGCAGCGACGGAAACTCACTTATATGAAGTGCTAATTATATCAATAAAATGTAAATGCAATGATCTTAAAATGTATTCCATGAGCCCAAAAAATGTAATATTTCAGCAATTTAAATGCAATTTCGTGCAAATCCTTAGCTTAATTATAATACTATCTACCTGCTACAGATCTATATCATATATTTTTTGGCAGTCTGCTCATTAACGGCGGTGCAACGGAGCAGAGTGGAGCGTATTTATTTTTATTAATTTTGATAGCGAGTTGCTCATATTTGTGTCGCCTGCAACATGCAACAGAGTAGCGTGACAAGTGCAGCGTGACCAATGTCCAAAAGTTTAACCCTAGCTGCGTCACAGCCAAATTCATCGACTGCACGCGCTTCTTACCCCTTTTGGTAATCCGAAATTAACGAAAAATACAACGAGCGTTAAATTTGGTTAGCGTTTCGTGCCGCTGCCCCATCCTGCACCGTCCTTGTGTGGCGTTCGATTTCTAAATTTTCTTCCAATAGCCTCTCGCTTCGTGGACGAAGAACAGGTGTAATGATTTTGTTTTGCACCTTGACTTCTGCTTCCGTTTCTGCTATGTTACTTTTCGTTTGGTTTTCATTGTTGCTGTCGTCGTCGATAAGTTTTTAGCCAGGGGTAATTTGCCGAAGAACATAAACATTTAAAAAAGAAGACATTTGTCGATTCTTTCATACAGGATGCTCCACCATTTAGACTATTCCTTCGCTAATTTATGCATCCGGCTGTCAATATTTACATCCTTCAAATTGCCTTTTCGTTATATTATATTGCATTAAATCTATATAATAAATAATATAATATAAATATAATATATATAAGCATATTCCTAATTTTAACATACCCAGATTCTTTCTGCGTATGTGTTCTTCTGATTCAGTTTTCGTATAACATGATAGCGCATAGTGCAGCACAGTCAAAACTATATACAATTTCGGAAATGTCTGCCAACTTATTTTCATGGTATAATCACGCAATTTATCAGTTACTGAAAATTTAAATTTATTTATAATTTAAAGTGATAACTAAAAACTTCAACAATATTAAACATAGTATACTTGATCAACTTTTTGTGAGACACCCTGTTTAATTTGCCCTTGTTTTATCATTAAATTAATACTAAGGACTTTATTATTGTCATTGTGTGTCAGCGGTATAGGCCAGGTGATTTTACACACTGAAAAAAATTTATTTTGCTTAATTAGCAAAAAAAGAGTTTTTTTTTAAATTTTATTGAACAATGTGCCGTCATACGAAACATTTATAAACTTTGATTCATAGAACTAAAGATTTCTTTACAAGACTCATACTTTAAATGAGGAAAGAGCTAAAAATGTAAATTCGTTTACCATTTTCTTGTATACTTATGAGTCAAATTATAAAATTATTATTTATTAATTCCTTTTAAATTTTATGCATTTGAAGCATTTAAGTTTCTGGCAGTGTAGATCCGCAGTTATAATGTAATACAACCGCAAAACAACTTCCTCAATATCAATCATTACTCCTGCTATATTTCCTACCCCCATAAACAACTTTCTTCATAAAGTATTCAAGTAGCCCCAGAAATAAAAAATTTAAAAAAGTTACCGTTGTGAGCAGGTTGTGTGTAGCAGAGGCAACTGCAAATTTCAGGTGTTGCCTGAGATGCCTGGACAACCCTTTCATTAGACAGGCTAAAATGATATATTTAATCCGTTCGCTCGGCTGTTCGTTCGGTTAGCCAGTCAAGCGAATACTCGTCTTTGGTACAATATGCAACAACAAGCCCGTTAATGATAAACCTGATATGGAACACACTTAAGGGCTTAACTTGGGTAATCTGCAGTCGGTTCAAGTAGAAAAAGCAGCGACAACACCAACCGGCACTGAGACTGTGCCATCGAAATTAAAACATAAGTGTGCGTAAGGCTTATATACATTATAAACAGACACGACACTTGGAACTTGAGCAGCAAACAGGAATAGGGAAAAGAGACCCGAGACCCGAGACAGTCACAGGGGCAGAGAACTGTAAAAAAGGGACCTCAGATCGCAGATGCAGATCGTTGCAGGTGGATTTCTCAAGTGGCTGCAGCCGCTCTTTTATGATGTTGCATGCGTCCGGTATGTGCGAGTGTAGCTGAAAACATGGAAAGCACTTACACACAATGCTTTCAAGCAGATCAAGTGTATTGCTAGTCAAGGTGGTCAACAAAAAAGTATCATTTTTGTTTGTTTAGGTCGTCTTATGAATATAAAATTGATATGTAAGAAATGCTCCAAGTATAAATATATCAAAATCTGCAGAGTTGAAATTTTATCATGGTAAAAGAGTTTGACTAAGCTCCATAAAAAACTGAATCTATTGGGTAAGTTAAATAATAATAAAGAAAGACACAGAAAACATTTAAATAATAGAAAATATTGAATATTGTTCAATGAAAAAAAATCATTTTAATTTGACTGATTATTTTGATTGATTTATTATACACATTAAACGACTTTTAGCAGCCATACTTTAATCATTAGCTAAAAAG
This sequence comes from Drosophila melanosoma, assembly GCA_035042045.1. Lineage (NCBI taxonomy): Eukaryota > Metazoa > Arthropoda > Insecta > Diptera > Drosophilidae > Drosophila > Drosophila melanosoma. The sequence continues at coordinate 3,550,708 of JAWNLY010000048.1, forward strand.
AATTTGAAGAAAAACATCTATAAAAATCACACTAAATGTCAAAAAACAAATGCCAATTTAAATTTGTCTTAAGAATAACTTGTATTCAAGGCAGGAGAACGACAAAATGAGATTCCAAAAGGAGCTGGGTCTGTTAAAAGTCTTCACACTTTTTTCGAACTGGCAGTTAAGATTTCGATTCTTGTCTAGAGGGAAATGCAATTGTATGTGGTGCCAAATGTCGCATAGCAATCCATCAATTTAACAGCCATGAAAAATCAACAAATGGGCTCACAAAGGAGCAGAAAATCGTAAAATAAATTGTACAAAATATATCAAGCAAAGGACAAAGAGGACACAGTAGTCGCAGTGGTGGGGTGGTTTTCCCTGCTGACATTCAAAAATCTTTTCAATTCGATTTCTCGGTCTGTGACAATGAAACACATAAGTCATGTTGCAGATTTAGAGAAAAACTCTGTTTGATTTCCTTTGTGGCATGTTGACGTAATGTTAACAACGCTGTGCAAACTTTATGTTGCACAGATGCCTAGCAGCTGACGCAGAGACAACAAGCTTTGCACCAAGCCTTGACAGGCACAACGCGTGCCATATGTCAAACTCAACTAGTTAAAAAAAAAAACCACCAAAACTTAAGTACAATATTCCGCCTGCCAGCCAGACTGCATGTAATTAAAAACCACACGCGTAACATTTATTTACTAAAGAGCATCCACCAAATTTGGGGTCCAATTTGTCGCCTTTCGGTATCCAAGCCGATGCCCTTGCGCCGGTTTTTGATTGGCTTCGCGCCATCGCATTAAATGTCGTATTCCAAAATGAAAAAAAAATAAAATAAAAAATCCTGGCAGCCGGCGGAGGTCATCAACTGCAACAACTGTCGCACTGGCATCAGGTTTACTTTATGTTTCGCTTTCTTGTCCAGATTTGTATTTTTTGTTTTTTTTTTTGGAGCCAGGAGCTTGTGTGTGGCACCAGCAGTGGCGACATGCCGTCGACTCGTTCAATTTTTCACAATCAAAGTATAGTTGTTTTTAGTCAGTCAGTATTTAGTCGACATGTCAATCTGCACCACAAACCAAAATGGTTGGAGATATGTGGCTTTATCGATTTACGAATATTGATTTTATCGATAGCACTCAAATTTTAACTCATTTTCTGATGCGGTAAAAGACAAGTATATGTTCCAAGCTACGGACATTTTAAAAGTTAACGTACTATCTTCGTTACCAAAGTGTAAATATTCGCATTACATAAATATTTCTCTTGTGAGTCCAGTAGAAAGCTTTGGGTGTCAGTTTGCAAGTTCAAACAGTTGAAACAGACGGAGAGAAAGATATAGCCATATGGACACGGGTAGTGATGCTGATCAAGATATATTAATTTAATAATGGAGTCGCAAACGTCTCATTTAATTGAACATTTGAATATGTTATTGAAATAGCCTCCAAAAAAGAATGCAAAATAATTACAAACTTTGAAAGTTAATGGCATTAAATTTATATTATGTTATTTCAATTAATTCGGAATGCAATTTAAGTTTGATAAGTATTGAATGTTTTTAGTTAAGTTTTTTTTCTTCTTAAAATTTCTTAGTGTAGTGTGGGATTTAAGTGATATCTTCATTTATTCATATATTGATTTAGCCAAATGCCATACTTGCCAGAGTAACTATAATTCTTATAAATTTATATTTATTTGACATTCCATGTGGGTAACGTTAACTGTTTGTTTCAAATTTTGAAGTCAAATCTATGGCACATAGCAGACATGTAGGCAATCAAATCACGAATGTAGATGGCCGTTAATTCAGTGGAATTATCTGAACGCTTTTAAAACGCCTAGCAGGCAACAGTCGCGCATTTTAAATATATTAATGGCAGATATAAATAAACAGCAAATGGGCATTAAAAGAAGAATATTGGCATGCATTAGGGCGGTGGCAGTCAGGCATACTTATAACATTGTCGTCTGGGCGACCGACATATTAAACGCAAACACACCCAACTTGAAGAGTTTCGCCAAGATGTGCCTGGAAATATAAATTTTCCAAGCGAAGCAACAGTTTCGCCTGTGGCATTGTTTCTAACTAAGTAGCGTCTGCTGTGATTGGTGCCATTTTGCTGATCAATATCGAAGCAGCAGCTGCACAAAAAAAAAAAGAAAGACAAAAATAAATCTGTTTGGCATGGTAAAAAAAATAAATCCATTTTTACTAGCGGCTGCAGCCTGTTGCACACAGGATACAAACTGCTCTCTCTCTTTGTGACTGTGACTGCATCTGTATTATCCTTGAAAAGTACCTGCTGTGACCACCAACTGCCAAGTATTTCGAGCATTCGTTTCATTTGTTGCACTCCCATTGGCTTCGCTGTACACATACATATATATATATATATATATATATATACCCTCTGAGGACCCTCTCAGTTTGGCAATCTGTTGCTCGCTCTGCACATGTCTCTGATTCTTGGTGTTTTGATTCAGAGCAGCGAGCATTTGATGCCCTCGCAAGGTGTTCCACTGACCCTGTTTTGTGCGGAAAAAAACCTTGTAAACAACATTTGGTCCATATGCATTTCGAATGATCTTTGCTTTGTGCAGAACAGCTGTGAAATGTAGAAATTTAAAGACCTGTTTAGTACAGTTGTTCACAAATCACTTGCCAAATAGACACACACACATACACACACAATAAATATATACCTGTATTAAAGAGTAAGTACATTAGGGGGTGTGCCTTATTCGAAAGCTAATAAAGTTGTCATTTCAGCACGATTAAGCAGTTAGTCAAACATTTTTCCACTGGCGGCCAGTACAACGCCAAGCAAGCCGGCAATGAGGAGGCAACAATTACCAACAGCAATCATTACAGTGGCTACCAATGTTGGCCATAACAAGCGAGTGGCGCTATATAATCATAGACGATGTCAGAAACGTCCACATGTAGACGTCTGCAACGGACAGGGGCACTGAGACACTGAGACTGAATGGCCAAACGTGGACGCAAACTGCACTCTAAATCAATTAACAGCACGTCAAAAGTGTTGAAAATTGGACCAGCATCGAGACGGACAAGTGCAAGACGGCTGCTAATAGACAAACTGAAGTTGGACTGAGATAGAGAGAGAGCGGGGCTATGGAGATGGACTATGCCTGGGAGATAAAAAGTGAGGTGCAAAATGTGTAGCAACCTGTCTGCGTTAAAGGCTAATCAGTATGCAAATAATGTTGCCGCCTCTGCAAGAAGATTAAAGAGTCATGTAACTGTGATAGCTGGCGTATCCAAGTTGGAGCTGAGACCAGTGCTACGTGATGGGCAAACCAGTTATAAATGAATTTGTTTACACCTAACGACGAGAGGGCGTATCCAACATGGACCGATAAATTCAGCATGCGTCATTTTGGCGTTACGGAGACAAATTCAACTGCAACTCTGCAACTGCCACAGCATATGAAATCCTGCCATCGCCATCGCCACCGCCCATCTCACTCTCAGTGTTTGGTAGCTCCATTAGCGCTCGTATGCGATATTTAAGTGTAATTATGACAACGACCAAATGGGGTCTTCCCACTGCAGTCGGTATGTTGTAGCACATGGTAAGATGTCTTCATTAGCCCAGCTACAAGCTGGTCAACAAATTATGGGTAATGTCATTGTTATTGTTATGATTATTTGCCTTGCTGTTAGTTAGTTTATTTGTTTGCCATTTCGATTGACATTCACTTGCCACATTGCCATACAGCAATGCTGATATCCAGATAGATAGTTCAAAATACAGATACAAATTGTAGAAAACTGTGGCAGCATTTTTCGTTACGTTTGGTTTGCTTTGACTTGGATTCGTTTTCATTTGTCCAGCTTTTCTTGAGTATCCGACAAGTTTTTCACTTTTATTTATGATGAAGATGTCAATCTAGCGGTCTATTGCCCCAGTCGGTTTGTGTTTGGTTTTCCAATTGCCTGCCTGGTCTACTTTGTTGGCCAATGGCTCGCTAGCCATCGTTAGCCACACTGTGGTGGCTGTCAGTGTCAGTGTCACAGACAAGTTTTCCATTTCGCCGGACGGCCTGGGAAAAGTTGGCTCCACAAAAAAAGCTAAGCACACATTTGGATAAGGTATCGAATAATCTTGATATTTTGTTTTAAACCAATTGCAGAGCATTCTCATTTATTAAATTCGTACCATATATTTGAAAAAATATTTTTAATTATTATGTTTTAATGAATTAATTATGCCTGGTAATTTTATTTTGTTTTATGTTACTTTATTTGCATTGAAATTTTTATTTACAGCTTTTCATTTTAATATACTGTAAAATATTATATTTGTTTCAAACCCTTTTTTAATTTAAGACGGTATTAAATCCGCATTAATAAATTAAAATTAAGTTAAATTAATAAATTAAAATTTAAATAAATTATAGTAATGGCTTTAAATATGTGTACTATAATAATTTAAAAAGCCATTCGGTATCATTGCATATGAAATATGTATGTCCGGCTTAAAAATCGTGCCACTTAACCCAAAATCCCAGGCAAGTTGTTGAACTCCAGTAACATTTCCGAAAGGCAAATTTGCGAAAAACGAATTTAAGATAAACAACAAGTTTAACGACCAAATTTCATTGAACGCTTACCAAATGCCAAGACAATTTGAGAAGGCCACTAATATCAATGCAACTCCCGCAACACCGCTTCTTGGTGGCACGTGTCGCGCCTGCAAATGATGCCCAATTGCTTTGGTGGACACAGTAGTCCAGAAGATATCAACAATGCCGGCACGTATGTGTCACCGCCGTGGCACACTCACGAAATGTCTTGTGAGGTGATCCACGGAACCGAAGGCAGGAGACAAGGGGCGGACTACCGACTTTCGGCCATGTCTTCGTCCGTCTGCGTCTCCAGCTATTTTATGTCAAAATAATTGTTAATCCGCAGGGAGCAGCAACTTTTTTGGGAGCTTCGTCACCGTCATCGGCATAGCTTCAAGCCTCAAGTCAACTACGACTTCAGATTCAGATATTTACGAGTAGCTGTTGCACTCGAAACGTGACATGCTTATGAAGATTTATGGGGTTTAGGCAACCGCCCGTCGACACTGTCGCCATTTCCATTCTCACGATCGGTGTTCGATCGACAGTTGAATGCTTTTTCTTTTTTTGTGGGTTCTTTAGAATATACAATTTCGATCGGTTAATTTAAGTACACAGTACGTGCAACTAAGAAGGCATTCATTTTTAATTTGTCCATTAAAATGCAATCATCACTTCCCTCAAATCCCTCAAATCCCGTCGGACATTCCCAGTTTTCAGTTCGCAGTTCCCATATCACCTAAACTCAATTGAAGAGCTTTGTCTGTGCCAACTCTCATATTTTACAATTTGTCAGAAAATATGGCACCATAATATACTCATTTTATTCACAAGCTGCCTGTTACATATACATTTTTACCCACTCTTAATTTTGATCATTCAGCATTCAGTCTGCATTTTAATACCTACAAACGTTGAACTGTTCCAATTTTGTGGATTCAACCATTCCAAATGATACAGTTGTGAGTTGACTTTAAATTAAATATAATTGTGAAATACCTGGTTGGCATGTTATAGTCTTTGTAAACTAGAAACCAATATTATTATTTTTAACAAATTAAATTTGAAAAATAATGAGATTGTCAAAAACTGCACTATTTATTTGTGAAAGCAATCATTGACTCACTTAATTAAAGATAAAGCAAATTAATATAAATGTAATGATAAACCATAAATATTTATAATATATTTTGTTAATGCCACAGAAAATCAAGGTCACTATTAATAAAATATTCATTGAACCTTTCAAATACTGTTAATAAATTTTAATTAAATGGAAAACATGAGTTTTAAGACCGCACTTGAAACACCTTTGATATTAAAGATTCGATCAGTCAATATATCTTGTAAATATATCTAATATAAAAAATTAATTCATTAATCAATAAATCATTTTCTAACACCTACCACATTTTTAAGCACCATTCATTTTAAAGATCGATTTAGTAAATTAATTATATTTTTTTTTATTACTTTTTAAAATTAAAATCAATACCCGCTGTCAAGCTATATATATTTTGTGCAGGTCAATAGAGAACCGTTATTTACATACAAACTGAACGCTGTGATTAGCTTATTGAATGAGTTCTCAATAGGAACCTCCCCAGTTACGTAGCCACACGATAGACACATGTTTGACATTATCAAACCGCAGGATCCACGGCTGCTTGCATTTTTAATTATCATCGCACATGGCGATGTGCTTTGAAACGCATTTGGAACAACATGTTGCATAGGGGACAAAGCAAAACAGAAACAGTCAGAATGGAAATAAATTCAAAACGATCTGGCAACAGTGGTGATTTTTTGTAGTCCGCTCGTCTTCGGGGACAACTGTTGCACAGCCGGTAAAATGGAAATGGGTTCAGAGATCGCGGATCAGAGATCTGGTACCAAAAACTGAGCTGGGACTCGAACGTCTATTGTTATTTTTCACCGTTTCTTTCTCTCTTTTTTTGCCAGTTTTGTTTTGATTCTTCAGCCGCGACTGCTGTTTCCGCATCCTTGTTGTTTGCGCATCTGTCGTGCAGACAGGTACAGACCAAGACACAGGATTATACAAGTTTTGAGCGACAGCTACGCACCATTTCAGTTTCTTCCTCTGCGCGGATTTTTCGCAGCCCGAAAGTTTTTCTATCTTTTGTAACTAATCGTTAAGGATCAGAGATTTCGGCAATTACAGCAAGGTGGGTTAATGAGAAATATCCAAAAGGTTGAACAGGTTTCCTGTTTCGGCAAATTTGCATGACCGGAAGTGGTGTCTCTTTACGTTTGTTCTGGGGTGAAAGGTGATGCGGATGAAATGTTTGAGATGTTCTTAAACAATTCAGTTTATAATTGCCTGACCTGGAGCCAAATGAGAAATATAAATATAATTTAAAGAAATATATAATAGGGTATTGTGAAGGAATGAACCAACGGACTTACATCAATTATTACAAAGGTCTTTGAAGAAAATCTACTCATATACTATATATTTATAATTATAATTTATATTTATAATTATAAAAATTATAACATTAATAAAATAACAAGAGCTGCGAATTGTAAAGGCATCAACGTAGGGACTTAATTTGATGAAGGGAATCTATTTATGCACTATAGAATTTATAATCATAAGAATTATGCAAATAATACAGTTATCTCAAAACAAGTTCCGTTCCCTTCTAAGCCACCACTCCATTGAAAGCATAAAAGACATGAACTGAACAAACAACAAAATCGACTGGGGCTGCAGCTGAAATCAAGATAAGCCGCGCAACAGGATAAAGCTGCATTGTGGCAAGGACAAGCGTTAACAAAAAGCAACAGCAACAACAGGTAAAATGATTTGAAATTATGATATAAATTCTACAAAGCACATTGCAACATTTCAAGGTATGAGCACCGGCTGGCATCTGCCCAGGACTCAAATCGTGCAGGGTGTCCAACTACAACTACCTGCTGGTCAGCTTCAACCTGCCGATCGTTATCCTTGGCTTAAGCGTTTTAAACGATTCTGCGTTACCAGCGTTTCGTCATGGCGAGGACTCTGCCTTGCCAGCGTGACGCGAGATTAGAGATTAGGGCAACATCTCCGTGTCCAAGGACGAAGCCAGTTAGCTCGCCAGGCAAATCGCCAGCCGTCCCCTATGACCGCTATGGTATAAGCATGTATTCCATTAAAACTGAATATTTTGCTGTTAAACAAATGCTTTCATTGGAAAATGCCTGTATACAAATCATTTTACAAAAAATAATTTAAGGAAAATAGCGTTCAAAACGTTTAAATTAATTTAAGGGTTGTATAAGGTGATAAACTTCACGTATATTATATACATAAAAAAATTATAATTCGATGGCACCTAAAAACTTTGAAGTCGCATATGCTAATTGGAAAGCAGCAACACCAGCAGCAGCTGATGGTCTCGCCACTCGTCATGTTAAAAAAATTGCTGTTTGTTCATTTCTATTAAAAAAATGTCTGTTAATTTCTTTTGGATTCGACTTTGGGTAAGTAGAAAAGTGCCATAATGCGGACACGCACGCTCCAAAAATTAAATGACAGGATCAGCGCTAGTGACAGCTGCTGGTGACAGCACATGCCTGCCTTCAACTAAAGCAGGATACGAACATCCTGCGTTTAAAACTCGAGATTTTCTCTATTAAAAAATCGTGTGCAGGCGGCACACGCTTGACCTTGACATTGTTTCTAGGCACACTCCGGGCATGACTGTACTGTACATGAATTATACATGTGTAGTCATCGCAGCCGGCAGCTAGTGGAGGATTCAAGCCTACGCTGTAGGGACTCAGAGACGGTCAGGGACACGGACACAGACACGGAGACATGTACAGCCACAGCCAGCCTACCTAACAGCGTCTTCGCATGTTGCTTATACTTATTTTTTTACGTAGCTCTTCGCTTTACTTGTTTTTTGCTTGTAAGTATCCTGTTCCAAATGTTCTGCGTGTGCATGCGTACAACAACAACAACAACAACAACAACAACAGCGACAACAGCGAGAGCAAAAACAACAGCAACAATGCCAAGAAAAGACAACAGCAAAAAATAAAGAAGAAGCGAACAAAAAATTGAGCGGGGCAGATGTTTCCTCAGCAGGCTGCATGCAAGAATAACACCACGCATGATCAGTTCACTTGGTCCTGTCTTCTCCCTCACTGTGTCCATCTCCTTCTCCTACTTCAGATCCTGCTGCTTTTTATTCTTAGTTGTGTTTTTTTTTTTTTTTTAGTGCGTCGCACAGAAATTGTAGAGCATTGTCCTCCATACAAAAAAAAACGCACATCGTCAAATTTTTCTTTAAATCTTCTGACTATTGTTTCCGCCTCACAGGATCCTAGAAATGATCATTTTTATCATCATCATGTTTAGAGCATAGCATAATGCGGGTGTCTGCCTTGTCTGCCTTGTTCTGATCACTGTATAGATCTTACCATGTCTGACTTCACATCGATGAATAGTTTTTTAAAAAGGCAAGGCTTTTATGTATTATGTATTATGTATCTCAGAATTGAAGTACATGCTGGTCATCTATATGCTTCTCATTTTTATAAAAAAAAAATTAGTCTTGTAGTATATATTACTACAACCACATATTTTGTCTTCTTGATAATTCATCTTGAGAAATGTAAGCAATTAATAAAACAAAAAAGTAAAGTAAATAAAGTACTATAGTAATATGTTTTTTATGATATGATTATATTTGATTTCTTCTACTTCTCCTAGCTTTAGAGTTAGGGACATAAAATAAATATAAATTGATGATTATTTAGGTATCAATTATACAAGAATAAGAGTACTCCACAGCCGGTTATTATTCAAATTGAAGACTGACTGTAAATATATGTGAATAATGTATAACATTAATGTATAAAATTAAATAAATGGCAGGTCAAAGAACTCGACTTTATTACGTTTAAAATTGGCTCTGGCTAAATAAATTTTTAGATTTTTAAATTAATTAAGAGTGCTCTATATAAAAACAGATGTTGGGCGCATATTGTTCATATTGCGTGGCTATTAAGTAATTCTTCCCCCAACAGCTGTATTTGCCACCTATCCACAAAATGTTTGCACAAAACAAATGTGGGCTCTCAGTAAATAAATTGATCTATTCAAACCGTGGCACATTAGCTAGGAAAGATCATGAATTACCCTTTGGTTGTAATTGCATGCAATTCTTTACAAAATTGATCAAATTTTGACAACGTTCTTGCAGCTTGCAGTGTCACATTCGAGTATTTATTGAGTTGTAACCCTTTGGCACACCTTTTGCCAATTGTGACAATAGTGGTAACAATTGCTTATGGATTGAAGTTTGTGCCTGAATATTAGAGTATTTGCACAAACATGATCCAGATATGTCTTTGGCCCATTGTCGACTGGTCCCTTTGTGTGGGGAATCCTTTTTTGATTTTAGATATGTCTATTGATTAGCAGCGCTTGCGTTGCCAAATGTTGACAGTTGTTTGCAGTTATTGTTGAAATTTTGGGTATTCACGTTTTGTGTTAGTTTTTGATATGGATATGTCAATAGAGGCCGCGATATGTTTGTTCATTCAAATTGGTAGATTTCAGTTGATGTTGATCCCAGAATTGTGAATCTACATTGTTACCTATTGTTCTCAATATATTCTTTGAATTTAAATTGTTTTAGGTGCCTCGGTTGAATCCTTTAGCCTTAGCATATGGCTCAGCTTCTTAGAATCTGTTGAGATCTCTCGATGTTTATTATATAGCCATTGGCTGCTATAAAAGGTCCATAAATCGTCAAGCAGCAAATCACACTCATTCGTGATTTTCATAGATACTTTACCTGATTGTTATGCAATGGTCTATGCTCTGGCATTGTTCCGAGGCGAAACACATCTGTTCTGGTCACTACACCATAAACCAAATATCTTAAGAGCTGTGAGACGAACCAATAACATAAGCCAAGGTGCGGAACATAATATGTTAGAATATTCATCCTTACCGAGCAGGTTCAGTGCGTTCTGCCAAGATTTTCTGTTTACTTTGCAGGTTTGCACTGGCCTAGACTGACACTGTTTGATCCTGTGGCCTGCCGACTACTGCCCGCAGCCTGCTGCCTGTTGCTTGCTCTGCGGCTTTTGTTTCCACATTTGCAGCTGCCTCGCACTTGGAGATATTTGCATATGCGCACGCTCTGTGGGTGTTTCTTAGTCGAGGTGTGTTTTCTGTCTGTTTCCGCTTGCCTGGCCAAACAATGCAATCGAATTCATTACTTCTTACGCATCACCTGTCTAGGGATCTGACCCAGGCCATGCCACGTGCTTTGTTAACCCAAATGACCTGCACTGGTAACTGCTTTTGCTGATATTTGAGCCAGATTTAGAGAAGTTTTACGCTTAAGTCAACGTCGTGGGTGCTATTTCTTTTGAAACTATTTTATCGTTCTATATCTAATGAAATGTAAGCAATAGATTTTAAAAATTTTTATATGGCTGACCCCACTTATATCTTAAAGTATGGATTTTACAACTAATCCAGCAGCTGAAGAGTATCAGTTGAAAACTGATAAGAACCAGAATTTTAAAATAAACGCACAAAACTCGTAGTATAATTGAAAATTTTCTTTAGTTTATTTTTAATTTTACTTAAGTAATAATTAATGAGTTGATCAAAAATTAATATTTTTAATGATAATGAATAAATGTTGTCCACAAAAAAGATATCTACAATTTTGAAAATAAAATGTGTTTTTGTCTTGGAATAAAAATAAATGGATGCAAAAATAGAAGTCTTTCAATAGCACCAATATTAATAAAAAAAAAACAAAAAAAATTGTGATTCACCAAGAAAGTTATTGTTTAATACATAATTATTCAGTGAACTACTAAATATAGTTTAAATGTGTTGATTTATTTATTTTTAAAGAATTAACCTGAAGAGAAAAGCAGATAAGAAATTTAAAAATATCTGTTAAAACTATTTTGAAGCATTTAATATATTTAAAAACTATCTAGTTAATAATTTCAATATGAATTTATGAAATTTATGAAACATCAGCTCAAACGTTTCCATACACAAGGATCTCCTTCTGCCACAAAATTTCATTGAAGCATGTTTTGGAATTTTATATTCGCTTGAGCAAGATGCAATATATCTTATAGTGGCCATGTAATACGAAAGAAAATCCCTGTCCCCCATCTGGTTCTTCCCAGCACATTTTCCATGTCCTGTTTTGACACTATTAAATACACGTTTATGGGATGCGATTGGCCGCCATTAGAGATCTAGGCAAGCATAGGCCGAATCTTGGATGCGTGCGTTACAATAAATTTTATATCAATTTGACAAAAAGGATCAAAAACAATGGGCGACAAGACTAGTGGCCAAATGCAAGGACACGCGCTGAATGCGAAACAATTGCAACACGCGGCATGACTCAAATCCGACGACAGCCAAGACAATGGTCCAAGTACTCCAGTGGACAATAAGCCTGCCTGACTCGCTAAGAATAAGGAATAAGGAACGGCTGCATGCATCACCTGGTGTTTGTTGTTTATAGCACAATCAGCAGACGCAGGGACGAATACGTTGACGCGGAGCAAGACGAGCCGGTACAGTCTAGCAGAAACGCAAGCCATCTTAAGTGCGCCCCGTAACTAATTCTAATGATCAGCCACTTGAAGGACATACATATAGTGTACACTAGAAAATATCAATTTCTCTAAAATATCGAAAATCGCATACCTTCTCAACTAACATTAAGTATTAATTTTTAATTTAATAAATTATATATTAAAAAATGTATATATATTATTTCAGGAATGTACATTTAAATCCTTTTATAAAGAATAATTTGATAATTTGAATTATTTTATTTGAGTGTACGGCTGGCTGTTGAAAACTATAACTCAGCGCCAGTTGCAGCCGCCACATCCCAAATGGAAAATGGGAACGGCTCAATTATGAGCGTCAAATTAAATTTTGGTAACACATTGCAGTCCCGGCAACCCTTTGGGCCATCGTTCGCCGCTGCAGTCTCTAGCCGTCTGCTGCTGCTGTTGCTGTTGCTGTTGGTCAGTCCGCGTCCAGGTGGTAAATCCTTAACCCGGCTACAATAATTACGCCATACGCAGCCGCCGTTTGACTGGCTTTGACTTGAACTGAAAACTCAAAACCCAATACCCAAACACAAAACGATCCCGAACCCTTTGGCAACTGTTTCAATTTCGACTCTTTACTTGGCGTCTGCTGCTATAATTTGATGGCATCTGTAACCAAGAGGTTTTTTTTCTTCTTATTTTTTCTGTTTTCATTTAAGTCTGTTGTCTTTCTGCGTTTTTAGCCACGTAGATTTTCAACAATGACGTTCATTAGCCGGTCCTTTTTCGGGCTTCTGGCCCTCACTATTTTTGGCAGTTGGTCATTACGCAGGCACTGGCAGATGCTCTGGCTTCTCTTTTTTATCCATTCGCAGAAGGGTCAACTGTCCGATGGATGCCGCTGGCTGTCGCCTATAAACAACACCTTTGATTTTAAGCTGAAACTGGCAGTCAAATTGAATTCCTTCTACTGGTCTGCCTGCTCCTGCTGACCGACTGCAGTTAGATGGGTTTGAATTTAGTCCTGCCGGTTCTTCCTGCTTGATGAGTTTGTGTAGATAAGCTGCAGAGGCTTGGACATGTTGCCATCCAAATTTAAAACAAAATAATACAACTTGCAGCCGTTCTTTGGTTGCAACTTCAAGCTGCAATATAAGAAGCAGATAATAAATAACCCCAATGAAACTAAAGGGTAAACTGTCCTCATAAGTTCATATACTTTCATTTAGCTAATATGTGATTGTAATACAATTTTGAGAATATAGTGGTATCCAAATATATATTAAATTACTTACAAATCTGTATTAAAAAATTCACCATCTAAAACGCTCGTCGTCTAAAAGGCTGTTATAAAAATGGTTTAAAAGTGGCTTATTGCTCAAACTTTGAAATTTACTAGAACATACTTTTAAAGCTTTTGACTAAACTGAATATATATTCAATATCAAGCACAGAAGAAGTACATTTCTTAATTATATAAATTATTTTTAATAATAATGAAGCTGTTGTCTGCGTTAAAAACCGCAAATCTCAGTGGCTAAGTTAATTAGGAATGTTTTTCAAATTAAATTATGTAAGATATGATATATTTATTTATATATTTAAAAAAAAAATACAACAAATTGTAAAGCAATAATAGTTTATTTAGACTTGAGAAATATTAATAACATTATACGCATGTAAGCCAAGAACACAAAATAAAAGAAAAAGAACCATTTAAAAATACTCTTTAAAATATTTTTAACAAGCGAATAAACGAAAGGAATAATTATATTAAGGTCTACTATTTATCCGATTTATATTTTTAATTTGAAATAGATGCTTTGCATGCATTCGAATGTTTGGCTAAGTTACTTTTGTCTTTTACAAGAAATTGCGAATAGCAAGCAACTGTGCAAATAGTAAATTTGCGCTAAAATCCTTTGTAAAAACAGAAAAACACAAAAATAAATCATTTACGTAAAACAAGCACAATTTGCAAGAGATGTCAGCGGGCGACAATGCAAAGTGAATACAATACGAGAGAAGCAAAAACTAACAATGATTAGGTGAGCCTAAGTAGTCAGTCGGTAGCCAGGATATCTTTAAGTGACAGGCAGACAAAGCAAACAAATGTCTCCTGGCAACTGGCATATGGCCAGGCCACTGCAATGACTTTCTATAGAAATGTGTGCAACTCAATCCCCGGCAGTCACCGGCGAAGCATCAGTGGCATCAGTCGCCGATGCGTTGACGTTATGCACTTTAAGTTGCCCGGTCTCTGTCTAGAACCCGCTTGGACAGCGCCTTCTGCAACGCCGCATGGGTCTTCGTATCGGTTATCCTTAGCTCGACAAAAATAAAATGGTCATCAAGGCAGACAGACAGGCACAGACAAACAGAGGGACACTAAGCAAACGAATCACTGTAGCCATTTTGTAGGTGTTGCTTGGCACAACCCACCCAGGCGATGTGTCCAGTCTGGTGTGTTGCCTTAAGGTCCCTGTACTCGTCCCTGACCCCGTCCCCTTTCCCTTCCCCTTCCACTTCCCCGCCTGCCTAACGATCCTGCGGTGCCGTTTATATTTGTCATTCTTGCGGTTTGTTCTCGTCTGCCTTCTTTCAGCTCATTACATCTTTTGTCCACTTTTGCCACGGCATCCGCATAAATGGTTTTCGTATTACATTCAACAATATCTTGCAATAGTTTGACCAGATTTGAGCTATTTTGGAATGTAATTGAGTTCTTCCTTACAGTAGTGTTTCGCATTAAGCAAAAGCTGCTCATTTGTGGTCCAATGTATTGATTGCGGCAGCTTCTCAATTACTGCAATGAAATTTTATCTGCAAATTTTTATAAAATTCAGAAAGTGCTGGCAATATGCTTTTAGCTAAATATAAAATTATGGTTAACTGTAAGATTTTATTTATTTAATTGAATATCAACCAATTATAACCGCCTTACAGACAATGCTGTCAAAGAGTCGCATTTATCAAATATGATAAATATATTTTTATTAGCGACAAATAAAATCTTTTCTTTGACATGAAAAAGTACGGAAGAGACAAAATTTCAAAATGGGCAACGAAATTTCTATACTAATTTCGTTAGATCTTTTTTTTAGGCTTAGATTCGAATACGATTAGGTTAGTTTGTTGATTTTTATCGTTTAGATTTGGTCTTAACAATATCTAATTCCATTTCTAAGACATAAATTTTAGTTTAGATTATGCCAGCAGAAACTTGAGTAATTCTGTCTTCGCACTAGGGCAATTTAGAAATCCATAAATAATACCCAATTTAACGAACAGGTCGATTTAAGAGTCAACATCTTGGTTTCTCCCTCTTAGCATACCTTTAAATTACCAAAGGTAATTGGTCAGAGCAATGCGAAAAATAGAACATATTGCTGAAAAGCTCATAGCAGGCGCATAATGTTGTTGGCCTGACCCCGCCAGCCAACCCCAGCGGTCAGATGACTGGGTCTGGGACAGGCAGTGAAACTGGGAACTGGGCACAGAGACAACAGTTGGTGTCTGACAGCAACTTGACGATGGCGATGACGATGAGTTGGAGTTGAATTCGTATTTCGTAGTTGGAGCAACCTGCTTGTGTCTGTGTGTGTGTGTGTGTGTGTGTGTGTTGCTGTAAAATTGCCAATGCGCATGCGCGCCAGAGCAACAATTTCACATTTAATGATAATAATGATGGCGATAATAGGCTAAAATTAGTTAAACACGAATTATAAAAAAAAAACGACAAGACAACAAAAAGGGTTTGGATATTGCGAGGGAACGCAAGAAAGAGAGGCAGTGACTGTGGGAGAGACAGAGAGGGAGAGAGAGAGGGAGAGAGAGAGGGAGAGAGAGATAGAGCGAGTGGGAGAAAGATCAGCTCTCAACTATTTCCTTTAGCGAGTTAAGTGCCCCCAGCTGTTGTAGTTCAGCTCCTGGTGGCGAGATTGGCAGTACCAGGGCGAAATTGCTTCACTTCATCGGCCAAAAGTATAAATATATTATATATATATATATATATTTTAAGTTAACCAACTAATTTGGCTCAGGTGGTGCGCCAGCGAAACGGAACAAATTTATAACAATTTTGCTGATCGTTGAGCAGAAATTGTGTTCCATGTGGTCATGTGATTAAAATGTTGTTAACTACAGAATTATATACGTATATAGAGTTTAGGCATTCATTCTGAACGCATTGCTAAGCCAACCGCCAAAGCATTTTTCTTTCGTTTATCACAATGAGGAACTCAAACATTTTTGTCACGTACATAAATGATAAACATTTTGTTTGGCCACGGAATCCAGCAAAGTCTTTAATCCATTTAATAGCTACTTACTGCATTTACGATTTGGGCTTGGGTATATTTGGACCTGGGTCGGACTTCATTTTTATTTGTCACCTCATCTTTGAAGAAGCCGCCGAGAGTCGAGCTGTAAATGATAACCCAGTTTAATGAGTTAGCTCATCATTTAGACGGGCTTAAGTACAATGATGAGCTGCTCCCCGACCCCTGACTGACCACACACAATTTAACTTTAATCATTTTCCTTCAACGCAACCCACAGACACATTTCAAATTCTTGACAAACTGACAATTAACATCAGTTTTATATATATATATATAAAAATATATATTTTTAAATTGCACTTGACGACCACCCAAGCTATGTAAAACTTATAGTAAACGGTTTGATAACAGAATTGTACCCAATTTTATGTATGCGACATGCATGATATATAATTACAGGACATAAAAAATGATGTAAAAGTTACATAAGAATAAAATAATATTATTTTAAATTGAATGAAGTATTATCGTAGAATAGATAAGACAGTTTTAAACGTTACATAGGAATTATTTAAGATTACTTTTAATGAAGTCATTTAAAGATTTAAAACAACATTAAGCTAAAATTTTATGTAACGGAGAAAGCTGCCATATACAGATCTTATATTAACTTCCTAAAATCTATTTTAAGGGGCTCACGTTATTTAAAAATCAGTGCCCAGTTACCTAATAAGTTAAAGGAAAATAAACACATTATACGGGAACAACTGACAAACTGACTGCACCGATCGACAGGTCAAAATTATTTAAATAGCTTTAAACAGAAACAATTTAAACATGGAGAAGAAACGACTCAGATGTCTTAGAAGACTAAGAGTCAACTAATTAAACTAGGTAAAATCCGAATACTGTACATATAATTTAAAGATGTGGAAAAATTGTACAGTTTTCAAATAATGTAAAAAGTAACGTAATATCAGTTCTTAGAACCACTTCGATTCTCTGGTATTTTGAATTAACTATTCTAACATGATATCTAACAAATTTCATCTGCCTTCGATGGAGAACTGTACTTTAAACTCTAATACTTGACCTAAATACTATTAAATTATGCTCTGCATTTCATGCAGCTGATCGCACATTATTCCCCAGGCAGATAATATCTGAGTACAAACCTATCCATATAAATTTCCCGCAAGATGCAAACTAACAAAAAAGAAACACTCAAGTAACCACTCAAACAGTAGAAAAGTGCAGTCTTAGCTGAAGAACCCAATTGAAATATTATATGATGAATAACCAATCAAACGATTATCCTTATAATTATGATGGACTACTTACAGCCAGCTACCGCGACCCGAGCTCAATGTGTTTCGTCTTATCGCTGATCGACCACAAAATGCAATAAGCAGAAGGCACAGAAGGCAGCCGAGAATTTGACAGACAGTTTCAACTTCATTTTCAGGCACACAAAGGGCCAAATTTGAAATGAATAATCTTGGCTATAGAGCAGAAACAGCGAATCAGAGGAGCAGGAGCTGTTCATATATACTATTCTTTTCACATTGACGCATTCTGGCAAAAATGGCAGAGGGGCAGGGCATGGATCTCATTTTTTTTGGATTCGCTACGCTTCAGGGTGGAACTGTCCAGAACAATGAGGCAACCTTTGTCTGACTTTTGGTCATTGTTGAGTCGATACTTTCGCATATCTAAGATACTTGCGAGTACAGCATGTCTATTGCCTTGTGGTGTATTTAAGGAAGATTTGTAGCCTGATATTTATGATTAGTATGAGTTACAATTGCCGACAGCAGTCCTATTAAATTTAATTATCATATCAAGCAACTGCGCAGCCAAGTAACAAAACTCAAAGCCCACTTAATGAGACACAACAATGTATTGAAATGGATAATCGTAGTCATAAAACCATGGCATAAAACTCAAATGCTGAACGCTCCTTTCCGCCTCGGCCCCTGGACCTGGACAGATGCAACATCGAAAGGATACGCAACACTTTTATTGCCGTTTTGAGCAAACAGTTCTAATTTTCGAAGCGCGACGATAAACAGTATTTATATACAAAACTATATTAATGTATATATAGGTATACTTTTATGATATAATGCATTCCATTTTGAGAATCGCGCGTGCCCAGTCTGGTTTATCTTTGGAACAGCTGCCGATAAGAGCACATTTCGTCGATTTTTTAATGTTCACTTTTTACCTTTTTACATTTGGATACCTTTGGCTTGGCACTTATTTGCTTAGATTTCGGCTCGGCGACTATCTTATCTGCCTTGCTTGATGGTTTATCAGTTTATCATTTTGTAATCATTTCCGATGTTTGGCAGGGGTTTCAGGTTTTGAAGAGGCGTCTTGAAGACGTCGACAACGACTTATTGGTACCTGACTGACTTCAAAATGAACTTAACCCCATTATTTCGTGGAATTATTATTTATCTGCGAATTTGCAGTAAGCTTAGCACGCGCCAAAAAAAGAATAACATTCTCTTTGATTAAGCAATATTATTTGGAGTCTCTCAATTGGGGTGACTTTTTATTTAACGGCAACTTTTCAAAGAATTTAAACATAAAACACATAAAATAATATAAAAATTAAGTAGAGTATCTGAATATGAGATATTTAAAATACTTAATTAAACTCTATTTTTGACTCTCTTTCCTCAAACTTCAATGGAAAAAATTGTAAATTTTTTAAGTTTCTTACATTTTAATGTCAATTTACATCAGTCTACACAGAAAAATGCAAAAACAATAAAATGAATTTAACTTTTTTAATAAACCATAAAAAAGATAAGAAAAACAAAAGAAGTAACAAAATTTTATTTTTGGTACCAAAATTGGTGGAAACTATATTATTTTTATTATCTTTTTTTTTTTAATGCATATGAAATAAAAAATTCAATTCAATTAAAATTTAAAATAGTGATACAAATTTATGCAAATAAACAACAGATGATTGACATATATTTTTGCATTGAGTTGTGAATTATCCCAAATAAGTTTAACTAATAGAATTCAATAAAAATTATTTGAAGAATCATTTTAACTTCGCCCCTTGAATAAATGTTGTAGAACACCGTATAAGCACAGACCCTGGATCAGGTACAGATACTAGTATAGGTTGGACTACGAGTACAGTTCCGTTATACGTTATACAGAGTCCGATACATTGATTACTCGCAAGAACGGCAACCAAAACAACAGGAGACATCACAGCAAATGACAATAAAAAAAGTCAAAATTTTCAGCCCGCATAAATACAAATTAAAGTGCAGGCAACTTACGGTTATTATATGCAACCACAACAATAACAACAACAAGAATAACAGAAGAAAAAGAAGCAACAATGAAAATAAAATATAAAAAAGAAATACCATAAAAATTAAATTTGTCGCGTGTTTGCCGCCTGCTGCTGACGAAGTAACCAAAAACAGCAACTGATGGAGTTCCACTCATAGCTAGTAGTTGGAGTAGTAGAAGACTCCGAACCAGAAAGATGGCAAGCCAAGTTAAAGCCAACTCAACTCAACTCAACTCAAGCCAAGCCAAGACAAAGCTAAAACGTCTGCCGGGCCCAGCATTCATTGCTAATCATGGTAATTATGGCAATGAAAAAGTTGCCCAGGCATACAACCCGTAAAATAAGATACACAAAATGAAAAACAACTGGGACTTCTATACTGAAAGATACCCAGTATTTATTTGGCAATCCTCCCAATTTAAATGTAATAAATAAAACATGTAGAAAGGAAGTATATGTAAAATGTATATATTTCTTGGTGTTATAATAACGCTGGCAACCTTAAAAAAAATATATTTATAATATTAACAGATTATATACATATCAAATAAATACGTTTCAGTTATAAAATAGTATATAAAAGATTATAAAATGTAGTTAAAAATATATATTTATGTTGTTATCTATTTATTAACACAACTAAATTATCTTTACAAATTTAAAACTTTTACCTTATTTTAAATTATATTATATTATTTATTTTTTAAAATCTTAATTCAAGTATTAGCTATTCAATTTTAAATCATTTTGTTTGCAATTTTAATTTATACTTTATATTAAATCTTGCGAAATATAATTTTGAAATTTGTAAATCATTTGTATTTGATCTGTTATGCCTTGAAAACTAATTTAAACACTAATTTTTAATATAAATTTTGAATAATATAATTATTAATTATAGTTATTATTATAATATAATAACATGAATATACCCAATTTAAAGAAGTTTTTTTGTTTACAGGGTATAAGCAGAAATGAAAACCCAACTGGGAAGCACTTTTTCGAGTTGTTGTCGATGTTGTTGTTGTCCCTGATAAATAATAAAAGAAAGAAAAAACTGTAAATACACCTGTTGGCAGCAGTTGATGTATACTGTATTGTTGTTGTTGTTGTTGCTGTTGTTGTTTTTCTGCTCTGTTGATGTGGATGTGGATGTAGATGCAGACGTAAATGTGGATATGACAGACTTGTGGCTGCGCATGCGCAAAAGTTGCTGGTGCCAGAAAAACGGAAGTTTGTTGGCATCAACACAAACACCGGATGCAGCTTACCTTCTGCTGTCCACGTTTGCCAGGACAACACAACAACAAAAATTTAATTTTTGTGTTTCTTTTTTTTATGCAACAGGTTGCTTGGCCCCAGAGTCAAGAAGTGGGATAGCTTTGCAAAATTATTTTCGGGGCAACGTTTTTAAATGATTAGCCTGGAAACCCGTTTGCTTATCTCCATTTACCAACCCCAAAAATGTTTTTATTACGCTTAATCTACTCGCGGGCAGCTGCCATTTTCATTCATCAGCTTGGCATCAGCCTGCACTTTCAGTTAATATGTATCTGTATCTGATTTTCATTATCGCATTTAATATTCATTAAAAATTACAAAAGGCACAGAAAGCTACTGTGAATGGTTAGTTGTATATTCAGTTACTTTTTTATTGAGAGGAAGAGATCGGCTGATGTAGATTTTTATAAGATGACAAAGAAATGCAATTAATAAACAAATTTAAGTCACTGATTGCACTGCTGTCATTAGTAATGCATTCTGACAGTCAGATATTACAAAAACTTTGATTCAGATATTTCATGTTATTTTTATTGGCAGTCTTTATTTTAAAATTAATCATTTTTATTTGGTTGCTGAACAAAATTATAAAGCAAAACTTATTATTATTATCTTTACAAATGAACTTTCCCCTAAGGACAAACTTTATTTACAAAGCAATTAGAAATGAGACAATCCCCTTATTTGTTCAGTTAATTGCCAAAAGGCTAATCGCTACAAGCCAAACTTATGCAAACAACATTAGCAAAGGCCAATTGGCTGATATGACGACGGTGTCTAGACATGTCAGGTCAGAGTCAGGGTCGGAATAAACACAATGAAATTTAACATTTTTTTTTTTTCATATTATTTTAAGCGAGTGCACCTGCAGCGCCCAAAAATTAATTATTATTTTTAGATGGCTTTTGGGCTATGCGGGAGGAGTGCACCGTCAACGCCCACAATCAATCGAAAATTGCAGCCAGGAGTTGTGTGTTTCAACCCAATATAATTGTGCAGAGTGTTTGCACTAACAAATCTGCCGAGTAGTATTCACTTTGTCGGCGTGGCAACATACAGTTTACAACTCAGCAGGCTTTGTAGGATCTGGGCCCGTAATACGTGAGGCAAATTGAATTGGCTGTACCTAAGTATTTTTGGGCTCGCCAGGACAACGTGAGGCATCGTGTTCTTTTTCGAGCTGTATAAGTTTTTCAGCGACGTTTATAGTTAGGTATTTGGGATATACCCGCAATGTGTTTTGGGAAATTCATTAGCCTCGAGAGTACAGTCAGTAGTCCGAATAGATCACTGAGTACTGCCTGCGACATGTGTTTTACATGAATGCAAATAGCCATATCCATGACAGGATAAGATATATGCACTTGAAATACTGTCATAGCATATGGCTCTCATGAACAGATCCTTAAAACAACTGACTTTTGGCATTTCAAACGAAAATGTGCTGTAAAATGAATTTGTCTTACAGGTAGAGAAAATTTCAATTTTTGTTTTAGAGAAATCGGGTAAAGTAACTGTACAACATTTATAAATACTCACCCTTTACTTTCGACAAGTACATTCAAAAGCAATTTCATATTTTTGCCTAAATGAATAAAATGGGCAGTCAGATATAGCGACTAGATTTATTAAGATATTCGATATTAGGCAAACAAATTAAAAATCGAATTTAGATTATAAAGGTTACTACAAATGCCCAAATACTTTCACTTAAACATTTTATTTTTAACGACTTTTTAGAGTTCATTTTTATTTATTATACAGCATATAAAATTCAACATTTAAATATAGGAATGTGGTATATATGTATTAATAAATAAATCAACAAATAAACAAACGAATTTAAAGCAGCAGCAGAATAAAAAAAATGTTTTAAATATTATATCTTAGAAAGGCAACGTTGATGAGCCTAGCATAAAATGGAGGGCAAAATAAGTGCACCCTTTTCATTCAAGATATCAAGAGAAGAGCCATTTTATAAAATGATTATTTTTTCCATAATGCTAAAATCTCATCGAAGTCACAGAACTAACGTTACCTAATTTCGAATCCTTTCTTACTTCCCACGCCAAAACCACTTCCTTCTGCCCAAGATCTACAATCGGAGCCAGCACAAAAAAGATTCCCACACAGACACAATCGCACTCAATCAAAGCCAGGAAGGATTATGCAATACACCTTATACACCCCAGTCGTCGGTGTTTGGTTTTTGGCAAGTCCTCAGATCGGAGGGTGTCCCTAAATGTTTAAACGATAAAGGATGCGTCGCTTCCGTTCTCAAGCCGAAGAAAGATAGATAATAAAATTCGTTTCGACTGCTGCCAATTAAGAACTCGCCAAATATTGCAGTTTTTAACAAATATCTGCAAAATGATTAGGGACTAGAAATTTGAATTAAGCCAGTTGTTGCCAATGCGAAAAACGTTCAATCCAAAAATTCACACGGAAGTAAACGCGAAACAACAATCATCAGTAAAAACAAATCTCATAGTCCCACATCCTCGAGAAGAACAGCAGCTGCTGCAGACACCACTTCGACAGGAAGTGCTGGTGTATCTGAAGACACGCATATCCTAGTCAAAAGTACCTGCTGCATTCGGTGTGTGTGTGGGAAGCGCACATGTTCTTAGCACTGTTTTGTGATTTTGTATTTTTCGTTTCATATGTTTTGTTACATTTGCATCCTGTGGGAATCGTTGTTGATCCTGAGAAAATTTGCTGGTGTCCACCTGCTACAAGCGAATAGAATGTTTCTAAGGCTAAGCGACTGGTTAGAAAAATCTAGTAAAGATATGGAGCATACATATTGAAAACATAAGATATTTTTGGTTTCGACATATAAATTTCAATATTAGTACTAGATTTGTGTAAAAAAAAGTATTAATCATGGAAAATTATATTCAGAATATAAACTCAAGTCCAAATCTAGAAATTTTTCTAATATTTTTTAAAACCAACTCGAGTTATAAAAGAGCACACTAAACAATATTATAATTTTATTTAAGATAAATATGAAATCATTCTAGGAGATTAAAAAAAAAGTGGGCTTGGTATAAATATATTTATTATCCTACAGTATTGAATTTCTTAAGCCTAATTTATAAAAAAACTTTGTAATTCATTTCAAATTTTATTAATTTATATGTATTTGGGATTTCTGCACTTCGACCTATAAGATTTTGTGTGCCCTTCTGAGCTTATAGCATCATCAATCCTGTTTCCTTATTTGTAAGTGATTGATCAATATACTTTGAAATTTCGCTCGAATATATATTCGGGTATCATTTGGCAGCTCTATGGCTAAGGATGTGTTTGCCAACTTTCAACCCAACTCCTTCTGCTGACATCCTTAAAGGATTGGCTTTTGTTGGAGCCTTATGGTGTGATGGAGTGACGTGAGTTCCATTAAAGCTTCCGAGGCCATTGTATGGCAGGTGCGCATTGTGCCTGTCATACATACGCAGGCTATTCTCTCCATTATTGCAGTTGTCTCCTCACAGAGTGTAATGAAGTCTGGAACACTTAATATCGTATTTTGTACATGGGTGCCAAAGTTTAACCTACTGTCAAATGTGACCCCAAGGAATTTATTCCTTGTTCGTCTCTAATAGGCTTCCGAAAAGCTTTATTTTCTAACGGGAACGAATTTTTGTAGGGTTTAGGTTGAGTTCAAACTTCGTACACCAGACACTCGTTATCTTTAACCCTTACTGGACTATAATTGCCATATTATATATAATATTATTTGATTTATCTGATTTCATAGTCCACCACCTTCTCCAACGTTTTCAGTAAAAACGATGTTAAGTTAATGGGTCTGAAGGACGTTGGGTTGGTGATATCTTTATTCCCTCCCTAGGTTTATAAATTGTTAATTTTTTAAAACAGTTGCAATATTTACTTAAATTTGAAATTAACGAAGAAAATATAATTTGAAGATTGCAATATTTTCCTTAAAATCCAGAACTATTCAGACACTTCTGCGTTACTTTAAAGCACTTAAAACACTTGACTCTAATCCAAATTGTATTTTCAATTGATTTTTGAAAAACATCCGGGTATGACTCGGATGGGCACTTGTTGTTTTCCTTTGGTCCTACACGTCCCGCGGGCGACATCCGACATCCTTATTTGCATGGCAAGGGTAATGTGCAGGAAATGTCCACGAACTGGAAAAAAAAACTCGCCTCAACAACAACAACTGCAAGAACTACCTGCTACTGCTGCCGTTGTCATCGTTGTATTTAATGTTGTTGTTGTTTTGCTTCACGCTAAACCGGAAGTAGTCAGGGCCCAAGGTACAAACGAACGAGCAGCATGTGGATGATGGACGCACACAGGCTCGCTGTGCCAGGGACGAATAACTCAAGGATTTCTGGACGACTCACGCGTAATTTGATTCGCGCTCATAGACATACAAATCCTCACAATTTAAAAAATAAAAGCAGTAAGGATCTGTTGATTTCACCCGCGCTTTCTGCTTCTGCCCAGGAACGAAAGGAAGTGGCAGCCGAAATTCCCACGAACTGGGAAAGCAGCTCTTCCACTCTCTCTTTCTCACTCTCTTTCTTTATTCTCTGTCTCTATCAATGTCTCTTTCTCTCGATGGTTCTACATATCGCTTCCGGTTTACGAGTCGAGTTTAGTAGTTGTTTACGCGAATTTTTACGCATTCGCCTTGCGAGCATTTTTTGATGAATGAAACTCCAAACGAGTTATGCGGTTTCATAACAGGATGCTTACTGGTATCCCCAAAATATCCATCAGCTGTCTCATCTCCTCTCATCTCGGTTCGGGTTCGGGGAAGGACATTTTGTGCTCGACTTCTTGGAATTATTTAAGTAAGCATAATTCGCTCAAATTCCTGGAACCAAAGCTGAAAACTTCTTCATTGTTCGTCTTATTAACCTAATTTGATTCAAAGGATTATATTGATAGTAATAATATATTTATATATATTTATTTATTTATATATTTATATATTTATATATTTATATATTTATATATTTATATATTTATATATTTATATATTTATATATTTATATATTTATATATTTATATATTTATATATTTATTTAACGATTAACTTAACTAAAAAATTTTAATTATTAAATTACTGCATATACATTTGAGAAATCAACTTACCTTATTTTATTTCAAGTCTATTCAATATCTTACCATAGAAATTAAAAGTCAAATATATTTGAAAAAGATTTTAAAATTTGATTAATTTATAAGAGCATTATATTTAATATACAAATTTGGTTTCACAAAATATAATAATGAGTTAAGTAAGAGTAAGAAAAACTAACAAACACGAACTATATTATTATTAACAACATTCTCTGATTCATATCTATATTCTGTTATGATAACATAGAACTTGATATTAAAAACAAATTAGTTTTTATTATACTAATTAATACCAGAAATCCCAAGATTAGGCTCAAGTCAAAAAATTCAAATGGGCGACATCATAAACATTAACAAAAAATGTTTATCAATTTTATTTAATTTAACGCAGTTTACAAACTTAATAGGGTTAAATTTAAAAAATATATTCGGTTAATAAATAAATTAAATTAAAAATCATTAAATAATCTGAATATATAATAATAATATAAAATAAATAAATATTTATAAATATTTCCTTCCTGTGCCGCATTCGTAAATGTTTCACAGTATATAAATTGATCGTCTATATTCATAAAGATGCAAATTTAAAATAAACATCTCATTTTCCGCTATCAACTTATAATGAGTCCCAACTATAACCAGCCGCTATATGTTGCATGCCACCTCCCCCTTTCAGTCATTGCCATGCGCCTAATTTTCAAGCTTCCTGATTTGCAAGCAAGTGCGCAAAACAAAACAAAAAATCAACATTAAGTACACTTGCAAAGTGAAAGATGTTGCATGACACATGTTGGGCAAAGGGCGGGGGAGGGGAAACTGGAGTCTGCTGCCAGATAGCCACTGCGTGTGGAGTGGATGACCCTAATTTCTTCAGTATTGAGTATTTAATTTTTTTGTTTTTTTTTTGTTCTTGTTGTTGTTGTCTGCTGCCTATTATTCAAAACAACAATGCGCCCTTTGCGAAGAAGAAGACAGGAGAGTTTGGGGAAGGGTTGGAGTTGAGGCAGGGAGTGGTTGTGGGGTAAGCCCATTGGAAAGGATGATGTATGTTGTGCTTTCAATTTGGAGCAGCAGGACATCTGTTTTTAGCCAGCGGCTAACTTGCCTACCTGCGCTTATTGGCCTGGACAAAAAAAAACCAAAAACCCAAAACCGGCTTACAGGTGCTAACTTGGCTCTCTGTCTCTGTCTCTCTGGCTCCGGGGTCCCTACAACTGGGCCTTTTGCTGCACAGACCGCAGGTTTTGGCGGCCATAAATAACCGTCACGTTTTTCCACTAAAAAGTGAGGTGAAATTATTTTTGTTGGCAATTGTAGAATTTGGTGTTGTATTTTTTCTCCTCTTTCCATTTTGTCTCGTTTTAAGTGTATTCTTTCTTTGAGCTCATATGCAAATATTAAATTAATGAAGAGCAATTTTTATTAACAAATTTCAACAGCTTTATTATTTGAATCCAGCTTGCTGCGCACAGATTTTTGGACATTTGCCTTAATTTCTCATTTATTGCCAAAATGATTTACAATATTTAATAATAATATCTGGGAATGCAAAATTAATTTGGTTGATTCTGATTTATTCTCAGAGCAGTTATAAATTTTATATCAATTCTTAGCAGGCCTTTAAATTACTTACACAAATTTCATTTATTATTATTATTTGATTTTAATTTCTGTAATCGCTTAAGCTAAGTATATTTAGGGTAGATATTTGTAAATACTTACTAAAAAATCAAATTTAAGGAAATATATTTGATAACAATTTTTACAAAACAATAAAAAATATTTAAACCACGAATATTTAATTTTATTTTTATACTTTGATACTATTTATTTTAGTTTTTTTGAAAATATAATTATAAATTATTTATTTTATCAACAATTTCATTAAGAATACTTTGAGATTATTTTTAATATTATACTAAATTTTAATATGGAATAAACCAATATATATAATAATAAATAATAGTTTGTGAGATTCTCACTATTTTTGAGTTTTTATGAGTTTATTTTCAAATCTAATTTATACAAACTACAAACTAAAGAGGAAAACTCTTTACAAAATATTGAAAATCATATTATGTAATTTCTTAAAATGCAGAAGTCAAGAATTTTGAAGTTAAGTTAAAAGTAATAATCATACAGAAATATTATGGAAATAATTTTTATTTTTAAATTATTAGAATTATTATTTATCGTCCTTTAACAAAATGGTAACTTATTTATTTATACATTATAAACTATTCTAAATAGATATCACTTGCACATCGAACCAAAAGTCCCCTGCGAAGGTCCTGTGGTTTATCTATTCTGCTTCTATACAAAAAAAAAAACAAACCCGAAATACATATTTAAAAAAACAACCCTTTTACGGACAAAAGGATTAAAAAACTCTTACGTTGGCGAATTGCGCGGGTAAAAATCTGTAAGCAAGTATGGAAAATCAGCAAAGAAATTTATAAATACAATGTGAAAATTGTCTAAATTCTTTAATTTATTTTTTTTTAACTTATTATATTTATATTTGCTCTAAAAATACCAGTCGCTTTGGCAACAATGTTGAAACAACATTTCGCTTAGCTTGCAACATTCACGATAAACACGCTAAATATGCCCACAAAACGCGTTTCGCTCAGCAGCTGACACAGCAGTTGTCTCGTTCTAACGCGCAAGCGTACCCAGCTTACCGCTCAGCGTACGGCAGTGTAATAACAGGGATGACCACGAAATGCAGCTGTGCCCTCTCACGCGCGAGCGCTCTCTCTCTCCCACCGCCTGTCTCTCGCTCTTCCTCTCTCCGTGGTTGGCTATCTAAAAACAAATTTGAAAAATAAAACATTTTGCTGCATTCATTCTGTTTTGGATTCTTG
Organism: Drosophila melanosoma; assembly: GCA_035042045.1. Lineage (NCBI taxonomy): Eukaryota > Metazoa > Arthropoda > Insecta > Diptera > Drosophilidae > Drosophila > Drosophila melanosoma. The sequence continues at coordinate 3,579,771 of JAWNLY010000048.1, forward strand.
CGCAGTGCGGTTCGTTGCGGCTGCTTCGTCGTTATCTTCTCGCCAATTGTCGAATTGTGGCTTGCGTCGTGTCGCGCGTCGTTCTTAAAAACAACATACAAAAATAACATTAAAATTTGTTTAAATTTTAATGTGCAAATGAATTAAAGCATGTTGTTCAGTGTGTGATGAAGATGAAGAGCTGCCAATATTGAAATTCTCAAAATCAAATTAAATGAAATAAATATTTTTGGTAGCCAAAAAAAGAAAATAAAAGAAGTGCATGAACCAAATGTGTTTTTCAAATGTTTTTTAAGCAACAAGCCAAGGCAAATACAATTTTTGCATGTGTGTTTTTGTGTGTGTAAATGTTGAGTGCGAATTTTATTTATTGAAAATCAACGAGCGGCATTTCGCTGCCATCACCTACCCGCCCCGCGGCCACGCCTACGCCTCCCTTTCTTTGTGCGTTCAAAAGGCTGAAAATATAAAATATAAAAAAATGTGGCACGTGCACGTGTAAAAAAAGGAAAGAGAAAAAACAACAACAAAATGCACAAAACAACTACCAATTGCCAAAGCATTTGCCGCAGTTAGCTGCAAAAAAAGAAAGAAGCAGAAAATTGCCAAAAAAAAATACAATAAACGACTTATTATTCTATGTTGTAAATTGAGAATGTGCGTATTTTAAAAAGCTGCAGCAATATCAACTACAACAGCAACCAGGATTATTACACTTAAAAACACACAACACCAAACTTATTGTTCAATACAACAAAAGCAACAACAACAATAAACATGCATTGGATTAAATGTTTATTAACCGCAACAATTTGCTTCACAATCATTGTGCAGGTAAGCTTTCCCCTGTTCCCATCTCTACTCTTCTCCTTGCCATCCAGCAACTTGTTGTGTGCTGCTTGTTTTTTTTTCGTCCGTTTTATATTTATTTTTTTTGAGATTCTCGCTGCACACATGCGCAGAATTCGTGCGTCTTTTGCAGCTGTCGCCTTTGCACGTGTGCGTGCGTGCAAAGGCAAAGTGAAACGAGCTTAAATCGTTACCAGCCTGTTGACAGTCAGAAGCTGATCAACGTGAATTTGTTAGAGGTTATCTTATATCCAATTGGAGGGTTTTCCGTAAAGTGCCTTAGTAATTTAAAAAAAATCGCTTGTAAGAAAATATTAATTGACAAAAAAATAAAAAATACCCTTCAAAATTGGCACATAGTTGAAATATCTATACAATCTCACTTTTAAGGAAATATGAATTTGAATGGAACTAATCTTTATTACAACTAATTAACTAATTCTTGACTTAAGTTTGTAAGAAATTTGTAAGATATGAACATAATTAATAAAAAATTTAGATATATTTGAATTTAGTTTACAAAAGCGCTTTAAAAATCGGCTTATAAAAATTAAATTTAATATTAGATTCTGAAAAATCATGAAAATTAAGTAAAATAAATGAATAATTTGTATATAGATACATATAGCTTACAGAAAGCAGCATAATAGAAATTGCAGAAAATAGTGAAACAAAGTACAAATAAAAATTTAACTAAAATTTTGGTTTTTATAAAAGCATACTTTAATAAAAATATTTTTGTTCTATCATTTATTATATATTTCCAAAATTTACTGGTTTAAGATATTTTGACATTCTGGAATTTAGTTTAGAAATCAGCGGAGCAGGGGTTGTTTTTTTTACATCCTTCGAACTCAAATATAGATATAAACTAGTTTTTAAGTTTTCAATGGCAACCAAACAGGTCTATATTAAAAATTCAGCCGTATTCAGAGAGACTCAACTGAAATTACCACCAACGGCGCATGCTTCAAAAATATAATCGAGAAGCTGCTCGATTTCAATATGTGAAACTTGAATGCAACAAAAAAAAACATGCGCAAATCGGCAACATCTGCCTGTTTTTTTTTTTCATTTCTTTTTTACATGTGCGTTTTTGGCTACACTTTGCGTAGGTCAACGTTGACGTCAATGTCGTCGACACATGCGCAGCTCTTCCCCACGTTTTTTTTGCGTCTGCTTCTTTCATTGATCTTCAACGCATCCAGCATCCCTTGCTTCTTGAGCATTGCATGTGGCTCTGCTTCACATCTTCTTCTGCCTGCCGCACTCCTCTGTTACGTGCTTTACTTTTGCGCTGTCGCTTTTTTCGTTCATTTATTTAGTTGCTAATTTTAACAGCACTTGAAAATTTAGCTTGAAAAACCTCCTGCGGTCTTCAGTTTTGCGGACCAGCCGAAAAATTATGATATGCAGCTGTTGTTGTTCCTCGCCTTTAATTTGCATTGCAAGTTCAACCAATCTGGCAGCTCTAAAAATTACCTTCTCCCTTTCTTTGGGCGTGTTAGAAATGACCATTAAATGTTTACCCTCCGTCTCTAATTCGTTGACTCTTAGAATTTTGTGTGGCGTGAGCACATACGGATTACCGTACTCTGTTTATCATTTACACTCGAAATTCTGTAAATGCAGTTGTAGTTTGGCTTGCGTTTGTTCCTCTGCTTCTCCTCTACTGTTTTGCATTTTGTGCAATTTTCATATTAGACGACAGCGCGGCGTATGAATGAATGAATGAAAGAGCAAAAGATTGGATGAATGATGCTTCCATCATCTTCTCTCTCTCTGCACTTGCTCACTTTATAACATAATTAATTACAATTTCGAAACATAAAGAGAGGTGGGGAGGGAAGCAGCAGAGAAACTGCTCCCACACAAAGAAGCTGTTTCACTTGCGCTTATAACTGTTTCCTAAGACCGTTGCTTTTAACGGTTGATTGTGATGACGATGATGTTGATGAATTTAAATGATTAATAAACAACATAGCAAAGCCAAAGGGCAACTGTTAATCTCTTTACCACTCTCTTTGCTCATACACACACGCACATTTAATAACTGCAAAACTTGAGCAAACACCTCCAAGACAAAAACAAAAATATATTTAATTTAATAAAATGCGTGTGTGTGTGTGTTGTAACACACAACATTCAAACTGCCACTCAGTCAGGCAGTCAACGTAAGTTGACGTGGAAGAATGGCAAAAAAAAACGTGCTTTTGGGTGATGGAAGTGGAGAGGGTCTTGATCTAACTAGTCGCGCCAAGCCTGAACGATCACGGTATAGGTAAAGAAAATAAGAAGACGCAGCTGAAAAAGAGGAAAAAAATTCATTTATACTGTATACATTTAAAGTGGCTCGTAAAAAGGCAAACTGAGTCAAGCAAAAGGTAAACAATGCAACGCACTATTTTCCAACACTTTTCTCAAGTGCCTGTCCCCCATATCCCCACCTCCCTCACCGTGATAAGGGATAACTTGGCATTTTAGCTTTCAAGATCTGTTTTTTGTTGTTTTGTTGTTTTTTTCTTTTATTTATGTGTGTGTTCCCAAAAGGTCTTCAAGCGTAATAAAGTTCATAGTTGAGGGCAAAACAAGAAAGGAAAAAAAGAAAAAATACAAAAGAACTTTAACAAGTGTATAAAATTATATATTTATTATTTTTTACTACAGTGGGGAGAATTTTGAGTTATGCATTTTTACTATTTGCATGAGCAGAATATAACTGTCCGAAGAAGAAGTAGAAAAAAAATTTGTGAGAATTTTGTATTTTGTATCTGTGCATTAAAATGGTGTCAAGTTTTTGTAAAAAACTATGTTGTGGTTTCAGCTTAAATCGCTTTGCAACGCTTTGTTTTGTTTCTCACCAACAATGTTTGTGTGTTTGTGTGTAAGTGTGTAAATGTTTCGCTGTTATGCAAATTGATTTGCTTTTTGTACATATTTTGACAACTGCGCCAGAACCTTTGTTAGCTTCTTCTCCTCCGCCTTCGTCTTTAACATTTGCTGTATATGCATTCTTTCTTGCTCCGCACCTACCTCTTCACCTACGACTTATTTTAACTTTTCTTTTGTGCGAGATTTTTCTTTATTATTAATTCAGCTTCAGATTCCGTCTGTCCTTTGGTCTCGTCTCTATCGCATCAGCAACGCGTCATTGCTGATCATCTATTAATTCTTTTTTCTACATTATTTTTTTTTTTGCACTACTCTTCTTCAAAGCGCCGTTGAAAACAAGTTTTTTCTCTTAGTCGCTCTCTCTCTCTCTATCTCTCTCTCTCAGTATCCATCTCTCTCTCTCTCTCACATCAGCGGCAGCTGCCAGCTGCACTTTATAAACCCAACAACAACGATTCACCATCCAATTCACTTTTTAGTCACGTTTTGCTCTTTTTGCGCTTTGGCGGTGCTCTTTCTTTAGCTCTGACTGCAGCAGCAGCTCCCCAAAAACACCAGCTGACAACAACACATACTAAACACTGTTATAGCTATGGGGCTTTTGCTGAGCTCTCTCTGAGAGAGCGATTCTACTGCTGGTCCCTCTCTCTCTCCTCTCTCTGAAGCTCGCTCGCTCTTCCGCTCTCTCGCTCTCTCGCTCTTTTAAAAATGGCTGGCTATGCATTGGCAATGCATGCACTGCTGCTTCTTCACCTGGTGCTCGTTGCTGCTTACACCTTTTGACTGAAAGTCGCGATGTCGGGCCGTCACTTCGTCGCTCGATCGTTCCTTCGTTCGCCCGTTTGTTCGTTTTAACCATCAATGTTGACCGGCAAAATCGTATGCCGTGGGAAACAATTCGGTTTTACTTGTACATTTTTTTTCTTTATTTTTTTTTTAACTTTTTTTTTTTGCTTGCCTGTTGCCGACGTCGTTGTCGCTGTTGCTGCTTCTTTTTGTGCTGCTCTTTTGCGTCCGTTTTGCCGTCGTGTGTTATTTTGTTTTATTTTTTATTTTCTTGTTTTTTTGTTTGCTGTTGTTGCTGCTGCTTATTAATACACGCTTTGTTGTACGTAGCGCAGCAGCGTCGCTGTCGCTATTGACGACTGCTGCTTGCATTGCTCTGCTGCTGGTTCGTTGCTTAAGTCTTTAGTTTTGCGTTTACCTACTTTTTTTGAGTTAGTGTGTTTGATTTCTGCTAGTTTTAAGTAGTGCTTTGATTTGTGCAAGTTGCGTTTGTAATTGCTAGAAAAATCAGTAACTTCTTTCTTTCTCTTCCAAATGCTTGCAATTATAATTACAAAGGCGAGCAGAAAATGTTAGCGCCAGAGGAAGAGCGACTCAACTGCTAAGCCCAATTAAATGTTTGTTAGCAGCTTTGCTACACTTTTTCACCATCTGCCGCATCACCAGCGCCCTTTTATCATTGTTTCCCGTATTGTGCCACACTTTATTCTTCTTTTTTTTTGTTCGGGACCCACAACGGATTACTACACCTTTGTTCAGCTTACACAGCATCTGAAAAAAGCAGAAGACAGGTGAAGAAGCAACATCAGACGCACTTCAGCTGAATTGAGCAATTAAACACTTATGTTCATATAACCAAACAGCAACAACAAAAAATCAACTGTAAAAATCTTCTCAAGACAAGACATGTGGATCAGTCTCTATCTCTATCTCTGTCAGCACTTTGAGCTCATGTCATATTAACAATTAAATTGTCATTTTAACAAGCTTCACTTTTTCTTGCTATTGTTAAAATGTTAATTACTGAATGTTTATTGAAAACGGACAACAATCAGAGCAAAAACATTTAAGCAACTATTCTTGGGCATTGACTTTTTGTTTGTGCTCGAGAGTTTTTCTTAGCTTCTTGTGAGGGTGGTTCAGGCACCCATTAATGACCTCATAAATAAATCTAAGGTGCAACAGCATCTCAAACCTGTATAAGCGCAAAAAGCACAACAATATCCTATCCCTATTAGGGATATTTTCTTTGTGTATTTTAATTTAGTTGTGAACACTCGTCGACCTATTTTTTGATTTTGTTTTAAATGTTTTTTTTTGTTTAATCCACACCTCAATTCGTTAAGCGCGCTAGTGAATAAATTTGCAAATTTATCGACTATAAAAAGATAAAGAAATGTGGAAATCCAAATATGCAAATACACACGCAACGACTTTCAAGTCAAAGTGTGAGCTTCATAAACTGTAAGTAAACCGAAACTGAATAATAAAAATTAACCAACTCTGCAAAAATCGACCGGTTGCTGTTCTTTTGACTCTTTATATTTTATTAGCCTGTTTTGTCGCCCTTTGCATGGGTATCTTTTTTTAAAAAAAAACAACTGCTACTCGATTTGGTATTTTGGTTGGTGTTTGTGGCAAAATTCCACAGTTCATTTTTGTGTTTTACCCAGTTCCTTTTTAGTTAAATACGATTTTAAAAGATTTATGGCTATGTTGCTGGGGATGCTGCTGCGGCTGATGCTGCATTCTTGATGTGCAGCGACTACTTAAATAAATTTCTTTTTAATTTGATTATATTAACACTCGTTCCCTTTCTTTTTCCTCTGCAGGTTCACAGTTCCGGCAATTTTGAATTGCGATTGAAATACTTTAGCAACGAGCATGGCCTGGACAATGAGGGCCGCTGTTGCAGCGAGGCAACGGATGCGACGACGGGCAAGTGCATCGGTACATGTAAGACGAGATTTCGTGTGTGCCTCAAACACTATCAGGCGACGATAGACACAACGTCGCAATGCACATATGGGGATGTGGTGACGCCAATTCTTGGCGAGAACTCCTTCAATCTCTCCGATGCGCAAAGTCTTCAAGCCAAGGGCTTCTCCAATCCCATACAGTTTGCCTTTAATTTTGCCTGGCCGGTGAGTCAAATACACTTGAAACATCATCATCATATATATATATATATACTATATTTAGCTTATTTCCCCCACCGAAGTGGGTGAGTCAGTTTTGTTCAGTCAGTCACTCAGTCAGTCAGTCATTCAATAAAAAAAACTTTAAAAAATATATATATTCAGAGTTGTCTCTTTTAAGTGATTTTTACGCGTTTTTTTATTTTTGTTGCCAATATGCGTGTTTGGGTGCTTTTTATAGTTGCTGTTGCCGTCACAGTTACATTGTGACGGCGACTGTGCGTCGTACTTACTTCCGCCCGTAATTGCTACGCTCTCTGCGATCTTCTCACTACTCTCTGTGTCCTTGTCAAGGGTTGTTGCCGCAAAACATCTGTCGACTATATATACACTGAAAAACGCGTGCCACGCCGAGCCTGCAGCACCACCAGCGAAAATTTCCAGCTCGATGACTACTGGTTTTTAATTTCAGCCTCTTCTTCTTCTACCTCTACTTCCACCTCGAAGTGTAGTATCAACCCCTAAAAAAAAGTAACGTTCGTTTGTGTTTTATTCTGTTTTTAATAAATCTCGCTTATTGACTCTTGATCACCTTCTGCAGATTTGTGCAGACATATTCCACAGCATTTACTTCCTACACTCAGAAAAACAAGCAGCCTGAAATTTATTTATTTTTTTCTGGAAATAAATTTATATTTTTGTTGTTTTTCCCTAATTACTGGGTAAATTAAAAATTTAGAAATATATAAAAAAAAAACATTTTTATGAAGTTTTCCGTTTATCTAGAATTGAATTCCAACATGCAGAACATTTAACCAGTTCTGTTACAGTCGTGAGTTTTTGTAAAGAGTTTATTTTTATAATTTTCAGAAGATTTTGATTTTAGGTGGTTTTTCTAAATTTTTCTGAGTGTAGGAAACAAGTCGTTTGCGCACATTTTTGCCCAATAACTTGCCAACAATTTGAAATACTTGCACTCTAGTCGAATTCCTTGTTAGCACTGCTGCTCGGTTTGGCTGCGTGCTGCTTCTTTTATGCTCCAGTGGCCAAGACACGCGGCATGCCACACATTTCTTAATTATTTTAGCCAGTATTACGAGCACATTCGCTATTTATCAAATAGATGGCACCCGGTCTTTTTTTTTTTACTGCTAACGGCTACTGACGGGCTGACTGACGGACTGATGGACTGGTTGGTTGGTTGGTTGGTTGGGCTGTTCACCCCACGTTGAGGAACCCGCTTCTATTCTGTAACGTATTTTCTTCTTCTTCTTTTTCTTCTGCCCGCAGCGTGTGCGCATATAATTTCAGGGGTGTATTTGTCCCTCTTGTTCTCTTTATCAATTTTCCCCCTCTCTCTCTCTCTCTCTTTCTCGCTATCCCTTTCTCACTCAGTGTAAACTGTATTTCCTAATTGAGCATGTGCAGCGCCACTACTAATATCGTATGCCTTGACTAAGGTGGCAAAGTCATGCTAAGCCGAGCAGGCTGAGGGTAAGATATACACACACACACACACACACACTCACACACACAGACTTATGAGTACGTTAAATGTGTGAGCAGCTGCGTAGCCAAATGAAAAATTGAGCCAAATGCGCATTTGCAACACGTGCAATTAGCGCTTATATAACAAATGCAAAAATATGCAACACGTGCTGTGAGTATTAAGTTAGTCAAAAAAGCAAAGATACGAATAAAAATTATTTAAGTCAAATAATAAAAAATACACAGCTAGAGCTAAATGCTGATTAAAGTCAAAAAGAAATATAATTAGTAAAGTAAAATATGTCAAGAATCGGGAAACTTACAAGTTAATAGAGGGAAATTAAAAAATAAAAGCGAAGAAATAGGAATTGTTGAAGTTATCAGAATCATCAATTGAATTTTTATGTTTAAACGCAAAGCAGCTTTAATTAAAATTTATGAAAGCATTTAAATACATAAACTCCCTAATGAAACTACAGCCTATATTCAATGAGAAAAGCTGGATGCGGTCTTGCTACAGTTCAAAGCTGCTTAAAGTAAAATTATAAAAAAAAAAATATATAAAATAAAAAAACATATAATAATTGCGGGTTTTTTCACATTGCTAATTTGTACAAATAATCGAGTAATTCAATGCAGATTTGAAAAACATATTTTAGAAAAACATAAAATATTTTTGGGTCAAACTAAATATTAAGTTAAAGTAAGCCAGATGTGGCAGAGTCGAGTCGCGTCATCAACTAATTGAATTTTGCACTTAATTAAAAGCGTGTGGCACGGGCTAGAGATAGAGCGAAGTGGGAGGGAGCAATGCATATGCCTTGCCTCGATATTCTTGGGGGTTACCGGAGATCGGTCGCACTCATCCCCCTTCCACACGTCCATCCCCAGCTGTTGGGTTCCTGCTAAAAATAGTCAACGACAAGTTTGAGGCTGAACGTTGTCTGTGGCTGCTGCTTCTGCTTCTGCTGTCGCTGCTTGTTGTGTATTGAACTTTGTTACTTTTGGCTTTGTATGTCTGTCTTTGTGCCTCCCCTGTTTTGTCTTGACTTGTCTTGCCTTGTCTTGCATTGTCTGCCACTCCTACTCTGTTCCGCCCTATGCATTTGGCATGCGCTTCACCCTATGCAGCAGCAGATATTGACGTTGATATACAGCGCCGTTGCACGCGATTCACGTTCGCGTGTACATCCGTGTATAAATATATATATATATATCATTTATTTTTGGACTCATATAAAAGTATTTATTTAGTTAAATATATATATATATATATATATATATATATATATATATATATATATCTTTTTTTTTTTGGTGTTTACTAATATTAGTCGAAATAAAATAAATAAAATACAAAATTGTACAGAAAAATATTTATGAGTTAATACAGGTCGCACATTAACTATAAATATATATATAAAATCTTTTATAAGAGCTCCCAAATTAAAAGATTTATATATTTATTTATACACGGATGTACACGCGAATGTGTATATATATACAAATATACATATATATAAATAAATAAATAGTCATATATGTATATATATTTATTTATATGTATGTATTAAGTACAGATGTCTGACTTGTTTCCTGTCGTGCCCATCAGCTTGCTTATTGACAAATGCACTTTTCAATCTCTGGCCATACCACAAAGACAATTCGCTTCAGCAAGCTGCTTATGCAATCAATCGGCACTCTGCGGCTTATCAGCTAAATTAATTCTACATCTGCCTCCCACACACATATCAAACAACAACAAACAAGAGCAACAACAACAATCGAAAGTTAGTCAAAAATTAGCCATTTACATGCAATGCAATCCGAACTCAAATTCGAATTCAAACTCTAACTCAAATATGCAATCAAAAAACACGCCTAGCTCAAGTAGCCGAGTTAGCGTTAGAGGTTTAAGCCACCTCTGCAAACAGCGACTCTCGTCTATTGCCAATAATATACACACGCATATATGCAAGATTTTGTGTCATCTCTGCCGGTTTTTGTATTCCCCTTCCCTGCCCATGCCTCCTTCTTGCATTTGTAATCAAGTGTGAATTGAGGGCGCTGCCAGTTGCCAACTGCTGTGCGTTTGCATTTATAAAGTGTGTGTGTGTGTGTGTTTAAGTGTGTGTGTGTGTGTGTAAGTGTGTGTGTGAGTTACCTAAAGTATCTTTCATTGCAATAGCGTTTGCCTCACTGGCTTTTTGTCTGTGTGTCTGTGGCATGTGGGCGTCTTAGAAGCACATTTTTTTTTGTCTTTTTGTTGGTGCTGCGCTGTTGTCATAATCTGTCCATAATGAGGCACACTGTGGGATGTGGGCTGCTGTGGCATTTGTGAGAGTTTTCAAACTATTAGCCTTAACTTGGTTAAGGAGGCCCAGATCAGATCATATCGGGCTATAAGTGCGAGTTTGAGCTTTTCACTTCACTTAATATAGTTTTTAGTAATAGACCTTATGCTGCTGCTGCTTTTTTAACAATTCTTGTTTTGTTTTGTTTTTATTTATTAGTTTTCAATAAGTAAAAAAAATATATATTTTTAAAATATCTTGTTATATTTCCACTTTTTTATGTACAATATACATTTTTTATCAACAATTCAAATCATATGTCATAAATCTCTTCTTCGTTTTTTTCTTACAATTGTTTAACTTTTTTTTTTTTTATTGCAGGGTACCTTCACTCTGATCGTTGAGGCCTGGCACGACACGAACAACAGCGCTAATGCACGCTTAAATAGTAAGTACACAAAAAAAAACGAGTTTTAAATTACTATCCTTTTCCTTGGCATATCCAGTTAAATATCCTGCTTCCTGTGCGTTGAAAAGCTGTTCCAAATATGTTTTTTTGGCGAGGATTTTGCTTTTAGTAGCAAAGAGAAAGCGTATGAGACAGAGAGAGAGAGAGATGGAGACGGTACTGATGTTCAACCAAAAAATAAAGTTTTAAATTAAATAATATAAAATTTAAAGCGAAACGTGAAATGCATAGAATTTGTTTTCGTTTTCTTACATTATTGATTAAATTTTAATTCATAACTTGCATCCTGCTTCCTGTGCGCTCAAAAGCTGGTTTCCAAAATATTCTTTAGCGAGGATCTTTAAAAGAGAGAGAGAGATGAAGTGAGTGAGCGAAAGACAGATAGAGAGAGAGAGAGAGAGAGAGAGAGAAGGATAGAGACCTCTGATACTCAAACTCAAATGTCTAGTTGCGCACTTACTGCGCAACTAACTAAAGTTCAACACTTGTGATATGTATGTGTGTGTGTGTGCAAGAGTGTGTATGTATAAGATTTCCGGCACATTGAGTGGTTTTAAATAACAACAGGCGACACAACTCAGGTCTGTGTTCGTCAGGTATGGTTCCCTTTTTTAGTCAGGGATAAACCACCGCAGACTTTGTTGTCGCTTTTGTTGTCTGTGCTCGCCTTCGGAACGGAAGTGTGCTGAGGTCGGTCTGTCAGTTTGTCTGTCTGTCAGTCCCTTTGTCGACTGTCGTTTGTCGTTTGTCGTTTACTTACTACAGGCAATTTAGCTTTTTTAGTTTGGCTTGTGTCTGCTTGTTTTTTTGTTTTTAATCACGAACTCTTAGTTCTAGTTGAAGGATTTTTTTTAAGGAATTTAGCGATCGTGTACGGCGTGTAATTCATCTTGGAACAATGTGACATGATCGCTGATTCAGTCGCTCGATAAAAAGGACCACACAAACAAAAACAGATTGCTGGCAATTGAATTAAAATCTGTGTGGTCCATGCAGCATTCAAGGTCGCTTTCAACACATTTTCTTTCGATTTTATGTATTTTATTTTGGTCTATGAGAGAGTTTTCCCACACAATGTTTGGCTACCTGTTCTTAACTATAGCTGCTGATACCTGAACAATTTTTGTAGACATTTCTTTCACTTCAAGATTTATGAACAATTCATAGGAACTCGGTTCCTTTAAGGAATTTTAATTGTTTAGGTCTTTTTTTAGGCTGGCATCATGCTGCTATCCCAGAGAGAAACTACATTTTTAAGTACTAGGCGTACTAGACCCAATAGATCATTATCGACTTGGTGACTGCCCTCCTGTTCCCATGCCCTTGTCTCATGTTCCCCCTTCTTAACTATTTCAATTTTGCGGAGATTTTGCAAGTCGCTGTAAGCGCTTGTCAAAGATTAATTTCATTATTTAAACGTTGTTGTTGCTGTTAAACGATCTCCCGCATACTTGTGGCACGGCTGCGTAGCAAGTTTACGCCTGTCTCGATAGCCAACAAGTTTAGCAGCTCTTTATTTTTTTTGTTATATTCATTTAACATAAATTACATACAAAAAAGGAAAAAAAAAACAGAAAAAGAAAAAGAAACCTGCCGCAGCCACAGTGTGGCATGGTTCGGGTGGGGTGGGGGTAGTCCTCGACCTTTTCGCCAGTGTTTGCCTGCAGGCAAGAGGCCAACTGTTGTATGCCTGCCAGCCACACACGGACACACACACACACACACACACATTGCTTGACCGGCTTCGCAGCATCGTGCTGCAAGGTGATTCTTGGCTTGATGCGTCGAAATCTTTCAACTCATTCTCTTAAGATTTTCGCTGATTTTCTTCTTCTCCTACTCTCCTTCGTCTTCTTCTTTTCGTTTTGTGCTGTTGCTGTTTTTTTTTCACCTATCCCTACCTACCAATTAATCTCTGCCAATGCCAAAGTTGTTAGTTGCAAGTGGCTGTTGCTTTTGTTGCTGCTGTTGCTGTTGCTGTTGCTGTTGCTCTTGCCGATGTTGTTAAAATGCTTATCTTTTAATTTTAACTCATTGGATCAAGCAGCAACAGCAGCCCAGCAACAGCAACAGTCGCGGTCGCAGTCGCAGTTGCAGTCGCAATGGCACACAGAGAAGAACCCTCTTGCCATACAAATCTCGTTGTCTTTGCCGTCCTCGTCCTCGTCTTCTTCTTCTTCATCATCTTCTTCTTTGTCGTCGACAAAGACACACAACGACGAGTGTGTCTTGATAAAATGGTATTTTATAAATTCCTTTGGCAGAAGTCAGCGCGTTGTTGCTGCGACTGTGACTAAATATTTGCAGTTTGCTGTTGTGTGTTGTATGTTGTATGTTGTATGTTGTGTGTTGAAGAAACGTTGCCCCTTGTTGGCGTCAAGTTGAAAATGCTGTTGCCCGTTTTGCTAAATTTGTTTCACACACAAATTGCAACTCATTTGTTAAAAAACAACCAACAATTTGCTCAAAATTGCTCCTTTTGTATATTTTGTTCCTGAAAAGATTCCTACTTGGATTTATTTCAGCCACTGAGCAAATTAAGTTCATCAATCATGTGATTAGCGACAATTGTTTCGAAAGTTGTCGCACGCAACTTTTTACTGAGCAATGTCTTCTGTGTTTTTTTTTTTTTATACATCACTTTTTTAGATAGTTAAAAAATGCCGTTTTATGCGTATGCATTTGCAGACAATTTTTGTATATTTATTTGCTGCCACATTGGCCAACTGGCCAAACTGGACGCCAAAAACTTGCAGTCAAATTGTGCGTCTCGCTTGAAACGTTGCCGGTACTTCGCTTAATAACCTGTCATGCCACAAAACCGCTTGCACGTCTATGTGTGTGTTGCAAATGTAAATAAAACCACAACACACAAAAATACAAAATATTCAATTCCTTTTTTCACTTGTTTGTTTGTTAATTTTAGTTTTCTGTCTGCCTTAAGCTGCGCTTTTTTGGGGAATGTTGTTGCTTGGCGCGAGTTTTGCATTGAGCGTTTTACCATGTTGCGACGTCAGGTGAAGCACACGACTTGGCCAATAAAAAAAATATAAACAAAATTGCAACTGGCAGCTCGCTTAGAATTTTTGTTTATGAAACACACACAAACAGACGCAAATACATTCACATATATATATATATATATATATATATATATATCTGACTTATATGTGCATATTTTTGGTCGCTTGATAATTAATTAGTTGATATTGGAGTATGGATATTTTGCTCAACATTTTGGGCAACCAGTTGGAGCACTTGTCAATTGCAGCTTGCAATTTATTGACCCAACAACATTTCTGACCATATTCGTAGCTATCTTTAATTTTGGTGTCTTTGGGTTTCTCTTTTCCACAGATCTTACAACAAATTTGGAACATTTTAAATTTTAAAATGATTAGATTTTTTATATCCTTAGTTTTATTTCATTTTATTTTTTGATTATTAATATTAATTTAAGTATTCACTTATCTAATTTTTTAGTACACATTAAATAAATAAATAACTTATAAATTCTGTCATTATAATCTGCCACATGCTGCCGATTCATTTTCACTTCATTACTAACTATTCCATAACACTTTTTTTTTACTACTTGTTCTTTGCCACTTTCACTGGCTGATATTCTCTTCATTTGATGCTGATCGCTTTTATTTTTATGCACAAACTCTTGATTGTATATTTTCACTGAGTACTTTGCATTTTTTGGTTTATGGGCAAGCTGAGTATTTAGCATCAATAATCTTGCCATTTTGGCATTGCTAGACATATTTTGCATCGGTTTTTTATATGTTTGCTTTTTTCTGTTTCTTGTTATCTTCTCTCTTTTGGCCCGCTTCAACTTCTCAGGCTTAGTTTCGACTTGGCTGCCTGCAATTCAAATAGTCATGCACCTGCAATTTACTTTATAGACCATGTCATAATGTGGCTATATAAAACAGCACACATACAGACATACACACATAAACAAGTTGCCATCCAATGGTTTCTCAAAAAAAAAAAAAAAAAAAAAAATTATTGACTCATGGAAACAGCTGAAAATGCAACTGACGCTCAGTTGCATGGCTGGCTGGCTGCCTGGCTGGCTGACTGACTGGCTGCCTGCCTGTTGCCGCCCGCAAATACTTGCAAGTACTTGCCCCGCATACCTTGCTACAACGTTTCACTTGTGACAAGCATAAGTTGCAAGTTTTTGAGTTTGCCAGTTTCGAGTTTTTTCGTTAGTATTATTATTATTTAGCGTTTGTAATCTTTAAAAATTCCTCTAGGGAGGAGTTCATCGCCAGCAGCGCCTCCCAAGTTCAACTTTAACTTGAATCCAATTAATCTTCATTAGGGTTATCTACACACACTTTTTTTTTCTTTTTTCTTGTAATTTTCTCACAAACAATTTACTTATCTTTAATGTTTTTGTTTTTTCTTTTCATCTTTCTGTTTTAGATCTGCTCATCCAACGGCTCTCGGTGCAGCAAGTTCTCGAAGTCTCCTCCGAGTGGAAGACAAACAAATCAGAATCACAGCAGACATCGCTCGAATACGATTTTCGTGTCACCTGCGATCCGCATTATTACGGTTCCGGCTGTGCGAATCTTTGTCGACCCCGTGACGATCAATTTGGCCATTACACATGCTCCGAAACGGGTGAAATCATCTGCCTCACCGGCTGGCAGGGCACCTACTGCGAGAAACGTAAGTACATCTAAAGATATCAGAATTGCGATTTGGATTTCAACTTTGGTTTGAGGACCAATAGCAATAACAACAACATAAACAGTTCCAGTTCCATTCTTCGTTTGTGCCGCAAGACGACTTTAGCATTCTTTAATATGAAGCTCTGGACTCATGTTTGTTTGTTGTTGTAATTGTTGCTTGTTGTTGTTATTATTATTATTATTATTATTATTATTATTATTATTGTTGTTGCTGCCGCTGCTTCGTCAAGTGGACACAACGTGCCGCGTTTCTTGTGCCGCACTTCACGCGAGCAACTCTTATTATTATTGAAAATCACTTGCTTGTCAAATCAAATGAGATGATTGTACACAATACAAAAGAAAAAAAAAAATATATATATATATAATAATATGCGTCGACTGGGACGTGGAAGGGGAGCGAGACAAGGAGCTGCTAACGAATTAAAAGTGTAATTATTTTCAATGCGTAGCTGGCAATGATTTGACGAAAATGCCAAAAAAAAAAATAAAATATTTGAATACCAAAATTCAAATATTGACAAACAAACAAAAAGTAAAAAAAAAAAACCCAAATGTGGAAAGAAATCATAAAGTCAAACATATAAATTTAAAATCAATGAATTTATATTTTTTGTACCCGTTTTGTTGTTGTTGTAATGGGGGAAAAAATCATTTGTCATTTGGCATGAGGCAGAACAAACAGGCGCAACAAAACGCTTAACGAACTGAAAACTCAAAGAAATCACTTAGGAAGCCGCTGCCATATGTGGCAAGAGTACAAGAAGTAGCAGAAGAAGCAAAACAAAAACAACAACAACAATACTCAAACAGGCCCTTTTTGTATAGGTAGCCCAGCAACCAGCTACCTATGCAACATTTTTCGGGGGGCTAACACACACACACACACACACACACACACATCACGCACACACCACACATACACCACATACACACACACGCAGACCTATTGTAGGGCCTGTGAATCAGAGCACTAAAACTGACGAAGAGCACAAAAATCTTCCCACGCCAAGTGCAAACGGCTCCAGGTTTCATATATACATATATATTTGAGGTGTGGCGTGGATACACACACACACACACACACGCACACACAATACAGACTACTGCAAGCTTCTTGATCATCATGATGTACCTTCCCGAGGTTGATGTCGTTTTTGAGTATCTTTTGTGTCCGCCAAGACGTTGAAGTCGCAGTCGCAGTCGCAGCCGACGTCGACGTCGTCTGCATGCCGCACATTGCTAAGGACGCGGACCAGCAAGAATAACTTCCTTTGGGGCTACAGCCACGGCTGATTACACCTTAAATTCGTCCAGCTTGCTTTTTTCGGGCACATAATTTTTGGTGTCCTGCTGCATGTTGTTGAGCAAGTTGGCAAAACAGCAGCTGCCTCTTCCGCTCTTGTTGTTGCTGTTGCTGCTGCTGCTGCTGCTGCTGCTGCTATACTTTATTTTCAACTTAAATGAGCTTAAATTAAGACACACACAAACTCACACATGCGAAAATTATTTTCCAGCAGCAGCAAATAAAAAGCCAAAACGTGCAACGTACAAAAAATAAGTTGCTCATGTGGAAGTTAGTTCTGCCTTTATTAAATTGCCCCAAAAAGGTTTGCAACTTGCCCTTTTTTTTCCTGAATGAATGCTGCGTTGTGCGTGAGTGTGTTGTGTGCGTGTGCTTATGGGTTTTAGTTTCAAGGAAATGAGTTATTTAGATTTAGAGCCCAGCTGCATTTGCAATATGAGGATATGCAAAATTTGTGAGCTGTTGCTTTTGTTCAAGTTATAGGTAAAAAAAAGTTTCAATTTAGACTAAAGTGAAAGTAGATAAGCACAGCTTAAAGATGGCAACATAAGTAAGCATTAGGCCTCAGCTCGCGGGTGTGTGAACCGTGGAAGAATATATACAACAAAATTTAAACTAGCCACGAAATGATGCCTCAGACAGGCTACCAGGTAACAACCAGCAACAATAAACTCACTTTCAACTGCTCCGTCTGTGGGCATGTAATAAAAATGATTGTCAATTGCCAATATTACGGCTTATATAAATTAGCTGCGTGCGGGGGAATTAAAAGCAACAGCAACAGCAGCCGCAGCAGGAGCTGTAACCTCAGAAAGAGAACACGTTTTAGTGATTTTCTAGGCAATTTTCCTGCTAGAATGAAAAGAAGAAACTGTTGCAGGCGAATTTTTTTAAGCTGCTGTTTATTGTTGCTGTTGGCCAGTATTGAAGAGGAGCTTCGCAATGTTCACGATTTAGATTTTTTTTTTTTTTTGTCCACCTAGAGACCCTAGAGGATGAGGCTGGCGGGCAGCAGCAGCAAAACTCCCCTACTTCCTGGCCCAGGCCCAGGCCCAGACCCGCAAAAAACATGTTTGCCACATTCTTGGCTCAGCTTCATATACCAACGACAGCCTCAGTCTCATCTCTTCTTCTCTCTTCTCTCTCAGTCTCTGTGCAATTCACAATCGAAGTTTTCGTCGAACTTTTTGTAGCTTGGGAATCGGTTTTCGGGCCGCTGTTTTCTTGTTGCTGCTTGCAACTCTTTGCGGCCATGGGATTATTTCATTTTGTGGTGTTTCCTTTTGCCCTGGCGCGCATATTAGAAACAAGTTATTCCTGCTGCCGCACAGTTTGAGCGTCATTGCCGTTTTTTTTTTTTGGCCATGATTCATTTTCGCGAAAACTAAAAAAAGAAAATGAGAATAAGTCAAAGAAGTAAACATTTTAAACGTTTTCGTCTATCTCTTGAGCGTTAAATTTTTTTTATGATATTTCATTTGGTCTTTTTCAAGGTGTTTTTCGATAGCCCCAAAAAGCGTGAAAAAGAAAGTTTTTGTTTTGTTTTCCTCACTTTAAAATATCCAAAAATCTTGTGTTTGGTTTACTTATCTCTTTGTTTCCATTGTCTTCGTCACTGTGGGCTGTGGCTGCGTGTGGGTGTACCTGCTACGCATTGAGGCAGGTGGCAGGTGGCAGGTGACAGATGGCAGGTTGCTTGCTAACTCATATCAACAAGCCACTTAACTTAAGAAAGTGGCGATATTTTTATTATTTGAAATCTTTTGTTCATTAATTTATATTTATATATTTAGAAACTCACGTCAGCATGTCAATTAACAATATTTGTCTTTGCTTTCTTTCTACTTGCAGCCAAATGCACCAAGGGCTGTGTCCATGGCCAGTGCGATAAGCCTAATCAATGCATGTAAGTATTACCAAAAATATTGTAGAACAAGTAAAACCTGTTTAAATTGCGTGAGAAGACCACACACACAAAATGGCTTTGGCTAATTAGGCAAAACTCTTGGCTAATTTTATTTTTGAAAAGATTCGATTTTTTTGTGCTTGTCGCTTCTTATTTGCTGCTCGTTTTATTTCTTCTTTTTTTTTATTACTTGCCAAAAGCAACAACAAAAATAACAGCAATTGTCATTGGACACACCTTTACAAAGTTATTTGACTAGTTGTTGTTGGCTGGTTTTGTTTGCCGACTGCTACCAACTTTAAAGGGCAAAAGCAACAAAACAAAAAGAAACAACTAACAAAGTCTGTTTGCTTTTCAGCCGTTTAGCGCACGTTTTGTGTGACCACAAGAAATTCTTCTGTGTGTCTATCTTTTTGTCCGTTTGTCTGACTGGGAGTGCATTGGCTGTCATTTGATTGCAGAGGTTTTGCATTACAATTATATTCGAAGTGCCTGCTGTAAAAATAATCAAGTAAAAGCAATATATATACACTGGCAAATCAAATTTGATTTACAAAGTTTTCCCACATTTTTCATAGGACAAAAGCCACAACAACAACAACAACAATGACACAGCAAGGTGTAAGCCAACACTTTTGACGACGCTCGCAAATATTTTATGCATGAAATTTCAAGCTCAAATCTCATAGAGCAGTAGTAGCAGTACCTCCCACCCCCCCTGTACCACCCTCTAAGCAAGCAGCTGTTGTTGGCTGGCCAGCGTTGCCAGCTTGGAGTGCAGAAGGCTAATTGCGCCGTAGTTGTTGTTTGATTTCTTCTATTTAATTTTGAAGAGGATGTTGCTCATTATTTATGCATTGCTGGCCAATAAAGTGCCTAAGCCTCCCTCCCCCTCCCGTCCATCAACTTCCAGCTTTGTGCCAGTTCCCAGTGAGCAAAACGGAAATCACACATTTTGTGGTTCAATAATTGTGCCAAAACCCGAACGCACACACACACCTCCAATGTTATTGATGTGATTTGGAATAAAATGTTTGTTTTATAAATAGGGCCCGACGACGTGTGGATTGTTCGTAGAAAACGCGAAAACGAACTTTAAGCTATCAAGTAAACCAATCCAATACCATTCAAGTTAAAGTGTTTTTTTTTTTTTGTTTTCGTTGTGGGAACATTTTAATAATTCTATGCGCGCGCGCAATTTCAACAAATTCAAACACAAGCAAACAAACACACTCACACACTCATCGGACAGTTTGGCAACGCTGTGCTGTGTGTTGTGCGTTGACCGTCGTCGTCGTCGCCAACGTTTTTGACATTTCTGCTTGTGTTATGTTGTGTACACACAAACGCATATCAATTACCACTTGTCTTGTACAACCCACCTCTTTCCCCTCCACCCCATCGTTATGTGTCGAGCGTCTGCTTTGAATTATGGCCAATTGTGAGTTTGTGGGTGAAGGATTTCTTCGTTGTATTATTTTGCATAAATGTATTTATCGATAATGCATCTCTGTGGCCACAATGCGACGCGCGTTCGTGCGTTGTGTGTGTGTGTGTGTGCTTTTGTTTGGCAACGCAATTTGGAACGCGCTGCAAGTAAAATAAATTAATTTAGTTGTTGCCCGATCGTGAGAAACGCAAAATTGTGTCTATCTATCCCGCAGTCTCTTTCTCTCTCACTTTCTCTCTTTCTCTCACACACAACCAGTCGCTGTGTGCGGATATTTGCTTGCACTTGAACAAAAAACGATAAAAAGAGATGCGTTGCATCTTTGATTGTTATTTTCTTTTTGTTTTTTGACTTTTAAGTTGACATGCGTTTTCCTTCTACTTCTCCTGTCAAGTTGATGTACCCTTTTTGCCGGGGGGTCCTCGAGCACATTAAATTGTTCGGACTAAAAGTGCAAATCAGATCCGCATCAAAAGTTGTCGTCGTTCCCCTTTTTTTTTTATTATTTTCTTCTTACATACATATGTATGTGTAAATATATAAATATTTGCACCGAACTCAGCCAAGCGTTGCTGAGCCCACACAGCAAATTATATACATACACATATGCACGTGTGTGTGTATTGATTTATGTCTGTGTGAGCGATTTACTAAACAGGTGATGCACTGTATGTCTTCCTCTTTCCTTTCAGCTCTTTCTTCATGCTTTCGCGTTTTGCTCAAAAACTTCAAAAGTAAACCATCGCCCCAAGCGCATTAGCCGTGTCCGTCATGTCCAGCAATCAGCGTCCTCTTTTTTTATACACTTTTTGCATTTGCCTTTTGCATTTGCATAATTCACTGATGATTTTACTGCTGTCTTTACCTTATTCGATCTGCTATGCAGGAAATATATGTAGTTTTTAATGATAAGCGATTATTCGATTTAATTGTTATCGATAGGCGATTCAATTGTACTTTAGTTGGTTTTTTTTAAGCAAACAAACAATAAAATAATAAAACACATAATTAAATAATAAATATATGCAAATAAGTAAATAAAAAAAATTAATTAACTAATTTATTGTTTGCTTTTAATCTTCTATTTTTATACAGATGTCAGAAGGGTTGGCGCGGACCGTTGTGCGATGAGTGCGCTCCTTATCCGAGTTGCGTGCACGGAACTTGCAACAAGCCGTGGGACTGCATTTGCAACGAGGGATGGGGTGGTCTGTTCTGCAATCAGGATCTGAACTACTGCACCAACCATCGTCCGTGTCTGAATGGCGGCACCTGCTTCAACACCGGCCAGGGACTCTACACGTGCAAATGTGCACCCGGCTACAATGGTAATGATTGCCAGACGGAGATCAGCTCCTGTGACTCGGATGTGAATCCGTGCCAGAATGGAGGCACGTGCGTCGACGAGGCGACTCAGCGAGGTTACAAGTGTCTTTGCCCCAAGGGCTGGAATGGACGAATGTGCGAGGAGAAGCTGCTCACCTGTGCCGACAAACCCTGCCACCAGGGCAGATGCCGCAACACGAGTCCGAATGGCAACAACAACAGCAAACATCAGGGGTTTCAATGCGACTGCCCTAGTGGATACAGTGGACCCACCTGCGATCTACATTTGGACAACTGCAATCCGAATCCCTGCCAGAATGGTGCCACCTGTCAGCCGAATGGTAAATGCAACTGCCCAGAGGGCTACACGGGCGCCAGATGCGAACAGAACATTGACGATTGTGTTGGGCACAAGTGCCAAAATGGTGGAACCTGCATCGACATGGTTAATCTGTATCGCTGCCAATGCGTGCCTGGTTTCCATGGACCGCGCTGCAGCAGCAAAGTGGATCTCTGCCTGACCAAACCATGCGCCAACGGTGGCACTTGCACCAATCTCAACAACGATTACCAGTGCGCTTGCCGCGCCGGATTCACCGGCAAGGATTGCTCCATCGATATCGATGAGTGTGTAAGCACACCTTGCCACAACGGCGGTACCTGCATGAATCGTGTGAACAGCTTCGAATGCGTCTGCGCCAATGGATTCCGCGGCAGGCAATGCGACGAGGAAGCCTACGATTCGGTCACATTCGACGCGCATCAATATGGGGCAACGACGCAAGCACGTGCCGATGGCCTCACCAGTGCCCAAGTGGTGCTCATTGCCATCTTCTCGGTGGCCATGCCTCTTGTGGCAGTGATCGCTGCCTGCGTCGTCTTCTGCATGAAGCGGAAACGGAAACGTGCCCAGGAAAAGGACGATGCAGAGGCACGCAAACAGAATGAACAGAATGCGGTTGCCACGTTGCATCACAGCAGCGGCGTTGGCGTTGGCGTTGGTGTCGGTATTGGGCTGCCATCGGGCGGCACAACGCTGGGCGTCAAGCGTGGCAGCAACGGTGGCCTCACCTTTGACAACAGTAACCCGAACATCATCAAGAACACGTGGGACAAATCGGTGAATAATATCTGCGCCTCTGCCGCGGCTGCGGCTGCGGCAGCTGCAGCGGCCGATGAGTGCCGCATGTATTCCGGTGCCTTGACCAATTACGCTGTGGCAACGGCAACGGCGGACAACAATGCTAATTCGGAGTTTTGTGGCGTTGGCCAGTTGGCGCCGCTGCAACGCGCTAAATCGCAGAAGCAGCTCAACACGGATCCAACGTTGATGCAACATCGTGCCTCACAGCTGCTGTCAGCCGGCGCAGGCGTCGCTTCAGTAGCGGCGGCAGCAGCAGCGGCCAGTGGCGCAACCAAAGAGTACAGCGCAGCTGCGGGCGTTGCTGCAACATCAGCGACAAACTCAGCACACAGCGAGCAGAGTGGTGGAGGTGGCAAGGGGAGCGTTGGTGGTGGCAAGCGCATTTCGGTGCTGGGCGAGGGCTCTTATTGCAGCCAGCGTTGGCCATCTCTGGCAGCGGCAGGTGTGGCAGGTGCCTGCTCCTCTCAGCTGATGGCGGTGGCAGCGGCGACGGGCAGCGGTGCGGCGCCGACGCAGCGCACTGTGGTCTGTGGCACGCCTCACATGTAAACAAAGACTGCACAGAGAGTGAGAGAGAGAGAGAGAAAGAAAGAGAGAGACAGAAAGAGAGAGAGAGAGAGAGACGGACAAGAGAGCGAATAAGAGGGACAGAGAGAGAGAGAGAGAGACGCCAAATGATGAGCCATTTGTTGGCTTTGTTGTTGATTGAAGCAGTGCAGTCGTCAAAATTGTAACAGGCTTAACACACACCTACACATACACACCTACACACACATGCCCGCAAAACAAATTTGAAAATTTTCTATACATTGCCTAATTTATAAATTAAACTTTTTGTTGCGTTTGGGCATTAAGTTCTCGCTTATACACACTATAAAGTTGTATTAAAACCATTAAGAAATTCCCAAAATTCACGACTTTGACTTAAACCCTGCAAATACTTGACTAGGCTTTCACAGGATTAGAAAAACTGGACAAAAAAAAACAAACTAAAGAAACACATTTCTACTGACGTTTTGCATGTTACTGAAAAATCTGCTTCAATTATTATTATTAAAATTGTGCTTAGTTGCGACCGACTGTAAATATTACTTAACGCAAAGAACTCTAAACATAATTAGCACTTAATTTTAGCCACTAAGCAATTACAAAAACATAAAAAAAAAGAAGAAAAAAAAATACAATTCCTCATTGACGCTGCATGTCGACTCTTTGTCTTTGCAAAGTAGTGCGCAAGCATTGTACATACTAATTATAGGTAATCAACTCTGATACACGACAAACATACAAAAAACATTCAACGCAAAACAAAACAAAACAAAAAAAAACACATTAAATTGACTATCTTGCGTCCTACTTTTAGTGTCAAAGGTATATGCATAAAGTATAACTAAATTTAACTCTAGCTTAATTATATTATCTACACACAAACAAGCGAAAACAAACAAAAACATTTAGTGATTCTATCATAAGTGCTTAATATTTACACACTATAACTTTATATATATTTTATTTCACTCTTTCTTTTAATTTTTTGTATAACTTTTGGCATTTTTTTTTTAATTTGGAGCAATTATATAGAAAAATGAAGTCAACATTATTTATAGTTAAAAGTTAACTTTAAACGATTGTATTGAATTTATAAACCTTAAGCATATATTTATTCGAAAATTTATTAACAAACAAAATTAAATGAAATATACAAAATGTAAAAAAAAAATAAAACAACAAACATATACAAAAAAAAAACACTGTCATTTACGTTTGAAAGTCTTCAAAACAGTATAGTCTTATGAATACTTTTTGTTATTAAAACAAAATAATAAAAAACAAATTGTTTACATTTAATTTTGATCTCAAAACCATTTAACAAACAATGTGTAGTATGAAAGTATAAGGCAACAACTGTTTGCGAAACTCTAAAGTATCAAAATTAAATCTTCACAAAAACAAACTCAACTTCAACTTACAGTTAAATTGCAAATGGTTCCTCGTTAGTCTAAAATTATATGTAAAAGTGCTAAGAAAAAAACAAACGATGCCGCAAATTAATGTTCAATTTACTTACTATATGTATACATATTTTATTTTAATGCATTTGTGACTTAAATCGAAACAGAAACGTTAAAATATACACAGAAAGATCAGCGCTCATCAATATTTATCTCAACTTTGTACATATTAAACCTAAAGCTCTCTCAAATACATTTTGTTATCTACGCTCATACATTATATATAAATATGCTAGGACCGCCCATATACATATATATATACATATATATATATTTTTTATAAATATTTAATTTTTTAAAAAGTCGTTTTTAGTAATTTATATTTTTATTGCAAACAAAAAACTATATAAAAACACACACATCAGATTGTATAAAGTACATAAGACCTTAAAACCATTTATTTAAACAAGAATTATATAAATAATAGTAGTTACATACATACAATTGTAATTTAGTGTTGTACTTACGATTTAGCCTAAACAATTTTATGAAATTTTAGTAATTAAAAAATGAATTGAAAACTGCAAGAAAAAAAGCTACGAAAAGCGAACAAACAAAATGCAAAAGAAAAAATATAACCAAAAAAAAAAATAAAAATTTGTATGAATGAAATATATATTCTTTTTCTTTATTCTTATTTCAAACTGAGCTCAAACTTGCTAACTTAAGAGTTGGCAACACTTTGCATAACGTTACAGCATCCAAGACGCCGCGAAAATTAAAAATTAAACGCTTTTTAAATCTTGTACAATGGGAACAATAAGGAAGTGCTTAACACGCTACCAGCAAATATTGACTAATAAACACTAACGACAACAGCGAGAAAAGGTTTTAGTTTCAAGAGGAAGAAGCAGACGGGCAATAAAACGACAAACAAACGAGACGAATAACTGTCTGCATATGTCTATGCAAGTGCTAAATGGTTGGCTTAACATTTAAATACACTTTTAATTACAACAACATGACTCAATAGTAGTGCATCAAATATGCAGAACAGATATATATATATACATATTTGCATGGGCAAGTGTATGAATATATATATATATATATATATATATATATATATACAGACATATATATCTATGTACATTTCAGAGAAAATTAAAAGCTGTTGTTGCGAACGGCATTCGTTCTATCTTCTGGCCATTCAACGTGCACCGTGGAACAAAGCTTTGTGCAAAGGAAGTATGCAAATTACATCAATATTATTTCTCAAATGTAAAATATTCACAATTCAAAGCCGAATCTTAAAATAACATAACAGGAAACATATAAATAAATTATTCCTAAGGCAAAAATAAACATAATAATATATATTATATAACGGCGAATAAAAATACATGTCAAGTATCTAATCTATTCTTTTAAAAAAGAAAAGAACAGTTCTCTAGAGGTCAAAAATGTATTATTACGTTTTAGTTTTGTTTTTATTGAGTATTGTTTCATACAGTTCTTTGATGTTCAACAAAAAGGAGGATATCCGGACAGACATTGATGCTGTATATTTATGGACTTTATCAAGGCAGAGAACATTACAACTATGCGACGCACATTTCATAAGTATAAGCCCCAGTAAATATGGGGACTTTCGACACTAAATGTAATTTACAAAACAAGCTGGCAATTTGTGCACGTAGAAATGCAGATGTGGCCCATGGTAACTTGCAGCTACAAAGCATTAACAATAAATTCTCGCATGCCATTGTGAAATTCTCACAATAATCATAAATAATACTTTATTTTTACTTCTTAAACGACGCCGGTTTTGCTGTTAATGAAGTTGCCTGGGTATGCGTATTCATATGCATCTGCATTTGCCTATTGGCTGGGAGCAGCTTTATATTACTTTGTGGCCTGTCAACATAGGCCACAAATGTTATAACTATTACCATTGCCATAGCCATGCATATAGAGATGAGTGACTCGAGACCTGAGACTTGAGACTCGTCCAGCCGACTAATTAAGCAACTTTAAACTGGTATTACAAAATGGCAATTCATTTCCTTTTTTTTTTTTGGTTTTTTTTTTTTGATTACGCATTGGAGGTGAGAATTTCTTGGAAATACAGAAGGCCCTGGCTAACTGCATGTTCCATTCACTAACGATGTCGGTGCATGCGTACACTCACCCCACACACACAACTAGTCCCGGCGATATCATCACACCAGTTCACATAATCTCAGATACATCGGCCGCGTTCGCTGCCGTCTCTAGATCCATGCCCTCCTTGGTCACCACGTCTAGTGCAGGTCATCTGCAATGCACATTTGGCTAAAGCACACAGGTAGTTGGAACCTAAGTACCTCATCAATGCACAGCATTACCTTAGCTTAACTCTGAGGAACTTTTGCTGTGACCTCGTACTTCCTTGAATAAGTAGTTGGTTTTTTTTTTTTGGGATTTTTACCCTTCTTCTTGTTGGTGACTTCCCTCCACCGTATGCCTTTTGGCGAACTGCTTCGCAAGGTTTGCCTCTTTCTCCGTAGATTTATACAATGGTGGCTTTGGCGCTGATACATCCACTGGAGATCGGAAGATCCACTCTTTGAATTTGTGCCAGTATTAGTTGTTCACTTACGCAATAATCCCATGGTTATTTTTGCATGTAGGGAGGTCATGCGAGGGTTGGCAGCCACGCTTATGGGGTCGGATGTTCAGCGTCTGATTCCCTTGAATTTTAGTTTTCACTGATTGACCGCTAAGCGGATGCGTGACGTTTTCGGATACACTTTCGGAGGTACTTTGCCTTCTGCTGAGGTCACGAGCTTGCAATTCTCAGGACAATATTCGACTTGGTACTTGCCATGTTAATAACGATCAAGAACTTTTAGCCTGTGAGAGATACTTATACGAATAGTGTTAACGCCTTGTCATATCAGTCGCCTTATACGACGACAAACTACGACTCACTGTGATGGTATTCATATGCTCGCCAGTCACATGGCTAATGTGTGTGTGTGTGGGTGTGTATGTGTGCCGTCACAAGCATATCATTTACAAAACAATTACGCATACGCCGAGCAAGTAAGATGTGTCTGTGAACAGCCCACTTAAAGGCTAAGCCATTAAAATGCACTATGAAAATATTATGTTAGGTTGTAGACACTCGCCACTCTCGACGGACAGAGGGAACAAAGGCGCGGATAGTGAAGTTGAGCCGTGACACTGCTCATTCAACATTGGTGGAGCCCATGACCTTTATTTATTTTGTTTACCAAGTTGGCTTACTCCGCATTTTAACGATTCATGCCTCTGGCCGTTGGCATCTAATTGTGTTTACGTAGGCGTCCGGTACACTCCGATCCGGTCCGGTTTGGTCCCTTATGAAGTATCAATTCAAACTCTAAATTAACTCATTGAAAGCTCCATTCAATTTTGTTTAGACAAACACCAGCAATGGGCACAGGGTTGACAGTAATAATGAACGGTCTGTCAACGGTCCAAAAAATCCCAGACTCATTTCGTATTTTTTGCCTTTGTCTGTATTGAAAAACCATTTTAAAAAAAAGATAACAAGAACTCTGAGTTCTTGTTCTCATTCTTGTCTCTCTGGTTTGCCTCGAATAAAAAGTTCTGTAGTCGCGTTTTTTGGTGGTTATGTGTATACCCTAAACCCATTGA
Source organism: Drosophila melanosoma (assembly GCA_035042045.1). Lineage (NCBI taxonomy): Eukaryota > Metazoa > Arthropoda > Insecta > Diptera > Drosophilidae > Drosophila > Drosophila melanosoma. The sequence continues at coordinate 3,608,167 of JAWNLY010000048.1, forward strand.
AGCTCGGTAAAAATGGTATAATGGTTTTGTGCAAATGTATGTTGCAGGCAGAAGGAAGCATCTCCGATCTCAGGCGCAGAACTGCATTTGTTTGTCGATTTTTGATACATTAAGATTTCTGATAGCAATAAATTCCACAAATTTAGAGTCAGAATTGTCTAAATAACACATAATATACATATACATAATATTGATCAACTAAGAAACAAACAAATTAAAGTTAAAAAATATATTTGATATTGATCTTAATTCTACCAGCATCCGCATGCATTTTCTATATGCATAAATAAGCGAGCGCATGTGTGAGAAAGAGATGGCATGATGATCGATGCGAACGTAAACGTGATTTGTGTGTATTCTGAAGATTCCCGTTACGTTCGATTGCGTGTACATATGAATGTGTACGTGTGTATGTATATGCACCTGTTTCTAGCCAGCCAGTTAGGGATCATTTCGTGCATGTGAATAAAAATATGCGCTATATTTGTTTTTTTTTTTTTACTATTCAGTGCCAGTGCTTGCTATAAGAAATGACAGCCTGCTCATAACTGTGTGCAAAGCTTTTTAAAGGGAAATTTGCCAATAAAACTAGAGTACCTTTAACAACTGGGTTCAGGGTATATCGCTGTTGAGATATCTCTACTACAGAATTCTGACTAGTTTTGTTTTGTTGTTTTTTTTTTAATACATCGTGCATTCATTTTTCGCGCCTAATCGCCATAGAAGATCTCGCTTCTAATCATCGTGACGCTCAACTGCGTTTTTGATCTTGAAAATTTGATTTAAACGAGCGACAACAACAACTGCTGCCAGGTTCGAAAACCAAAAAAATAAACTGAGCAATTGGATTGTTTTATATAAATGTGATATTTGTATGTGTATTTCAAAGCGGAAATTTGTGTCTTTCTAAAACTCAGCGCCCCTTTTAATTCCAGATCACCTTACTAAGGTATAGCATAGCAGCTGAGAGATCTAATTTGAATAAACATTTTTGAAATTAAGAATAGATTTCATTTCATAATATTAGTTTACTTATTAGAACTAACTATTGCATATTAAAAAAAATTCGTTTCTAATTTTAATACATTTTTCTTCGTATGTCTTAAAATTATTTCTAAAAATACCTTTTATTTTTAAGAAATACGCTCAACTCAAATTTCTCAATTAAATTTTTTTAGTGCAATTTAGTTTTGGTTTAAAACAAACTCATTGAAACTTGAATATGCTACTTAACCCAAACCAACGAATCAGATCCGGATTAAATGGTCTAGTCTTAATTGATAAGAAAGCAAAATAATTTAAAGACTTAAACATATTTTTATTTGAAAATCATCAATTGACAACCGCATTTCAAACAAGGTAATTAAAATAAAGATCCAGAAATATTTTATTATCATTGTTTTTTTTCTATACCGTCCTTTCGAATAATTCCTCCAGTTTTTTAAAAACAAAAATGGCCTTTCGTTCAGTGTACGCTACTTGCATTTCAAAATGTGCCTTAACAAAACATATACACGCTAACCCATAAGTAATCCATAATTTAATAAGCTTCATTCATTCATTTTTCAAAGTAGAGACACACAACTCCAATTCTATTAAAGATCAGCGCATTGAAGACGACGACGAACCGAAAATGAGAAGAAGAACAAAGATCATCTTATTATAAATAAACTGACATAAAATCAAGAATCAAATTCAAAGCGAAGACAACCCAAACTGAGGCAGTCGGGCAGGCAAATACAATAAAACCGTGGCCAAAAGTACATTGTGGAGAATTACACAATAAATGAAATGTCTGAGCAGGCAGACAGACAAACAGACAAATAGACAGACACAGAGACAGGCAGACACAGCACGGAAAGACGCCAAACAAAAAGCGCAGAGAAAAATGATTCACTATGGAATTTTTTGAGCTGAGAACATTTTCAAACTGCCTTCAATGCCATGGGATACAAATGCGACGGATGTATTGAGTTTTACCCAGCTGGTAACTGGGAGCTGGGAGCTAGAAGCTGGCAGCAGCTTAGCAAATGAAGTAGCCAGCTATACGAATATAAACATTCTGTTATCTAGTCGCCCCATCCAAATGAGATCGATAAAATATTAAAGTAAACATTTTACAGATGCAGCGATCAAAGCGACCAACTCCGATCTAATTGAGTGTGAAAAGGTTGCGAGAAAGCGTTGGGTTTCAGTCCGACAGATTATCAGACAAACTTGTAGATTGTTCAGTGTGGGATTGGGCTCATATTTTATTTAGGTAGCGCCGCAGTCACTTAAGGCCAATAAATTTCAACTAAATGGACAGCAGATAAAAAGTTCTGCTTTATTTCTACTGTTATAATTTATTTCATGTAGCAGCAAAACCAAACCAAAGCAAAGTTAACCAAATCCAACTACAAGTCCATTTCAGATAAGCTTGCAGCTTCCTTCTTGTTGTCCAGGTCCAAGTCTTTGAAACTCTCCTCCTGCTGTTTGTCACTGCGCTTTAACTTTGTATTCCTTGTTGACGCTGTATAATTTGTCGTTGCTTGTGTTTTTATACTCTGTTACCAAAGGTATTAGAGAGTACATTGGTTTAGTGTTGTGGCCTTCATGCTGTCTGTCTGTCCGAGTGACAGTCTCTTAAAACTTGGAACACATAAGTCTCTGTGCCCGCGACGATCCCCAAATCGATAATCGATAAAATCGTGTATCAATCAACAATTTTCCACATCTTAAGTACACAAATCTATTAGTATCGTTTGGTAATAAATGATTATCATACGTTCATTTTTTTTTTCAATTAATAATACTATTTATAATAATTATTTAAATGTTAAGAAATATCTTACACAATTGATCAGACATAAGTTTTTTTGTTCTCTTTGTCTCCCTTAAAAGTGACTCTTGCAGATGTTGAGTTTATGTAACGTTCTTTACGACCTTTAAGCTTTGGCCCCCTTGACCGCATTTGAGTAAACAGTTCAACGTTGGAATGTGCAGAACTTGTTCACAAGTGTCGAAATTCATACGATAGTTTCGATTATTTGCATCAGTTTTGCCGTTATGGCACATTATCGGATAGATGTGTCCTGTCCTTAGCCGAAATAATAGCAAAAACCCTCTGTTCGGAAAACTAGTAATTTTTCAATAATTTCAACGATCCCAAATAGGCATGTAAATAGGTAAGCAATATGAATAGACTTTTAAAGTGACTTTTAAAGTGAGTTTCGAAACATAAAACTTAATACTGATAATTATTATAAAAAACATTTTCTTCCCACTTACTCATCTTAAAGTAAAGCTTGTTTTATCTTCTCCTAATATCTTTGTCTCATTTTTGATAAGACAGCGTCGCGCTTTATGTATTCAATAACGATATTTATTAACAATTTACAATAGAATGCGATAAATGCAAATATTAATTAATATAAAATTATATATACCTTACAACAATATCAACAATTAAATATTTATGTTAACAAATTAATACAACACCCAAAATAAGTTTTTAGAGTATTCATTAACTTATCCTAAATATAATTAATAACTATTTCATGGGTAAGTGTTTGCAGTCATCATTAAGCCATTTTGAAAAAAATGTAACAACTGACTTTCACTGGAGGAATGCTAACTAAAATTTTAACTGAATGTGTTAATGAAGATATATAAAATACATTAGTTTTGTTAAATAAATTTTAATTATATAAATATATTATGCATCTTCATGTTAATTTTATTTTATTTTATTTGTTTTTTATTAGCATATTTGGCGTTGCCAAATAAAATTTAAACTGAAAAGGATGGTGGAAATTGGACCAAGTCTGATTATGTTTAAATTATATCAGTTTAGCAGCTGTAAATATTTTAAGTATTATCCAGTCGGTGCCGTAATTTTTTTTTGGTATATTGTTGGTAGCTCTTTTTTGTTTCCGTATTTTATTTTTGTTTGAGCTTTGTTTTTGATCATGTATCGTGTAGATACATTTGTAAGCTGGAGTCGCTTTAATTCGTTTTAATTTCGTTGACCAGTGCCAGCGCGGGATCATCGTGTGTGTATCTCGAACTTTAGTGGCTTTGCTGCCTGTGATCTGTGGTTGGTCTTCAGTTTATTTTATTAATGATGTGGGAACTTCTGTTCGCTAAGCTTTTTTGAGTCTACGTGATTTATGTTTTGTGTATGCTGTCTGCGTTGCCTTGTAATGCTCCCATTTAGATTTCATTAATTATGATCAGTACTTTCATTAATATCTTAGGCAACTCAGTCTTTAGCTCTACAAGCATCCTGCTTAATGGATAACTAATTTTTGCATTATGCCCGTCTTGCTAAACTTGACATTTGCTCAAAATGGCAATTAAAATACTAATTATAATTTAATAATTTTGTAATAATTAATTATGTATTTACGGTCTTGTTAAGAGGAAATTATGCATTTTCTTTCTGATGGTATTTTTAACACCAGTTAAAACTTTGCAATAATATTTAATAACAGATATGTTTATTTCATCAAATCCAAGGTAGCTAAACTTTTAACGAACTATACTTTGTCCTTAGATATATTTTTGATTTTTGACAACTCTTTAGAAACAAGTTTCAAAGTATTAAAAACAATATAGCATGTAAAATAAATTTGGTCAAGATATCTCAAAAAGAAATTGTGTTCATGCAAATCAGAAGAACGTTTCTGTATCGAAGATTGTAAGATTGTTCAATGACCAACTTTCACGTTGAAATTTATATTCAGGTTTGCGGATTCACTTTATTAGAAGAAGGAATTTGTTATGCAATTGCATTTTAATATGCCAGATTGGTAAAATCAACACATTTACTAAAATGTCAAGTCTGATTTAAAAACAACAAAGAGAAAAATGGAACTTTCTATGAATAAACAGAAGATTTCAAATTGTAAGCTCACACTCGATGCAGAGTATCTTATTCAAAGAAAACGAAAAGGAAAATATTTCTTAAACAAAACCCGATTTTCAATTTGGTATACTTACACTGGACAAACAGAACCAAGAAAAGGTAACCAAAAATAACACATATTGAAAACTTTAAATAAATCAAGCACATCCCACTTGAGGCAAAGAATGCGTAAAGGGAAATGAGAACTTGGCTCGAAGCGCTAGCGCTCATAATCAAATTGATGTATTACAATAGTTTGTGGAAGTACACGGATCGTCCCGCGGCTGCAAAGCGTTACCGAAACCAACCGACACCAACATCAACTTTAAGAGTTACAAACCAAATAAGTTATAAGTGTGTTTGTGTTGTTATTGTTTCTGTTTGCTATTTGTTGTTGCTTTTGCTATTTTTTTTTTTTTTTTTTTTTGTGTTTTACCTGCAACTGCAAGAGCATCCAACACGATTGACATGCGTACCAAGTTGGAGTCATCCGCTTCCCATTGGGATGCCCGACTCGAGTGTGAGTGGCTGCTTTCTGCTAGTTGCTAACGATGTGGTCATTGAGGCCATACTATATAAATAATGGAAGTGCATACTAATTAAATTGTGAGAACTTTGTTTTATCCTGAGATCTTCACCACGTTCCCCGCTCAATCATTTATTTACTTATCATCTGATGCCCAGGCGAGGCTGTTGCGTGGACTCCTCATCGAGTCGCCAATTAACACCTACTGTCCCAGTGTGAGCGTTAGAGTATTTGACACTTGAATTGAAGATATCAATATTCTCTATTCCTATTCCACCTATTCTTTTCTTCCCAATTATCCATTATTTTCAGTGTAGAAAACGTTTTATGGGGCCTTAATGAGTTGCTTGTTATCAAATATTAAGATTTGTTTTAAATATATTTTCATGTATGTGTTTACAAAAATATTTAGAACCAATTAGAACCTTTAAGATTTCAACACAATTTCATAAATGTTGTTTTGAAAGTTATTAATGTTACAAAAAGAGCTTGGACATTGTCTATTTTTGAATTAAGCTCTGAAAAATTACTACAACAATTGACAAAAAGCTTATATGCATTACGCCACAAATCATATTAATATTATTATTAATTTTTATTCTACAATATTAAATATATTTTAGTTTAATGGGCAAATTTATTTGTAAAAAGTTTTGCACCTATATGTGAGCAGCTCTACACGTGCATCAGTGTCCAGGCACTGCAGAGGAAAAATTTAACGGGGTTCTTCTGAATACACACAAAAACATTTATGCATACAGAAAATTCTTGTGGCTGCTACTAGAAATGAGATGAAATTAAATTGTCCATTCATTATCTGCATGTGTATTTTCTGTATTAATTAAAAAATTCTTCCTTTTAAACTGTAACTTTTATTGCTATCGGAAATCAAAAGGTATCGATAATCAAGAATCGAAGGCAGTTATCGTTCAAATAATACAAACTTGATCTGCGCCGGATATAGAGAATCTACGTTCCAAATGTCTCTGAGATCTTCATACAGACAGACGGACAGACGGACTCCGCTGTGGATCCTGATCGAGAATATATATAATTAATGGGATCGGAGATCCTTTATGCTGCATGTTACTTACATACATAATGAATTTCTTCAGAATTGGTGGTAACCGAAATCTTCGGCCAGGAGACTTCCTAACCATTTTTTTAAAAAAAGGCCACCAGCTAACTAACACTCTAGTGAGTCTAGTCTTAAGATTTAGAAAATTTATAATTCTTATGGACTTACACTTAGAGGTATATGACTGAATTTGGGTAATCAAAGTGTTAAGGACTTCAGATTTATGATATCTAAAAATTGAGTAAGATTGAATAAAATAATTTGATACTATACCTGATAGTATACCTGATTATAATATTGAATCCAAACATATAAAATAGCACTTTCCATATTTGTAATTTAAGCCAATTATGCCACACAAAGCCAAAACAACAGTTAGGCACGAAAATCTGAACCTCTATTGAGTATCACGACGTTTAAGGCCAGCCAAAAAAAACTTTACATTAGGAATACAGCAGCAACGGCTTTGATCACAACAATGGCAACAACTTAACTTAACACACATTGAGTCGCAAATCTGTAGAAGCGTCCCTTACACCACTACTCTACCAATGTGTGTACCTTTCAACGACTCTCTCCATCTCTCTTGCTCTTCTCGTCTATATGTGTGCCTCTAATTGCCAAAGCCTAAAAAAAGGAAACAGCAAACACAGAAAATGTGAACAATTGAACAAGTTGCGAGCCTTTGGGCGTCTGCTGACGGAAAGAAGCTTGATCGCTACTTGCTGCTTTGTCAGTGATCCACAATGGTAGGTATGGACTTACTTACTTACTCACTCACTCCTAGGTACTCCTGTACGGTCGGTCCTCTGACAACATTTGACTGCGCACACAATAGAACTGAAAACACGTTGAACAATTACGGTACTCGTACTCAGATCATTGCCAGTCCATGAGACCGCTATACGCCTCGAAATGCTTTGCTGCTTTTATTCTTGTTGCTGTTGCTGTTGTTGTTCGCTTTGGAAAATATCCAACCATTGTCGGAAATTTGTTAACTTTAATTTCTGTTGCAATCGGACAGGCCGGCCGAACAGCGGTCTGCGCGTTGCACCAAAACTAAAAAATTGCTTGCGGATGATTTTGGCAAAGAAATAAATGAAAGTCGCGGGCGTTGTGCCATTTCCATTCAATGGCCAACTGGTCCTGTTGTCGTTGTTGTTGTTGTTGTTGTTGTTGCTGCTGATGTCATTTATTGGCTACTAATCGAAATTATGACAATCCTGGCAATAGCTTTAACGGTTCTGCCATTTGCAGTTGCCGTAAATTTGTTTGTCAACTTGTTCGACAGCTTCTGCCGAATAGAAATTTTCCGTTTAGGTATTGGTTGGGATATTAGTTCTCTTGTTGTTGAAAATAATGGGTCTATCTACTGGTTTTTTTTAATGCATATTAGCTTAAATGTTAAGATTTCCTGCTGGAAAATTGGAATTTTGTTGACATGACAATTTTTGAAATCGTCGGATATACTTACAACTCTTTTATCACTGGCAATGCCAAAAACTGAGAGTCGTTCTTCAGAGCTCATCAAAGGCGAGTCAAACAAAGTGGTTTAAAGCATAGGTGACATTTTTAGAATATCGAAAGAGATAAAACATAACTGACTTGTTTAGTTGCATACAAAAGCTTTCCCAGTTTCGAGGCTGGCCAACATCAACATCAATCGGAATCACTGTTCATTCACTATCATCCGACTGCTAAAAAGACGGTGTGAGAGTCTGGCAAAAGCTGGAATAGTAGAGCTGGCGGCGTCGACTTGGACTTCCTGTTGTCGCGTCGTTATTGTCGATCATCATTTCCATTCGTAATGAGGCGCAGGCCACTAAACTGAAGTTGATCTACAGTTCATTTAGATGCCGCCACAGAGCACAAATAGCGGGGGCTGTTCTGGCCCTGCACGATTCTGATCAACCATCGACTGATCAGCTGTGTGACAATTTCTTGCTTTGCTTTGTCGTTGTTGTAGCTTCTGTCGAGTAGTAACAATACCACCACTGCAACCGCGCAGAAAAACTTGGCATAATGCAAGCCTCGAAGTGCCAGCCAGTAGTCCTCTTATGTACAACATTTACTATGTTCGCTGACATTCTTCGCGTAATTCTTCAATTTCAATTGCATACTGTGCTAGACTTCTCCTCTATTTGCTTGGGTCTGGCGACCAGTTGGCTTGTACGTTTTGTTTTGTTTTGTTTCGTTTTTTTCCTCCATCCGCTAACAATTGTCGCGACATTTTTCTAGGTAAACCTCAAGATCAATTGGCGACACGCTTCTTCTTGGCAGCCAAACCTGTCGACGGCTGCGTGAGTTTCAGCCCCAGTTCTAGTCTTACTCCAAGTCTCAGTCTCAGCCCCAGTCTTTGCCCCAGTCGCATCCTCAGTTCCATCCAATAGTCGTTCGGGGCTTCTCTCAGCTACTAGCATCGGCTGATGCATCTGTTGATGCATTTTCTGGGGATGTGAGCAGCGAACGGCGATAAAATTGTTTATCATGTGTGCAATTATATGCTAAAATTGTAATTGCAAATGTTTGCCTAAGCTGTAAAGGACTTTGCTCTCAGATACTGGCAAACACACACAGCATGAGCTTCAGCCTCCCCGCATGTGAATATGCTTTGAAGTGTTTCGTGGCTTAAAATGGATTTCTTAAACGGTCTTCAACTGAACATATTTACCATTTTAATGATGAGAACCGGATGTGAAAGAGTTGACCATTGGCTGACTGCTACATATATGTGCATGTTTGAACATAGGTGTGAATGCGTCGGAAGCATAGAGTGTTTTGAGAGATCGCTTACCCACTTAACGGTTGATGCATTTGATGGAATCTTATGAAGTATGCGTCAGTTCCCTTTATTATGTAGTTTGAGCTTTAAATTTGATAAGTATGCTTAATTACCTCAATTTTAATAGGTCTAATATCTTCTAAATACATTTCTTTGCTTACGTAGACCTAACTTTAGCATTAAGTAGACAATATGTATAGCCTACAAACTTCTAGCTCACTCAAATTAGAAAACAATAACACCTAATGTCTTTAGATATTTGTGTCATTGCTTTAATTAACATGTTTAATGATTTTTTTCTTAGTTATGTAAAGAAAATAAAATATTTACTAAGTTGAATTTTAAAATTTACGAATAATACTGAATCTATTTTGAATTTTATTACCAAATTGTCAGTCTGCAAACTTATTTGCTAGAGAATTTAGTGAAGAGCGGTCAGCTTCTATTTTATTTTGATTAATACAATCCATAAGATAGAAAGTATAATAAGTTTGGATTTAAAAGATAACGCTACATAAATTCGATATTGATTAGTATTTGATTCAACTTTTAATTATTACTCTAATGATAAGATAAATATTTTAAGAATTAAGGAGAAACAACAAAAAAGGTTTAAGCAAAGAACTTTTGTTGGTCATTTTTCTTGTAGTTTTGATTATGGGCTTGAATAAAACGCGCCCACCTGAAAGTGAGGCTCATGTATCATCATGCAAGCCTGAAGAGGCCTTAAGTGTACCAACTGACCTTAGCCGCATCAGCACTCCATCAAAATCTCAGCACTTAATGTTAAGTGCCCACCCAAAAAAGGCCATATGACGACGATTATGATGATGCTGAAGTCTATCACAAGACCAAACCAGTGTAGTGTAGTCCAGTCCGGTGCCAACCCATTCAGTTCCGTCAAGCATAAGGCACCAGTCGAAGTACGGCTAATTTAAGGAAATGCTTGGTCAGCACTACACCATTACTAGCTCCGACACCAATTTCAATGAAAACAGCACATGGACTAGAGTCGAGTTAAGAGTTGTTTGCTGAGAGATCAGAGCTGAGAGGCTTTCATGAGCATTTTACTCTGTTACCGACACCAATATGGAGGCGTTTGCTACGGCGATGCGATGCGTGACGATCACTTTTGGTTGTCAAGCAAATTACACATATGAATTTTATGTGACAAATGAGCTTAAAGTGTTGTCGCTGATGGGACAGTTCAGTAAGGAGTTTGGGGGCTTTATTTGGTTATGGTCCGTTTTGTATTCTGTCGTCAGAAAGTGACACTCTGCGGTATCACGTTTATCACGTCAGACCATCTCAAGTAAAGACATACTATGTCGGGAATATATATATATATACCACAATCCTCAGCACATTGGGTGTTTGCTTTATTCTTAAAGCAGCGATAAAGTGTTAGGCGTGCTCCAGTTTCATTTTTTAATTTATATTGAGTAGAGTAAAATAATTATAACAAAATACAGAAAGGATTAAAAATAATTAATGTTTCGCAAATAGGGAGCATCTCATACTTGCTTTGAAAATTAAAATTTAATGTCGTTGTCTTGTATTTGTGTGAATTCAGAGTTAACTTTCATTTGATAAAGTTCAAAATTAAAAATATATCTTATTCATCGTGTTACTTTTGGTTTTCGTTGGTAATAAAGTTGGTCTTTAACAAAATCGCCGATGTCACGCACCCATCCTTAGATGGCTTTTACTTGTTTCCACGCATTTTGACCCGCTAACACATATCGAAGAGTGTGTTTTTAAGGCTGTTTCGCCTGGTTCTCAATTATGTTTTTATGATTTGTCTTTGATTTGCATGTATATGCTGATGACATGACATGACTTACGCCTCCGCTTCTTGTTTCTGTCTTTCGATCGCTGACTTTTTAGAAAACTTTGGGCATTAGTCGAGGAAAGTGAGATTTAGTGTCATCAACTGACAAATGCTGTGGTCACATTGATTTATGTCTCCACCAGTTGTTTAGAGTGTGTGATTTTTTATGATGTGCTAACTCCGAAGTAGGTGTCTACCTCATTTGGCAGTTAAATGCAACTGGGCATTCCAACTATAATTTCACTGCATTTAAATAGCAACAAGTCGCGTGTATTCCCAAAGTATGTATTCCCCGAACCATTGTCATAAGCACCGCATCAATTGAGCTGCAAAAAAATGTGTGAGTGACAGACAATCGGACTGAGGGGCAGAAAACTTGATGCAATAGCTAAATTTGGCAAATATGGCCAAAGCGACAGTTTAGCTCAGTTTCGACCTCAGCAGCATGTCGCCAATCTTTTCCCAACTTGCTTCAGCCAAAGTATCTAACTGTGGCATTTGGCATGTTTAAATACCTCTCCAAAGTTGCGTAATTAGAACATTGATCGAAGTTGGATTTTATTTACAAACAGCATATTTGTATATTAAATACCAATGTTTTTGGATATATAATATTAAGTATTAAGATGTGTCAATAAAAGGACTGCGTTGATTATTATAATTACTGCATACATTAATAACTATTTCTATTTTCAATCAGATAAGCTTATCTAATGTTTCTTGAGTCAGTCACGCATTTTTGACCTTTAGCTTAAGAATGTGGCTTATTTCAGCGTTGACATCAAAATTCCCATTACTAGACTTTTCTGTATCTGCTTGTAAGTTACGGACAACTCATTAACTCGAACAAGTGCCGATGCACATGCTTAAAACATGGCCATAAATAACAATTTATCTGGCAGGCACGCTGACTCTATCAACAAAGCCAACTATGCAAAAATTCCAAATGCGACATTATTCTCATAACCGTTGTGCCTGCTCCGAGAGCCTATTAGCTAAGCCAACATACGCATGTACTTCAAAGTGTGAGCCCTGGTCGACTAGAAGGCTCACTAACTGACTGGTTGCCTGGCTGAGAGGCTGGCCATAAATCACAGTGACGACGAAGCGACTAATTAAAAAATTGACACGCTAAACTGGCAAAAGGCAAAATTAACATTTGCTCAAATTAACGGATGCCAGAGACACTGGAAACGCAACACCCGCCGACAGCCATCAAGTCATCGGGATGGGAATCAGAATTGGAATCGCCGAGAGGGGGACAGGGAGCAATAAATCGGGTTCTTTGTCAGAAGGACTGATTGCCATTGCCGTTGTCTTTCCTCTTCAACTTTGTTGTTGTTTTCTTTAAGTGTTTATTTCTTGTTCTTTTACTTATAGAACTAACAAGTCGCTGATGAGTGGCTTGTGGCGACGATCGCCAGTTAAAAATGTCGCCAATAATGTCAAAAAGTTTTTGGGTTCTTTAGGATGCTCAGATGCTGTTCTGATTGCTGATGATGAACCTGCAGTTTCCAGCTATCAGCATTGCTCGCGTAAAGTTGAATAATATTTGCTATCAGCAAAGTAAAAACCCAGCATCGAAGTCAACCGCAATTTAAGCGCCAACAATGTACTGCAAAAAGGTAATCTTAATGCGACTTTCAAAGTATTTTCAATTCAAAATAAAAAAAACAAAGAATAAGTTTCAGAATTTTATACGACATAATTCAATAATTATTTGTATTCCTTAAAACTATATAAGTGAATTACAGAATTTGATCTTAAAATAAATAAATACGAATTTCAAAACATGATTTTGAAGTACAAATTCTTAAAAAAAAAGGGAACTTAATTAACAATCCATAATTATTTAGGAGTTGTTTGAGATCATTCTAACTTAAATAAAATTTTTGCCAATCTTAATTCTTATGATTTATACACATAGACAAAAAAGAAGACATAAGAAAACCTCTGAGACAGGAATTGACCAAGTAATTTTAAATTTAAATTTGATTAATCCCATATCACAGCAACAAAATTAGAAAGCAACGATTATTTTACGTGTTACCTCGCTTACTATATAGTATCTTTCTTATCCTCATTGCCTCTAGCTTCACCGAAGAGGAAACTCGTCATCAAGGTTCTGGTGCGATGGAATTAATTCGATAATGCATAAAATAAGGAATACGCTTCATTGGACTCTAATTGCTAAACAGAAACAGAAATAACAGCAACAACTGCAACTTGTACACACTGTGGAGACGACAACGACAGTTGTTGGAACTGCCTCAGCTGGGTTCTCAAACCGGCCAAAAACTGGCTGTGTTGCAAGTGCATCGAGACGATGCATTTGATGGGCTTCGGGCCTCAAACTGAAGGCCCTTGGTCAGCAGGTGGCGGGCGGTTGAGCGGCGACTGCCCCAACAACGTTGCGTGTAATTAAAACGCAAACTTGGACCGTGCCGGGCCTGGCCTGGCCTGATCGGGGACTAGGCAGACATGGCAGGCCATAGAGTGGATGTCGAGAATGGACCAAGTAGGTGAAAGACGACTAAGCCGGGCGCAGGCTGATTTCTTGAAAGATTTGTAAACGTAAACTTTCGAAAAAGAAGAAATAAACCAGAAGTAAATATCGACAAACATCGTCGTGGTCGGAAAAAATTAAAAAAAACTGAAATGAGTTAAAAATTCCACACAACTGCGTGAGAAGTCGCCGCCGCGTCGCATTGCGACGTTAAGCAGCGCTGCAGTCGAAGCTGAAGTTGCAACCCGTAGTCAATCTTTTAGTATTGGGGTTTTTGTTTTTCGTTTGCTGAAGCTTTATGCATTGGCTTTAACGAATGATGGTCCACAGCAAAAGCAACACCAACAGCAAAAACAACAATAACAAAAACGTGGCATTTATTGATCGCCGCGTACCGATTATTGTTTAAACTGTTTTCAATGCGTTTACTTTGTGTAAATATTATTTCTTCAATTAATGATATACGTACAGCTCACTGAATATGCTGTCCGTATAGCTCATGTCTGGAGCCCCCAAAATTGCCCTTCGCATCAATCCGGGAGAGCCTGCGTCTGACTGGAAGCCAGTTTGTATTATTTTGTTGTATTGCGTTGGCGCGGAGACATATATCAATTGGAAATCCCATGAATCGAAATTGAAAACTCAAGATACAAAATGAAATGCTCATCATTAAAATAATAATGCCTCATGCACTGTGGATCTTCATCCACTCCTTACTCTCGTGCAGCTATCATTTGCTCTTAAAATTAGCTTAAAAATATTTTAATGTTATTAATTTATTTTCATTTAATGGCGGTTGCTACAAAATTACACGTTATTGGCATTCTGTGAGTTGCAATATGCATTAATTCCATTCTCGATTCAACGAGACGAATAAAATTTTATCATTAAATTTTGCCAATTGTCTTTATATATATATATCGGTATATGCAAAAGAAAATGTTTTTGAAAGCAAAGCCCTTATTAAGTCTTAATTCAATTCCAATTCTAGTTTTGTGCAATATTCGTTACTTAATTTAGAGAAAAGCTTTACAGGGAATGTGCATTCAATAAAATTATAATTAAATTAGCTGGTATATTCGGGTGTACATGGATGTGTAATCTTGGGTGTGCCTAAGCTACCTGATCTTCCTTGTTTTAATAAGTTTATAACACTGACATAAGCCAAAGATTAAACAGTTGAATACTAGTTATAAGGTTTAAACAATCTTTTCAACAAATCGCTTTAAATTTGGAAAGTCATATTGCAGTTCAGCTGCGTAAACTCGACATAAGTGAAAGTGTATAAGAAAACTTGTATTTTTAGTCTAAGAGCTAGCTTTTGCAGGACACTACACAATTATAAGAAAATGCAATATGCTAAGTATTTCCAAATTAAATTATATGAAATTTTTAATTGTGTAACATATTTGTAAAATACTAAAATACCACTTTTGTTTTTTAATTCGCATAACTTAATTTGTAAGTTTATTAAAATTCTTCTTATATACATTTTTTAAATGTTTAATCTATTTTTGCTTAAAAAAAATAGAAAAGCATTAAACATTAATTAATGTGTGTGTAGTGTAGCATTTGCATGTACAACTCACTATATTCCTTTGGTAGGCTGAACTCTCCGCGTTTTCAAATTAGAGCTCTGGATCTGCCTGTAATCATAATCATTAGTTGGGAGCTCGAAGAAGTTGCAACATTTGGCACGCAAACACTCATTCAGTCTTTCAGGCAACCAGGCAGAAAAATGTCTGTCAGTCGGCCAAGAAATATGTATGTCCATATAGCTCTGATCTAATTAATAGGCTGCCGCACGTTGCGTGGAAATTTGTTAAGTTTACTTTCAGTTTTCCAATTACCGTCACCATTGCTCACACATCAACTCTGATTTACAATTTATATGGCAAAACACGATCGTCAAAAAGTACGTGAGTTTCGAACCGACGTTAATATCCAGTTCCAGCATTGTTATTAATTTGTATGATATAATCGCTTTTGGGGAGGCGTGTTCCCTCAAATATAGATGCCGATTGCACTGACATGTGGTCCATATTCAATTTTTAAATCTTTAAAAAAGCGAGGTAAAATGTTTTGGGCTACCAATAACGTTGTTTAATTGACTTTAATTTTTTCTAATTCATGTACACAAGATAGAGTCGTAAATTTTGGTTTTTTTTATTAAAAGACATAAGTTTCTTATTAATTATTTGATTTATTATAATTTATTATATAGTTAAATATCAACTGAAAAGTAATATTACGCATGATGTTCGCTTATTAGAATATTCCAATTCAAAATCGGTTAAAACATGATTTACTTTTTGGCCATGTTCAATTGAATAACTGTTATCAAGAATTTAGATAATTTCAAAGTACTTATTTTAATGTAAAAAATTCATAACATTAAGTTGTGTAATGTATCAGTTGGAAGGCAAAATTGGATTACAAAATTATTTCTTTTCTATAAATTTCGATAAATGATCTGAAAGATTATTAGAAATAAGTTTTACCTATATAATTTTGAATTATTTGAAACATAATTTTCAATTTAATTTGACATTCCGTAAGCGAGCACAATTGAGTTAGTGTAAATATATTTAAAAAATGAGCCAATCTGTAATTGGAGACCTCGCTTTAGAGCGCCATTGACCATTTTAGTGTGGAAACGCTAATTGGATATTCACACTTTTACCCATTTGGGGCGGCGTAAATGAGACAGAAAAGCGCCACTCCCATAATAGGCAAGTGGTAAGCGCCAACAGGTACAACGCAAAGCAGGTCAGCCATAGTTGTAGCAAAGAGAGGGAAAGGTTCAGTTTGTGGGCAAGGAAATGGAAACAAACGCGCTGAAGTGCACTCCTCGAGCGAGACTCATGTGCAGCAAGTTTACGAGATCCCAAAAATAGGCATACCAATGTGTGCGCATGTTCGAAATTTATGGTGACATTTGAGTGATTCGCGCAACGTGTCATGAGCTGCTCCTGAGGATCTGGATCTGCAGCAGCAGCAATTGTAGCAGCAGCAGTTTGGTGTAAAAGCCAATTATATTGGTAGAGAACTGGAACACTGTGTGGCGACTGTCTGACTTATTGCCCAGGAGCATGTAATTGCATTAAAGAAGGCCAGTTTGCTCGTTTCAACTCTGCCGATTATCCCAGCTGATGTGTTCGGCAAACAGGCTATTTACTGTACATAAGTGGCAGACACAAAATTAGAGTAATTTTCAAGTACCGCCGACGCAGCAGACAACAACAACAACTGGTCCAGGCGGACAAGTGTCAAAGTGAAAGAGTTGAATTCTCGCACAGGTTGCAATTCTTAAAAAATGCAAAGCATTCCCAGTCGGTTGGTTGCTCGACTGTTCGTCTTTTGGCCGGTCACACACTTTCTGATCTTTGCATGGCGATAAGAAGGCTCGACCCCTTTACGCATATGGTACACATAACGATTATTCCATATTTACTTATTGTGTGTACATACTTGTTGCTGGGACCCAGGACTCATGGCTCTGACTAAGCCCAGCTCCTACCAAGGCCCATGACCAAGCTCAAGCTCAGTCACAGTCACAGACCCAAACGCTGACCGGGCATATTATTTGCGCGATTAAAATGATCGCGGCTGCCTTATTGGTCTGGTTGGGCTTGGTCTCCTTCAGGCTTTTAATGTCAGGGACTGTGACTCCTACTGTGTCTGTGTCTGTGTCTGTGTCGGTTCTTGGCTGCAGTTCGAGGCTTCTGCGGCAGTCAACTTCACGCTTCGCTCAAGCATCACCAAATAATTTTCCTTGAGCGTCCCTGAACAGTGGAACATATACCGATTTCTTTCAAAATATCTTTAGCATTGCTTTGTTTTTTGAGCCATTTGTGATTTTGTTATCAATCAGCAAACGTTTCAAATAATTTTAAAACTTCAGTTCGCAATATTTGTAATATTTTACTTATTTGTTTTATGAAAATCTTTTATTGAACACAATTTATTTTTCTTAAAATGATGTTACAGTTTCCCCAACTTCAAATAAAATCACAATGTCATATTGATGTTGCTGTACTACTTTCCATATTTTAAAAATCACTAAATATTTTATTAAACATCTATTATGTAACAGACAGAATGAATCATCTCCGAACCCATTATAAATAAATCACATAAATCTCATTATGATCGGATAAGAAACACCCAAGTTATGGGCAAAAATATATTCTCATATTCATCGCATTTCTACCACCACCGATATCATTTTTATTATTTAAAAATAATATTAAAATATATTTTATTATTATTATTATATTAGCAGCTAGGTTTTGGGTATATTGTTGGCGAGATCACTTGACTACAGCTTTCTTACTTGATGTTTTTAATAATTTAATTCCATTTAATAAAAAAAAAAAATTGGTTGAAATATGTGGTTTTGTCCCACTGTATCGCTGTTCAAGCTGTAGCTGAAGCCTCCTTATATTGGGGTGCATTCCAAGTACTTTACCTTCTACCTTCTACCTTTAGCTTGAACAGTTACCTCTGCTTTTGCCATTGCCATTGCCAATGCCAATGCCAATGCCATTGCCGATGCCTTAGCCTTTAGCTATAGCTTTGCTTTTACCTTAAGGTTTAGCTTAGTTCTACCTTGGCATTTAAGGTTTGAACGCTGAGTGCGCTGCATGCCGCAGTGCATGCTTCATCTGTTGCATGTAGTTACCGCTTTCATGGCTAAGTGGTTGGCTGGACATGGTCATCTTATTTCTTATATGTATTTGTTTGGGTGCACAGCTTCTTCTCCGACATCATCATCCTCGTCCAGCTTCTTTTTTCTCTTTCTTTTGCTGTTGCGTGTCACGTACAAGCAATTCGCATGTTTCAAAAATGCTTTAGACATGGCCCTCTGTTTGTTCGGTGCGGGCTGGTGGTTTTTAGGTGGATTGCAGCAGCCATATCAGGCAGTTTTGGTTTTGGTTTTGATAGTCGCCGTCAACTTGCACTCGGTTCTAGATTGGGCGCTCCGTGTTTCTGGCTGCTGGTGGTGATATGGCGGGGATTGGGTGAAGAACATACTTGAGCGTATACTTAAAAATAAATGTTAATTCTTTTATTTATTTCCTTTGTCAGGTTAAACGGTTGAAAGGTTACACATCCAGCAGTATCGTCCCGGATTGTCTAAAGCAGCTGTCTGCCGTAATGGCTGCTGTTTAAATCAGTCACGATCACATTTTGCGGGACGAAGCTGCTATGAAATAATTCACTTAATGGCAATGTCATTCTGCACAAATACAAAATCAATTTTGTGCTAGCCCAGATGAAGAATTAATACAAATACATATTTACTGCTGTAATCTTCTTTGCAATACTTTATATATAAATTAACTCTCCCTTTCCCGGTCTGACCACTCTTTGGCAGTCTGAGCAGTGGTTTCATTTACTAACTATCACATATCCCAATTAAACAACCTCAACTCGTTGCCCATCCTGCTCTGATTAACCTGCCAGATTGTGTAGCTTATCGGGCTTGGAGCATAAAAACACTCCCAGTCATCCCAGCAGAGTTGCGTCCAGTACCATTTCTCACGCTTTTGGTGACCAGTGGAAACGAGTACACATCAATCTGCTAGTGTCAACACCCCGGCTGGCGACATCTACCAACCACCATCAGCCAATCGCCATTCGTTGCCGCTGTCTAGGAGCAGTAGACAACAACTTCACCGGTTACCACCAACTGTTACTCCTGTTGACGTGCGTTGCCCTAAAAGGATATTGCACTCCTATTGACTTGTTAATGTGATCACTTTAACTGACCCAAATATAGTCAAACGTTTCAATTTGTGCAACGCTTTTGGGCAATTCATAGCCATGCAACCAGCAGCTGAAGTCAACCCACAGTCAGTATAACTCCATTTCCTCAGATTGTCTAAAGTTACAGCCTCGGTTACAGTCTCAGTCCCACTAACAAAACACCGGCAGAGCAGCAATCGAAGTTCATCGTCACCAGCGGACAAAACGCGTAACGCGGAGCAGAGCACCTTCAGCCTTAGGTATGTTTGCAGTAGTCTTCAGTTTTTACCAGGTGAGTTGTAGGCAGGCTGGATAGCTGCTTGGTTCCCTCTTGTCTTTGATCGTCTGACGCCAGTTGACAGATTGCCCGGAGGCCAAAAGTCGCCTTTGCGCAGCGTATTTGGAAGTCTATTTTGGCTTGACTGGTGTTGATGAGTCAGTGATATGACCGTTGTTGGGTAATTGAATAGATATAACTAGCACTTAATTTCTTCCCCTTAATGTGAGTATTTGCTGGTTAGTCAACTACATATGTAAATGTAATTCCATTTTCACTTTTCGAACACATTGTTTTTTTGCATAAACTTTTTTTTTCTGATTTGATTTTATTTTTTACTGGATTGTAGGCTCTAAAAATTAAAATATTATGTTTTTGTTGTTTTGAATTTTCACATGTAAATATTTCTGATCTATCTTTTCATGCCCTTTTTGACAATATTTTTCTTTAATAATATTTTTAACAACTTTAAAGCACTCCACACAAGCCCATTTATGGATATACTCCTTTTTTTTTAACAATTTAGTTTGTTATTTTTTGTTTAGAAATTAAAGTGAACATTTTTTATAACGGCCTATTAGTTTAAGCAAGACAGCTGTTTAATGTTCATATTTAACCAATTTGCACATTGCGCAAAATGTAATTTTTTCGTTTGGGGGTTTGTTAAATACTGTCTATGTAAAAGCTATTTTCAATAAAATAATTGAGCTTGTAGAAAAATTGAAATTTAACTTAATACCAAGGTTTCTTAATCAAATGATAATATTGCGTTCTTTTCTAAAGGTACAACCATTTGGAACATAAGCAATAAGATTGTTCCTCTCATCAAACTTATTGCCTGACTGTGCGGCCACTCGCTACGCCAATAATCATTGATCATTCGGAAACTTTACTAACTTATATTGAAACATTAAAAAAACCAAAGAATGCAAAGAGCGATGAGAGACTTTGAAGACATTGTTAAAACGCATTTCATTAACCTGCTGCAGCAGAGCAAATTGAAAAAAAAAATCCTTCAAATTGTATGAGAAGTTATGAGCTAACATGAAGCGCAGCATGGGTCTTGGGCCCTGTTAAATGGCAGCTTTGCTGTAATTTTTGTCCAGCCAGCGAACCAACCAGGTAGGCAGTCATTTGCCTGCCCACTTCTAAGATTATGAAAAGTGCCCTTTCGCTGTTGCGTATGCTTGAATCTCAAAAGGCTCAAATGCAGCCAGTTCTTAATCAGGCTGCGACGATCTGCGATGCAGTCAGTGCCAGCATCCCAGCATCTGAACATCCCAGAGACGCCAGCATAGCAACCATAACCGAAGTGCAACGCTCAGCATGTCCAGTCGTTTCCCAAAAGTCGAGTACGGGGCAGTCCATTTATTGGAGATTTTTAAGGGCTACAGAGCCCCATAGAACCACAGTATTGTAGTGTATAAATGTGTATGTGTGTTTGTGCTGTCTCGGTCTCCTTTGGTATGCGGTGTGTGCTTGTGCGCTATAGGTGGTCATTATCACGACTTCAGGTCATATGGGCCTTAACTGAGCTGCATACTATGATGCAGATGGCTCGAATGATGGACCGCTGCAATCATACAGTCTTTTCCTCGATGACAATGTGCAACCTTACGTTTGCACTAAACTTGGCTTATACATTTTAAGACATACAATATATCTAATACACTAAAATTTGAGGGAAGATGATCGAATTAATATTAATAGTAAAATTAATTGTATATATATTTATTATTAAATAGCTTTATTTCACATAAATGAAATAAAAACTTAAATTTATTATATATATTAATACTAATAAATTTACTAATATGAGCATTGAGTAAACAAATCTCTAAAAAAAAATATTATTGTTCATCTTTTGGTAGATCAAACCACACTCATACTGTATGTATTATATCGTAGTGTTTTTTGTTGCTGGCAAAAATGTCAGCAGCAGAAAAAGCAGCAGAAAAAGCAGCAGAAGCAGCAGCAGCAGAAGCAGCAGCAGAAGCAGCAGCAGAAGCAGCAGCAGCTGCAGCCGCGACCAACCGCATATTCAACTGCTGTTCTACTTAATTTGGCGCTGCGTGCGTTGCCGATTTGGTTGAGGCTGATGATGCAGTGCCAAGCCTCCGCCAACGTTGGCTGGGGGGCAGAGGCAGTGAGGGGAGAACCGTCCCTCTCAGTCCAGTCTCACCTGCAGCTTTGCGCTTCTTGTGCTGATCAGCCTGCCGTGGAAAAGCAACAACAATTACCGCATTACCGACGCATTGTTGACTGACTGACTCAGTAGGAGGCGAAGGACGACAAGGGAGTCGTGAAGGTGGTGGGGCCACGGTGGCGGTGTTCGAGTGACTTCTGCGCCACTTTTGCGGGCTTCGTCTCGGCTTTACTTATTTGATTTGTTTATGCAGATTAAATGCAAACGATCTTGATAATGACATTAACCGACAGAAGAAGAAACCGACAACATCAGGGACACGAAATAAGAGACTTTTCAACTGGAACTGGGACTTGGACTTGAACTGTGACTGAGGCCCAAACGGAGACATGGACTGCGCCTGGAAATGAAACTGGCTGGAACAGTGTTTTCTGGATTGTTAACTTGACAGCTTTTGAAAGCAGCTTCGTGAGCTTTGCACAGCAATCGTCATGAAGCTAGAGGGACGGGGTTAAAAAACACAAGTCACAATTTGGTCCAGTGCCTGACCCAGCGTTTGCCTTTGGTCAATGTGCTTAATACGAATACCCCAAAACCCAAAAAGGCGTCTGAACTTTGGATGCCTGTGGCTTTATATCTTGCTCTTTCACCCCTCCCATTTGTTCCACTTCCAAACTCAGCTTGGACATCTTGTAGCCTAATTAGCTGAAAAACGTATTGCGCCGCCAGATAAAACTGAAGCACATCTCCAGTCTGCTTGGTAGAGCGCCTGTCGCCCCCAAATAAGACAAACGTCGTTAATGGTTAATCTTACACCTTACCAGCTGATACTGGTACAGATACACTTGCAAAATTCAAGATTGTAAATTGCAAACTCTTTAATTCCATATTCATATGGCTTTTTAGGACAATTAACATAAGGCACTTTAGTACTTGTCTTTATTGTTCAACAGCATTTTGACTAAGTATTCAAAATTGGCATACATTTGGATAGCGCAAAAAAAAAGCAGCTTTAAATTGCTGACTTCATAATTTTGTTGGCCAAATTGTTGGCAAAAAAAAAAACCAAAAAACTTAAAAACCGAATGCCCGCAACCGCAAACTGATTCCATGGCGTGTGTAATTTTGGTTTTTTGCCTTTTTTTTTGTTGCGTGATTTCTATTGGTGCGATCCATCAATACTCATTACTCGATCTGCATTATTATTTAGCGACGTTCTTGCGAATTTTCTTCTTTAACATTTCCGGTGCAACATTAAAATTAATCAACAGCTTAATGGTTATCATACTCACTACCATCAACGAACAAGGCTAAAAAGTCAGTTATCGCATCGACAGTCGAGAAGGAGTCCACAGTCCGCAGTACGCTATCCACTGTCCACTGTCCACTGTCCGCTGTCCGCTGTCCGCCGACTTCACGGTTCGCATCGATCTGTAAGAAGCCTTGTCATAATTATCGTCGGCTTACCTTTTTTTGTGGTTTCAACATTGCTTTATTTTTGTTTTTGTTGCTGTTGCCGCTACGTTGAGATGAAAGGAATTATTTTTATAAGGACTTTTAAAAACACAACTCAATTATGTGTAAGATGCGCCAGATTTTTTTTTTTTTTTCTTAATTCATATTTTATGTACTGTAAAACAATATTAGCATAAACTTATATAAAGTGCAATTTTTAGAGCAATTATTTGTTTGCGAGCATTGCTGAAAATGAATACAGTCATCTGTTAATTTTCTCTGAAATGGTAAGGTTTTCTATACCTATTTTAAATACATCAAATTGCTTACAATTAGATAAGTAACAATGAGATGAGCAAAAATTAAAAAAAAAATACAATTCGCATAATATCCACGTTAAATAAAAAATAATCTTTTTTTTAATAGGAAGCTTTATATCAATGTTTAATAGCGAATAAAAGTATAATTTAAAACCTAACTGTTTTGGAAAAGATTGGTTGGACAACATTAAATTAAAAATCAATATAGGAACGACTCAGCTTGTGTAAAACACGTATTTGTGTAGTCAACACGATGAGACGACGGTTATAATCGAAATGGTCTGCTTTGACGAGCACTTCTTTATTTTATAGAAAATTCCAATGCAGCTGCTTGTAAGGTGACCTCATTTTATGTTTACTTATTTTAATGGAGCCGCTTGTAAGGCGACTCCATGTGATGTATTCTTATTCTAATGCAGCCACTTGAAAGTGGACTCCATGTGATGTTTTGTTATTTATCCTCTTGGATATCAAAAAATAGCTGAGTCTTGTAGCGTCTCATGTTCATACTTGAACACAGTTTAAATACAAATATCAGAGAAGAGTTGATTTGCGTTTTGCACAGAAGACAAAACATATTTCATCAAAATAGTAAAACCCTTTCTAGTATATATGCATTTCAATATTTGTGCCCGCACCATAAGCGCACAACGTTTTAAAGCCAAAACTCAAAAGTGAAAGCTTTGAGACAAAGTCATTTGAAATCAACTTAATGCCTGCATTTCATCTTCATCTTACACACAACCAAGCTACAAGTCGACAACTTGCAGTTATTGAAATTCAATGTAAATATATGGTGATATGTCATACAGGCGTAGAAAATGCGCTAAAGACTGGCAAAAACCGATATCCAGTTCGAAGCTCAGTCACAGGCTCCATTGCAATCTGCAACTTGGAGCTGGAGTCAGGTGCTCTGTGACCACGCTTCCCACCAAAGAGCCAAGCAAATTTCAAAACGAAAAGCAATCGCGCACGTCATCGATATTTTGTAAATGCATTAAATATATGTATTTAATTCGAGTTGACCAAAAGCAAAAAGAGCCAACAAAAAGCATGCAACAGGTTACTGCCGTGTTTTGTGCCTGTCGCAGTTGCATTGCAAAACTTGTCAAACACAAACGCAATCGATACGAATATCAATCAAATCCATAGAAAGAAAAACCAGAAAAACAAATAATGAAAATCAAACTTCTACTCAAAGCCGATGACAATTGTAAGCAGCGGTGCACAAATAAACGAGCCGAAATCGATAAACTGAACATTTATATGATATTCATCAGATCCCGGCGACTTTAACGACATTTAAATATCCGGAAGCGATAAATAAATATTTACTTTTTACTAAGGTGTAGCTCTGGTGTCAGCTATGAGGAACAAAAGAGCAAATCTAATACGCGATTGTTGTAGCTGTGCAGTATACTCTTGATCTTTCTGTTATATATTATTGTAGTTGCAACTACAGATATATTGATATATTTTTAATATTGCTACTCCTTGTTGCTATTGAAAATGACAGAGCAGAGCAGAAACAAATCCTATTAAGTTGGCTCTGCTATTGCTCTGTTTAAGTGTGCAACAGTTGCATTAGTATATTATACTCAATAAAATATATGATTTAGAAATATCCGTAAAAAAAATTAACGTTAGCAAAAACTATTTTTACTATTTCCTACTTATACCTGCTATTCTGGTAGGTTTACATATGTTAAAATTTATTTATAAAATTTAATTCAACATCAAAAATCTTCGCTTTGTCAAATCAACATAAAGTTTATTTGAGAAATTTCCATAGTATTTGAAGGTTTTGTTAATTACCAGATGAATGTGTTATATAGGATCTCAATTTATTTTAATATGGACTTGGTAATAATTGATTTGTAATTAATAATATATATATATTTGAAGATCCACGAACTCGTAAGGGTTTCGTTGTAGTAAAATCTATTTGAATGGGATAACTTACAAATATTTATTGAATAATCTATATACTTGTCTTGTCTGGAAATACATTTGTATTATTTTATTTTAATTGCTTGGTCGTATTTGTTTTTTAATCCAGACAGAAGTAGTTGTGGAGGTGTAGTCAACCTTTTTAGAAAGAGTTTTCCTGAGATTTTTGGATTTTATTTTATTAATATTGTAGATTTCTTTGTTTTTGCTAGCAAATGAAACTGGAGTCATTTGTCTGGGAACCATTTAGGTTTAGTCTTTGGGTAAGCATTGGTTTGTTGTTTTCATCTCCTTTGGTCAAATTAAATATGACAGTTTATTAATTTTATTATTTTAGGTGACTTCAAAACGGCGATGCCGCCAATGAGAATCTTGCGCTAATTATGTTATGACTCAGTCAGGTATTAAATACGACATGGAACCTGATTGGTGATTGTTTCTGTATATGCGAAGAAAAATTAACAAAGCTCTGAGGAAGCAGCACACATCACATAACATTATATATGTTATATAGTTGTGCGAAAAGAACAAAATAGAAAAAAGTCAATTATATTAACAACAGCCGCGGTTTTAGACATTGGTTTTGGTTCTTTTTTTTTTAAATTTACTTGATCAATTACATATACAGCAACAAATAAAGCAGTCAAGTTGCACTAAAAATATGTATAGTAAAAATATAATTGTTTATATTTTATAACTGTTTTATTTTCTATTTACTAATAAATTATGATGGTGAATATTTATGATAATAAGTATAATTTTTTAAAAACTTATGAAACTAGATTTTACGTTAAAAAAAAAACAGTTATTTGATTTGAAGACAAAAAAAAGTTAAGTATCTTAAATACACGTTAAATATAAATGGATATAAATTTCTAACAACAACATAGAATTTTAATTAATTTTTTTTTTAATAAGGAATTTGTTTGAAATATGATTAAAAGGTAGTCAATTTTGGAAAAGTAAATAGTGTAGTATTTTATGTGCAGAAATATATTAGTTGCATATATAAAATTTGGAATGAGAAAAAAAACTAATAAATGTAAAAGGGAGAAAACACTTTAATATGAAAAGGCAAATATTAATTAAATTACGTCGATCGGCATGAGCAATTGACGACATGTCAAACTTATTCAATTCAACAACCAAAAATGATAACAGAGTCAAAAATCTGGAATATTTCGTGGTATTTACTGGTTAAATAAAAATTATAAATAAAGAGTGCAGCGCATATTTTTATTCACAAGCCCGAACTTATCCTTAACTATATACATACATAAATACGTAAACGCAATCGAATGAACAAAATACACATAAAAACATATTTATATACTGAACACATTGAAAATGGCTAAAAGGGGTATAATAGTTTTGAGCAAATGTATGTAACAGGCAGAAGAAAGCAACTCCGACCCATAGAGTATATATATATATTTTTGACTGTCCGTTCACCCGTCTTCCCTCTGTGTGTATGAACACGCGGATCCCAGAGACTCTAAGAGCTAGAGACTAGAGATAGGAATATAGGTTCTCATATATCTGTCGCAGCTTAAGTTTGCTTTATTTGATCGATAACAGCCTCGGTTTCTCGCTTTCTGGTATACAAATCTATTTCGGAATATTGAAAAACCAAATTTGAAAAACACAAATTAATATATATTATTGTTCATGTACATGTGTACTGAGTTGAATTTAATCTTAAGAAAAATTACAACCAAACATTTTGAAACTGTGCAGGCTCTCAATGGTTGGCCTATGGCTTTGTTTGAAAATTGCCTTGAGCTCTGAAGGGGCACAATACATTAGGTGAATTGTTGTCACGCCCAGCATTTTGGCAAATGCTAATTGCTAGTTCTGCGAAACTATTTGCACAAACTTTCAGTTTCGCCATTGGTTTGACGAGTTTTGTATGATGTAGACAAATCGTAAACAACGACTTGTGACAGAAGACAAAATGAACCTACAAACTTTCACCTTTGGCAAATATTTAATCATCATTTGGCAATACTTATACAATTTGCTTTTGAGAGAGCATTAAACAAAATTACAGGAAATGTCGTATTTTGAGTACAAGCCGAGCAGCAACGAGCTGCTCAAACGATCAACAAGACACAGCAACCTGTTGTTTCCGCGGGTACACCTGGGGTACTCAAGACAAATTTTTAAGCACATATTTACATAGCGGGGACGAACCACCAAAATGGCACTGGGGCGCACATAGTTGCTAGATAATTTGTAAGGCATAAAAAACAAAGAATCAACTAACTAAATGCAAAACACTTTATGCACGTTTAACAAAGACTGCAGCTCTACTAGGTCTGTCTAAAGATGTTGTCGTCAGAGGCTGGCAAGCGAGCAGTCTGCCTGACTGCTAGGCAGCTAGAGCTATCAACGTGGTCTCATCAACAATATCTCAATAACAATATCGACGCTTTAGCCGGGGCTTCATTAGCCAGACGAGTGAGTCGCTCAAGTCGAGTGAAACGGCGACTGCGAATGCATTCGACCTCCGCGGTCTGACCTTAGATTATAACGCCCGCCCAGCTCCTCGAACTGTGTATGTAAGGCAACATAAGTAAGTACAACATGCAGTCGTCAGATAAGAGCCAGATCCCCCAATCTACCGTTCATCTAGCCAGGCCCATAGACCCCAGATCCGAGATTAAGTCCCAGTTAGCAAGCGGTGATGGCGGGGCTGTTGGTTGAATTAGCCCGGCCAGCTACTTACCTTAGCCTTCCTTACCTTGACTATCAGGGTGAAGCATCTGTGAGTTACACATTTTGTTGATTTAATTTTCATGTTGCAAACGTTGGCAACACTTCCATCAAGCTGCTGACCAACCCAAGACCTTTCCGCTTTCCGCTCCCCTGCTGTTGCAGTTGCCAACAACAAAAATAACATTTCTAGTTAATGTTGCGTCAAAGTGCATAATTGGTTTATTATTTTTATTTTATTTGCCTTACCGCTTCCTGACATATCGCGCGCATCGCTGCACAGCGAAACCTTCACAACTAGACCCCCAGCTCCCCTCAGTCCCCTCTTTGAAGTCCACCACATCTATGGACGCTTTTTGCCCTACCCTATTTCGCTATGCTGCTCGGGGCACTTGATTTTCATTGAAATCGTCGTCATCATCTTCAGCCTGGTTGCTTGGTTTTTGTCATCTTTGGAGTATGTCTCGAGTCTTCGCTCCACTCGTTGCTTTGTTTGTTTTTGCCAGCAAGGCGTGATTTACATTTTTTGCACCGACTAAGTTTTCCTATTTATCGTGCCTAGGTGTGCCATCAATTGTGTTTGAGTTTTTTCGGCTGGTTTTCTATTTGGCTTGTCGTTGCTCATAATGAGCATTCACTGCAGCTGTATCCCGGCTAAACAAAAAAAATATAGCAAAGAAAGCCAATGCTAATAACTCAGTTGCAAGCACTTAAGAATTACTTTCGTTCAAAGCAAAAACTTAATAATTATGCATTATATTATTTTCATCTAATCAAGGATGTTAACGCAGAATCATCCGAATGAATTATTAATTGGTTATGTGCAATGTCCGTCTGTCCGTCATGCTGTCAGTCTGTCCGTCTGTATAAACATAACTTTTTTCGACACCCTAATAGGTTGGGTCTTAAATCTTGCATCATTTACTTAAGATCTGATAAAAAAATATATATTTATAGCCATGCCCACACTTGTGCATATTTAAAAAAAAAATAAAAAATATGTGAAAAAAGTGACAAAACTTGAAAGGACTTGTTGGTAACCTGTTCCAAGGATCAGCATGAACAGTTTTAGAGCATGAAAATCCCCGTCGCCATCAGAAAATTCGACCAAAAAAATCAGGCTTATCTTTCACAATTTGTAGTCATCACATTTTGAAAGCATGTTACTGGTAACTCCCTTAAGAAAACGTTAGAAAACATATAGATTTCATAAAAAAATTTGCAACGTTCTCTCTGACTGAATTTATTTTCGATCAGAAAATAATAAAATTCAATTTCTTAATATTACAATATTTTATATTGAATTTTGTTGCTGGCTTAAGTTTTTTCTTTTTTTTTTAATGTTTAACAGTGATGTGACTAAAAGTCAGTCAATAACATTTTTTCGGTTTTATAGTTATTATTTGTACATAGTTATATAGCCTTAATTTTTATTTGGAGAGTAATATTCAAACTATTGCTTAGATATCTTCTGTTACTGATATTAATTTATTACACCTGCATTACAAAACTAAGTTTTTAAGTTCTTTAGTCATTTCACTCTGTCTTATTTATTAACAATTGTCGCTAATATAGTTTATAGCACAGTTGCTTCACACGTCTCTTGACTTATGACCCAAAACTAACCCTCTAAATATAACCCACACCCACGGAGACCGCCCAAGCTTAGAGCTCGATCGAAACGTGTGTCAATTAAAAACCGGAAGCCAGCAAAATTATTGCAGTAGATGCCAATAATTATACAGTAATTATGAATGAAAGTGAGCTCTGTTGTTATGTAAAATAAAGTAAAAAAAAAGGTAGTTCGGGATAGGGTTAGGGATAGGCTTAGGGACATAAATCACACGGCTAGCAGACGCCAAGCTGGCGCAGAGAGTTTTCTTTGAATTCCAAAATCAAAATCCTATTAATCAACAATATGGCCCATGGCTTACTGAGCTGCGGTTCCAACAAAATTAACACCCAGCTAAACAAAACGATCAACAGGCACCGAAATGCCGCTGCCAATCTTCAGTCTGCTTTACGCCTCCGATTCCGAGTGATTCTGATTACGACACCCTCGTCTGTGTGTGTCTTGTTAATTGCGTCTAATAAGCAGTTTGGCGTTATTTTCACAAAACGCCAACGCCGTCGCCATCGTCATCGCCATTGCCAGACGACTGACCGTTTGAATACCCCATGATTAAACTCGTCCTCATCATCGTCATCGTAGTCAGCGTCGTCATCGGGGTCGTCGTGGTCGTCGTCGTCGGGTGTTGTGTGCTCATTTGAATCTGTGCGAGCTGCCGTCTGTTAATCTCAAGATCAACACATTGTGCAGTTAGCCACGACAGCGGCTTCATAAAACAAATATCGCTTCGTGTACGCTAACTAGTCGACTTGGCCATCGCCATCATCATCATCAGCATACAAATCATGATGACCATTTGAGTCAGCGTCTAAATTTTCAGTTTATTTTGCTGGCTCAATTATGTCGGGCAGCAAAAATTCTTTCTATTGATGCTAGAAATCTCAACAACAAAAAACTAATCACGCAATAAATTGGCCAATTGTTTTATGTTCAGCTTGTTCAGCTGGGCCGAACAATATATATTGAAGCTGGTCAAAACGCCCATCCGACAATGAGTCTGGCTTGTTGTTACCTCTTGTTTGCACATGTTGGATTTATTGTTTTGGGCATTCAATATCCATAAGCATGTAATTGATAGTTGGAACTTGTAATTAATACTGGCTCTATGTGCCTATTCCTAGCTACCTGACCTTCACATGAGAACTGATTGTTGTTATTTATATGACAGCATTTTTAAATATCTTGAATGTTAAAGTCGGGAAATATTCAAATTACTTGTTTGTTCGTTAAGTCCGAATTCCTTGTTTTATGTTTTATAGTATCCTTTGGCTTTCCATTTTTTGTATCTCAACTCTTAATCTTATGGAATTCATGTTATAAAAACATATTACAACTGTGGCATATAAATAATATAAATATGCTAAAATGTTTCACTAAATTTATCTATAAATCAAGCACTTGCCGCTTTTAAAGCATGCCTAAATTTAAAAATATTTCTCATAAGTTCGCTAGAAATTCCGCACAGATTTAACTCTTGTCAGTAGAGTCTCGTTGCCCTCTCATTTAATGCGCTTACGAGTAAACCAAAGACTAACCCACTTTGAGGGAGCAGAGACGGCCCCACACTTAGCCAAACCCGTTGGCGTTGCCATCTCGGGCAGCAGTCGGTCGACGACAACTGATTGTCAGCGGTGCAAGTATCTTGGAATTGGCTGCACTTGTTGCATGTTTCTTGTGCTGATGCCCCAAAAAGTGTAGTCGCTTTAGACTTTTTATACATATAGTTTATTGAGCTGGCACCGACTAAAATCCAAATGCTGCAAATGTCAACAAGTTGCTCGATGACGATGGTATTGATGCCGACTATTTTATTTCGTTTTTGTTGCACTCGTACTCGTATACAAAATCGATTGGCAGCAATTTTTGTGTTACGACTGTTTGCGATTTGAGCTAAGTCCACAGCCAGGCGGAGTGGGCCAGCCAACACGTCTAAAAATTATTTTTAAGGTGCGCACTTTTGAGGTTGGTCCTCCTGATTTTCCAAATGCAACGCCTGTTAGTTTACCGTTTTCGTTTGCTGCTGCTGCTGCTGCTGCTGCTGCTGCTGCTGATCCAGCCGCGTTTACTGTTTCTGTGCGGTGAGAGATGAGGTTGCATGCAACAGACGGGCAACGTCCACGTCGATGTTTTCAAATGCTTTGAATCATGACTGACAACAATCGAATATCAACGGCGTCTATTGCACAGTGATTAACAGTCGATTTTGAAATTATTAAAATAATTTTTGTCATTTTCATCCACTAAAAACTTATAAGTTTTGGACCAAACAT
The DNA here is from genome assembly GCA_035042045.1 of Drosophila melanosoma. Lineage (NCBI taxonomy): Eukaryota > Metazoa > Arthropoda > Insecta > Diptera > Drosophilidae > Drosophila > Drosophila melanosoma. The sequence goes on from JAWNLY010000048.1 coordinate 3,640,292, forward strand.
CAGTAACTATTGGATAATTATGCACCTTAATTTTTACTGTAGGAACTGAGTTTAACCCCTTGGAAATATTATTCAAATAATCGAAACGTCATTTAACATTAATATCTCATTATTTGTTAAATGAATAATATAGTTTCCGGTCAGATTTTCATGTAAATTATGCTCTTCTGAATTGTTTGCCTAAAAATAATTTATCCAGCCAAAACTATATATTTTACCTTTTAGGAAGGATATAAAATACAAATATCTTTAGATATTGTAAGTCTGGTTCCACTGTGCCTCTGTTGCGGCGCGTTCTTTTGACAATTTTCAACGCCTTCGTTGGATCGACATCACTGCCTGCATGAGATGGCAACCATTGCTGTGGTTGTTGGTGGTGTTGGCGGTTGTGCTGCTGACGCTGATGCTGATGCTGATGCTGCTGTTTGATGGCTCCAAGTGTTTTCGGTTTGGGTGTTCATGGCATGGCTATGGGTTTGTTTTGCCAGCGGCGCGTATCTGCTGCTGCTGCTGTTGTTATTGTTGCTGATGATTTTATTATTTTTCCAATGCACTTCCTATTGGGTAATATTCGATTTGCATTCCAGTTGATGCGCATCACGCTGCTGGGCTGCAATGAATTGCATTTTAATTAAATTCATGATTTCAGGTGAGGTTCCAGAACAAACCCAATGAATGCCGATCATATTAGTATACTAACGTTCGCCAGTGCTGATCTTTTCAGACAAATATGCGATGGAAGATTCCAACTAGACTAAACATTCAAATTTAGAGAGTTTGGCCGCTTTACAATTGTTTATTTGTCTGTGCTTGCAACTTAAAAATGTTACTTGTGTCAACACGATTTCAGAATAAAACAAAATGCCTTCGAGCTGTTCATTAACACCTTTTCGGACCCAGTTGAAATTTCACAGACAGAAAACGAAACGAAATTTCATTAGTTGTGTTTGCCAATGCCCATGCCATGTGGTAATGAGATGGACAAGTCCCCATCAAACAATACTTGTTACAAGTTCTTTACCCAGCCAACCAGCCAGTCTCACAAACAAAGACATCAGCGTATCTCGCATATCTCGAGGCAATTATGAGACTCTTTTTATACGTCTGTTTGATTGAAGGCGGTGTCCATTTGCTGAGGCCGGTTTTTAATTTCAATAATTGGTAATTGTTTTGCTGAAAGCTTTTGGTTGTTGCTGCCCAATTGAGTTTGATTTGTTTTGTTAGCAGCTTTACATAATTTCAATAATTTAGTGGGGCAAGTTAACGGCTATTTACGTATTATCGTATCATCAATCGAATGCAGAATAAAGGCTTTTTAAATTAAAATACAATTGCAGCTTTTCCAAGCTACAGAAACTACAAAACAATTACAAATAAGTTAAAATCGCACAATTGTACACCACTAGGCCTCCGGATAAATACCAAATTGGCTTAACATAATTTTCAATTGAAAACCCATTTTGTGTGAAAACTTTAAGACTGCAAGAATACAAAAATGCTCTTACTGTGCAGTAAGTTATTATTTATAGTAGACAATTATACTAACTGCTACCATTTAAATTTTTAGTAGAATAACTTGGATCTATCTAGTGCTTATGCTTTTTATTTTAATTGAACAACATTTATTAAAACAACACAATTGGATAGAATAAAATATACGCTGTCAAACTATCAAAAATTATGATTTTCATATAGAATGTGTTTGAAATTTAAAAACCAAAGCATGTTATTAAAAAGGGTGCAAAATGCTTTAGCATTGCACAGATTCAATTCAAATAAATGCGAACAAATTTGTATTTAACTCGACAAGCGTTGCTAAATTGTTGTGCAGCTATTGATTGTTGTGGGCCATCGTTAACCTGCTCTACTTGGGCCAACAGTCACTTGAACCCAACATGCCCAGCTTGACACCAATAGGTAGCCAGTCAGCCAGCCAGTCAGTCAGCCAGTCAGTCAGCCAGTCAGTCAGCCAGCCAGCCATCCAGCCAGCCAATCAGCCACCCAATCGTCTCGATGAGTAGCCTCCAAGTCCATAATGTTTCAGTCTTAATAAAGTTGGCTGCTTAGCGCCATCAAATTCGTGTCATGGCACAAATTTTCAAGTCAATCCAAACGGAAGTGTCGGCACAAAACAAAGTGGCCCCAGCCCATGCACTCGATGAGGACATCCAGCCACTCCTGCACCAGTGCACCATAGAGAATATCGGTGTATATAGTAAATGGCAGACCCCCAGATCTGTATCAGGCAAGGCTATTGTATCCTTGTAAATCAGCACGCCAAAACTTTTGCCGTTGGCTTTGTTTTGTCACGTCATTGTTGCAAGCGACAGGCAACAGAGGGAACACCCTCAACCCCGCAGCCCCCACAATAAACAATGATGCAGTATTACGACTGCGTCTTTTTCGCCAGTTTCCTTGCTTACCATCAAATGGTGGGTTCCGATTGCATTTGGAAATGGTGGCAGCTAAAAAGTTATTTGTTTATTGATTGCCGTTATTTCGTTTTCGTTTTCGTATAAAATAAATTAAAAATTTGTTTGGCTTTTCTGTTTTATCAAGGACTTGCTGATATGGTTAGTAACCGCAGCTTGATCGAATTTATTTCTCAGCATGACTCCTTGAATTGTGCCCAAGTCGTTTCGCTCAATTGAATTTTTATTTTGCTTAGACAATTATTTATAATTAGATATGCTAATGTATAGTTCGTAAAACAACATTATAAAGACACCTCTAACGTAATTGCACTTTTTGAGTCATCATAATATGTCAGGTTTCACAGCTTCCGATAGTGGGGGTTTGAGTTATGTGTGTTATATTTATGTATGTATAAGTGTGTGTCTTAAGTATCTTCTATATAATGTTTATGCAACTCGGTTTTTGCGCTGCGAGTTGATGGAAATTTGTAGCTTCATTTTTATAACTGAAGTAAAATTGTTGATTGTGGTTTCAGTTCTCTGTCTTCTGCTGCAGCTGATTGTTATTATTATTATTTTTCTTTGATATGCATCTTTTATGGTCTGAGCAAACAAAACGGAAAGCCAAAGGGAAGACTGGCTTATCATGCGAAAAAGGGAAATGGGATATACAAATAGCGGGGAAATGTCAAGTGCAGCAACATTAATACATTATTGGCATTCACTTGGGGAGCAGAGAGATGTACACATTCGATGTGGGGCGGCATTCCGATTAAAGCGTCATCATGCTTGTCATAGTTGCCTATGTGTGAACTTGCAACACTCGATGATGCATTGCAGTTATTTTTAATTACGTTCAAAGTACATGCTGCATTGTCCCACAGAAGAAGATAAATACATACATGCATGCATGTCGCAGATACGTTTATTAATTGAGCTTTTCAACTTGACATACTAGTTAATATTTGCATGTGACGTCATTAGCCGCGCAGTTGACATTTACGGCTAACGGGAGTCACTTCGCTATTGTATATATTGAGTATTTATTCTGAACTTTGCGTGCTTTGTGCACTCGCCTATTGTCTGCATAAGTGTTGATTGTAGAATGGTTGTTAGCGGAGAATATACACAATATTTTTTTCTATGTATAGCTAGGGATGTTTAACGTCAAATGTCAAGGAGCTGTGGGTACTGCTTTGATCTGGTTTGGCAAGCCAGGCTAATAGTTCGCTTACAAGTGCTTTCGGCCAAACCACTTTTTTCTATTTTCAATTCATGTATTTATTTGAAAGTTATTATTAAAATATACTCTACTATATTATTAATATTGTATTCACTTTCATTTACAATAAATATTAATCAAGCAGATTAAACAAATATTAAATGCAATTTGGCTACCACAAAGTATTTGTTAAAAAAAATGTACAATTTTAAAAAAGCTACAATTTACAAATGACAAAAAATTTAACATCTAATATAGCTTAAAATAAATGAAACTTTTAGTGAAAAAAGTTTTATTCAAAATAGCTTAGGATTTGTATTAATTTACTATATGAAAATCAACAAGTAATGTTTTGCTTTATTACAATTTAATAGAAGAAATATCAACTGCTATTTAAATTGATTTCAAATCTTTGGCAGCGATATGTCAAGATTTCTTATAATATTATTTAATAATCTTGACTGGGCCTACAACATATCATTCTATGACTCACCGTACTTACTAATTTTCGTTCAAGGTCTGACCTACATTTTCTATTCCTAATTTCTCGTTTCTTTGATTGAATACATTTTTATTAGTAACAAAATGTAGTAATTGGTGCGATTGGTAAGAGTGGTTTTGTTTGCAGGTAACTTTAAATTTAATTTTTTTTTTTTTAAATTATTGCCAAAACAATCAAGTCCACAAATGTACAAATAGGTACAGAGCCTCAGAAATTTCATTACGCTATTGAGCAGACTAAATACCAAAGCAAAATCCAATAGACCAAGAAATTAATACCAAGTTGGATATGTGCCAGTGCATGGGCGGCAGCTCATAAGCCACAGAGTTAAACGGCATGAAATAAAGAAACGAGTTAAGCAACAACTTCAACTCTGTACAGATGCTAAAGATTCTGTGGAAATTTTTATTAAAGTCGTGGATTTTATGATTATGCCGCACACAGCCAGGAACCTGACTGAACACGTTAACTGTTAGCTGTTAGCTGTTGCTGCTGTTGGTTCTGTGGCTGCCACTGGCAGTGGCAATGGTCGTTGCGGCTGCCGCCACCGTCGTAGCGGCTGCATCTGCGTAGGCAATTAATTTGGACAACGGCCGCATCGATGAAATGCCATTCATATTGCCTGCCTGACAAGCTTGAGTTCCTGCCAGCTAGCCAGGCAGCCTGACAAGCCTGACTACCAAGCCAGCCTTTCAAAGAAATGCAGACGGGGAGTCACAGTCTGATTGGCTATTCAAATTTCACTTTGGTAATTTGCGTTCCAGCTCATTTGGTAATTATGTGAAAATACCTTTTGCTCGTTCCTTTTTAGCCACTGCCATTTGAGCCTCACCTAAATACCAGCTCTCTTGCACCCCCTCTTTTTATCACTCCCCTGAAACTCGCCGTCAATGCATGTCAACTTTTTTAATTTTCAGTCGGAAAGTCTTTGCCGAATGGCCAACTGGCAATTGGTTCCTTTTTCTATTGCTGCCGTTTGCCTTTTTGGGTGGTTGTTTTTGCTAACCTGGCTCGAAGCAAAGCCGGCTTGCATGTGTGCCACTCTTTTTTGTCATATTGGTAAAAATGTTGAGTTGCACTTTAGAATCCGCTGTTACTCTAGCTGTTTGTGTCAAAGATGAGTGTAAGCCAAAATCTATATTTTTAAACTGCTAAGGCTAGAAAGAATCACAGTTTCTCTAATATTTACATATGCATATATATTGAATAAATAGTTAAAATTTGTTTATTTTTGTTTTCGCCTGGCTTATTCAAAAAGTGGTCAGCGATTATGTGTGAATAAGTTCAATGATAGTCCGACAATACCGAAATGTAGATTACAAAACCAGGTAAAAATTATGAATCAATTAAAGACATCAGAGATATATCAATCTCCTACAAAGATAATTTGCCTTGTTAAATTTTGTCGCTTTCATATATCGAATATACATATTTTTTTTCGTAGTTTTCGCGTTAATAAGAAAAAAAACAATGCATTTGTTAATAAAAAAAAAAATTCAACTCATGCTAATTAAATACAATTTTTGTATTTTGGGATTGCTGAATGTAATTTGGTGCCTTAGCGAATGAGTACTAGCCACATATCCAGTCAAATACTACCTTCATTCACCTGGTCCCGCTGAGCTTATGTACAATAAAAAGCGAAACACGGGTTGTCACACTTGGTGACAAGCGCCAACATTAATTAACCAAATTACATTTGGCATGACAGGCAACAGATTAAAGCTCTCAGGGGTAAGTGAGAAAGAAGAAAAGTTATGAACTATATAAATGCAATGCTCCCGCAAAGTGCCACAAACATTTTCACCAATTTCTGCATACTTGCAACAAGTCACCGGCAACGGCGGCCACTGTAACTCCAACCGCAAATGCAACAGCAACAAATCAAATAAGGAAAAATGTCGCCAAGCTTTTCAATTCAACTGTCAATCAGTTTGAGATAGCGGCGGTCTGGAGAGCCAGCGGCAACAATAATGACATTTATGCAAAATAGCCGTCCAAGCAGCCGCATACTCAGCAAGTATTGAACTGACAGACTGAGAGACGGACGAGCGGACGAACGGATGGAGCGACGGATAGTGCTCTTTTTGCGAGCCGGGGCGAGCCAGGTTTCCTGGTCACCTTTGCCATAATAATTGCACTTGCATTGCATGCAAATCAAATTGTCATCACGCTGACATCCTCCAACTTGCTGGCTGTGTGTAGCAGGGTCCAGCGGCCTGCTTTATTGGCCCCAAAGGAGCCGAGTTCAATCCGACGTTGACGGTAGTCAGCCAGTCATGCAGTCAGGGAAACCGGCAGAATGATCGATGACAGAGTTTGTGTTTGATTGAAAGCAATTGGTGGCACCGTCACTTGGTCTTGCGTTTCTGATGGGCGCGGATGACGGCGGCTTCGTTTCTGTCTCAACCCCAATCCTCCGGCCTCAGTCCTCATTTCGTACACCATTTTGTTCTGCTCTTTTTTGTTTTTTTTTTTGTTTTTTTGTGCCTTTTAGAAAGCTTAGTGTGCAAAAATTATTGACACACCTGGCTTGGGCTCATAAGGAATATTTATTGCCTGGCAGCTTTACGTTGCCGATACGCTTATATTTCTTTCCTTGGCGCGCCTAACGGCATTTTGAAGAAGTGCAGCAATAATTGTTATTTGTAAATTAGTCTCCTATATAAACAACTTAAAATTTCTTCGAAAATTTATGGTATTTCGAATACCATTTTAAGAAAAACATATGATATCCTTACTTCCAGAGATCAAATTACAACAACAAACTCATTGTAAATTAGCAAACAACATTTAATCAATCGTCATTATAAGGATAAGTGTAATTACATCTGAAAATATGAGAAAAAGACATTTGAACATTAACTCTTTGGATCTAAGTGATTGTCTTTAAGATTGTCAGAGACATTAAAAAGATATTGAGATATTGAGAGACTGAGAATGAAATCTTTGGTGTTTTGATCTTGAAAACTTTATACAAAATTATAGTTTGTTGATATACATATATAAGAGAAATAAATTGAGAATTCTAAATGCATAAATAATTTTTAAATTTGTTAAAAAATCATTTTATTTTTTGTTATTTAAATTAAAGTTTTAAAGTTCATTTTAATTATGGAGACACTTTAGTGACTTTCGAAAAATTTCCAATTAATTGTCTCTTTGCTTTTTTAAACATATTTGGTTTGTTTTTAAATCTTGTTGATATAATATAATAATAATTTCATTAATTATAACTATTTTAAGATGGATAAGAATCGTGTAATTTTATTTTTTTTAAAATAACGAACCTTCAGATTTTTACTTTACAAATATTATAAAAAATAATACCAGCTAATAAGTGCATCAACACCAGTCAGTTTTCTCCTAAACTCAGCTAATTATCTCAATGAGTCCTTTCCATATTCATTTATAAATCATTCACGGGGTGCAATGGCAAATCCAGCTGACAAATTAATTTGTCATATTAACAATTGACATATAAAGTCACACGCTCGACATACCCACCAGTACTTGATAATGATGATCATCATCCTCAGGCTGACGATGATGACACACAGTACACAGGCACCACGGCACCAGTAACTAACATAACCAAGTTGACTTACTGCCTCAACTGAGCCTTCGCTCCCAGCGCTGACACTAGCACCGACTCTGACTCTATCTCAGACTCTTGATTTTACTTACACTGGGCAATACGCAAAGTTAGAGAAATATGTGTTGTTGTTAGTAGTGCTTTTGATGTGTTGGGACTATTGCATTTCGTGGATTTTTAATTGAAAAAACATGTTTTACGAGCATCGCTAACCACGATGCTGACTCCAACGACAGCTAAAATATAAATAAATTGCAGAAATACCTCTGGGGCGCAGCCGCTTCTGAAGCTGATGAAGCTGTTTTTAAGCATTGCCAACTTCTTAAAAGTTTGTGCTAAGTTGCCTGCTAACAAGTCGACTTTGTCAGTTAGCCTTGCATCCGAAAAATCTGTAGTGACTGCGGCAAAGAAATGGCTTTGCAATGAATGCAACTGGAATTAATCTATGAGTCACTCAGAAAAAAACATTTTGTAAAATACCATTATATCGAAAGCGGATTAAATCTATTAATACATTGATTATTTACTTAATTTACTTAACAAACAGTAAAACTCAAATATCTTCATTCATATCTTAGTGATATAGTGTCAAAGACAATTTTCCTTCTGCCACTTTCTCTGTTTTTAATTTTGATTAAAACAAAATATATAAAGTTTTGAAAGATTTTTTTTATTAGAACATTATTTACTTCAGTCGTATGGTTTCAACCCACAAGTAAAGCGAATGTAGTTTGGTTTTGTCCATTTATAATGGCGTTTTTTTTCGACACCCTCAACGTTAGAAACTGGTTGCCATTTTCATTTTCATTTCAACCCCCAATTTTTACAATTTGCCAAAAGGTAGTTTAAAATAAGCAATCTCCTTAGGTAAGAAAACTTACTAGAAACGCGCAAATTGTTAAATATTTTCAACTGTTTTATAAGTAGAGTTACAATGTGAACGGCAAGATTGTAATAATAACGTTCGAATTTTTTGGAAAAGTATATTGCATATATCCGTTCTGTTGTGATTTATTTACAGATTACATAATATTACAGAATTCATTACTGTTCCCAAATTTAACTTCTAATATCAAACCAATTTTACAGGCTAATCACAATTTTTTCTTTTTACTTTTTGTTAATGGTCAAGTTATAATATCTGCTTAGCTACAGAGGTGAATAAACTGCAAGACAATTTAACATTATTAAAAGAATCAGCAAGTAAGTAAATTTTAATGCAAAGTGAATACAAATTAGATAAATGTGCACACGCAAATTGAGCGCAGGCTGGAAGCGGGTCTCAGATTTGGACTATGACTGCGACTGGATCTGTGACTGGGACTGAGAGTGAAGCTGGGATTGTGACACTTGGCACATCTTTCAGCGAATAACCGCAAACGGCAGATGGGCGATTAGGCTGAAAGTCAAGTTTCAAGTTACCAGAAGTTGAAGCCACAGGAGCCAGAAGACAGAGAGATAGAAAGTTTTGCCAGTGACCCAGCTACTGAGCCAATAAAAAATGCACGCAGCAACTTAGCAAGACGCCAAGCAGCCAAAAGGCCGACCGACCGAAAGAAAAAAAAAATGCAAAATAACAGCTATAACTGAATGCCGAATTTTAGCAAAATGCTATGAGTGGAAAACGACATCTCTTCTATTATTTCTCTCACTCTCTTTCTCTGTCTCTCTCTCTCTCTCTCTCTCTGTCTCTCTCTCTCTCTCTCTATCTATTTATCTTTATACATTTCTCCTTAAGTTTGTGTGTGCTTGTTTTTGTATAACTAACGGATAAGAGATGCGAAATTGACGCTGACAAGCATAGTTGGCCAGGTTGTCCAAGTGGGCAACTTTGCGTATACTTAATCTGCGCATTTCTATCGTCCGCTGTGTGCGTGCAACTGTTGCCATGCTGTGACTATCATTAATTTTTCATTTTCATAATCATCATCAAAGTGCTTTCACGCACTGCCAGTTAAAAGACACCTTTTGCTTTAGTGTCAAAATGCATTTTTCTTTCACAGTTTTCACGCGATTTATGAACCTTTTTCTGCCACAAACACATGGCTTTGCCCCATTCCTCTCCAATTCCATCCAGTTGTTTCTTGTCCATGCGAGTCGACTGTAATCTGTCCATTCTCGTCTCTTTTTTGGTGTCGTTTTGGTTAGCACTTGAATAAGATCTCTAACATTCAATGAAGTCTGGTGTCCAACTAACAAATACATTTTTGAAAGCCTCCTTTTTTTGTCTGGGAGTGTTGATATTTTGATGAATACCCATGAAAGTGTGTGATGAATGCATTTGCGCATCTGCGTGTGTGTGTGTATTTATAAGTGTCTATGATTTTGCTACCCAAACTCTACGATTTATCATAGTTTTCTTTTCAAAGATTATTTGCACTACGGTATAATGTTTATTTCCATTTATGTTGATGCTATTCACAACAATTGTTTGATTATATTCCCGCAGTTATAGTAACTAGTGATCAATGCGAAAAATTAAGATTTGAATCCCCTGCTAAAACCTAATCAACAACGAAATAAATTAGAGATATGTGGAACAACTCATTAGCTGCTGCTGCTCCCGGCGGATCAGCGAACGACCTTATCGAGAGAGAAAGAGAGAGCTCTGCACACAGAGAACGCTGTACAATGTATGGAACCCAAATTAACAAATAAACATTACAATTTAAATTCTCAAAACATGTTATTGCTTTGCGACAGATAAGGAATATATTTTAATATATCCATTCTCTAAATTGAAAAGATTGAATGCACCGATGTAGAAGAGATAGAAGATGTTGTGAAAGTTGTAACATTTCCAATAACCCGTACAACAACACTTAGTTTTACGGTCAAGTGTCCGCCTCTGAGTGATAAATTAATTCAAGTTTAATAATAAGCAGTAAATAATTCAATGGAGATGGGATACAGAGGCAGAAAAATTTACTCACATTTCTGATGTAATCGAAAATCTGCAATAAGTTGTAAACGAAAGGTTTTAATTCTAAATGAATTTTAATATTGTAAGCGGACCATCAACCTTTCTGATATTCAACATAAGTCAATGAAATATGTAACTATTTCGCAGAATATTTGAAAATGTTGCTTAGCTGAAACCTGAAGAAATTCATACCATACACTTTGCGTATATTAAAATAAGATAGGTAGATAGATAATATAATATATTTCATTCGAAAAACATTAATTTTAACCCACAAGTGTTGGACATAATATAATTTCTTATCATGAGATAACACATTTACAGCAGTGAATTATCCAGAGTGTACAACCCTTGCATGGAAATTTAAAGTTTAAGTAAAAAGTGACGCGTGGACTCAGTTGGATGATCAATGGCTTGGGTATGACTTAGTCTAAGGCTATTGATTTAAAATATATATTTTTTTTATTAACAATCATTATTTTAAATGACATTCTCACTTAGTTTATTTGTATGCCATAAAACCAGAACCCATTTTTCATTTATGCATAATGCCATACAACCCACCACTTCTAAACCAATTTTTCGGAATTTTGCAAATAGGTAATGTCGCGCAGAATGCCTATCGATCACTTTTCAAAAATTAAATTTCACATGAAGTTCTATCATGTTATTTAAATGGCTGACTTTTAGCATAAGGTATGAGATACTAATGTAATCAAGCTCGTATTTGTTGCATGAACGGATAGTCTCCAAAAAATCAATCAGTTACAAGGACATTACTACTGAAACAAAATACAAAATGATATGCATGACTTTCTATATACGTCTCAGATATTATTAATAAATTTTGCATATATATAATATATAAGTAGCAGCTTGTATAACTGTGCAACATATATATTTCAAAAAAGTTAAGCATAAAAAATGCACTATCCAATCCCTTGAGGTAAAGCAAAAAATTCTCGGATGTGCTAATTCCCATTGTATATATAATCGTATATTTAATTTCATACTCAAGGTTTGTTTTAAGTCGAAAAATCTCGATCGTTGTAGATAATTCGTTTTGTGCAAATGCACAATAATAGGTAAGCATTAAGAGCAACAGCTCTGACTCCGTAAGAGTGCTAAAAGTGCGGCAATAAAAATCACTGCTCACGCTGAGTCTAACAGAATCGTTAAATTTGTAGAAAATAGTGTGAAAATCTAAAAAAAAAATGGAATACATACAAACATACATTTACACATATGTCCACTCAAATATAGGTACATACATACATTTCGAAAGTGTGAGGTATATGAGTGCACTTATATGGGGCTAATATGTAAGCTAAGTGAAACTTTAAATGGCACTATTTAAATGTTGGACGGTTTAATGCTTTTACGCTTGTACCACACACAACCAAAGACAGTTTAATTACGGCGTGAAGTTGCACTTACTTCGTCGTTTTGTATATGGGCGACTAACACTAGTAAAACTTTTGCCCCCTCTTGGGACACCTTAGCGGGATTTGTTACCCCACTTTGATGGGGTTTTAACGCAAGCGTGAGCCATGAAATCTCTACTTGATTCGAGTGTTCAAATTTCTTTAAAATTGTTCATTTTATACTTTAATACCGAAGGCATTATAGTATATTACTTTTGTTCAATGTCCGTCATGTTGTCTATCCATCTCTCTGTCTGCTCGTCTAACCTTTAAATTGAAGCCTAGGACTGTGTTCGCGCCAGACAAAGAGTATAAATTTTAGTGCTCCGACCACTAAGAGACTAGAAAATCGATAAAATCAATAATTGCAAATTGATAAGGCCACAATCTCCCACAATTTCAAGTTTGCAGAACCCAAATTTTGGTGATAGGTTTTTGACCGCCAATAATCGGTGTATAAACAAAAACATTGTTCCGCAGTTTTTAAGTTAGGGTCGTCAATAATGGTAGGTCTGTTAACTGTAGCCGTCTTTAAGAGCCAATAAATAAATATAACCACCTCATATCTCCCACTATTTTAACAACCTTCAAAGAGCGGCATATACATTTTCAGATCACGCACCCACCACCCGCCTCCACAAACTTCAGCTCTAGAAATCTTAAATGTGTTACTGGTAACTCCCCCAGTATAACGATTCCGATACACCTCACAGTGTAAATAGATAAAAAAAAAATCATACATCTCTAGCTAGAGTCATAACACACTTTAAGATCCCAGAATATCTTTCCAAATTAAAGAGCTACAGTTTTTTTTAAAGAAAGACTACTAGAAACATTTGTTCACCCCAAAAGCCCACATCTCCGATAATTTAAGAGTTCGCTTACCAAAGTTCGAAGGAAAGTTGCTAGGATATTCTTCCAACAAAAGAAGTCTTAAGCTACCACAATTTAAAAGGGGTATTTAAAATTCTTGTATTTTGCAGTCGACAGCAATGTTCTCTAGTCGCTAGAAAAAAATTATTCAAAAAACCCTACCTACTGCGTGCAAAATTAATTTTCATACATATTTACATGCTACAAGCACTGTACAAAAACCAAAATTTTTTTGGTAAACTGTCGAAGGGGGAAAATCTTAAAAATGGTATCATTCTTTTGACAGCTGCGTTATTAAGCCAAATAAAGTTTTATGTGCCCTCTAGACGGCCTCGTTTTCTACCTTCTATTGAACGTTGTACTATTTATTATTCCTTGTATGAACTGTTTCGAGTAATATGTATTGTTAACAAATATTACGTAATAAATATATAGTCTTTTTTCAATTTCAAATATGGTTTCTCGTGAATAACTCTTGCGCTTACTCTGGTAGTGGATCACTTTTTTTATATAAATGTGTATTTTCTGTGTTTTTCCAAATTCATGCAACAATTGTTGGACCATTTTGCAATTAAATACCCCAGAAATCTTATAATAATATAAATTAAATAAGTCAGGTAAAATTATAACTTGTGTTGACTGATCGACCAGTGAGGTCTGAAATATTTTTGACGCAATACCTTCTGAGCAGAATAAAGCCATCATGTTTAGAAAAAACTAATTTAGAATTTTGGTCGATTTGACGCCTCTATGTAGTACCTGCTTAGTGGATACAGCTATTCCCAAAATCGACTGCCAATCCCATTATTACCGGGCAAGACATTTCCTTAGATTGCAATGACTAATTATATTTAATATCGATGTGGTGCCAACATCTTAAAGCCCCACCGATGTATTCAGGGAAATTGAACGACTCCAATCACGTGAAAATTACAGTCGAAGTAAATTAGAGATTTTAGAGCGAAGACCCCATGAGTCTTAAAAGGCCCCTTACAATTCAAAATCGACGTCGTTGTCTAATGATTAACAGACAAGCAGTGAAATAAATTAATTGCAGCCAAGCAGCGATAAAATACAGCATGTATGAAAAATACTTCAATAGATAACCCAAAAATAAGCATCGACAAAAAATCTAGAATCAGTGAATAAACACATCTTGGAAAAGTCTTGAGTCGTGTTTTCTATTCTCAATTTTCACGGCCTATTTAATACGATGCGTTGAGAATTTTAAATTGGATAGCATCATCAAGACTCACCTTTATAGCATTGAACATACATTGTGAATATAATAATATAGTATACATACAGACATCGATGGTAAATATTACTTTTATTACCTGAACCAATTTCAAAAGGGTTAAAATCCCATAAATTAAATATGTTCTTGATCAGGATTTCCGTCTATCTATGAGGTTTGGGGCTACCCTCAGAAGTTTTCTTTACTTTTTTTTATAATTCTCGGTCGGAACTGCCACATACTCTGATACCAGAAACTCATACCTTCCAACTCATACCACAGAAAAGGGTACGTGAAGCCAAGAAAATCTAGTTATCTATACTCTAATATTGGCTTTAAAGCCAAGAAAGGAAGGAAAATAATATTAGAAAAGCTTATTAGTAATCTTTGGTAACTACAGCTCTTAAAATGCGTTATAAATTGGGGAAAAGACTAGACGCGGTCTAAAAATTGTTGAGAGCTGATACTAGCAAAATACCTATCAAATTTGGAGAGTCTAGCTTTTGAATTATAGGACTCTATCGCCTGACACAATCAAATGTATTGGTTTTTTTATGCATAACCAATCTTTCAGGGGAGAGATATGTTTATGTGGGAGATATGTTTATTTTTATATTTGGCGATTTATCAATTTTCGATTATCAATTTAATCGATCTGATCACTTTTTTAGGCAGAAATCAATTTGAAAGCAGCATTGAAGGCATGTTAAATCAATTACCAGGCAATTAAAATCCCGCAATGCCATTTAATAAAGTTACCATTTGTATAATGTCTTGTCAAATTTTTATTGGCATTTTTCCTTAATGCTTTAGTGTTTCTTGTTTGCTTGTGGTTGTTGCGATTCAGATTGTTATCGCCGGTATGCCGCCTCGTATATCTCCAACTGACCGCCAACGGCGATTGTATTTGCCATGTTGTGTTCGCTGCCAGCCTCTATTGTTGTTGTTGTTGTTGTTAATGGGAGAAGAGGGGAGTGATGACAATTAAAAGACATTAAGCGATTACCGCTCGACGGCCATTTTGAACATTAATCTGACTTGATTGCTGACAGTTAACATTGCGCTTAAGATCTGATAAGCCCCACAATCGCATAGTTTTCACCTTTTGCCTCATTACGAATTGATTAACTTATGCAAATGCAAAAATGTTGCCACAGATCTCGCTATCGCACACCCCCAACAGTGTTGTTCAATCCGTCAGACAACAGGGACGAGTCGGTCGCAACTGTGACAAAAGGCGTTGCCAAGCACGCTTTCTGGCAGTTGAACTCCCCTCAAACCCTCACAAAAAATATATATATATATATATATATATATAGATAGATTTATACCTCTCCTCAAAATTGACTAAAGAGGTTTGATTTTTCCCTCTCCTTTTTTCTGTACTTCTAATTTTCAGCAAACGGCGCATTTTGGCTTTGCGGCCAATATCAGAGACTTTGCATTGCATTGCAAAAAGATTCTCATGTTTTCCTTTTTTGGCCCGGTCCAAAGCGACTTCGGTGTCGTCGTTGTCGGCCGTGTCTGTGGATTTTCAATTTCTAATGTAGTGCACGTTACGCCCTGAAGGGATTTTTATTTTATGCTTTACGATTTTGCCGCTTTATTTATTTATGTTAGAGCACTGTAAAGTCGAATGCAAGAAATCTAGCAACATATCTAAATGTTATATTTGAGTTTAAGCAAATTAAACCAGTCTTACTTAAACGATTTTAATAAAAATAAATAAATAATATATATATATATATATATATATATATATATATACATATATATTTATATTTATATATATAATCTTGAGCGAAATCTGAATAATGTCATAGACAGCCCTTCAAATAATAATAGTACCTAAAACTTTCAATTGCTCCACTGTGCCGAATGTCTTTAGACGCCATTTGATGACAAACTTCAAAGCGTTTGCATACAATATTTGTTGGCGTGTTTTTTTATGATTGCTAGTTGTTGAAGTTGGTTATAGTTGGTTGTACTTTGTTGTTGTTGTGGTTTTTGCCAGTGGTGATGGTGGTGCTGAACACTTTTAGTCATCACTATGTCAGCGGGACAGACAGCGATCCAAACAATCAAAATGATATGCAAATATATGTAAGAGTACCGCTACGAAAGGCGTGGGTTAATTGTGACTTTATCAAACGACGACAAAAAGGAACAATGAAAATTCGCAATCAAAAGGAAAAAATCAAATTTATTGCAAATTTAAGCAAAGAAACCAATATGACGACGGCTCCGGCGACGAGTGCGACTCTTGGACTTCAGCGCCAACTCAAACTTCGACGATTACGATGCGGCAAGTTATAGATTTCGTCATAGTTTCGGCAAGGCGAAATATGAAAATCTGGAAATAAACCTGTCAACAAACACCAACGCGCGCAGCACTATGAACTACGAACTTGCCGACTGCAGACCGCCCAGCCAACTGTGGGTGGGCGGTTCCAAAACTAAGCCACCAAAACGATGAAATACATTAAACACATTAACACAGCACTGGGAACGGAAATGGTCGCATGCATGTTAAGTTTTCCCATAGCAACCTACTTTATTCGCCCTGCAGTCGAGTCGAGGTTCGGACTAAACCGTATCATATTCCAAAAACTTTAATGCAAACAACGGCATATGGGAGCAGTAACAGTAACTGTAAAGGTAACCATAACCGTAGCCTAACCGTAGCATCAATTTCAGACACACAACTCCTGCTTGTAGAGCAGACGAAAGCCTCGACCCACATATTCGGCATCGGTGCGAAAGGGCAGCACAATGGGACCGGCGGCAATGTCCCTCACAGTGGCATGCATGGTGAAGTCCTCGTTCTCGGAGCCATCGTTCAGCCGCTCTCCGCACAGCCGCACGGAATTAATGGCTATGAAGTCGTCCGGGCAATTAAAAATACCAGCGCCAGCCTGACCATCACTCACCAGATCATTTTCAGCTGTGAACAGTTCGACTACTAAAATCTTGGTTTCATCTCTACAACAATTGTGGTTTACCCTCATCCTTGTTAATAAGCTGAAAGTCGGGCTGATCACCGCCACGTTGCTCGATATTGTAGCTAATGCTGCACACATTCTTGGAGCGTGCCAAACATACTGCGTAGTTCATATTGTTCTAAAAATGGGAGACACATAAATAGCCAATGTACTTGAGCTTGTTGGAAACTACTTACCAGGTAAGTTGCTTCGCGACTTTCCACAATACTGCCATCCACATCGTAGTTGAAGGATTTGATTATGCCATCACCATCGCTAAAATATTGCAGGCAATTCACAGGCGCTAGATCATCTTCCAGTTGACTGATCTTGATGTTAAATGATCTCTGGCCACTAGATACTTTGACAAATACCGATAGGTATATCTTGCTCTCACTGGAGTCACCAACATGCACATAAACTAAGATAGCAAATTAAAGCACCAATATAAAATCAGCTGATGACTGCTTGATGTACTTACTATGTTGGCCTGTGTTAATGCCACAGAGCATAGGTATTTTGAAATTGGCATTGTATCCAGATATGATAAACTGATCATCAAGACAATCGCCATTTGTGGGGCGACTAAGCTGAAAATTAAAATCGATTACAAATATAAAATTAAGGGTTTGTAATTAAGCCATATATTCATATTTGACAAAATTGTCAGACATATATTACCGAATTACATTTATATATTTAATTGTTATCCAGAGAATAATTTCCAATTCAAAGCAATTCAAGAATAACTGTAAACTTATTTTACTACACAACAATTACTACACACAATTTGAAAAATAGTATTAGCAAACTAATAAACTGACATTCAAAAACAGACTTCTTTGTAACCGATTCACCCGTTTATATAAATTGATAAAACTATATATCCCACACAATTTGAGCTGCTTCACTATAAAATCCAAGTTTATTATCACTTGTACATTTGTTAGCTAATCTTCTCAATAAATCTCCTAACTTACGTTGATCTGTAATTGTTCAACAGTAAAAATATTAATCGATTTGACATTTTAAAGTCCTATTGTCATATTGTTATCATTGAAAAGAGTGTTAATATATGTGATATTCATATTTGTTTCGCTATATGTTTATGTTCTTACCTCAAACATTTGAAAGTCTAGGCGCAGCTGCTGCACACCTTTTTTCACATTCACGATCAGTACGCAGATCATCATTTCACGCACTGGCTGAGGATAGTTGGGACTCTCAAAGTACACGGTCTGCTGGCTGGTCACATCACCGCAGCCGTTAACAACTGAAAGCGAAATCCTTTAAGCCAAAGCAATTGATAAACCACAATGAAGCACATGATCACTTGAGCACTTGATCATTTGAGCATTTGATCACTTTTTATTGAAGGTGCGCATGAGCACACATGCAGTGCATACTCACAGATACAACAGGCACCAACACCCTCGGCACAGCTTTCGGTGGGTATGCCACCCAAGCTTTTGCACTCGAACTCATGATAGCAGACACCCTCCATAGTGCGTATGTCGCCCATGGAGACGCTGCACTTAGTGTTGGGGAATTTGATCACCTCGAAGAGACTGAGGAAACCTTTACCCTTGGATTTGGGTGCGCTTTGCTGCTTAAGTATGAGATTCGCTTCGATCGCGGAGCCATGGATAAGCTGATTCAGCTTTTGCACCAATTTACCAGAGAATGACTGTGGCCGCATTATGGAGGTGCGTGTGCTGGAAGGAGTTGGGATTAGTGGAGGCACCATAGAAGGTTTCTGCGGTATCCCTGAAGTCGGCATGATTTCGGTGATACTCGGCGTGGGTATCATTCCATCTGTCGTCGGTTCCATGATAGTAGGACGCATGGGAATGGTCGGCTCGGGTCCATAAGGTTCCGTAGGCTCTGGCTCTGGCGGCTCCCCCTCTTCTGTCTGCTGTGCAAATTTCTGAAATCGCATACTCGGCTGATAGCGCAGCGTATAATGAAAGCCGACCCCATCGATTGCCAGGCCCCCCAAACGTTGTGGGGTCATTATGGCGTCACTACTGCCACGCCTACTCTTCCTCTCGCCTAGTGTCACAAAGTCTCTTCGATCATCTTCAGCGGCTACCACGCCCACATAGTAGAGCATCAAAACGAGAGCGCTTATCAACGCATCGCGTTCTGACAACATTATTAACGGAACTTCACTCAGCGACTGCCTGAAGATTGCCACAAGCTGCAATCGCCGCTTGGGCTTCATCTTTTACAATCTCGGCATGAAACTGCTGCATGTTTTCTTTGGCTTTATTAGAGCATTAATTGTTTACGATGTTGTCGGTTGTCATTGTTGTCATCGCATTTCAGCTTTTCCCATCTTGGCTGCTGAGCAACCTTCACTTTTACAGTATTTTCTTGCGTTCCTCGACGATAAAGCAACAAAGTCACGTCACTGAAGTCGCTCATGTGCCTCGCGTCGAGGTTTGCCCCCTTATGGTATTTACAATTATTGCAGTTTTTTGTTGTTGTCGCTTTTTCGCAGCAACAATTGAGCTGTCTAGATACCTAACGAAATGCAAAGTACTTCAAAGCAACTCTTTTCCCTTGAGGAGGTCTTGGCAGAAGAATGAAATAACCTGAGAAGATGAATTGACAAAAATGTGGCACATATGAAAAAAAAAAAAAACAAAAATAAGCTGACAACTTAAGTAAGTCCAAATTATGTAAAATAATAATTATATTTATATTAGACACCAAATAATTATTAATAGCTTCGGCTTTCTTAAAATGGTGTGTCTCAGCAAAGCGTAAATATAATATTTAATATTTAAATACTATCCAAGTCACTAATAACATAGATCTTCATCCTTCTCGAGCTTCAACCAAATGCACATAGTTTTGGACTCAGCCTCACATTTCTTAAGAAAAAAAACAAATAAAATATAACATGTCATCTTGTTAAAATTAATATAAAATATACATATATTAAATATACATATAACAAATTTCTTGGCTATTGAGACAAATTTTTATGAAATGTGTTAATAGGTGTTTTAATTACTAAAAACAACGGAAATTGTTGGTACATATATTGTATACTATATAAGAATATTTGAAGAATTGAATAGAATATAAATCTCAATTCTAATCAATTCTTCAAATATTCTAATAATAATAATATTCAATTCTATTCTATGTAAATTACAATCATTGACTTTGCACTTTGTACAAGTAAGTGTTGTAGTAGTAGTAATATCAGCATTGATCACGATGTGGAAAATCAACGTCTCATAATCATAATATTAAAAAAAAAAAAAGCCTGCATTGTCGCTTTAAAATATCTGTCATTTTAGATTTACGTTTTTAGCTTCGATTTCAAGTGCGCAATTATAATTTATAATTTCTGCCAAGCTGTTTAGATGACGTGTTGTGTCTCTTTACAATAACAATAGACGACAACAGCTGCAAGTAGTTTATTTTATTGTTGTTGTTGTTGTTGTTAGTATAATAATACCAATTGAAGTTGCCTCTGCCAGCAATTAACAATTTAGCCTTGTTGTGCATAATGCTTGAGCTTCTCTTACATCTCTTATTATCATCATATAATCATGATGCTGATGCTGATGCTGATGCTGATGATAGTAAAATAATGCACTTGTAATCGTTCAAGTGTGTAATGTTTTTTGTTCCTTACCTTGCACAGTTATTGCTTTTTAATACATTTTGCAATTAAAATGACTTCGATCTTTTAAAACCAAGCTCCGTCATCGCAATCATTGGCATTGGTATTACCTGATGGTACCGATTTGCATACTCAATCGCCGGCAGCACTCTCATTGGACTCTATTAATTATGAACATTTTAATTGAATTTAAATAGTTCAACGTCTCATCGAATCTTAGGCGTCAACGACTCGACTCTTTAGTATTTAATTTATTTGAAAGTAATAGTGTTTAACCCAACTGACATCGACGAGGTTGCTGGTATTTTCCTCGACGGGCTCGGAGTTATTAAAATGCTGACGGTAACTGAAATAAGTAAATGTTCATCAGTCGCATCAGACGGGTTTGCACTTATGTGTGAACTATGCTTTATAAAGTTATTGCGTAATATATCAGTGTAAAAGGCCATTAATTGATATATAAATGACAATGTCATCTAGAAGAATATCACAAATGACGATGGAAATATTGACACAACACTCAAACATTCGCATTCGATTCCATTTTCAGCATTCATCTCTTATCAAACTTGATCAAATATGCTATGTATTTGTATGAACAAAGTTCAAATCGCAGTTCAAGCGCAAGAAATATTCAAGTTCCCTCAGATAAAAAGCATATATTCCCTTGAATTTGAAAATCTAACATACTTTTAAATATCAATAATTAAGGGTTTTTTTATTTAAGCATTTGGTCTGAATCAGATTAATTTTTTATCATTAACTTTAAGCTTCTTGTTTGTTCAAAATGTTTGCAAAAATATAAGTTATGTTTTTTTTAACTGTCGATAAGAAGTTATTAAAGGAAACATCGTTTTCATTACTAAAAATCAACTTTTTAAAATATTTTCAATATTTATTATAGATTAAATGCAATCAATGCCGCAAACATTTGTATTTTTTTTGTAATTGTTGGTATTAAATATTAATAATATTTAAAACCAAATTTTTTTTATGTTATATAAATAAATATGATATTTAATAAATACGTGATAATGTTTAATCAAATGAGATTTAGTCACAAGCTTGTCATATATATGTAAAAACCGAAACTAGCTTAGAACTTTTTAACATTATTAGGTTCACAGTCAAATTTTTGTCTGAGTGTAAGAGTAAGAGTGGGAGGCTGGGAGGGTAGACTATCTTGGTGCTGTTATTGGAGGTAAACAGTAAACTGGGTGCTGGGTGCTGGGTGCTGGGCACTTGGCAACTGTCAAATCAAACCGTGGCAAAACCCACTTAATTGACATTTAGTGGATACTCGAACGAAAATTCAAATGCTGGAGGATGACTAGTCGCTGCGGCAGTTGCAGTTGTAGCTCCAAAGCGAGTGCCAAAGAGAGAGAAGCTGCATTAAACGGCAGGCGATGCACATCAGTGCTATAAGTAGTGTTCCTTTTGGACTGCTGTCCATTTTTTGAATCGGCTGACATTCTAATGCGCACACAGCCACGCCAATGATGACATTGATAATGAGCATGTTGTCTGCTCGCTGCTGCTGGAGTTGGATGTTGTTGCTGTAGCCATGATTTCGAAAGACGCGGCAGGAGAAGCAGCAACAGACATCATTACAATATAATTGATGGGTTGGTTATACGCCAGTAACGGTAAATCGAAAAGTTTTCTTTGGCATGTTGGCTTTTTGGCCAATTCGCTTGCCTGTTTTGTGTTTGCAAATTATTATTGTTCCGTTTGACAGCTCACAAGTTGTGCGTATGCATATGCCTAAGCATGGCACATAATGCAGCCAAATCGGTTAAGAATCTTTGCGCATTTGACATAGAAAACCACTTTGTAAATGCGGCATTTGGCCTTTAGTCTGGTCTGCGACTAAAATTATGAATTAATTTACTTTGCTCTGTTTCAATGACAAGTACGTCCAAGAGGTCGACCTGCATACCTACTGAGCCACGACAGCTAATCGCTTCTAGCCCTTAAACAAAAAGTATATAATGCTTTTCAGTGTAATTTTTGTTGAATCAAAGCTAGAGTAAAGCTGTTACTGAAAGTGACGTACAAATCAAGCAATTTAGAAAACAAAAACATTTATAACGTGCAAAAGAACTTTTGCGGTTAAGATTTTTTAATTTCTTGTTTTTTTCGTACATGTGGTCTTCGTTATAATCCGGCCTAAACCGCAGCTGTGTCGATTTTTTGTATCTTTGCCATGTTGCACGCACCAAGAACGAGAGATCGAATTAAAGATACGTTAGTTAAATGTTTTATTATTATAACGAAATAGGTAAAAGTTTCATAACATGTAAACAAACAGATGTGCTACAGAAATACGAGTAAATATAATTTAATAAAAATTAATAAAATTTTAAGTTTGGAAGAAATCACAATTTTTCTTTATTTCAATTTTAATATATTCTTAGTACGTTCTGAAAATTAGATTAACAGAAATACAAATAAATATTAATAAATTAGATTCAAGCAAATTTTAATTTTAAATAAACTTAAAATGTTTTCTTAATTTCAATACAAATATACTAACATATTTCTTTATTTAGCATTTTTCTCATGTTTCAGGAAAGTGCGTCCCAGTCTATTATAGTTAAGTTGCCAATATTTGTGCCAAGTTAAATAACCTGAAAAGGATGCGAGACGGAAACTAGAGCGCATTGTTGCTGAGACTGCTGCGGTCGTTGCCTTGCATTTTTGGCAACATGTTGCGGCAACACTTGTTGGCCCTCCGAGGGGAGCCAGTTCTTTTGTTTTGTGTCCGACTAATGTGCGCGGTCTGCGGTTGTTTTTGTGGATTGCCCATATCGTTCCTCACACAGCTCATTGATCAAGATCCATAATGAACGATATCTGCAGTTTGGTTTTTGCTACTACTCGGTTGTTGCAAGCAAAGTAAGCTTTGCTTTTGTTTTTTTCCTGAGATAAAGCGCGCTTATTAGCGATGCTTTGTTAGGTATCTCTCAGATACAGAGCAATCATCCGCGTATCGTTTGTAGCGGCATTTTTTGTTTGTCTCTGTGGCGCTGTAAAATTAAACTGTTAACTTGCCATGTTTAGCTGCCATTGTTCGGCCTGTCCAGACATTGTTTAGCTCAGTCTTAGCTCGTGGGTTACATATGCACCAATGTCTTGTGTTTGTGATACTAGTATGTGTATCTACATATCTGTATCTGGTATCAGTATCTGTATCGCTATCTAATCGCTTTCTAATGGCCTCTGCTCGCTTGGCGATCTATGTTAGCTGTCACCGGCGCTTGCTTGCTTAATATATTTCGGTCTACCTTTTTTTTTACCACCAACCAAATTTAAACATTTTAATAAATAAGAAAAACTTTTTACTGCACTCTTCCCCTCAGCTGTTGGCATTTAAGCTTTCATTGCATGTTGATCGGTGGATTCGCCACTGCAACCTTCAAAATTAAGTTGTCTTTGTAAGTATTTATTTTTAATTACTTGCAGCTCCGTTAGGAACAATGTTGTTTTGTTGCAGTGCTTGTAATTAATTACCAATCATAGTGTGATGAACTTTAACATTTCAAATTTAAAAGTAGACAAATTGTGCATAGATTAAAGGTTAGCCGAAGATAATCGTGAGAAATTTGTATGATTAGTAAAACAAACACACTATCTTCAATATATATAATTATTCAATGTTTAAATGCTTCAAAATTATTTAAGAATTATTATTTCACTATTAAACGACAACTATAATGCAACTTACATTTAATATTTAAATTAGTTTAGAATATAATTTCAACACATTTTGAATTGACATTTATCTTGTTGATTAAAATACAAATATGCATTTGTAAACATCGATTATTTTTGTTCTTTTAATTTTTAATAAACGCAGTTAAAGTTGGAAATGTGCGTAAAAAATTCAAATATATGATATTTTTTTGGTCTAGCGAGATTAATTTATCCAATTAATAATAAAAATATGTTCAAAAAAATAAATAAACATTCGATAGAATTTTGAACCTAAGTACATTTTAAGTGCGTTTAATAAACGAGGAATTGAGAAATTATGCATAACATATATTCTGTGTAAAGTCATACATCAAGTATTTAGCACCCAAATACATCAGCATAATAAATGAAATATAACCTATGAATATTTGCCAACAACTGCAAGAAAGCTACTAAATGAAGAAACTTTGTTTGAGTTTCGACTTTTTAAAAATGTCTTGTGAGTGTCTACCAGTGAAGGCTAATGCCCACAACGGCAACTTGAACAGAGCAACAACAGCTTACAAGATGGTCAAATGTACGAGACAAGTGCAGGTAACACCATCACTATAACCAGAAACAGGTGATAGTGATGGTGTTACCTGCACTGTACACCAGTCACATCCATCGGAAAAACTCACAGGTAAATCAGAAAACAACGGAAATATAAATTCAACGACCAGTTAGAAAAGATAATTGACACGCTCTAAGTAATATAAATGAGTATTGGGAGATATAATTTTTATTAATTATGAACATTCTTCAACCATTAAAAAAAACTAAAGATAAATTGAATATTTGTTTATTATAAAAAAGACAAATTAAAAAAAAAACAATTTATTATATATATTTATTATATTATTTATAAAAAACTATTAATATTCCTAAAATTAAATAAAAGGCCGAAAATATTTTCAAAAATATTAATAATTCATCAATGTTTAATTCTTATTATTATTTCTTGATTATTTGATTTTTTATTAACATATGTTTTTATCTGGCCTCTGGAGTTTATAACAAGTAAAATAATTAATTACCCCAAATAAAATTATTACCACAAAAATAATAATAAGAATATGTATCAATTGTTTTAAAGATTTAATTTAATTTTAGTTTTTAAAAATTTAAATATATGACAAGTTAAAAAAATATTAAGATTAACTACTTTTTTTCCGAGATTTAAATCAGTTTTAAATTTTAATTTCTATATTTCTCGGTACCTGTATTTTCAAATTGAATATGTTAAACATACAAATTAATATATTTTGTTAATTAACGAGTTAAAAATTAAATTTTAGCTTTTATATCAAGAATAAGATATAAGAGCTTATCACTTTTCTTTTACGAAAATCACTTCATTTGGGAGGATTCCAAATAAATGAATAACTTTTAATAAGCTATTGTAGAACACTGATGTCTCTACAAACCTGGGGCAAAGTACGGTATGCGTGTGTCGCACGCCAGGAATTGACAGTCAGCGACAAAGACGAAGAGAGATAGATAGAGAGAGAGAGAGAGAGAGAGACAGAGAGAGAGAGAGAGAGAAATACATATAGGTAGAGCCAGGCAATCGGCGAAATTGTCTGACTTGGAGCTTTGTGTGCCAAAAGAGCAACCGCAGACAACAGACAATTGGCAATTGGCAACTGGCAAGCAACAAGCGGCAACCATCGGACATGGAAAGCCGGCAACCGACAAGCAACAGGCGCAAGTCAAGTGAATGGCCAATGACCACCAAATTGGCAGTAAAGCATACAAAAATAACTTCAAATGGTCAAAAGGTTAACAAAATCAAGCAGTTTGCGCGAAACGAACATTCTGAACAAAGTGAAGACCACATCGGGGACAGAAAAGTACGCGAGGAGCAAATGTGCAGTGAGAGGTTTTTCGAAAACTCTTCTGCTGCTGCAGCTGGCAGCAGGCGCAACATGTTGCCAACATTCGTCAGTGCGGTCGACTGTTGGTGCTGATGCTGCTATGACGCTAGCAACATAATCCCCCAGACGATATATTTTTGCACACACACACAACATACAAATGATTAATGAGTTGCCTCATTACTTTTTGAAAATCAATGTCGCGCATATTCTGTTAGCCACGAAAGAAGTTCCAAGCTACCCCTTGCACTTTTGTTGTTGGGCCAGTTGCTGCGGTGAGACGTTAGCGCTTCGCTATCGACTCGTCGGATAATAAATCGATCATATTATTTCAGGAGACTCAAGTATCAAAAAATGAGAAAAATAAAGCGTCAGCGCTGATTCTGATCATCAGCAGCAATCTGCCCCTGTCGCACACGACGCGGTGCCACAGATTATTTCAGACATGTCCACATATGTTGCGAGCAACCTTGGAACACCCTGCACTGTCCAAAACTCTGACTGTGACTCTGACTTTGAGTCTGACTGTAAATCTGAACCGGAGTTTGATCTCGCGCACTTGCAATCGCGCTTGGCGCTTGTGGCTTTTTTAATTGCGCTCGCGCACCGGATGCCAGTCCCCACTGCTGAGTTGGGGGCTCTGGATATGGATCTGGATGTGAATCTGTTGTGGTGCTGACTGATTTTATTTATTTAACTATTGACATTCTGCTCACTGTTGTACTGTGTTTCTTTTAATTCTTTTTCCCGATATCGATATGAACAGCTTCGTTGGCGCCTGCAACGGCTAATTTTATTGTGGCTTGTAGTAATTGATTAACTTGATGGCAAGCCGCGACTTGTTGTCAACGGTTCTGCTCTTCAGCATTGGTGGTGCAAACTGTGAACGGGTTACAAGTAAAGTAAATGTAAACATGCAAGAAAAACATTCATATAAATCTGCATTACAGAGATTCAAATTAATATACTTAGATAAAAATGGAGTGGTTACGTAATCGAATCATTAGCGATTAACTATGTTTCTGGCTCCAAGGTATATTTAAAGTATTCAATTATGTATTCAATTTGACTTAATAATGTTGAGCTGTAACAATAAATTAGATACAAGCTACCTTAGTCTTAAAATGTATGTAACTGGCAACTTTTCCACTTATTAATAGACTTGTCATAAAATAACTATTCTTACTGCTTAATTATATCCTAGGCATTTGATAACAACTGCGAACGTGGTAAAAATATATATATATGCTATAATTGATTAATGTTTAATTCTTATTAAGCTAACTTATAGTCTAAAACTGTACTTACAAAACAATAGCAGCTATATATAATTATAAACGATTGACATTAAAAATAAATAATAAACAATATGCTAATCATTGTATCATCATTGTATTAATATTATTAATAAAAATAATATTTATATTTATTTAGTAATCAAAGCAAGTACACTCATGAAATATTTTAGAACAAATTACATAATATTGAAGGTATTTGAAGGTAGTTGGGTTGAAACTCATAAACACATCTTACAATTGGCGCTATCTTTTCCATCCAGGTCAACGGAACTTACCAATGGCCATTATCATTCGTATCTTAAATTTGCCCTCTATTTAGATATTGAGTCAGATATGGTTAGCCTTACAGTGAAAGTAAGAACTAATAAAAAGAATATTATCAATACGCCTTAAGCATAAAAATACAGATATCGTTATACATGAAATATTTATTTCAATAGAGATATTCTTGTTCTTGCTGCTGAGGGGCCAATAAACGAAAGCGATTGAACTCTTTATCGCAAGAGTTTTATGTAAACAGTGTCGCACTAATCAAATACTGGAATTATCTTAGACGGAATTTTAATAGTGCCGAATTGAACTATTTTCATATGAATTTATAACCTTTATAAACGCCTGGTTGGAAGTTTGCTTTTCCCACATGAGTAAAGTATTACAATTAGACAAAACGGACCCAATAAAATACTAAAGTCTGTAATGATCGGTGCTCGGAAGCTTTGATTATATTTACATCGCACACTTTTGGGTGCGATGTAAAAGTAGATCTGGGTAGGCAATGATTTTTTTTTTGTCGTGCACGAAGGGAAAAATCGGTGAATACTTTTGGCAGCAAGAAAAACGCTGTGGAAAGCAGGCCCTGTGCAAGGTGAAAGCTTGACTGTGGATAAGCGCTGGATAATTCCTGAAGGCAAGAGCTTGTCCCCCCAGACGTATATAAGCCCAGATCCGCTCTGAGAAGCTATTTTGTTCGATTCGCTCGGGTCGTGATGCACGTCAACGCATAAGTGCAGATCGCCGTTAACAAATTTTCCCAAAGCACGTGATCGAAAATAACAACCTTAAACATAACTTATAAACCCATTACGGCTACAAAAGAAGAAAAAACAAAGCCATAAATCCATCACGGACGTTAAATCACTCGAGTTAACAATTAAAAAAAAAAACATTAATAACATTGAACAATTGAAAGATAAATTTACACGTGGTTTTTCTAACCTCAAAAAAACAAATGCAAGAAAATTCAAATTCAAAGTTTGAATTTATTAATTTTCTTTATTTATGCAAAGATCAAAGATCAACCCTAAGTTTAAAAAAAAAAAAATAATAATAATAATAATATCAAAGAGAAGGAATTAATGACTCACGAAGAGAAAAAAAGAAAAAAACCAAACAAAAGAATAATTGAAATTACTATAAGTCAAATTCAGATTAAAATATATACGAAGTAATAACTTTTGTTTTTTTTTTCCTTCTTCATACCATATATGAATTTTTTTTATTAGCTTATATATTTAATTTGATAAGCTTTACCCACTTGAATCTTTTGCAGCCTACAATTATGCAAAGAAAGAAACACAATTATTAAATATTAATACACGTATGCTACGAAAAATTGTATTGCATATTTAAGTACTAGATTAAGACATTTAAAAAAATAAAAAAATAAATAAATAAAAAAAAAATCGTTTGGGAAGTCAAATCTAGTATTTTAATATTAATTTTCATCAACTTACTGATTTGAAAAAACTTGTTTTCTTGGAAGAATGAATTGTAAAGAAATGAATTTATTAGCTATATAAATTTAAGGAAAATGAACCAGTAAACTGACTTTATATTTCCTACTTGCCGAAATGTTAGCTTAGGTGAGCAACGGATTTGCTTTTGGGGACTTTCCGATTTAATTATGCAGCGCAGGAAGTCCAATTGGATGGGTGGGTATAGAGCGCTTTATCGGGGCAAACAACAGCTAGCACACCGATACCATTAACCAACACCAACGAAGCTGTCGCGCTTCTCGCATCTTCAGTAAGGTATGTTATAACCAGACATTGATTGCTTCGGAATTAGACTCCAAATAAAAAGGGACTCTAAATAAATAAAATTGTAATCAGAAAGGAATACCAGGATGATAGCAACAACCATCCCCCCCCCCCCCCCTTCCCACCAGGCATGAGCTACCAACAGTAGGGTCCCACACCGCTACAAATCCCGGTTTCCGCTCGCACAGTGAATTGACCTTAGTTTTGGTTTTAATTGTGCGAGTTATTAGTTACAGATTTCTCTGGCCTCCAATATCTGGTCCCTATCTGTATCTGGTTTTTCGCTTACAAGTCAACAATTAATGGCTATGTTTAGAAGTTGTTGTCGTTGCCTTCGTCGGCGGAACAAAAGAGTTGAATGAATTGTAAAAGCGCAACAAAAATACGACAAGTGAGTGAGACAGAGAGAGAGAGTGAGATAAAGAGATAGATAAAGTGAAAGAGAGTTAGAGAAATGTGCATGTTGGACATTTTTCTCCTGATACTTTAATGGCAACAGCAGCCAAGTGTCAGTAGCAGTTTGATTGTTATTGCCAATGAATGAATGCACTTGCTGCCTTTTGTCTGTGAGGATTGTCTACTATGCCTTTGCCAGATAAGGCAGCTCCAACTCGAACTCCAGCTACGGAAACCAACTTCATCTCCACACCAGCGCCAGGGGTCATGCAGCACATTTTGCGGTCTGCTGCAGCTTCTGTAACCATTGTTATCACTTGCTTCTCTGCTGCCCTTTTGTTTATGCGTAAGGGGTGTTGATATTATTGTTGTATTCCTGGTTGCTGCTGTTGCCTCTGCTTGTTATGGAGCATTTGGTATTTATGAATGTGTTGGCAATGAATTTGCCTCCATACCACAACCAACATTTCGTTTTTGGCATCATATTGCGCCCCGCCTTCATCCAACGAACTGAAATCCTCCATGGCAGTTATATCTTCGCAAATGGAACTTCAACTCACTGTCACTGACATTTTCACACTTTTCTTGGAGTGGGAGAAAAAAGTCGTTAGCTCACTAGCACATGTTCCCTGACGAGGTTTATTCAAATTTTTCTATTTTTCTCTTTTATACTAATGATTTATTGATAATTTTAGCTAAATTTGATTTTATGTTCTTAGTAAGATGAATATAATATGAAATGAATACTTTAACTCTGAATGTAGGATGTTGAACTAAAACAAATTTTAGATCCGATTCTGGTAAAGTACAAGAATTTCGTTAAATATATTGATTTTTTCGGTTAATATGGCACGATTCTGATACAGTACTGATACATACTGGTATAATACTAATAAGTGACGACTTTACAGTTGGGCGTAACTATCGGTGACATTTCCTGATACTGTTTGAGTATCGGCAGTAGGAATCGCTTCATTTTCAATTCACTTTGACAGTGGCATCTTGGAACGAAACCAAAGTTGGTGGCAACTGGCCACTGAACACTGGATGTATGTGTAGGAATGTGGAGCGGACAGGGTAACATTAGATCAAGGTACATACTGAATGTTTACCAACAATCACTGCGAAAAAAGATTTAAATTACATAACTTATCAATTGAAAGCAGATTCAATGCCGTTGGTAACAAGTGTTGGCCGGGTCTAAAATCTAAGATAAATTGGCCGAAAA
Organism: Drosophila melanosoma; assembly: GCA_035042045.1. NCBI lineage: Eukaryota > Metazoa > Arthropoda > Insecta > Diptera > Drosophilidae > Drosophila > Drosophila melanosoma. Next base: position 3,671,679 of record JAWNLY010000048.1, read on the forward strand.
ACTAATTTTTAAATACCAACAGCAGGATTTTATAGTTATTGCATTATTTTCAGTAGGCTTTGTATTGAGAGTTAAAGCAGTTTGTGTAATCTTTATAGTCACAGTCATTTTTATTTCGTGAGTCAACGAGTTCTATACAAATAAGAAAATTTGAAAAATTCTATTGGTTGCACAATGTCAAACCTTCAAAATGTACCTCTTACCGAGACGGAGAACATTGAACCATCCACTTATAATAGTACAATTGACAATGACACAAGCGGTACGAAAAGCAATTCGTTGAAACGCTTCTTTAAGCTTGGCAAGAAAATCAACACCACCCAAAATTTGGCTGAGGATGGAAAAGAAGTGGAAGACGAGGTCAACGAAGACAGCGCTAAGCTGGGCACCATTAATCGTTTATTAACAAGATTGAAGAACACTTCAAAATCAGGTCACAACAATGTTATCTAATATTAACTATAACAACTCTGCTTAATGTCAACTTTACAGAGTCAGTCGTGCCGTCAACCAGCACCAACCCGGTAAAGGAAGAGACTTCTGGCAAGCCAGAGCCAAACGTAAAACCAACATTGAAGTCGTCGATATCAACATATTGGAAGCATATTTTCCATCGCCAGAAGGCGGTCTACATACAGGGCTCCCAGAATCACCAAGATTTCCCAGAAACAAAACTGGAGGCAATTGAGCTAAACCAATTACAGGAAACGCCATTCGCTGAAGTAGATCTGCCAGAAACAACAATTACATCACGTGAGAGCATAAAAATTATTGGGACAGACAAGTCGTTGGAAGAAGAGGTTCAAATGCTCGCCATTTCTGATGAGATAGTGGACAAAAAGGAACCCTAGGCTTCAATGTACTTAAACTTATTGTTATCCAATTTGTAAGGGACGGAGCGGTTGCCCCACAGACATATACACACACATGTACACACCTATAGTTCGTCTGCAGTTCAGCTTTAAACTAAAATAATTATATTTAGCATTCACAAATACTGAAATGAATATATTATTCTTTATATTTTCGACCACCCACCGCGTTTTCAGCTTGTAAACCGATTCCAACTTGTCTAACAGTCAGTTCATATAGTTCAGTTAAATCTGTAGTTAAAGTGACTCCTGGTTTTGATTTCTCCCTTTTTATGGAACAGGTTAAAAGGTGCCGCATAAGCCAGACAAAAGTTCTGACCAACCCCTAGATAGTTGCACATGCATTTTTTTTAAATATTCCAAGGAAGCCTTAAAATGAGACAAAAGAAAATTTCCAAGCAAAATATCATTGAATAAGGTATAAAAAATAGGTAGTAAATAAATAAAACTAATATATAGTTAGAAATAATTTAGACGTAGATTTGAGGGTACTATGCGCTTGAGACGGGAACAACGTTAGCGACAAAGCGGAACGACAAAATCAAAATTAAATTAAGGAAGGGGAAATGTGCTTGGACAAAAATCCAAGTAATCGTGATTCCAAGTTTGGTAACAGTAGATTGAGGGAGGTGGGCGTGCCATACGCCGACACTATCCTTAAAATTGTGGGAGAAATGTGGCCTTATCGATTTCCGAACTTCTTAGTGGATGCGGCACAGACCATTATATTTTCCAAATTTCAAAAGTATATCTCTAAGGGTGTCAATAAATATGCATTCATACAGAACGGATATTTCGGTATCAAAATATAAATACGACTGCTTGGACTCAAATCTGATTTAAAATGAAATAACTTATGCCTTTTTAAATATTTTAAAATCTTTATATTCAGTGTTAAAATTCAGAAGTCTAACGGTATTTGTTCAACTATCTAGAAAAATACTAGAAATGTCTACAAAAGCCTACTTGTTGCATTTGCTAAGAACAGCTGGAAAATATTTACAAACATTGCGCAGCAAACTCGCCTCGAATCCAACTGATAAGGAATGCGAAAAATATTTACATGCGAGACGACCAAAACAAACACTTGTTGTACTCGTCCGGCTGTTGAGTTGCAAAAGTGGAAAACCACGGATACTGCAAAAATACGAAGAAATCATTCGAAATGCGCATGTCCCAGTTGCAGCTGGTTTTTTGGCCCGTTTTCAGGGTGTGTTGTAATCAGCAGTAGGAAAAGTGGGTCAGCATATACCCCACGAAATATTCTGGCTATAAATTATTTCGCATTTAAATAAAACAATTTACGGAAATCATATAAAAAAAATCATTAAAACTGATAGTTATACTTAACAAGTGAATAACGTTTAAAAATCGTATAGCATACAGTGGCAACAGTGCCATCCAATTGAAACCCCAGCAACAACACTTCGACAGATACATACCCCACATTAAGAGAACACATACAGGACTCAGTTTAGATATAGAGATTTTTCTTTGTGGTCAAGGTGCGCAGTGCAACCCGTAAAAAATTGCAAATTTATTAAAAAAACTTACAAATTTCGAGGTAAGCTTTTCAAAAAAACATACTCGCAGTTCCTGACTTCGCCAGGCATATGAAGTTTTAATTTTTTTATGAAATTTCCTGTGATTTGCACTAATTTTCAGCATCAGCTTTGTGCTGTCACAGATTACGTAATAGATATAAATACTTAATTGTGAATTACAGAATGCGAAGTCGCTGGGCAGCAGTTTCGGCAATGCAAAGGACTTGTCTGATATAATGACTGGTAGCTTTAGGGTGCAACTCATCAATATGGGCACTCGCGCTGCCGCTTGTAAGTATGCCCCAAAAAGTCTCAAGTGACGAATTTGTTTTTTTACCATTATTCTTCATTTTGCAGTTCAGGCAAAACTGAGAGCCCTCCATGAATACCATGTACGCCTATTGCACAATATCTTACCAGCGCCATCTGGCGTCGATATTGCTAACAATATCAAATACTTTTCTCAAACTCTATTAAGTAAGTGTTAGCTTAGCCCATTGATTAGATTAATCAATAATTTTAAATTTTTTTTAAAGCTGTCCTTAAAGATGTGCGTACTTCTCCGCACGAACTTATACGCGATCCCCTCGAAGATCCCACACGCATGTCTGCCTACCCAAATCTTGAATATGGCAATCTCTATAATGCTTTAACTATGCTCATTGATGTGGCCCCTTGTATTCAGTATGGACAAATCGGTAAGTAATTTGCAGTTATATTATTTTATCATTTTTAAATAAATATAGTATTTTTGCAGTTTTCGGCAAGGCTTTGCTGCAGTGTCTAAGCTGCATATTACCCTTTCTCGATAAGGACCTTATTGATAACTTACCTTATCTAGTTAGCTCTACTATATCTGTACTACCGCCAGCCTTGCATCAGGATATTGTCAATGCACTGTGCTATTATATTTTACCATTTACAATAAGTAATTCAACTTTCCGTCACATACAATTTTTAGTTAACCCTTATTTTAAAATTTATCCCAGCTCGTCGCAGCGCAGATGAGCAAGAGTGCCAAGCCTGTCAATCTGTCTCCTCTGTCATCATAATGGTTTTGCAGTATTCCAAAAATCCAGGTAAGCAGTTATTGCGTAATTTCTACATAAGCTGTTTTTGTGGTAACTGTTTACCAATTAAGAAAGTTGAAATCGTTAGAGTTATATGTCATTAACGCACAAGGTTCATCGGAAAAACGGATTCGGGCTGAAAGCCTTTTAAAAATGTTTTGTTTATTTTATGCCACCGTAGGATTTCAAACACTGTTGGTAAGAGGAGGCTTAACTTAATTCCATAGAGCTTATAAGGGCGTTCCCAAGAGGGCCTGAAATTCAAATATGAACCTACTTGTAATTTTTCAAAATATTTAATCTAAAACACAAGGCATCTGTATAAAGTTCAGCTTCCAACCGCTGACCATTCTGTAAATTCATCCACTTTTTCAGCACACCACTGTCAACTACTCGAATGTCTGATGACTCTCAAGCATAATGTGGTTAAGGATATACTGTGTGTGGTTGCTTATGGCACTGCTGTCTCCCGATCTTCCGCTGCCAAGCTGCTCTTCTACTACTGGCCCGCCTTCGATGCCAATCTATTTGATCGCAAGGTTTTACTCTCCAAATTAACCAGTAAGTATACAAATGGTGCATCTCGAAGTGATGGAACTAAATAAATGTGGGCTTGTTCTATCGAACAGATGACCTGGTTCCATTCACTTGTCAGCGTGAACATTGCCCCAATGCCGGAAACGCTGAGGCGGCCAAGGTGTGCTATGATCATAGCATCAGTATCACCTATGCCCAAGACTGCCCCCCGCCATTGTATCTGTGCATCGAGTGCGCCAACGAGATACATCGGGAACACGCAAATCTGGAGTTTGGCGACATCCTACATCCCATGCAACAGGTGTCGATGGTGTGCGAGAACAAAAACTGCCGGTCCAACGAGAAATCCGCCTTCTCTATATGCTTCTCAACCGAATGCGCCAGCTTTAACGGCAATCATCCCATTCGCTACTGTACCCAATGCCACAGCAATCGTCATAATTCTCGACGTGGTGGTGATCATGTTGTTCATCGGAGCCTCCAGCCTGCTTGGCAAATGGACCCAGAGATGCAAATGCACATGGTCGAGTCGGTGGTTAGTTTACTGCGCGAGGCTAAGCCCCTGAACTTTGAGCCCGGCAAGGAGTCGGCCTCATCGGACGCAAAGAAGAACGGCTTGGCCATCACGCCCGACAATATTTCACTCGAGGAGCGCCAGATGCTGGGTCGCTATGGGATTTGGCTGCTGGTGGGTCGCTGCACACCCACTCCCGATACACCCGTCGAGATTCTGGGTCGTATTCTAAGCATGCTCTTTCACTGGTTCCATGTCACAGCCTATTCATACGATGGTAACAACTAACACCAACTATTTTTGATTTAATTATTGATACTTTTGTGGTACTTTCCTCCAGCTGCTGGTCAGATTGAGAGCACCATAGAGAAACTGAAGGTGGATCACGTGTGCAACTGGCTTAAAGAGATCTGTCGCATACATTACAATGTGTTCATCTCCTGCCTGCTTCCCCATCCGCCAGAGTACGCCCGTGTCGGTGGCCACTGGGAGACGCTAGCCTCACGCACCAGCCACCTGAAGGAAGGTCTACAGCGATTGATTTGCCTGGTGCCGTATGAGGTGATCACTTCGGAAATTTGGGACTATGTGATGCCGCATTGGATGGAGGCCATTACCAACGATGTGGCTGAAAAGGAGCTCAACGAACTAAAAATTGTGCTGAGCAAAATTCTCGATCCTGAAATGTCTCCGCTCGGGTTCGATGCAAAGACCATGTACAATTTTGTGGCCATCCGATTCGAGAAAACGACAGCCAAGGTCCAACAGCAGGCTCTCCACTGGCTCCAGATACTAACCAAGCTGGAAATACTAATTCCACTTGTCCAGCTCTTTGCCATGTTCGGCGATGGAGTCCGCATCATGAAGTATGGCATACAGCACGAGCTAATGCGCGAAAAGGAAAAGGCGCCACAGGCCCAGCAGCAGCAGGCCAAGGTGCCGAAAACGCCGTGCAAGGAGAGCAAGGCAGAAATGGCCAATCCACCCAGACGCAGTTCTATTTGTACGTATAAATATTGCTATCATTACTTGCATATCCTTGTGAAAAATACACCACCTGACTGTTTGTCTGTTAAAACTAGTCTCTTATCTTTAGCAATAAAGGTAAAAGTTATGTTACTTAGCTAACATAAAAACTTTTACTTACAAATAGAGTAATTTTTAGCAATAAACCCCACCCTTGGGCAATTCATCTTTCAAATCTTTTAAAAGATATGAGTTTTTCGCACTATACCAAAATTTTGGCAATTTTATATTTTATTCTTTTTTTCGGCTGTTAAATAATATTGTATGCTCTTAGCACCTGTTGTGGAGGATGACTCTGGCAATACGTCGGCCATATCGGACGATGAGGCGCCCACCAATCGTCACACGGAATTCTCGACGGATGCCGAACACAACCTCACCTGTTGCATACTCATGCTGGACATACTGCTGAAGCAGATGGAGCTGCAGGATGTGGAGCAGCACATGGGCATACACACGAGTGTATGTGAGAACGTCACACGTTTGATTAAATGCATGGTGACTGCAGCCCGGGTGGGTCTAAGTAGTCATGTATGTGCATTAAAGGTAGGTGAATATTCACCACTCAATATTTAATTTACTCACTAAATACGCTTTCAGGTGGCAGAGTGTGCTTACTGCGAGGCATCCACTATGTGGCATCAGCTATCGACCAAGTTGGTTGAGTTTATGGCACCGCTGAACCCCGTTAGACCACCCGATGTAGGTACCCCAAAAATGATTACAAACTTAATATTTAATTCTCAACACCGAAGGTGCCCATTGATGATATAATTGAAGAGGAGAAGTCATCCCGCAAATCGCCTCCGGAGTCTGACAAGGAGAAATCCCGTGAACGCGATGTTTCTCTCTCTATGGCTCCACTACCCATTCCACTGGGTCCACTCGGAGGTTTCGCAGGTAAGTCAGGACGTGCCCGAACCCATTTTAGTTAAATTTATGACTTTTTCGGAAAGACTTACTTGTCTCTAAAAAACCAACACAGAACCCAATCCTTTATAAATACTTTTAACTAGCCACTGTTAAAGTAATGCAGTCAAAGTTATTCAAAATGTAGCTAAACTGTAGACTGTATGCAGGCAGAAATTAATGGTATGACATCGTTGAAAGCGACTTTCTTAGTCTAAACCCAACCTTTAAAGCGCATTTAAGACCCTTGTTTTTAGTAACCTGCACATGTTATGATCTGTAAAAAAGACCCGTTTTAAATGACATACATACGTATTGTACTTAACAATAACTAAATAAGGCCAATACTAATTCCAAACTTGCTACACTTGTCATAAGAAATGTAACAAATTAAAAAAAATCGCTGTTGATAATGTAAATCGCCTTAATTCTAAAAAAATATGTATAATTTTTCTTACTATACAACATTTTCCATTCTTTTCATTTGGGTTTATTTTATATGTCAATCTTGCTATCTTTCTCTACATAAAAATGTATATCTTTCTCTCTCTCTATCTCTAACATATTCTACGCGACCACTATATAATAATTACTAACGCTCGCTCGCTGTCTCGCCCACACACGCACTTTCTCGCGCGTACCAACTATCTGTCTCTATCTGTCACACAATGTCGTCTACCGTAACAATCGGTCTATATGATGAACTATTAATTTGCTCTCTTAAACAAATAAAATGTCAATTACTCATCAAATACTAAAAACTAAAAATTTACATTTTATTAATTATTATCAGATATCTTTAAGCTAGATCAATTCTTTTCAGACGATGGAAAAATTATTATAATGGCAGGTGATGCACCAACAAGCAAATTTTTAATTTCTTAAAAACAAAAACGAAAACAAACCACAAATTAAAATAATCAAATATTTTCATTACGATATTAACATTGTTAATCAGTTAAAATATTTTGTTACAAATAAATTTGAATACTTTATACACACGGCCCACACGAATATAATAGAAGACTTTATCCACAACATAACACTCAATCACCTCAGAACAGACAGTAAACAAAACATGCCACTCAATATATCATTAAAAAAAATACCTACCTAACTATCTCTGTTTAGCTTCATAACATATACTTTGACATACAATCTTTTAAATAGATGAAATTCTAAGTAGTGTTTACATTTAAGAGCTGCATTGCTGAATTTGGTTCCTTTATTTTCGGTTCGGAACAAACACCTCACCCAAATGCGACTTTCACTACACTACTCCTAAATACAAAGTCTACACCGATACCAATTACTTATCGAACACCAGCGTTGCCATGAGTGCCTTAAAATAATTTTGATGAGCTATAATTCTTTAGGAATTTTCTTATTAGAAAGTATGTCTGTGTGTGACCAGTTTAAGAAGTGCCGAATTGAAAACGAAAGCATATTTTTCAATTATATGTTTGGAAAATAAAATTGAATTGATTGGTGTATTTTTGGATATTACCCAAATTAAACTGGACATACATTGACATTGTCCCTAATTGAAAATTAAAAATTTGGAAAATTCACAAATTGCATGTATTCTTTTTCAGTGAATTTTAAAAATGTATTATGTGTTCCATGATAAATGAAAAATAGCTATAATTTTTTAGGAATTATACTTATATGTATGCATGCCTGAATTAGTGAATGCAAAGAGTTATCTTGTCCATTTAAATGATTTCGATTTCATTTCTAGCAAAGTTGTGCAACTGACGACCATTTTCGGATTCAAGCCATTACTAATCTAAAAAATATATATTCTCGTTATCAAGGTCCTGTGCCTGTTGCCGTGCCCCAACCTGAGCCGCACTCTGTGGGCGGTGTGCTCGTTCATATGCCCCACGTTTGTTCCGTATGTATTTGAAAATATACCGCCTAAGTACTATCAAAACTTTTATACTGTTATGTTCCTTGGTTAACAAACCTCAATAACATTTTAATTGAAAGCTTTGATATACCTACAACACACAAAATTATCCAGTTAAACAGAAAATATCATGTTTTTAAGTAGGTATTTAATAACAACACCCTATATACCATGAATATTTATAACTAATTTATTACAGCAACAATACAATTCGAATTAAAACTGAAGATTTCGTTGACTTACACAAAAAAAATTTTATTTTCGAATTAATAATCGAATTTTTTTATTTGGAAATCCAAAACCGTTCAAAAATTATACAAAACTTTTCATTTCTTCATATATTTTTTATAGAATAACGAAAATGGGCATTCAGTTGATAGTAATGAATTGAGAAAAGTTCACGCCACAGACGAGGTACTTTGTGCATCCATTAACAAAACCCAAATCAAAACAAATAAACAATATTTTTAATATTAGTTGTATTATTTGACTGAATAAAACCCCACCATACAATTCGATATTTATATTAATCGATTTTAAATATATTCTTTTGATGTCCAGAAAAATGTTCTCTTCATATGTATATAAAATTGTACAGAGTGTTTTTTTATTGTTACTTTATTACAAATTCTATCTACATTATTATTAGTTATTTTATTTAACCATAAGTTATTTATAAAAAACATTTAGTGGGATTTTTACAAAAATTTCTTCAAATAAACATCAATTTTATTTTCTTTATGCCACTCAAAAAATATAAGAATAAATTCTTAGCAGTTATTGTAAACTTTCTTAGTATTTTATTTTTAAGTGCACTAGGCTTCTTTCAATATTTACAGCGCTTTAAAAATACACAATTTTCAATTTTTCATAGACAACAATTGCAAATTATTACAAAATTTTAAATAAATGTACTTTTTTGTAAGAAAAAATGTTTTTTCAATACAATCGAATAGGATTCGTTTTCTGCCTAAGGCACTTGAAAAATTAAAAACATGAAATACTTAATGTTCGTTGAACATTTTTTAAGATCACAAATACAATTATTGTAGGCATACATATATATACCTATTTATTTATTTATATATGTGTTTTAGTTTTTTATATTAGACTACGAAACAAATTTATTTAGGCGACTGCATAGCCTTAAATAATACATAGATTTATTAATTATATTTTTCAAGTATCTTTTCACTCCCGTGTCTCAAAGTATCTTGTATGTGTGTGAAAATAAATTATGCAATACAGCAAACGGAAAAATTGTAATCGGAAATGTATAAATAAATGTACATTTTATTCATATAATTCTCAACTTTCCATACATTTTAAAATGTAAATATTACGTTAATTTTTATATTTTCGTACATACTTAAAAAAAAATTTTACTTTGATTAATGGCCATTATTAAAGAGCATGCTCCGTGTATCAGCACCGTCACATTTTCTTAATACCTACACCAAGCAGTTAAAAAATGTACAAAATATGCATAATGCAAAAATAATTGTACCTTAACGATTTAATGCAATTTTACATTTTTTTTGTGTAATTATTTATGTAAACAATAACATAGTTCTTTTAACTATACCAAAAAGAACATTAAATGGATGTGTAAGTTTAAGCGATAAACATTGCATTTATATGTATATGTATACTTTATGTGATGAATATGATCTAAAGTACAGCCACTAAATCTAAAATATCCTTTGCTATCTAAATTCAGATCATGACGGCCACTGTAGAAACAGTTTCAGAGCAACTCGATCTGGCCTCTATTCTACCTACGGACAGGGCAATAGCACGATCCATAACACTATCAGATGCGGATGTAGGCAGTGCCAATGTCAGCGTGACCAAGGCATCTGTTATGGGTGAAAATGGTGCCAATGGCAGCACAGCTGGTGGTGGCGAGAATGGCAGCGGATATGACGACGAGGAGGAAGAAGAGGATAGCGATGATTTCTGGCACACTTCAGTGGGCAAGTTCAAGTTCACTCTAGATCAGCTACCCCAGCCGCTGCAGTATATACACCAGTTGCTTACGGTTCGTATGAGCAATTTAAATGCATATCTATATTAACAGATGGCTATGTATATATGCAATCAACTTTTTGTGCAACATGACGAACAGATTATTTGGTAGTATAAACCATAACACACAGTTTGCTCCGAACACCAGTTCCGGACTTTTTCTTATGGGCGAAATATATTTGCAAGATAGGAGAAAAAAAATAATTTTCATCCGATTGGCTTCACTCACTGCCATAATTCACTTAACTTTAAGCAAGCCGCTCTATAAATTACAACACTACTTTGAGAAACTGAAAGCATTTTACTCATTAATTTAATTTCCTGGAGCAAATTCTCTTCACGTATAATTCTCCTAGTACACAACTTTTAATAATCTTCAACTTCAATTACCTATCCATCAAAATAAATGTAATTTTGTGCAAAAACACCTTTAAGGAACACTCAATCAAATTATGCTCGTACTGTAAATGATCTCTAATTAATTAAGATCAAACCAATGTTTGACGAAAAAATCAGGTTTTCAGTCAGCTGTTGTCATAGTTTGATAGATCTAATCCGACAAGATGTAGGTTTCATTTGATGTGTGTGAATGGAGTGATAGATTCTTTACTTCGTTTTGCATATCTAACAGCAATCTAAAAACATTTCCAATCATAAATAATAGCATATTAAGTTTCATTAGAACCCAAATGACCCTAACATCTCCTAAATCTCCTGGAAATGACATGCAAGACTCTGACAAAATACATGCTATTTTTTGACAAAGCAAGTCCAGAAGACATAAATAGAGTAGACGTATATTAAGGTACTCCAGTATACAAGTAACCAAACATTTCTGCAGGAAATACCCACAATAAAAAAACCCGAGATACTCTATTATGTGCTTCAATGCCTCAAGACAATGGCGCTGCACGGCGATGCTTTAGCGAAAGCAGCTCGGGAACAACGAGGCTTCTTCATATGGTGCCAGGAGAATTTGTTGATAAAAAAGTTGGTGAATTACGCACACTTTTGTATAAGTAAATCGATTAAAGTGGCCCTCTATATATAAACAGTCTTTGGGAGCTATGCAATGCGGAGCACTCACACATCTGTCAAGTATGCGTGCCGCTGCTGCTGCACTGCATCACATTGCCACTGGGCTCCGATGTGTTCTGGAGGGTGGTACAGGAGGCATTCCACGATGTCGATTGGCGTGTTCGGTTCACGGCAGTTGAACGAGTAACCGTCATTACACGTTTTATGGATTCGACACCGTTGCGCTCCGAGGTGGGTCTGCAAACGGCAATGGCCACTGCCTTCTGTCATCTGATCGCCAGCATGGATGACATCAATGTGTATGTGGCGCAGCGGGCGACTCTCTATATCGGAACCATACATGACACGGCAATACGGTCGCTGCTCTTCTGCTTGGAGTCACAATTCGATCTTTTTATTGTCGATCGACCCGTGGTGCTTCAATCGGTCTATCAGCTGCACAACTCCCTATCCGATCGTAAGATGCTCGGCTGGGAGTTCTTTCTCAATCGCTTTGACACACTCTTCGTGGAGGCGCAAATAAATCTGGAAAAGAGCGGAGACATTTCCTACCTGCGAGATCTGCGCAACTCCGACAATGGCAGCGAGGCCCTCTCGGCCAAAATCTTAAAAGCTAGAGAGGCACTTAGCCAATCAGACACTACCGGCAGCATGGCCAAGACCCTCAGCGCTTCCTTTGGCACCAAGTGGCCCTACAAGAGGACCATGTCCGCTCCAGCCAGTATGGCGCCTCGTCAGGATTCCAAGTTCGGTAATTAATCCCTTACAAATCCCTCATGAGTATTTACTTAAAATTACAATTTACAGTGCCCGAGAAGGAGAAAATCTACAATCGTCAGGTGTCGGCACCCATACTCAAGCGGAAGACATCGCGCTTTGGATTGGGTCAGTTTCTTGGCACTGGTAGTAGTGCCAATCAAAATTCAGCCAACCATAGTGTTGCCACGACTAGTAATACAATGCATACAAAATTGAAAGTAACAACACCCTGCCCCATACACCAACAAATTCAACCCACACCGAATCAGCAACACACACACCCACACCCAAACACATACTCATCACACCAACACCATCCTCACACACACCAACATTATGCAGGTAGTAGTGCACAAGTAGCGACGTTTGCCTCGGCTCATAGTCAAAGTCACCAGTATTTAGTGCATTGTGTACCGCCTAGTCACCATAGTCCAATGCCAACGCTGCAGGAGGCGGAGACAATACTTCGCTTCCAGGCTGCCCAGCAGCCGTTTCAGCACCCTCCAACGAAAACATCGTCGCACCAAACGATCGCCGAGCAGTTCCGTGCCCCAGTACCAGTAACAACAACAACAGCATCCGCAATAACAACTACAACAACAGTTTCGGCTACGACCAGCGTCACTGCGGGTCACACTGTTGCCACCTCGTTTCACTCTCATTTCCAAAAGCATCCCTCGGCGCCAAATTTGCTGCCGTCTCAGCCCAGTGTGGTCGCACCCAGTCCCAGTCCCTCGGCACTGGCCTTTCCTATGCATTGCACATGTGATGTAGCACCGCATTACGGTGCCAACATTGCTGACACCGTCGGCAGCTCCTCGGCCAATCCAGGTAGGTTGTAGAGCATGTGTGTCCACTTACCAAAAAACCAACCAAACAAATTTTGCTGTCTGTGTTGTCCCTCCCTCTCGATTTTCCCAATCTATGTGAGCTATGTGTAGTTTGTATAGTTCACAAAAATTATAAAATTGTATTTTATTTCAATTTGAAATCTTTCCGTACCGCTTGCTAAATAATACAAATTTCCCAATATTTTTGTAAATCATTATACAATTAACGTTGGCTTGCCAACCTTTTTTTAAAATTACTTTTACCTTTTTATGTGAGCATTTATTCAGATCATCTCTGTCATAAAATATTTGGAATGGTGCTTTATATTCATTTATAGTTGTCTATGTGGTATTGTATATTTTTTATTGTTTTTGTTTTTAGTATCTATTAAAATATCAAATTTAGTTCAATTTTAGAAGCGATGGAAAAATGTGCAGGAAAACGTCATTTTAAAAAAATTCCTCACAAACCAAAAAACCTATTGTTATTGATATCTATTATGAATTTGTTTAACACATACAAATTTTAAGCTGTATTAGTGTTTTAAAATGGGTTAAGTAACTAACTCAACCATTTCATAAAAATTCTATTATGCAAATATCATACTTAACAATTAAAAAATATTAGTGTTTTGTAGTATTTTTTTTTAATTTTTAAAAAAAAATTTAATATTTATTTTTTATGTATTATCTAAGTCAAACATTTAGTAATAAAATGTGTACATTTCAATTCTTTGAGCACTTAGTTAAGCTATTTTAACATTTTGTCACTTATAAAAAATATGCCATCTAGATAAGAAACAAATTACGTTTGTTTATTTAAAAATAAACTTTCTATTTTGAATGTGTGTGTAAATGGTTGTTAACTATGTTCTTAGCATATCAGTATCTGTGGATATTTGTATGTAACTTTAACTTCCACACATAACTAAATCATCTTCGTGTACCCTTCCGAACCGGTATGTATGCTCTCAAGAACTATTGTAAACTTAATGTACTCTACTCTAAACTCAAACGAAAACAACAACTCAACAGACAAATTTCGTACTGTGTCCTTTTCAACAAAAAACTTGTGTATATATTGAATCGTACATATACACTATGTTATATATATAACTTTAAATCTATTTGTGCAATTGGCATGTGGCTGTACAACAAAAAAAATTTACGAAATCGATGTTCATTCCCTCACTGTATAATTGAAAAATTTAGTTTGATCTTATTTGAAATCTTATTAAATTCCATTTAGATGGACATATCCACTCATTGGGTGGTCTAAACGACGATAATCTTATCGGTCTGCTTAGCCGCATTACGGAACTGGAAGAATCAGACCGGGAGACAATTCATTTGCTTGTCTTTATGCTGATGCAGTTCATGTCCCGCACAGATCAGGCCTTTCCATCCGAAGACAAGCCCGTCACCCGGACACAAAATATTGTTTTAAAGCATTTGTTTTTACTGCTGGGGCACAATCAAATCGACAAGACATTCCATACTACACCCGATTCATTGCGGTAAGTTAAATACACAAATATCAAATATATTAAAATGAATCTGTACTGATAATAGTCAAAAAATCAAAATTGAGTAATTAAACTTTTGGTTTATCTCTCGACAGCATTTCTGCAGTTTTTAATGCATTTTTGGCAAATTTACCACAAGTCTTGGACCAGAATCATCTAATTGGCGGTCTCATATTGCCGTCTGTCATGCAGATTATTCTATATGCACCCAATCCCACAAACACCTCGGGCGAATCCTATCAGAATATTGTCTTTAATTACTCATTGTGGAATCTGGAGCAATATCCGCGACGCAATTGGCTCTTTACATTGCTCGTCGTCCTCTATAAGTACTCCTACACACAGCCACCGCTCAGTGGTTATGTCATCTCTGCCATTCGCATGATCATAAACAGCCTTCGCGGTCACTTTCACCAGTGCCGACGCATTCCCACCACTACCATACTGGATATACATGGAGGCGTTGGCGGCGCAGCCCGTTCGCGCGATGTTAGCCAGCCCTCGCTTGGCACAGATCCCGATGACAAGGAGGCCAGTCCGCCGGCCAGCCCCATGTTTCCATCCGAGGGCACCAGCGCCGCCTCCAAGAGCAAAGGTCAAAATGTCGCCTTCACACCCAAGCTGCAACACGCCTTTCGCAAGTACAACGACTCCAGTTTGGATGCAGACGAAACTGAATCTGAACTAGTGGCCATACCCGAGAGTGATCTCTCAGACAGCACACTACACGGCAGCAGCGCACCGGTAGGATTATCATTATAATATTATAATTAATATCAAAGAAGAAAAATGCATTTCACTTATTATAAAAAGAACAAAAATACTGTGCTTAAGGGATAGAGATTTTTAAGTAAATTTTAAATAGATTGCTTAAAGACAGTACTTGTATATTTTTAAGTTAATTAAACATTAACTATGATTTTGTTTTCAGGGCTCTTTTGATGATACCATACATTTTGAAGACGTACTGCCAACAAAAATAGAGTCACTGTGCAATCGCCGTCCCATGGAGTACTCCGAAGAGGTAAATGCCAATATGAATATTCTGAAATATATATATACCCTGAACAATAAGTGCAAGAAGCATATCCGACTCGATAAGGTGTATGTGTTCTTAATCACAGGCGATAAGACCTAATGAAAACAGACTGGCTAAATAAGCTATCATTTATCACGAGGAGATCAAGCTTATTTCATTGAAACGATAACTGTAACCGTTTTCGGAATATCAATAAATACTGATTTCCGATAGCAATAAACACCACAATTTTACAGGCAAATGGTTCTAATTGATTTAACATATATAGTCAATATATATATAAATATATATATAAATATATATATATATAAATATATATATAAATATATATATATATAAATATATATATAAATATATATATATAAATATGTATATAAAATTCATCTAGTTTTGATAAAAAGGTTTAGAGCAGTCGCAAGTATTTTCCGTATTGTTAATTAACTACTCAATCAGCTTGGATTAAGCCCGCCATAAGAAATGCGAGCACATGCTCCTTAAATTTTAGTTTGCAATTGAGAAAATTTGGCAATAAATCGAGAATATAAATAAAAGCATTGTTTAGAGTATTTCGTAGTAAAATACAGCATTTTTCTATTTACTTATTAATTTCAACTAAATACAGAAATCTAACAAATCGCACAAGTCGATGATCACTACCAAAACTGGTGACACATACTCCACAAAAATTAAGAACAACAGTGAATCTGTCAGCACCACCGTAGTAACCACCCAAACACGTCTCAGCCTGCAGGAAGGCGTGCGCATGATTGTGACTCCGCTGGTGGGCTCGGAGACAACGGAGACTGCCATTGTCAGTCCACCCGTGGATGTGCATCGTGCGGTGACCGTGCGCAACAAGTCGTTGGAGAATGCAGCTGCGTCCACATCGAAAATGTTTGCGGCTATTGCTACCAATCATCTAAAAGCCCTGGGCGCACTGCAGGACGTGTCAAAAGGAAACTCTAGCAGTGGTAGCGGCAGTCGCTCCATAAACAGCAGCAGTGCCGCTTCAGCGCCCAGCGCACCGGCAATGGTTGGAGTTGTTAAGCCAATTGGACGCCATAAGACTATTGTCGAATGCAGTGCCGGTACGTCCAGCTCTTCGACGGACGAGACGCGTCAGAAGAATTCGCACACCAGGTCGCTGAGACGCACGGATAAGTCTTATGGCTCGCCCGATTCACCGCTGTCCAAAATGAGCGTTATGCCCAATCCGTGCGATGAAGTGGACTCCAATCTCTTGCCGCCTCCGAAAAATATTGCAGCGCTGGAGTTACCAACGCCGGAGCGGCTGCTTCCAATTGGCACGCAGGACACAGTTGCCGCACTGGTGGAGCGTGTACGGGACGGCCTCAATTTACCGGATATAAGTCACCTGAAGCAGGACAGCTTGGATGTGTCCGAGAGCACCAAAGACGATAAAACGCCCAGCAGCCGAAACTACTCGCCTCGACGCCTGATCAAACAGGTTGCCCTCGAATCGCCACCCAATCCAAATGCACCCGCAAACGCTTCTGTAACAACGACAAAAACAACAACAGCACAGGCTCAACCACAGTCGCAGGCGCAGTCGCAGCCTTCCCAAGACCTGTATACATCCATTTTAAAGAATGTCTCCCAGGATTTAAAACTACTATCCACTGAGCAACAGCAGAATGTGGCGGCTCCCTCGACCACATCCAATAGCATAAAGCGCCCGAGACAAAAGCTTGCTCCATTTAACGTTGACTCCAATGCCATACCAGACATCCGATCGCGTTTCGCCGGTTCCTGGCCACCGGCACCTTTCCAGCCAGCCGAGGAGCATGACGAAAATGGAGAAGATTCATCTGATATCGCAAATGGGCATACAACTCATACTGCACACGCCCATGCGCCACGAGGGGTAAGCACGAAATCTGAAATCTCTGAGCATGATAACAATTTTTGAGTGTTACTTTCCTTTTAAATTTGGTGCGGAGTGCGCTTGGCCATTCAATCTTTTATCGATCTGTTAGTTGAATTACCAGTAACATACTTTTCAAATTCGGTGACTCTAGCTTACAGGAAAATATGCGAATTTCAGATTTCTAGGGCTCAAGGTCCTGGATGCAGCGATCTAAAAATGTAAATGATCATATTTTAAGGAGATTGCCAGCCAGTTGACTAAGTTTGATCACTTTATCTTTATAATTGTGAGAGATATGAGGACTTAATAATGGGCACAGGTGTGTCTATAAAAATATATTAGTTCCTTAAGACGGTCTGTTATACATCTACCAAATTTGATGACGGCGGAAGATATAGCCATTTAACATTATTATATATAATATATATATATTTAATCTTTGACATCGAAAAAGACCTACTAAACAAATTAAGTGACTGCAGCCTAAAAATTGTTAAGGATATGTGGCTTTATCAATTTGCAATTATCGACGTAATACTCTTATTTGTACACTTTATTTCAACGAATAAATAAATGTTTTAAGTCTCTAGCTCGAAAGGTGTCGAAATACAGACGATCAGACGGACAAACAGCAAACATTGCCGAAAGCCAATATACTTTGGTATATTGATACCATCTTTATCAAATTATAAAAAATGTCTTTAGAAATGTTAACGCTTTGATTTAAAATAATATGGATGCCTTTTCTTAAACATAGAGTTCACGACGTGTTGGCGACTATACCATTGTGGAACGATGCTCTGATTGTGGTGCTGTCATCGAGGAGTACTCGGATGAAGAGATTGGCATTTTCATCGTTATCCTAGGCACCTTTATTCACCGCGAACCGTCCATTGCAGCACCTTTTCTACCCGAGGTGCTCACCATGACATCGCGGTTAGTGAAATACAAATATAATCCAAAATCTTTTGCATTGCCAATTATCTTTATACTGTTTGCAGAATATGTTTGAGCAGCACGCATGCGTGGCAAGGCGAAAATGGTCTGCCCTTGGCTAGTAGCGCCCAGGCTGTGGCCCTGCAGTTCATCCGCTGTGTGCTGCACCAGCTGGCGCCCAATGGCATCTTTCTGCAGGTCTTTCAAACTCAAATGAAAAGTAAATTGGCCACAATTCATCGACACGAAATTAGAAATTCTTTAATAATATCTCTCTTTTGTTCACAGTTAAAGTTCGTCACAACCATTTCCGGAGCATTGCCAGGGCCCTACAAGATTTCCAGGACCTGAATGCAACAAGTCCTATTTATATGGTCTGCGAATCGCTGACTTCAAAGAAGGCGCTACCCATTGATCACCTGCCCATCATCTTCCGGAATATGGCCGAGTATCTGCAGTGTATGCCCACCGAGGCTGGTGTAGGTCTGGCCGTCTGGTCCCAAGCCATGCAGGCGATGGAGTCTCTGCTGCGCCAGGTCATTGTTATTATGCCTAGTTTGAGTAACGCCGAGTATATGCTGGATTTGATATCGGCCACACTGCGCTTAAACTGTGTGCCCAAAACGCTCCTCGATCCATACTCAAAGATTATGGCGCACTGTGTGCAGCACACGAATCTAGAATACCAGACTCTCTACGATTTGTGCACGCTCAACACACGCTCTTTCAGCAAGGACCGCGACAAGAATTTAGTTTGTCGTCAGGTGATCTTTGAGTTTGTGCAGGCGCTCAAGTTTAAGTCGAATATACCCGATCACAACCTGCTAATGATTATTGGATTTGTGCTTCTCGATGCGGGCGGTACCCTGCCCCCCGGTGCATTACCTGGTCTCCCACACGCAGCACCTGTCTTCACCACAAATGCGGCCGACTGTTTGAGGCAGTATATTAACGATGTGATCGATTTTCTGGCCGATTTCCACACGCTTAGTAAGATCAAGGTAAGTTCGTAGAACACTTATTAAATAATCATTGATTAAAAATCCATTGAAGAATTTTAAGAATGGTCAGCCAAGCACTGGCCTAGGCGAGGACACCTTGGGTGGCGTTCTCAAGGGTGCTGTGGCCCAGTATCTGGCACTGGAGATGTCGCGGGGCAACAACCGCGATAACAAGGCAGTCTCGCGCTATCTGCCCTGGCTGAACAATGCTCCCTCATCTCTCCAGCAAGGGTAAGCAAAAATCTCTTTATGCTGAAACTTTAAATATTTATTGCATGTAAATGTGTAATTCTTGTTCAGACTTGTACGTGGTGGCTGTTATTGAATATTTTATATATGATATATGAATTTTCAGTAGTGTAACAAATTATTTCCACAACCGATCTGATTACTTATCTTTAAGCTTAAGGCTATTATTTATGTCTCTTATTAATTAATATCTGGGATAAATTATCTGTACTAATTTCTGCAGCCTATATTCTATTATTTTTAAATTGGCTCTTCTATGCTGTTGGTGGAATGATTGCAACTTTGATGTAATATCTATGTCGTTACCGTATTTTGGAGCGATTTGAAATTTATTAGCCATTAAGCAATCAGGGGTCATTTGCATGATTCGATCTAAAGAGATATAGTTTATTTTCGGTGAATAAATGAAAGTTTAGTTATGTAAAGGGATATTAAATTTTGATATGGGTCGATTAAGAGACTTTTTTGTCTCAAATAACCCCTACTTATTTCACATTATTTTCATGACTGATTTTTTCCTGTTGAAATATATAGATTGCGTTCTGTCTAGATAATGCTAGAAATTCAAAAAAAAAGTTTAATATATATTTAGAAAATAAACCGAAAATTGCCATGGGCTAAAATAACCCGTTGACTTATTTTACAGACCCAAGGAGTTCACAGAATGTGTAGGCCACATGCGCCTGCTGTCGTGGCTGCTGCTCGGCTCCCTAACCCACATGGCGCTAATGCAGCGTCGACAAGAGACGCAGTCATTGCCACCACCGTCGGGAGCAAATACTACACCTGCACAGGGACAAGCGCAGGTGACCACGGTGCATTATCAGCATACGGGAGTAACATACTCACAGCCCGTGCCGCAGGAGGCATCTTGTCACATTGCCGATCACATACAGGTGATCTTTGCGGGCTTCGCCGAGCAGTCGAAGACCTCGGTGCTGCACATGTCATCGCTGTTCCATGCGTTTACACTATGCCAACTGTGGACCGTCTACTTGGAGCAGATGGCGCACAACACCAGTAGCAATGCCGAAGGCAGCACGCTTGGGGTGCTCTTTGAGTTTTGGACGAAGGTAACACCATGCATACTTCAGCTGGTGTCGCATGGCAAGCCGGCCAACAAGGAGCTGCACGCGCAGCCAAGCGCCGAATTTCAAACGCAAAGTGTCAACTCGAAGCTATCCGAGATGGTTAACTTGCATTTTCTCAGCCTGCTCGAGGCCCTCAAGGAGACAAACTCAACGGTGCTGGGCAAATTACTGCCCATGTGGAGCACGGTACTCTCCTCGCAGACACAGCTGTCGGATACGTTGCACGTGCGACTTCAGAACGTACGTGATTACGCGCCTGATTTTGAGGAGCAACAAACCCACAAATCGGAGGCGCTACTCAAATGGCTGCAACGTTTGCAATTCAAAATGGGCCAAATTGAATTACAAGCCTCAACGGCAACCCAGTTTTACTCGATCTAGGCCCAATTTATCAAATATTTCCATTAGTAATTACATCTAAAGTTTGGTTATTATTATTGTAAACACAATGAAGTATAAACTTTTGAAGTAAAATTTATATAGTGGTTATAAATATATTAATCTTTACGCAGAAGTAAAATAATTAAACTGCTAAAATCAGAAACCAAAACTGAGACTATAAAAATGTAGCACTGTTTTTAACTTAAATTGGTGCAGTTTAATTGCTGATTGATTTCTAAATAGAATAAATATCATTCATAAACTGAATAGCTAATTCCTGTGGTGATTTTCTCGGCTATCGTCGGATCATGCACTTCACTTTCTTCGCTGGCACTTCGCTTGCCCTCAATTAAGTAAACCACCTGTGGATCGCGATACTTTTGAAATGAAGCCTTGTTCTTCAGTACGAAGTCCTCAGGCAGGCCCAGGCCCACCTTCCCCGTTTGTTGGGCTATGCGCTGCTCCGCCTGCTTAATGCGTAACTCCTGCAATCACAGTAGATATATGTTTAGATATAGGTAAATAGCTGATAATATTCCAGCACTTACCTTCACCCGCTGCATGTAGTCAAGCTGCAGGCTAGCGGATTCTGCCAGCGGCACCAGCTGAATCTGATTGTGTTGTATAAGTGGCGGTGTTGCAGCAGTGTTTTCCCAATGCTTGCCTTTTTTACGCGTACGCTCCTTGGCAGGATCGTGCACATTGGATAGTGTTGTGCGAAATGGTTTGAATTTCTCTCGCTCGATGGCTGTTGCTTGCAGTTCGGTTTTCTCAATGAGATACAATGCATGCTGCTCCAGCGTCGATGCCAGAACACTCTTTCCAACCAGTGTGGCAACATCAATTTCGATTATTTTAGCTGTGACCGCATCCGCCACAGCCGTCATGCTGCCATCCGTCTGCCCACTGCAGCTAATCGATGAGCTCGGATCCGTCGAATTCAATGATTGGAGCCTAAATGACTCAATTTCGGTCAAATCTTCTGGTGTGATAAGTGTAGTTGGCGGCGGTAAGATTTTAAACCGACGCTGATGTAATGAGCCCTGGGCGATAACGCGTAACGGATCCATTTTCTGCTCATCGTCGCTGTCCAACAGATCAGCTGAGTTTGAGTCGGGGTCACTTGTGCGACCACGCCACTCCAGATTGCTAAGCGTTATTTTGCCCTTTGACGCAATGTTCAGCTCGCTAAGAAGCTTTGCGGCTGCTTCCACTTTGTCTCGACTATTAATCTCGGCCAGTAATTTCTCGTATGACTCCTGTATGCGTCTTCCCTTGTCTGGTAGCGCTTGTAATCGATTTCTACGTTAATACAGAACATTAAGAATGAGTGCATAGCTCGTATATAAACAGAGATTGGAGACTTACTTGCAAACCAAAAGATGGCTTTGCCTATCTTTAATTTCGAGCAGTTCATGGTAATTTAATGTTTTGAGGTCTTTGCTATTTTGTTGCTTAGCTTGTGATGTGCCAGGAATTTTATTTAAAGTTGGTGCGTTCATGTCGATCGTATTATATTTCAATTGCACAATATTTAGTTTTAAAAATAAACAATCTTAGCAAGTGACTGTTCTCTTTGCTCCGTTGCTTATCAACACTATCTGCTATGCAGCTGTGAACAAATACTTTAACATTGCAACATTTATTAACATTGCACTACTCGCTTCTACGATCTATCGATAACTGTTCAATGGCGGATAATTTCGCATTCTAAAGCTATCGTCATTAACACAGTGCTGCCAATTTTTTGTAAAATTTGAGATGAAAAATTCATTGCATCTGATCAACTTTAAATCAAACTAAAATTTCGAGGCAGTCTATTATTGAAGGACTTTATAATAGAACAGCACATAATTAATAATAAAAGTGAAGTTTATAGATCAAAGCATACATATATATAAAATAAATAGATAACAAAAATAGTTTAAAATCATGCCAAACGAGTTAATTATACCCAAAGGCGTCTACAAAATAGCTAAAAAATTTCGCCGTGTTGAGCAGCGCCATAATCGCAATTGGCACGGTCGAGTGCGTAAACCAAACCCAAAGAATACGCTTTTGCGATTGCTTAAATTGATTGGATATTATTTAACACTATATGTGAGCATTGCCATTGTTTTGATTTGTAATTTTGCTATAGTTTGCAATCTTCGGGTGTCCGAAAATCTACCCCATGCAAGAAAGTGCACAAGTCTCTCATCGGTGCCAGGTAGTTTTGTGGGTAGCATGAAAACCATACGATATACTCCAGATCAGAGGCTCAGCATTACACCGTATGTTGCACAAATCTACAAGTTTGTTGAGAAATATGGCAACGTTGGCATTCGCCACTTGAGAGAATGTAATTTTGATAATAACTGGGGCTATAATACAGGCATGCCATGCGTCCTGCTTAAACTGAATTTTGCACACAACTTTAATCCGATAACATACAGCGATACATTCTCACTGCCAAAGGAGGTGCCCAACGATCTGTACGATTTTATATTACAGTTGTCGCTGGACCAGCGAACTCAACGCATTTGGGCTGCTTGTAGCTTTATGGATAATATAACTACTGCGAGAATTAAATATATACCGAATCGTTATTATGATTCCGATGGCTTATTTGAAAAAGATTATGTATATTTACATTATTTATCGGAAAATATCACTGCAAAACAAACGTATGAGAATCCTGCATATCGTCGCGTCATTGGCGTTCAATTTCAAAATCTTCCCATGAATCGAGATATAACCGTAAAGTGCGTTGCATGGGCAAAAAATATTCCAATGAGTATTGGTTCGGTATATCTTGTATTCCATTTAAAAGGACTTGAAGTTTATCCTAATCCCGATCCAGATGATGACTATTAAGAGAATATATATATTAAACCAGAGAGTTATTTTAAATTTCCTGCATTTTAAATTTAAAATATTAGTAGGCATTTGTATTAGTTAGTATGTAATAAACGTGTACGTATTACATAGAAAAACAAAAATAGGTTATTTAAAAATTTAAAATGCCACAAGATTTTGTGGTTGCCGCTGGGGAGTACCATGTGCGTAAACAATTTCGAAATAAGGAACAGACAAGAAAGGCAAAGGATATGCCATGGTCGAAAAAAATATTGGACTTGGATCGCAATCAGTTCTTTGGACGTACACTCTGGGCATGGACTAGAGTTGTTTTATTTTATCTATTTTTATATTGCCTCATTACAATAATTATGTGTATTTGGGTATCGATTTTCTATTTCGTTACCCACGATCGACTATCACCAGTTTGGCCCAAAATGCAACCCGGCGTTTCTGTTGTGCCTACTTGTGTCAAGAAAATAATTTTCTTTCATGCGAACTTCCAGAAAGAAGTTTATCCCCTTGCTGATCAGATAGATAAATTCCTACTCAAATTGGATCCAGAAGCTGGAACTCGATTCGGCGAATGCAACAGAGACAAAGTCTGGGGCTACGAGACCCGAATACCGTGCGTTTTTATCAAGTTAAATAAAGTAATTGGATACAAGCCGGAAACCTATGAGGACATCGATCAGTTGCCTTCCGATTCACCAGGCGATTTGACAACAATACTGGAGAATTATTCTGGCAGAAATCGAATTTGGATGACATGCGATATCACTAATGGTAAATCGACCGAAATCAAATATTTTCCTGGACCATATTTTGACACAACAAACGGTTTGAATGGCATTAGTCGTGTTATTGCCATTCAGCTCCGTGGCTTGCCCCAAAATCAGGATGTTACTTTCATTTGCACGGCTTGGGCCAAAAATATTGAGGTCGATGTAAAGCATAACGGCTTGGGTCATGTGAAATTCTCACTACACATGAAATAATTGTGATTGCTCATGCAAAAAAAACATTGTTAAATATAAAATTTTATATTTACAAAAAAAATAAAATTTTAAATATACATATATTTATACTTAATAGATAATATAAATAATTCGCGTCTAAATTTGGTAAATTGTTGATATTGTCTTTGGGATAAATTGAAAAAAAGTTATTTCGTATATATATTTTATATTATTTTATGTTTATATACTTTAATATTTAATCTGTGATTCAAGCTAAGCCGCGAAAAAGAATTGTAACTTAAATTTGTGTTTCTGGGAAATAAACGATAAATTAAATTGATTTATTAAAAACGATAGGATTAAAAATGTAGACAAACCAGCTCTCCGAGCCAAGAAAATAAGCTGTCAAAGTGAGATTTTCGACCTTCAAATTTAGTTTTAATATATAGAAATATTTAAATTTGACATATTTACAATGGAGCATCTATTTTAATCAATCAGCGTACCATACTTGCGCCATAGAATAATCGATACAATTGACACATTTTTACACCTTCAATCGGGTGATCCCTGTTATTAACAGTTTTAGAGTGCCCACAGCTGCATGTATGGCTTTTGGTGTTAGCAAATAAAAGAGAAAATTGTATTTTTCATAATTTGAGGACATGGCTGGCGAAGATTTGATCAAGTTTCAGCAGCTCGGCATGAGCCAGCAAAAGGCCAAGGAGACTCTGAAGAATGCCAATTTGACACGCAATCTGCAGCTGGCATTAGCAGAACTGAACCAGCAACCACTAGCCGATGGAGTTGGCATGCTGATTTACCACATGGCCACCAAACTGAAGCCACAAATTGGGGAGCAATTGCCGCTGCTGGTGCGCTACATAGCGCAACGCAAGCTGGACAACATACAGCGTGTAGATGCCGCTTTGGAGTATTTATTGCGGTGCGGCCAGAAGAAGGGCGCAGGTGTTGATGTGGCTGAATTGGAGCGCGAATGCGGCGTTGGCTTTGTGACCAGCCCTGAGGAGATCGAGAGCGTTGTACAGCAGAAAATCAGGGGCACATACAAGCATATACTGCTAGAGCAGCGTTATCATTTCAATGCGTTCAAAATCCTGCAGGAAGTGCGCACGGAACTCAAATGGGCAGATGCCAAATTCCTGAAATCAGCCATCGATGTGGAGATCTTTGATCTGCTCGGCCCCAAGACGGAGGCTGATTTGAAGCCACTGCTTAAGCATGCGGACAAACAGCCCAAGGTCAAGCGGGAAGTAAAACAATCCAGCTTGTCCGAGTCAAATGCCGCTGAAGAAGATAGTGCAAACACCATCGCTGAACTGATGAAAACAAAGGTTCATCTTCATGCGCCCGGCGAAAATTTCAAGACCGATGGCTATGTGGTCACCGAGCAAACGGAGCGCCTGCTGCGCGAGCATTTGCTACGGACGGGCGGACGTGTTCAGACCCGTTTTCCCCCCGAGCCAAATGGCATCCTCCACATTGGCCATGCGAAGGCGATCAACATAAATTTTGGCTATGCGGCGGCTCAAAAGGGTCTATGCTATCTACGCTACGACGACACCAACCCCGAAAAGGAGGAGGAGAAGTTCTTTGTGGGTATACTTGACATGGTCGAGTGGCTCGGCTATAAGCCGTTCAAGATCACCCACTCCTCGGACAACTTCCAGCAGCTATACGAATGGGCCGTGCTCCTCATACGCAAGAATCTGGCCTATGTGTGCCACCAGAAGGCCGACGAACTGAAGGGATTTAATCCGCCACCAAGTCCATGGCGCGAACGACCCATCGAAGAATCCCTGCAGCTGTTTGAGGACATGAAGCGAGGCAAGATAGATGAGGGACTGGCAACGATGCGCTTGAAACTGACACTGGAGGAGGGAAAACAGGATCCGGTTGCCTATCGGATTAAGTTCATTCCGCATCATCGAACCGGCGCCTCGTGGTGCATTTATCCCACGTACGATTACACGCACTGTCTGTGCGACTCCATCGAGGACATAACGCACTCGTTGTGCACCAAGGAGTTCCAATCGCGTCGCTCCTCCTACTATTGGCTCTGCAACGCCCTGGGCATTTATTGTCCGGTTCAGTGGGAATATGGACGCCTAAACATGAACTACGCCGTTGTCTCCAAGCGTAAGATTGCTAAGTTGATCAGCGAACGTATCGTTCACGATTGGGATGATCCTCGGCTATTTACGCTGACGGCGCTGCGTCGTCGCGGCTATCCGGCGGAGGCAATCAATAATTTCTGCGCAAAGATGGGCGTGACCGGTGCACTAATATCCGTTGATCCGGCCATGTTGGAGGCGGCTGTGCGGGATGTACTCAATGTGAGCGCACCACGGCGACTGATTGTGCTGCAGCCGCTTCGGGTAACCATTAGCAATTTTCCACATACGGAGCCAGTGGAACTGGAAGTGCCCAACTTTCCACAGAATCCAGAGCTAGGCATGCACAAGATAACCCTAGATCGTGTGATTTACATTGAGCGCACTGACTTCAAACTGCAGCCTGAGAAGGGATATCGACGACTTTCCAGTGAGCAATCGATTGGCCTGCGTCATGCCGGTCTGGTCATTAGCGTGCAGCAAGTTGTACGGGATCCAGCCACGGATGAGATCCTCGAACTCATCTGTAGCTGTGAGTCAGCTGAAAAGGCTGAGAAGCCAAAGGCATTTGTCCAGTGGGTATCACAGCCAATTGAGCTCGAGGTGCGTCTCTATGAGCAGCTGTTCAAGCACAAAAATCCCGAGGATGCCGACGAGGTGCCCGGTGGATTCCTTTCCGACATCGCTGAGAACTCTATGTCGATTGTTCAGGCGTACGCGGACCAGTCACTGAGCGGCGTCAAGGCCTACGATAAGTTCCAGTTTGAGCGCATAGGGTTCTTCTCGGCAGATCCCGACACAATCGGTAAACGAATTGTCTTCAATCGCACCGTGGGACTTAAAGAGGATGCAGGTAAAAAATAGATACACCAAAATAAAAGAATTATTTTTAATTTGTAATGTGCTCAAAATAAAAAGGATTTATAAAATGTAGTATTCATTTCTTGCCCTCAACCATGATGATGTGGTAGCCAAATTTCGTTTTAATCGGTGGATCAGTGTAAACGGGATTATTCACATTGGATATGGGCAGAGCGAAGGCGGCGTCCTGAAAGGGACCGACCATGGCGCCACGTATTTGCCAGCCCAAATCGCCGCCCTGCCGTGCCTTGTCCTCGCTGTAAGCGGTCGCCACCTCGGGAAACTTTTGACCCGTCTTCAGTTTTTCCATTGCCTCCATAATCTTTCCCTGCTTCTCGCAAAGAATGTGTCGAACTTTGACAGCATTGCCGCCCTTCTTCTCTTTCCCTGCACCTGTGTAAGATTCAAATGTTCGATTACAAACAGTTTACATTATGTAGCTGCTACCTTTGTCATCTGCTGCTGTTTTTTTGCCACCCTTTGCGCCATCTTTTGCGCTCTTCGCTTCCTTTTTAGGTGGCATGTTTTTAATTGTAAGCAGCAACTACTAACATAAAAGTAAGCAGTGTGACCGTATTGACAAACAACATTTCTGCTACTTGTTAAGTGAGAATTTTTAGTATTTTGCTCATCAAATGTATCGCATGAGCAATCGATATACACATCTCTAGCACGGCTCTCTCACTCCTTTTCACTTTAGCGAGGCAAAATTTGTCACATTTCTTTGCAAAGTTGTAAGTTTTGCCGTTTATTTTCAAGTGCAAATAATCTTGAACATGTTTTAATAACTCTTAATCCATAGTGCAGTGAGTTACTCATAGTTTATTCATCGATCGTAACGTCGAAAGCATAGCGCAACACAGCAACACTAGACCAGTATCGAAGCAAAATGCCCAAGAATAAGGGAAAAGGTGGCAAAAATCGTCGTCGTGGAAAGAATGAAAATGAGTTCGAGAAGCGTGAACTGATATTCAAAGAGGATCAACAGGAGTACGCACAGGTGACCAAAATGCTGGGCAACGGTCGCTTGGAGGCAATGTGCTTTGATGGCGTCAAACGTCTGTGTCACATTCGGGGGAAACTTCGTAAGAAGGTGAGTATTACGAGCGCATGTGTGAGTGAGTGCGTGCGTAGTCGTGTGAGAGTGCTGCTGCTGCCCTCTTTTTGTTGTAGGTGTGTTTTGTGCGCTAAACGTATGCAGGCATGCATGCGTGAATGTGTACACACATGCAAATTACGTGTGTGTCTGTTGTGCTATTGCTAAGCGTTTAAGTAAATTGTGCAGTGCGATTTCAAAGATTGTCGACCTCGAAAAAATTTTCGTTACTTTTTCTATAAACATAATTAATTGAATGTGCGGCTATATTAAATATTCTGCTTATCTGCAACGGCCTTCCATAAAATCCAAACAAAGACGAATTGCGTTCAATTTACATCTGCGTGTGTGCGTTAGTATGTAATTGTGTGTGGGTATCGAAAATGACAAAATATTTTAAATGCGGGAAATACACTCAGATATGGATTTAGATCTCGTAGAAATGCATTTTTACTTTTCATATAGAAGCTATACAGTTGAAGAAAAGTTCGATGTTTTTCTTCATATTCAAATTCAAAGATTCTAACTTTTGATTTATTTTCTTATTTTCATTTATTAAGTTGACTCTTTATTGAACTTATATGTGTGCAAATTATAAAACAACTATTTAAAATTTCCTTTAATTGCGATCTAAATTCCTGTTATGGAATTTCTAGATACGGCTGATAAAACGGATATATTAATAACTTATAACTTATGACATAAGCAAATGTATAACTAAAACAATAATAAAATTACAAGCAACTAAATTGCAAATATTTCGTAAGCATAACGCAAAAAAGTAAAGATTCCCTTTTGTGGACTTGAAACTTCGGAATCGCATTTCAAATGGAAATTATGGCAATCGTAAATAAATTTGTATTCCCAAGAGTACATTTCAACTAATCACGTGTAGTATAGTTGACATAGTTACAATTATAAACTAGTCGAAGTGAAACCCCTTGATTAGATTTCAACAAAAAATATATGCGTTTTAAAAGTTCATCGCAATATGGTAATAAGTAAATATTTTATTTGGCTGTAAAAGTAAAAAAAAATATATTGTGATTAATATCCATATCAGTGCTTCATTAGTGTTGCCTCATTACGACTTTTCAGACAGCCGCCCATTAAAATTATCTGTTGAAATTTAGTCACGTATATAATCCTTTTTTTATGAATTAATTAATTATTTTTATATAATTATTTTTTATTAATAATAATATTTATGTTATAATAAGCATCACATTTATTGCGGCTACAGCAAGTTAGTCACTAATAATAATTAATGTAAGAATCGTGTACCATATATATTTTATCTTTCAAGTAGTTTCTTTAGTGTTATTGTAGTGCGTTATTTTTGATTTACATTTAAGTGGGAATATTGGTGATTCTAAACAGTTAAAAACGTGTAAATAACTAGCAAGCTTTATCGTTTGGTATAATTAGATAAAAGTAAATAATTTTTATGTTAATGTTAAAAAGATCACCGATTGGTCATGATCCCAGTCCATTATATTATGAACAATTTTGAAAAATTAGTTTATCCATCTCTACCAACAAACATATTTTGGAAAAAAAAACTTCTTATACAATATGTAGATTAAGTTTATTTCATTTGATCGATAAATACTCCATACTTATACAAATCGAAATCCAAAAGTAATACAAAACTCAATTATAAATTCTTTATCAGCAGCACTAAGCAGACAGTGTATTGTTTTGTCTACTTTCTACTTAATGGTTCAGAGAATCTACTCTATATTAAAAAATGAATTTTTATTCTTTGATACTGAAGGTATCATTGAATATTGCTTTTGCGCAATGCCCGTCATGCTGTCTTTCCGTCAGTATAAACGCAATTTTTTTCGACACTGTTTCCGCGTCGGACTAGCTTAAAATTTAGTTAAATTTACATTGGTCACCTCCACCGCCCACAAGCCACCTGACCCTAAATGTTTAAAATGGCTATATATCTTTTGCACCTGTTGAGTTAGAGCCCACACCTGCGCCCATAATCGCAAAACACAATATTTGGAAAGACGCCACACCCACCGTCCTTAGGAAATTCGGCCATAGAAAGCTGAAATGCGCATATCTCCCGTAATTTAAAAGCTAAAGTAACTTTTAACCAAGGTTATTGCTACCTGTTACCAGCTTGTGTAACGTATGGTATCAAAGTATTTCAAAGTTGCTTACGCCCGGTTTGATTTTATTTTTTGCTTATCTTGTGACAGTTGCATGACTCATAAACAGTGCCCCTAAGATTGTATAAACCTTATCTGCAAACAACTAAAAACATAGAGTTCTTTCTAATTTCGCAATTACCACATTTCTTTTGGTAGAATTGAAAGACTCCAGGGTTTTTTTTTAAAACAATTCGTTTTGTATTATAAAATATTCGGTGACTTAAGTCTAATATTTGGCTTAGTTTACGGGAGGGCAGTAAAAATATCGTTAAATAATTATTGAGATTAGTTTAAAGATTTTTTGTTGACTTTGGTTTGTTTTGAGTAATTTTTTTTTTCGATATTTTGTGATGATTATATATTTTTTTTTGTTTTTTTTATTTGTTACATTCGAGCTGCGTTCAAGAAATTTGCTCTCTGTGCTGCTAACCCTCGCTACATGAATTGTGTCGCCGTGCTGATAATTTGATAGATCCAGTCGGTAAACGCAGAGACACGCACAAAAACAGAGGGTGCATTTTTCTGGCCGCAGGGTAATCTGCCCCAGGACACAATGCCAATGATCACGTTGCTATGCTCCAAATACGGTTCGCAGCACTCCTGAATAAGTGGACCGCCCGAATCGGCGGTGCAGATGCTCACGCCACCGGTCAGAGGGCCTGTGCACAAATTTGTCTCGTGAAGTTCCAAGCCGGAACGGGCAAAAATTTCTTCGCACAGTGTCATATTCAAAATGGGCATGTTGGCCAGTTGCAGCTTGTGCGGATAGTCGGGCACCGCTGTCATTGAAACGTTACCCCAGCCGTATAGCGTTCCATAGCCTTCGGGATGAGCATCCTGCTCCGGCAGCGTTGCTGGCTGCACATACTCATTGAAGACGAACGGTTTCTTGGTGTAGATCAGCGCAATATCGTACGGATTCACACCGCCCAAATATAGCTCGTGGCGCACATAGTAATCGATATGTCGCAACTGCACATTTTCCGCCTCGCCTCGTCGATTGTGAATATCGTGGCTACCAGCTACAATCACTGAATGTTCCACCAATTGCGGTGAGCTGAGACAATGGGCTGCAGTCACAATCCAATGCTCGTTGATAACAGTGCCGGCACAATAGTGCACAAAGCCCTGATCCGGTGTCATCAGCTGTACGCTGACAACGAACGGTGCCGAATGGGGCGTCGCCTCCCGTTTGGCCAGAAACTTCTTTGTCCAGTACGTCTGGTGCGGTGCTTCCAGTGAGCTAATGCGGTTCTCCAGCAGACCGTAAGTCGCCAGACTCATGGCCATATTTTGTGCGGCAAGTCCAGTGCATTTGCGCACCGGCATTTGCATGTGCGGGGCCGAGCTGAGCACAACCATAATGCTGGCAATTGTGGTCAGTAGAACTGAGTAAATGTATCTGTAGGATAATATCATAATGATTTCCTCGCTCTGATTGCTGCACGCCACGCACGGAATTAAAAGAGTACTGATCGTAATTTTGAAGCGGTTATAAACGGGAGCTCTCGAAAGTTTATGCTTGGTTTATGTTTATGATTGTGGATTGTAACTTGGTTTTAGCTTGTAAGTTTTGGCTTTTGCTTTGGCTTTGGCGTGTCGATAACACTTCACTTGTATTCCCTTTGTATTTGGCATGAAATTAACTTTTCTTTCGGCTGTGTTTTGCCGTTTTCTTTTGTACTTCACTGCTTGTTGCCGTTTTTTAATTTGCAGTTGCATATCGTTAACTGGCCGTATTTATAGCCAAACTCTTATCACAGTTAGCGAGAGTGAGTGAAAGAGCGTGGAGTGTGTGCCTTTCTATTGGGTTCTCCAAATTTGAATCACAATTACGCGTTAGAGAGAGCAGTTACGGAATTTATATGCCATCTGATAAGAAATCTTCGCACTACGAAGAGAGAGATGTGACGATTTGGCTTAGTAAAATATGTTTATATTCTGGCTCCTATTATGATTTAAATATGAAATATAGCGAAATGTGCGTTAAACCTTACTTTTCCAAATTTTGATTATTTCCTTCTTCAAAAGCAAAGAATACCGCAATATGATTCAGTGCAGAAAGTTAACGAAAATTTCATTATTATATTATTTTATTAAAAACTCCAAAAGTTTCATCAAAGTTATTCGCTGAAGCCATACTGTAGCTAGTCCGTCGTTGATAAAACCCTCAAATTGTTGTATCGAAATGTGAGCAATGCCAATATATAACATATATATTATTTATAGTAGATTGTTCATATTGAAGGAATGATATCTGCTGCTACAAATACCAATCTGATGACAAAGTTAGACCTTCCCTCACCTGGTCTTCAGAGCCACGTCGTCGTAGCAACGCAATCAGCAATTCGTAAACGGATTGTTTTTGGTCGTCATGGGGTACTTCCCATACGCCACATGTTCAGGCATGTCGCTCGAAATGCTTATCTTTTGCTCACTTCACAAGTTTCAAGCCCTTTGGTAATATGATGATTTTAATGTGATTTAGTCACATTTTTTTTTTATCTATCGAACCTGACGTCTGACGAAGGCGGCATTTTTTTCATGATATATTATCAAACATAGAAATGAGAGTATATGTATTTTTATTATTAGGCAGCTTTTGAGCCAATGCCACACGCAATCGCCCATAAAATCTCAAATTACCCCTTTTTCACCACTTGAGCCTTATGATTAATGCTTCAAAGTTCAGTTTTGCGCTATGTTTATTTATATAGCAATAACGTAACACTGAACTCATTTTGTGCTTATTTTAATTTTAAATAGAATTGACTATAGGACCTATTTTGTACGCTTTTAATATTACACTTATCATTTTTTGCATGTGTTTTTTTAAGCATTACTTTGGTATTTATTGCACTTAGGGTTATTAGCCCCATCGCTGCTTACTACTGGTAGTAAAAATACTACGCCAGGAAGTCAATTCACATAGGAAGTTTATTTATGAATGAGTATCACGCAAATTGTTGAAGGTCAGCTGACAACTGGTGCCCAAAGATTTCTAAAAACTAATATTCTGTTGACGTCAATAATTTCTTCGAAAAATCTACGGGTTCTCAGTTGTCTGAAATTTTGTTATGATTATAGTCGTTTTTTAAATAAATATATAAAATATATAAATATACAAATTTTTTCACTAACTTTAAAATTTAAATATTCCTTTTGACTATCAAGTTTTTTTTTACATTTATTTTATATATATATATATATATATATATATATACAGTAGTAGTAGTAGTAGGATGGATATTTGCTTATATTTCACCAGAAAACAGAACAAACATTGCAACAAATGGTGAAATACCCAGAAGTGCGGCGCCAATTTTTTTTGAAAGATCTGTTATCTATTACAAAAATAAAGACACATAATGATTGTACAAAGTATACAATTTCTTTGCCTGTTGGCTCTGTGCTCTTCAGTCAGTTTTTTACATACAATATGCTTAGATTATGTTTGTGATGTAGTATTTACTTATAAAATTAGTTTCAAGTATATTTAATAAATTGCTTACGTTTTTGTGTGTTTTAATGACCATTGCAGGTATGGATCAATCAGGGGGACATTATATTGGTTGGCTTGCGTGATTATCAGGATTCAAAGGCCGATGTCATCTTGAAGTACACACCGGATGAGGCGCGAAATCTGAAGACATACGGCGAATTCCCGGAATCGGTGCGCATTAACGAGACAGTCACATTCGTTGAGGATGGCTTCGATGAGGATATTGAGTTTGGCGATGAGATTAGTTCTGAAGACGACGCTGATTCCGTTGACAATATCTGATTAAAGAGAAAGAAACCAACATCAGCAACCGAAACAGCAGCCGCATAATCTGATCAAGAATAGCGAATTAAACAAATTTGTAAAAAGCCGACAGGCCCCAACTTCACATTGACCCACACACGCCTACGTACACGCCCAAAAATACCGATATACGAGTTAAAAAAAACAACCCATGCTACACAGTGACAGCTGCAAGCTAAACAGAAATAAAGTAATTCAATCGACCAAATTTTATTTTAAAATTCGAACGTTTTAATAAATTTCAAACTTTTATTTCGAATGCCAAAAACTAAAATTTTTCGCCTTTCAACCGCAATGTTCAATTCTGAAATTATGTAAAACAAATAGTAGAACTTTTATATATATATATAAAGAATAAACAAGAAGAAATAAGAAAACAATGAAAAGAAATGCAGCAATGCGAAACACAAACAAATTATTATTATTTAAATTAAAAACAACAAAACGATATTAATTACTTTTTTAAACAAATTAAAACTGAAATGGAGCAAATCATGAAATAGCTACATTTACATATTGATACATAGGTGTTTAAAAAAATCAAGGTTATAAGCAAATAAAAACCAACAAAACAAGTTTAGGAAAATCGTTTTGAATTTGTAGTACCGAGTAAGCAATCAAACGTAATCTCTTTTTAAGGTTTAACACCATTCAGTTCTTCTGTGTACCCTGCCAATTTCAGACTATTCCTTCGTGCTTTATTTAAATGCATGCATATATAAACATACTTATATTATGCATGGTAATTGTTATTGATTTCGGTTGGTTATAATTATAGTGATTTTCCAACTATATGCCTAATTAACTTTGTTCTATTATGCTGTCCATGCATTCAGATTTTTAGTTGTCTTGGTTTTTGCCCTTACTACAATAATGCAGAATAATAAGCATTAACTAGAATATACGAGAAATATTGATTATTGTAATTAAGAAGGTAAAAAAATAAATAATTTATCCGAATGCAAAACAGCAAATAATACAACAGCGAGTTTCATTTACTGTCGTTTTTCACCACCGCCTGTGCGGGCGATATAATTATTTATTAAATGAACACAAATTCATACTAATATTATACACATTTCGTTTGTAATGAGCGTTATTACAACTCCTCGTGATGAGAAGGGAACTTCTTGAGTATGGCATGATATAGATTGTAGAAGGCGTACACTGAAACCGTCACAATCACAAGCAAAGCCCCGCCAAACGCAATACTCAAAAAATTTCCATCGATGATGTTTGCAGATCGATGGCGTTTGGTTAAGAAAATTTCTTCGGTTGATGCTGGATTATTATGTTGCTGTGCTGTTCGCTCGGCCATTAAACGCTTCATGGTGCTTAGGCGTTCTCGCAGCACTTCCACAGATTCGGTGTCCAAATCCGAAGTACCTAAATAAATCTTTATTATTAGCAATTAAAGTATTTTAGTGTAAACTATTCCTATACCTATTCCTTGTGTGGCCATAGCTAATTGATAGTTTTAAGCTACTGTGGTGATTCGGCTAGACGGGAAATGTTTTTATTTATGTATTAATGAAGGGTGTCTTAGAAAAGCAGAAACAGGCGCATGTGCATAACGGAAAAATATCTACTCAGTACTTTAGTGCTGGAAAACACATTTTGCTTTGCCCGCATGCGATACTTATCGATTACAGCCGTCATTATTTTCGGCGAAAAGTACACATTTAATAATTTGTAAACACGTGCAAAACGCGAGCGATTTAATCTGCTGTTTTTCTTAAACTGTAAATGATATAATGGGTCTAACGAAACAATATTTGGCATATCGTGCCATTGACAGTTTCAACATAATCGCCTCGGGTCGTGCTAATTTGAATTTCGCAGTACTCGAGCAGAGCGAGGGCCGTTTTGTTGCCGCTCCCGCAGCTGAGAATGTTATCATTTGGGATTTGCGGTAAGCATGTGATTGTACAATATTAATAGCAATATCAACTTCAAATATGTACTTACAGCATGGGAGATCGCAAGCTGACGCTACGCCGCGAAAAACAAGAGGTGACCACACTGCGTGTTTCACCCGATCATCTGCACATTGCCGTTGGCTATGCGGACGGCGTTGTTCAGATATTTGATCTAAGCTCGCCAACATATTATGATGCCATCTGCTCCCTGGCGCTCCACAAGAATGCAGTTAGCGTGCTGCGATACGATACTAATGGCATGCGCCTAGTAAGCGGTGGCTTGGACACAGAGTTGGTTGTTGTCGATGTTGTAGAGCAGGCTGGGCGACAGCGTCTCAGTGGGCACAATGCCGCTGTAACGGATGCACATTTTCTGAAACGTCTGGTCGAGCAGGAAGTTGTGGTCAGTTGTTCAAAGGATACACAAATCAAGTTTTGGAATCTAGAGACACAATTCTGTTTTAAAACCATTGTGGACAATCGTACCGAAATTTGGGCCTTGGCCTTTGTCAACGATCTGATGATTGCCGGCACCGGTGAAAGTGCCATGAATGTGTATCGCCTTCGAAAGCGCGATGATGTCTCAGAGCATGCAACACTCGAGTCGGCCGTTTTAGGGTTGACCATCGACGATGAGGATACAATTAGTCCGCTAAGCATCAGCAAGTGCGGCATCATCCAACGTGCCGGCAAAGGACGCACCGTCAATTTGGTGGTCGATCCCAACGAAAGGGTGCTCAGTTGTCATGGCACCAACGATCTGATTGAGAACTTTTACATATGCTCCGGTGAGGAGGCCAAAAACCGTTTGGCAAAGCGTCTGAAGAAAGCGCGCAAAAGGGCACTGGATGCAGTGGCGGCGCCCGAGGATACCGATGAACAGCTGTCTAAGGAACTGTCGCTCAGAGATGAGATCAAGCGACTGGAGAGCATTAAGACCAAACAAAAAATCAAATCCATCGATGTGCTGCTCGGCGAGAACAAAGAGCTGCGCCTGCTCGTCAGTCTTGCCAACAACAGCATGTCTCTTTACTCACTGGAGGCATCGCTCAAATCACGAAAGATCAGCTCATCACAGACGGATGGCAGAGTCAAGCTGCTACGCACCCTAACGCGACTCGGTCACCAGTCGGAGTTGCGTTCGGTGTGCTTCAGCAACGACTCGCTGGCAATTGGCTCTGGCGCTGGAGATTCTTTCAAGTTCTGGGATCGGGATGCAATGCAATGTTTAAGAACAGTGCCCACCGAGTATATTCTCTGCTCTCGATTTGTGCCCGGTGACCGCTATGTGCTGCTGGGCATGAAGAGCGGAAAACTGCTCATTGTAGATGTAAGCGCAGCGGATATTGTTGAGCAAATCCCCGCGCACGAAAGCGAACTGTGGAGCATTGCTCTGCTGCCGGATCAGAAGGGTTGTGTCACGGGCAGCAGTGACACAACGCTAAAAGTTTGGACCTTTGAGCTGATCGA
Organism: Drosophila melanosoma; assembly: GCA_035042045.1. Lineage (NCBI taxonomy): Eukaryota > Metazoa > Arthropoda > Insecta > Diptera > Drosophilidae > Drosophila > Drosophila melanosoma. Next base: position 3,710,080 of record JAWNLY010000048.1, read on the forward strand.
TAGTGGCGAGGGAGCTGGCCAGACCAAGGTGCTCTCACTGTTACACAAGAATACGCTCAAGCTGGAGGAGACAGTATTGTGTGTGGCCATTAGCCCAAACATGAAATACCTGGCTGTGGGTCTGCTCGATGCCACTGTGAAAATCTTCTTTCTTGACACGTTCAAATTCTATCTGTCGCTGTACGGACACAAATTGCCCGTGCTCTGCATGGATATCTCCTATGACTCTACGCTGATTGCAACGGGCTCCGCGGATCGCAACATTAAGATTTGGGGTGTCAATTTTGGTGATTGTCATCGTTCGATCTTCGCTCATGATGATTCGGTGATGTCGTTGGAATTTATACCCAAGACGCACATGTTTTTCAGTTGCGGTAAGGATGGTAAGGTCAAGCAATGGGATGGTGACTCTTTCGAGAAGATCATCACGCTGCCGGGGCACATTGGCGAGGCGCACTGCCTCTCTGTCTCGCCCAATGGCCGGTATCTGGTCAGCTGCGGCTCGGATCGGACGCTGCGCATTTACGAGCGCACCGAGGAGATCATTGTGCTGCAGGACGTTCAAGAGGAGGAGCGCGAGCAGTTGGAGAACGAGAAGTTGGCCACCGGCGAGGATAATAGTGTGCCCCTGCTACCCGGCCTAAAGTTGCCGTCCCGCAAAACTGTTGGCTCAGAACAGGCAGCCGAATCAATCATGGAATGCATCGAAATCTCGAAACAATTTGAACTGGAGTCGGATGAGAAGCCGGAGCTGCATCCACTGATGCTGGCACTGCATGTGAAGAACCCCAACGATTTTCTGGTCACGACACTTCTGCGCATACGCACCTCGGACATGGAGGAGGCCCTTATCCTGCTGCCCTTTTCAATTGTGTGTGACCTGCTCGAGCGCCTGCCCGCCTTAATCACCGAAAGGCCCGACGAAGTAGAGTTGCTGTGCCGCGTAACCGTGTTTCTCTTCAAGGTGCATATGAAACCCATCTCGGCATCCAAATCTATGAAGCCGCTGCTGGTCAAGCTGTTGGGCTTGCTCAAGCACGATGTCCAACAGCTGCGAGATCTAATGGGTTACAATCTGAACGCACTGTCCTTGCTCCAGACGGAGGTGGAGCAGCACCAAGGTGTCCAGCTGTTCAGGGACGCGACGCTAGCGAGACGCAAGAGTGAGAAGAAGCGTCTACCGGCTGCCAAGCGGCGCATCCAAATTAAAATGGTGTAAAAATAAAAATATTACAGATTCAATATTTATAGCACATTTAATTTGAAAATCAATAAAAAATACATTTCATTAAAACATTTATAAGCGCACTTGCAATTTAGACTTATATTTGAGGGCGGGGTATATGTGTTGGTGTTTGTGGGTATCTGTAAAGATTGACGTCCTGGTTTTTTGTACATAAAATATAAACATAAAACATTTGTAGAGGACGATGAAGCTGGCAAAACATATTTCCAGGTCAACAAATGCCAGCCTTTGGATAGCAGCCAGCATCGGTGATTCCAGGACCACAAGGACCTGCAAGCAAAACGTTGAAAAAAACATATATTTGTGTTATAATTTGTTCCCGCATGCCACACACCACCACAGCGCTGAAAGGCACCCGGCGGCCCATAGCTCAACTTTTGTATGGTACACTTCTCGATGGGTCCACTAGGCCGGCTATAGGACGTGTAGCGTGCCCAGGGCAACGGCTTCTTTGGCTGCACACAGTTGGGCAAATAGCTCAGTTTGTAAGTGGTACAGTTCTCCATCGGTTTATAGTTGCGAGAGAAGCCCTGGCGCGGCCTAATCGCATCAGGCCGTGGAAAGCAGGTCACATCCACCGGCATATAAGACAGCTTGTTTACGGTGCATCGCTCCATGGCACCGCTGTTCCCGCAGAAAGCGGTTAGGGGCATAATGGGGTCCCGACGCACGTGCGGCTTTGGCACAAAGTCGTGCTTTTGTGTCGTCATAGCATACAAAGGTCCATCGAACCGCAGTCCATTCTCCATGGGACGGATGGGCGGTGTGCGCTCAGTGCAATTGGGCTGATATGAGAGCTGTGGGCGGAAGCACCAACCATAGAATGGAAATGGTTATTAAATTAGTTACAATCTTATATTGACAGTAGCACCCTTGAAAGATCAAGAAGATACCACGTTAAAAGCCTATATCTCCCGCAATTTTAGAGTTATAGTTAGCGAACTTGGAATATAAATACTACAATCGTACTTTACAATCTTTTTGTGGTCACGCCCACTCCCGCCTCGAAAATTTCAAAAAGTCCATATATTCCGTAATTTAGGAGCTACAGTTACAAAACTTGGAAGAATGTTTACAAGTAAACTCTGCAACGGGTTATCTTTAATATGACATAATAATATGCATTTTAAATGAAGTCCTATTGATAAAATAAGAATATATATATATATATAAATATATATAACATATGTAATATATATATATATATATATATATTGCCTTATAAAATGAATTTGGTGTGTTCTTTGGAAATGGCTTTCAGCGAAATACTTAAATTTGAAACGATTAGATAAGGGACTTTCTCTAGGGGAAATCATTTAAGGATTCTTTTAAGTAGTAAATAGATAGGTGCAATGTGAATAAATAATAATAAAGGAGCTTAATGACGGCGACTTTGTGTATAATTGCAAGCGGCTTACAGTTATTCTGTTGCTGCCCGCAACGGACTTTTTAAACTTTAAATTTTAAAATTTTAGAACACGATAAGCAAATATTTTAAAAAATTAAATTTTAATTATATTATCCAGAAACAGTCTTGCCTTTAAAAATTTTAAGATAACAAGTTATATCTAAAAAAAAAGGTTTTATTTTAATAAAATTTGTATTCAGTTTGGCTCATTTAAATAATATCTTCGATAAATATAAATGCATTTCATTGTTTTGTATATTACAATAATTTTAATGAAATTAACATCATAACATAAATTTATACAAATACATTAATATTGTTGTTTTTACTTTTTGTAATAACATTAATAGCATTGTAGATTACGCTTAATAGCTAAAATTTTGAACTAATGCACTAATTTAACATATTATAAAATAATAATAACAGTAATATATAATAATGATAATAATTTGGAAAGGTGTGACGATTGCCGACAAAGGTCGACACATGGTCCTATTTTGGCACGTGTGATATTGTGTGGATCCCACTTACTTTTTATTACAATCATGTGAGCAACAATGAGAAGAAAACCAGCCAATGCGTTTAAAAACTTCGCAGTTCTGGGGTTCTCTGTTTTCTAAAAATCTGTTAGAATTGATAAGAAGTCGTATTATGAAGAATCTTTTCCTCGCAAGTGCACATGCATAGTTCAGACATACGCAGAACCTTGCAAAGCTGTTTTCGAATGGTTTTGCTTTTGCCCCCATGCTATAACACTATGGTTTCTTAAACCAAAGTACTGTGATTCCAGTGTGTGTGTCAGGCCTAAGAAATTGCCACTGTTACTACAGAAAAGGTTTGTGTTAAGTCTGCAAGGACATGGGTGGTAATTCTATACTTCCTTGAAAACTAGTTATTTTTTTGTGGGGCTGAAGCTTGGGCAATTATGTTGAAAACTGCAAAATCATCAGCATACGCGACGATCTGACAGCCGCCCCTCCCTGCCATGCAGCAGTTTCATAAGAGGGATGGGGGCATTCCTTTGCTAACGTACCTTGAGAGAGTTGCCGATCCATTTGTAGACTTCACAATCCTGCAAATAAGCAATTGATTGATCAGTCCCACTAAACCGGCATCAACCTTCAGGTCCAGCAAAGCTTTAGTTATTGAATATAATAAACAATAGTACTCTGACATGATCATAAATAAAAAATAATAATATATTTGGAATTCCACTCACCTTTTGAACTGTGCACCTTTCCAGTGGCCCAGAGGATCTGCTGAATGTGTCCCTTGGCAAGATTGGTAACGGCTTCGTGCGCGATGCATCGACGGGCCTGTAGCTCAGTTTGTAGACCGTATTGGCGCATCCCGAATCGTTGCCCATGAAGCGGAGTGTGTTCATTGGCACCATTGGTGCTGTGCGACATGGGCTGCAATTGGGCATGTAGCTAAGATTATAAGTGGAACAGATATTCTCATAGTTGGGCGGCACACAGCGAATCTTTTCCGCCCAGGGTGTTGGCTCCTTGGGCGGCAGACAGACCGGCATATACGATAGCTTCTGTATGGTGCAGCGATCTATTGGGCCGACGGGCTTGCAGTAGTGTGAAGTCTGTGGTAATAGCTTCGGCGGCGGATTCTGGCAGACATCCACTGGCATGAAGCTCAATTTCTGGATGGTACAGCGCTCCATTGGCGCCGTCGAGGAGCATATGGCGACTCGTGGCAAGCATAGTGCCCGCTTCACATTGCCCTTGGGCACATAATCATGCTTCTGCGAGCTCATCGCATAAATTGGCCCCTCAAAACGCAATCCGCTCTCCATTGGCAGAATGGGCATGGTGCGCGAGGCCGGACATGGCGACATATAAGATAGCTTCTGGACGGTGCACTTCTCCATCGGTGCCGTATTAGCGGATATGTGATTGCATGGCTTAACCGGCTGGGCACGCAGATTATCACCACAGTTACCGTAGTATGAACGCCGATAAACGGTGGCCGCGTCCAACGGTGCAGCGGAGCGCATAAAATGCGATTGTGGAATAATGGGAAGTGTGCGTGCCGGCTGCTGATAGCAGCAGCCGGAATAGTCGCCACGATCGCATGGCTGACATGACGCATTGGGGGGACATGATGGAAAATCGACAGTTGCCTGGCACGGATCGCACGATCCCATGGTTAACCGATTACCACAAATGAATTATGGCGTCTTTTCATATACTCGCTGTTTATATTTGTCTTTATTATTCATTTATAACATTTTTTAACCATTTACTCACCTGCTTGCGACTTTTGATTAACTCTTTGTGTCCAAATCACCAAAAAAAAAATTAATTCGAAGTTGATTAAGGAAATAATTTTGTTTGTTTCGCGTACGGAATAATTGTGATTATATTTTTAACACATCCAAAAAAAAAAAACAAAAAAATTTTTGCTTTGATTCAACGACGACGTTTGATTAGTTTACAATGTGGAAAGTATAACAAATCACAGACTTTTAGATTTTTTAAGATTCAAATTCAATTTCAGGTAAACTGATTAAAGAATAACTTAAAATTCGACAAGAAAGATATCACAATAATATATATGTGGTACAGTACGTGTTTGTGACGGAAAAAAAATTGTATATGCATTTTTAAACCTTTGGTAACTGAGTGCTATTTACTTATTGATTTAAATGTCATTAAGCCTATATTTTTACCGGGACCAGATGGTGAACTTGGCTGTGTGCTTAGGTACTGTAATGGTCTTTTAAATACTTTTTTTTTTAACTATTTGAACTGTCCGTTGAGGTATGTTCTTTTCCTAATATTTGCAAATAATATTATGTATTATTCCTCTCCTTAAAAGTATTTCAAAATAAGATGCAGACGGAGGTTGTTTACATTGACTTTATTGACTTACTCTTTGCTCTTTACAAGCTTAATCTTCTGGGAAATGGGCAGGCTAACTCATTTCCTATAGCAACCACAGACACTTAATAGTAACAAAAACAAATACAGGGCATATTTTTATTCTGAAGTCCAAACTGATCCCTAGCTAGAAATACGTGCATATACATACATACGTATACGCAATTCTACGTAACAGAATTCGGTAGAATAAACACAAAAACATATTTACGCTTGCGTCGATTATCATGCCATCGCTTTCTCACACATGCGCTCGCATATTTATGCACAGTAAAAATACTTACGGCTGCCGGTAGAAATGAGATCAATATAGGAATATATTTTTGACCATAACTTGGGTGTTTTTTATGCGATCTTGATGAAATTTCGGTAGTTGCTTATACATATGTTTATTGTGTGGATTACAATTTTGGCATTTGTTGCTATCGGAAATCGAAATAAATTGATAATCGAGAATCGGGGGCAGTTTTGTAGTTTGCATAAGCATTTTTATAACATTCTCATTTATTTCAGTTCATCGTAGCTTAACATTTATTTTAGTTTAGTTTAGATGTTGCCTGATATCTGGTTAGTTCCTAATACAGCTTAAGTCGTAATTCATTTTTAAATAGCACACATATAGTTTAATCAATTGGAAATGGTAAACGTGCCTAGCTAAATAAGTAACTTAGAAAAAAGTGTTTGTTTCTTGTGTGTCTTTCTTTTTTATTACTATTATAAAAGGATCAAAAGATCATCACTCGACTCATTTGCAATGCACCACACCTGATTGAATACACTGAATCAGAATTATATTAACCATTAATTAATGAAAGAACAATTTTGGGTAGCATTTTGAATCGGCGCTGTAAGCTGTTTTCTCGTCTTTTTTAATAACGGTTATAAACTCGAAACTAAACGAACATATATCATATATAATAAGTGTTTGTTTTTTTATGTATATGTGGTTTACCAAGAGGAAACACAATATGTTTCAGTTGCAACGAAATTTGCTGCTGCTACTCCTTCTCTTTCCTTATCGACATAAGATCCATGTATTTATATAATTAAAATATAGTTTATGATTCTTTTTTCTTATATATATATATATTTTTCAAGTATTTTCAGTCCTCCTCACATCAACGGTAGACCATCGGGCATATGCTCTAAAAAATTAGCTGGAAACTGACCTTGCCGTCCGTCAACTTCACCGAATAGCCAATCCGCATTAATGCGATAAAGCACATTGACCAACTCGTTTTCCTGTTGAACAATATAAATATATATTAATTTAATTAATTTCCACTACATTAGCATGTAATCTTTTCTTACCCTTAAGGGCAGATCGCCCTGCACCTCGCCGGTGAAATTATAAAGGCAGCGTGCAGTGTTCAATAATTGTATTTGTTGTTTTGGTTGCTGTTGTGTCAGAGTGGCAGTATTTGTTACACTGCCGCCCAATGGCACCTTGGTCTCCACATAATTAATAGGGAAGAGGCCCTCACAGCCGGAGCGCGTACGTCCGCGATACCATTCCGAAGAGAGCTGCTGCAGAAGATAGATCTTCTCGTTCTCCTAAAGAAAAATTATTATTAATGCTTCAACTCTTAAGAGTAATATATGTTACACTCACTCTGAAATTCAGATCATCCTCCTCGACGCCATCAAAATCGTAGAGTGCAATGGCATACGGCAGATGCTCTTCCTCGACGTAACCAGAGCTTCCGTTGCTTAACGCCAGGGCATCCACCTTGCCCGAGATCACGTCCAGCATTGAGATGTGTCCAGTAGCAGCTTCCTCGGCATAAAGTGACGGAGGAGCAACACTTGGCATTGGAGGCGAAGGTGAAGAGGAAGGTTGAGTGCTGCCGGCATAATCAAATCCTGGTGGCTGGCCAATGTATGGTGGCGGTTTTGGTGCTTTGGGCTTCTGCGATATCTTCGGTTTGATGATGGTAGGCATTGCAAGCGATTGGGCGGGCGGCAACAGACTCCGGCCATTGCACAGCGGGTTATCCGAGCTACGCGTCGCTTGATGTTGCACTAGATGATGTGGCTGCAACTGACGCACCGGGGCCGCACCAAAACTGTTAACGACGCCGTTGCTATAGTTGCTGCTGCCGTTATTCACCGTCTCCCAAGGATCAGCAACGAAGGGACTCTGCGTCACTGGACGCGGGCGTGCATGATAGTCATCCTCAAAGCCGCTCTCCGGCTGCGAAACGCTGCCATTATTGGGTGAACTGAAATTGCTATCGGAGCTAAAGCTGTCGACACTGACGCAATCGCTGTTCGACTTCTGGGTGAATGTCGGCGACGAAGGCGGCGAGTCGAAGTTGATCAGCTGTGCGTCCATCTCACGCTGATTGTTAAGGCTGCTGCTCGATGCCTTCATCGACGATGTCGTTGCTGTCATCGTCGTCGTTGTACTCGCTATATTCCATGCTGCATTCCAGTCGTACGTGTTTGAGTTTGTTGTGTAACAGCTGCTGCTGCTACTGGAAGTGGTTGCTGTCCCAGCTGTTCCGATGCCGCTACTTAGGCCATAGACACGATTTTGTGCTGCGGCTTTGGAAGCAGCAGCCGTTGACGTTGGCGTTGTTGTTTTTTTGCGATGGAATATGTTGCTAATGATGCCAACGCCCCCGCCACCACGTCCGGCATTGCCTGTGCTTAAGCTAGCCAACTTGCGCCCATTGATTTGCATTTTGGGCGGTGGCGGGCGTGGTGGCGGCATTTTCTTGACATTGTTGTTGCCAGCAACAATGCAACTGTCGAAAGGTGCATCATTCCAGTTGGTGGACGGCGTATAGCGTGCCTGGGGAAATTTGCGGGTTATGCCGCTGCTACCTTCCACGTCCAAGAAACCATTGTTGTTATTGTTGTTGCTGGCTGAGCGCTTCTGCATGGGCACCTTCGGTGGCGGTGGCAACGTAATGCTCAGCTTCTGTAAGCCACCATTGGTTGATTGTTGCTGCTGCATCTGTTGCTGTTGCAGTTGCAGACGCAACTGCTCCAAACTTGCATTTGCACCAGCCGCAACGCTCTGTCCACGTGATCCCGGAGGTGCTGGTGCGGGCCTTGACGGTATGGTCATGCTGCCTGTTTGCAAATGGGGGAATGTATGTGTGCAAATTTTTTAATATTTAATAGCCAAAACTTTATCTTTTCATATTAAGCCAACTATTGTCAGAAAATCTATTAATATGATGCAAAAAAGTTGAATATCAATTAATTAAGCTCTCTCAACTAGAGCGTTCTAACTTTATATTGAATAATTATATGAAGTAAATAGTTAATTAAATAACAAATTTGTTGTCTTTGATTTATTTGATATGAGAGTTTCAGTAAACAATAAACAGCACATTGTCACCTATTTTAAAATGACAACTAATTTGATCAACCTCCTTAACCGTGTAGCCTCTCAAAATGGGTAAAAAAAATGTAATTAATCTGTGAAAGAGCTATAAAAAGACTTTAACTATTCCACTATATATATATATATATATATATATATATATATATATATATATATATATATATACTTATTCATCATCAGCGATCACTTTAAGAGCTATTAGCATTAATTTAAATTTCAATATTTTAGAATCTATATATTACTATACCGAGCCCGAGTGTGGTAGACCATCCTCCACAACGTGCTACTCCAGAACCATATAGGAGAGTGCTCTGGCACAGCAGGCCAAAGCTTGGATGCGCGAGAATGTGAGGTCGGACCATCCCTACCATCAAGCCCGACCAAAAAGCAGATGTCGAAAAAGAGGGAGAACCACCAAGGGGTCAACCCGGTGGGCTGGGTGACCGAAACAGTCGAAATCTCTGCGGTTCCAGGATCAAGTCTTACGAAATAAGCACTAAAGAAGGCAAAAGAGCCGAGTCGCCAAAAGACGCAGCAGCAGCCTAACGCTTTCCGTGGCCACTCCTAAGAAAGTTTACTCGGGGACCAAAAGGTAAGGGTTGGTGTGTTACCTGTCGAATACGCACAGGAATTGTTCAGTCACGGCGAACTCACTATGCTGGAGGTGGCCACGAAGTGACAAAGTTATTGCGTTTGGATGGGATGGCAGGATTTCTTGTCGTTGAATGCTCCGATAAGAACTCAACCGATTGGATAAGAGCCGTTGCGTACAGTCATGAAAGGGCAAGATGACATACCATCGTGGATCGGACCACTGAATTCCTGGTGGGTTTACTGAGAAACCAGAACGGATATGGGTAAAATATTATCCAAGAGGAACGAAGGCGGAAGTGTCCTCTTAGTTATCAGAACAGATGAGCTATCCAGAAACGCGATAATGGAACGCGATCATCATATCTACTTCCAATACGATAACATCCCTTTAAGCGGATTGAAAAAGCTGATCCAGCGAGAAAGGAGGGTGAGGTGGTGGAAGATCCCACCAAAGCAATTACTTTCGCAGTGCCGAACCAACTCGATATAGGCCATCGACCTGATGGAGGATGAGAAGTTGGCGGACAGTACACTCTGTCAAGATGCAGTGGTAGGTGATGAGGACACCACAATTCACGGGAATTGCACAGGCTGCAAAAAGTTTCGGTTGAGGGGGACGTTACTTTAACGGGTAACTGTGGCAGCTCCAGGCCCAAATCGCCGTATAAAGTGGAGTATAACACCCAGTAGATGATTAGGATCATCACCAGATGAACATCCATCACTCTAAAGCAGCCTCAGCCGTCTAATCCCGGATGTTCACAAAACAACAACTTGGGCTGGACTTGGTACCGGAGCCATGTGTGTGCGATGGCGCGAAAGGCCTGTACACGGACGATTCATAGGTTTTCTGGGATCAAAGGGACCCAGCACCCAGAGCATGCATTATGGTGAGGAGGAGTATTAAATATACTATCCTTTCAGAATTCCTTACTAGAAACTGTGTTCCAATATTGATAGTGTCTACATACTTTCAAGGAGACGGAGACAGAGGATGGACCCAACCTAAATCCTACTAAAACGGTCAACGTTCCCTTTACTAGACGATATAAGTAAGAGAGGATGCAGCAAATACGGCTTTTAGGAAGCGACAAGCAAGGAGCTAAAGTACCTCGGAGTAGATTAAACTTTTGCCCCCAACTACCAAATACGATATTGAAGTGCTCCAGAGTGCTTTACACATTTTGTAGCATAGCCGGGAAGTCTTTGGGTACATTGCCAAAGGTAATCAGATGGCTGTACCTAATGGTAGTAGAACCTATGCTGAGCTTTGGAGTGGCCGCATGGGGAGATAGAGCCCGGATGACCACCAAGAAGAGACAAATGCAAAAATGACAAAGAATGGCCTGCATGACAGGAGCAATGTACACCTGCACCTGACAGGAGCAATGTGCACCTGCCGTACAATGGTCTTGGAAACCTTGAAGGAGCTCACGCTACTCCATCCCACCATAAGGCTCCAACATAAAGTCACGCCTTTAAGGATGTTTAGAGATGTCCAACTTCTGTCAGATGAATTTCCCCTCCTGTTACAAGCCAGGGATGAAATGGTACCCAAATATTCGAGCGAAATTTAAAAGTTCAAACCAGCAGCAAAAAGGAATGGAAGACACCAGGTGAAATCTATCCTATCAAACCGTACACCACCAAATGGTATACCGAGGGATCATTAACCAATTAGGGAACAGGCCTGGGAGTGATGGGCCTTCGGATAACCCACCATAAATCTTAATCTCTGGGGACTCATACAAGCATATTTCAAGCTGAGGTGTGTGCCCTTGGGAGATGTGCAGAGTTAAATACCCATCCTATCCGATAGTATAGCGGCAATAAATAGACTTAGGAGATATAAGCTCATAATGGGGCAGACAGATCAAATATACCGCAGTGCAGAAACACCCAATTTATTATAATTATAATGTAAGATAAGTATTATAACTGTTAAGATAAGTATTAGTCATATTTATGTACAAATTACACTAATTTAACATGTTAAATAATAATAATATTATTTTCATAAATAATAATTTTTCCCCAATAGCGTATAATGTTGCAAAATTAATGCTATTCACTATTTATTATTTATTTCATTTACATTTTCTTTTAATTATAAACACGGCGATTGTTACAGAACACATTACTAACGAATATTTATTTAAGCAGTTATATTTTTTTTTCCTACAAACCCATTTCTCAGTTTAAAATGAAACAGTTGAAAATCACTCGTCTTAGCTTGTTGCTTAATCTCTATTGTGGTCGATATAATTAAAAAAAAAAAATCAATAAAATACTTATTTAGGTCACGAAGCGTAGATGCGTAGGTCTAAAATAAATTTAGTAGGCAATTGGATGCAAATAAATAAATATCATCAATAAAAGCACTAATCACCAAAATAAATGGAACACAATAAATGTAAAACGCAAAAAATCAGAAAAACAAAAACAAATTGATTAATCCACAACTATAAGTGATAATTTGATGCTTTTGGGATGCAGAAAAAAAAAATTAAAAATAACAAGAAAGAACGTTACAGTTGGGTGTAACGTACTTCGAACTATTTTAATACCATAAGTTATTCCAGCGGATAGCAAGTAGCAAAGAAAGAAGTTTGCTTTCACATTATTATACATATAAGCTAGTAACGCTTGATGTGTGTAATTTGTAGCTCTTAAATAACGGGATATATGGGCGAATATTTGGAAATTTTGTGAAGCAAGTGGGAGTTTACTTATGTTCAAGTATGAACATGAGACGCTGCATGACTCAGCTTTTCATATATCCAAGAGGATCAGTGGAGTCGACTTTCAAGTGGACTGCAGAAAATATAGCGTTTTACAAATTTTAGGGGCGATGCCAATCTTTCAATCATCTAACGGACGTAGCACTCCAGTTTTTTTACTTTGTCTGACGCAGCAACAGACCAGTTTCTCGAAGGGTGTCGAAAAAGTTGCTTATTACAACCGTTTAAACATTTGTCTGGGTTTTACGACATAGAATTGCGAATTAAGTGCAGGAAACCCTCGCAGACGCCCACCAAATATTTTGCTTTAAATAAAATAAATCGCATAAGCAACGGAAAATTTTATTATAACGAGGTGGCATCCACTCGAATGATATTCCAAATAAGCTTGACCGCTATTATATATTTAAGTGATTGCGACAAACACTAACAAAATAAAATTCATTTTTAAGAGCTACGATAAGCGAGAGTCATACAAATCAGTCTTATCACATTTCTGCATGTGTATGAGTGAATGGTATATGAAAAGAAAAACATTTTATGCAGCAAATAACATAGCTGGTTGTTTTGTTTAATACATTTCATTTCCGTATAGCTGAGAGAGAAAAAATAGCACCAAAATGCACGTATGTTGTTATAAGACTATTTTCTTAAAATAATGAACGTAGAGTTACATAATTTTGTGTCTTCAAAATAATAATTGCGAAAAATATACTATATTGGAATAAATTGGATAATATTTATTGATGACTCTATTATTTGTTTTATTATATATTTATAATGTAGAACAATATTATTAAAACCATTTTATAAATTATTTGGGCATTAATAAATTAAGAAGTGCAATTATTTTTTCCAATATGATGTTTATTTCCCAACTGGCACCAACGTTGTCATCGTCGAAAACGTCAACAACAGCGAATTCCCCAGTGCATTGTCTGCCCCGTCGCACATTTTGCTATACATATATATTTTGATATATATATATATATATACATTTAGAATATATAGCCAAGGTATTTGATTGTGCTTCTGCTGATTCCAAGCTGTTTTGTGTTTTGCAAAAGGACACTTTTGCAACAACCCAAAGTGGTAATATGGCATCGAAAAAAAGAAAGCTACTTAAAATATTTTAATCATACGACAAATATTTTTTTGTTTACCAAAATGAAATTTTCTCGATTTCTGCACTAGTGTTTCAGGAAACTGTAAAGATTAGGAATAATCATATAAGTTTTGGCAACGTGTAATTTTCTAGTAATTGTTTTAGAAGGATGTTCGTTCAAATTGATTTTAATTATAGAAAACAAAAATTATTTTATCACTTTAATACAAGTTATAGAAGAAAACACTTGAAAACTTTTCGGTGGGTGTACAAAAAAATATTGCCCTAACTATATGTGAAAGTCCAAATACATTCAGTATTGTCGTCTTACATTTGCATAAGCTATATGGAAGCTATATGCATACAATAAACTATGTTATTTTCTTTCCGCAACTTTCAATTAAATCATATAAAACTTGCACAGATGTATACACAAAAGCAATACCGATTCCATTATCAAAGCACACAATGAACTTATATATGTTTAAAAATATGTTTTCAACCCATTTTCTTTTTTGTGAAAATTAAAGCATACTAATAAAGAGAAATTAACAACATTTTGGTGGCACAAATCGCAAACACTTTTCGCGCTACAAAACAACTGACAGAACCAATCTAATTAAAGTCACCTTCTGAAGAGTCCAAAATGTGCATATGTATGGGTAGTGAGTGGGTTGTATGTAGTAAGTGCGCAAAATTCACATAAGCTGCTCTTGATTCAGATGCATTTGAGCTTTCCGCATTTCCTGCTAATTAAATCAAAGTGCTTGTGTTGTTCGGAACGATTTTCAAATTGTGGCCTGTGTTGACATTTAAACAACACTATTGCCACGCCCCTCGCCCACGCTCCACCGTTGCATTATAGCAGATGTATGTATTCAAACCGCCCAACAACATTTAAAGCTTTTACGTTGCACAAAATGTTATTGCCTTCAATCAATTGTAGACCAAAAAGAGACAGAGAAAATTAAGAGAGTGCTATTAAAGGAAATTTTTGTAGTGTAAGAGTATTATTTATACATATTTAACATATATAGTATGATTTATCTACACTGATTTTTTCCTTATAAAATTGGAAATAACACTTATGCAATTTTTTAGTGATTTCTACATACGTTTTGTGATTATATATTAGTTTTATTATAACTGCCTTTAATCGATATAGTAACAGTCAAAGCTATATACTCATTATTATCTCTAAGTTTAGTCAGTTCGAGTTTGTCTTATATACAAATTCTTCAATAAAGTTTAAGTTTATAAGTATGGAAGGGACATATAACAATCCACAATTAATAAGTTAGTCTGGTTATTATTTGTTTAGATAAGCTGCGATAATACAGAAAATTAATATCACATAAAATAATATAAAACTTATCAATCTGTTGTCGAATTGCGCAACTAAACGCAGATCGGACAATACTTTAATGATAGCTAATTTTTTAAAGACTGAACCCAATCAAATTGAAGATTGCAATGATGATCGAACAGTTCTCATTTTATTAGCATGAATTGTTAAGACACTTAACAAAGAGAATCTGAGCATGCTTGTTGCTTATTGGGAAATGTCAAGAACGTATTTTGGAGTCTATTCGTTTTCCGAGCAATTTTAATCTAATGGAACCAGCAGCCTTTTATTATCAGAATAAAGTATTTTCCGATCATATTCATTACTAACTGTCTCAGTGAGAATCTTTTCAGTATCTCTACGTCTCACTCGCTCACAAAACATACATATGTGCAAATTGATATGCTTAATATATGTACACATATACATATATAAATATGTCTTGTATTAATCAATTCACGTAAGCAATTGTTCATGAGCTTAACCACGCGCTTTTCAAGCTCTCACAAGCTCTGAGAAAGGCAAAACGGCATTTGAACAAAAGAAAGTGCTTTTCTAGCCAGATACGTAACACACACACACAAACATAGAAGTGTGTGTCATAGCAAAGTGAGCGCAAATCGAACAGCATGCAATCACTGATTAAGTTCATGGACATAATCACTAATGCATTCATAGACGTGATTCTTTTATGAAACAGACTGCATTTGTAAGATTAACTTTATTCTATTGTGTTCACTTGATTTTTTGCATTTGAAACAATGCTGCAATTTTTGATACACACAATTCGACGATTCGTCTATTCATTAATTGGCAAGGCGTACTAAATATTTGTGAACGCATGCATGTGTTCATAAAACAAATCAACAGCAACACACGAAATGAAAATTATTATTCTTAACTATGTTATACAGATTTTATAAAATGGCTAAAAGAAAAAATGTATTTATTAGTTCTTAAGTTAAAATTTCTTAAATTTAAAAAAATTATTCTTATGAAAGAAAACCGCAAATTCTTTAAGCTGCTTCGTGGTATTTATAACAGATATTATGCTTTATATTTGCTCATACGTACATAAAGTTATATACATACACATATTTATAAGTTCTCATACATACAAAATGTCTATATATATCTGTATTCGTGCGTTAATTAAACGCAATTCAATTCACAAACCAAAAAACTTAATCAATTTAAATGCATAACAACAAGGAAATGCCACAATTTTTCCCAATTCAAAGAACGAGTTCCAAGACAACGGAGGTTGCAATTTTAGTTAAAGAAAGAAAATCCGGTTCGGTTTGCAGGCTGAAACACAAAGCTTCAAGCACTTGGGAGCCTTATGCTTAGTTAATAACTCTTATTTACAAACTCATCACTCGTTTCTCTCATTCTTCCCTATCTCTATTCATAGGAGGCCAACACAAGCTGGAACCACACACTTATACAAAAAATAAAAAATCCTCTCCTACTTTAACGAAATCTGAGCTTTTTTCTAAAGTTATGAATAAAAACATGAGAAAAACGTTTCTGTCGGGCATAACCGACTGGGAATTACTTTGATACAATAAGTTATTCCAGCGGATATTAAAAAGCAAAGATCATGGTGGATGTAACCTAGAAATACCTTCAAAATTTGTTTCAAATTGCGGCAAATATACTAAGTTTGGTCATAGTTTTTATAGAGTAGTTTCAAATATGTCCGATTTCTGAAGAGTTTTATAGCAAAATTCCTTTAAAAATGTTGTTACTATAGCTTTCAAATTGTAGGAGTTATACGGTTTTATCGTTTTCCACTATTGTGTGCATCGGTTTAGGGACGGCTGCTTTTAATGTTGCATATTTTGATATTTGACTTTAGCTTTAAAAGATATGTCACTTTATCGGCTTGCGAATACCATAGTTATCGATTTCCAAGCCCTCAAATTTTTACACAGTATGTGTTCCAAATTTTAAGTCTATATCTCTAGGGGTATCGCAACAGACATACACAGTATGTGTTCCAAATTTTAAGTCTATATCTCTTGGGGTATCGCAAAAGACATGGATATTGCACAAAACTAATAAGCTACTTCGGTATCAAAGTTTAAAAATTCTTGTGTTGAATTTAGAATAAAAAAGTAAGAATTCTGTAATCGAGTGATCTCGACTATGATATACCCTAAACCCAGTTTTTAAAATATTCTCATTTTATTGGCAAATTTTACTTTAAAAAGTTTTGCAACCGAATATAAGCGGGATAAGTTATTTCTTATACAAGCACAGGCACTAAAAAGTAAAAAAAAAGTCCAAACTGATCACTCATTGGTTGCCAATAAATTGTATGTAACGGGGTTCAGCAAAAACATATTTGCTCCCGCTCCGATTATCACGCTATCTCTTTCTCACACATGCGCTCTCATATTTACACATATGCTGGTAGAAATTAGATAGATATAAGAATTTATTTTTGACCATAACTTTGGTATTTTTTATCCGATCTTGATGAAATTTGGGCAGTCGATCAATTTTATGTATTTGCATATTATATGTTATAAAGAAATTGTGAAATCAAATTGTGACTTTTATTGCTATTGGAAATTTATCGATAATCGAGAAATGGACGATGTTATTTATAAAATAAAGGAACCTTGAACTGCGCCGGATGCACGAGAATCTATATTCCAAATTTCTCTAGTTCTTATAGTCACTGAAATCCGCGTGTTCGTACAGACAGAAGGACGGACAGACGGTTATGGCCATATCGACTCGGCTCTTGATCCTGGTCAAGAATACAAATATTTTATAGGGTCGGCCTGTTACATACATTTACACAAACCCATTATACTATTTTTAATTATTTCTATGAGTTCAGGGTATTAATTGAGATAATCGGCATCAAAACTATGTCTGCTTAAAATGCACGTTCAGTAGTTTAGTAAAATTGCATATACATACAAAAAGGGAATTCATCATACAGTTGTATTTAGCAATGCATTGCCGAGATCTCAATAAAAGTTGAACAATGAATGCTAAAGTTATGCGTAGATCTGTGCACTTTTACTAATTGGATGCGGCTGCAAATTTTTAATGTCCTTAATTTTATTTTGGCATCTGTTCAAGTATGAACATGACGCTGCAAGGCTCAGCTATTTTTAAATAATAAAATATTACATAGAGTCGACATTCAAGTGGCTGCAGGAAGATTAAGAACACATCACATGGAGTCGCCTTACAAGTGGCTGCATATGTATTTAGGTTTAGGATTTTTCTATAAAATAAAGAAATGCTCGTCAGAGCAGAGTTCGATTCCTTAAATACACCCTATACGTATTTCACAGAAGCACTGCTTGGTTCAATGGAAACGGTAAATGTTCGTTCTATCGACGACGCATTGCAAAGATACTCTCTGTTGGAATTTATTGCTATAAGCTGTTTAATTTATTCCAATTACGTGGATATTGATACTTATGTGCAAAATGTAATCAAACAAAAAGCTTTATTGCAAAAATATTCCGTTTAATTTCATTTTTGGTAGTGCCACGATTTTTTAAAAATTTAAAAGATATATATTTACGCGATGTTGCTTCCTGTTTTTAGCACGACGCTGCTATGTTCAAGAATCATTGCTTAATAATTACATAAAGAAACTTATTAATGGCTGGAAAAGGAGTATCGCATCAAACTAAGAATTACCCCAAGGCGACAAGCACAAAGTAAACTCAGTGATTTGGAAAGTAAGCAGCAATGACGGACGGACAAACAAGAGCAACAACTGTTGCTGAAAATGTACAGAATGAAAGTGAAATGGGAAAATAAAGAAAACAAGCATTGCCAAATTGAACAAATAAAAAACAATTTAATAAATAAACACGTAGTTTCGCAATTCTTATTACCCCTTATCATATCATATATATATATATATATATATATATAATATATATAGTGTAATTTATATATATATATATATATATATATATATATATATTTATATTATATATATTATATTATATAAATTATATTATATATATTATATTAAATATATATTATATGTGATATAACAAATAGAGGCAGAGCGCATTATGCAATATTACCATTACAAAAACCATGTACAATTTTTTTTAACTTATATGACACGTACCAAGAAAATGTGTGAGTGTATATTCAAGCGCAGCTGACCTTGATGGCATATTAATTAAGAGAAAAAGAAGATGAGAAAAGGGCGCTTAACAAGTGGGAATATGTTTTGCATTTGGTGCTAATGACAATTGTTAACTATTGTGAAGATAATTTTTTTGTTAGCAATTAAAAGCGCCGCTGATAACGTACGCGGATAACTAACCTTTAGCTGATAGTTGTATTTGTTTTTTTTTGCTCTTAATTTTGATTAGATGGTTGAAAATTTGGCTGGTTAACAAGCAGCAAGCGTCAAAGACTAGTCCGAAGACCAGGTTAAAATGACTAATACTAGCAGCACACAAGCACAGAATTGTTAACGTTTACTTTTTTTGCCGCGCTTGGTTCACCAAAACTAGCCAGACGATGCTTGTGTGTGTTTGTCACAACACACACAACAGCGACGACACACACAAAAAACAAGCAGCTGCAATAATTGCAGCTGTTACACTCGATGGCTTCAGTTTCTGGTCGACATTCCGCACTTTGCACAAGCAATAGAATTATTCATGTATATTAGCATACAATAATTGTTAATGCGTTTGTACAATTCCCTCTTATTTTTTATACAAAACTGCGCCGCGATTTGCTGTTATTACTATTCATTTTTCTTTGATTCAACAATCTACTGACACAGAGTTGCGTCTGCTCTCTGGAGATGTGTCTGGCAGCTATCGAACACAAAATATCGATACAACAATACAATAAATTTTTTGCTTAAAAAAAATGTTGATTTATCATTTTATGTTTCTAATTTCACATTATGTTCTGTTAATTTAAATCTTGCCTTGCTAAAATAAGAACGCAATTTAAAAAATAAGAGTTGAATTATGTTCTGGTAATTAAAATATTGCCTTGCTAAATTAAGAACGCAATTTAAAAAAGTCGAGTAGCTGGTTACACTCTCTCCGGTGCGATCAGCTGTTTATTGGCAGCCATAAACAAAAACAACACGATTACCACAAAATCCAAAGAAAATCAATCAAAACGGTGAAAAAGTTGATTTTAGTTTATATATTTAGGCTGGGCCTCTTGCTACGTTTATATAGTATGGCCTGGCGTTCAGTGGGCACTAGCAATGCGGATCTTATACGTCAATTGCGAGGTAAGCTCATTCAACATGTAAAAATAATGCAAAATATTTTTGTATGTATTAAATAGATTACGGCGTAATTGCAACAAAAGAGGTGGCAGATGCAATGGCTGCCACAGATCGCAAGCACTACTCGTCCCTTAACCCATATATGGATGCACCGCAACCAATCGGCGGAGGCGTCACCATCAGCGCTCCTCATATGGTAATTTAATATTTCAGATTATATTTAATATTAACTCATATCTTGCGGACTTTCACAGCACGCATTCGCCCTGGAATATCTACGCGATCAGCTCAAGCCCGGAGCTCATGTTCTCGATGTAGGCTCTGGCTCAGGCTATTTAACCGCCTGCTTCTATCGGTATATAAAAGCCAAGGGGGAGAATGAAAACACTCGTATCATCGGCGTTGAGCATCAGGCCTCGCTGGTGCAACTGAGTAAATCCAATCTGAATACGGATGATGGCAGAATGCTTAACTCCGGCCAAATTTTGATTCTTCAAGGCGATGGTCGGCTGGGACATACTGCACTCGCTCCATATGATGCCATACACGTTGGCGCTGCTGCACCTGAAACGCCCAACGAATTATTAAATCAACTGGCCCGAGGAGGACGCCTCATTGTGCCCGTTGGCCCGGAGGGTGGCACACAGTATATGCAGCAGGTAAGTGGCTCACAATAAAAATCGAATATTTATATTATTATTATTATTTAATTGCAGTACGATAAGGATGCCACTGGCAAGGTGCAGATGACCCGTCTCATGGGCGTCATGTATGTGCCCCTTACGGATTTACGTTCTTGACTGCACAATCTGGGATTTGGGCTTATCGCCATGCTGCTACTTGGTTTTGGGCTATTTGAACTATGGAAATCCTATCGCTAGACCTTTTGTTTATCTCTAATGTAATAGTGGCATACCCTCAATATAAAAAATTTCTTGTATGATTCTCACATTGAACTAACTTATAAAATCGAATTAATGAATGCAGTACACGTATTTATTTAAATTGCTTGTAATGAATAACACGCATTTTTAAATGCACTCGTTTCGTAACCATAAAGTGAAAATCATTACGATGGTTTATTTTAAGGTAAGTACAATATGAAAACTATATTTCATGCTAAAATTGGCATAACACGTGAAGTGATTTTAGAGGCCGGATACCTGACCGCTTTATCCAGTATTGCTATAAATGGCTTAAATATTTAACATGTAAATGAAGCTACTCATGTTGTTCAAATATTCGCATCGCACGCGCCTAATAGACGGCAACTATCGATATTTCGATATACGATTTAAAAAAAGAATAATATTGTCCCAGATAGTCATCAAAAGAACAACAGGTAGCAAAAAATATTGGAATGATTCGCCTAAAAAATTTGGCCGACTTACAGTGTCAAGATAAATTTGAAACAGAAGCAATTGCCATATCCATTGATATCGACGATAGAACACCAGAGAAAAAGAAAAATGCGCGAAAAGTGCGCGCCGCTGCAACCACAGGGAAAAATAATAATGATGAAGTTAAGAAGGAAAAAGTTTCTGTTAGTAGCACTGCTTTAAAGCGCACAGGAAAAAAGGAGCCACTACCAGGACAATTGCGCATAGACACATTCTTTAAGAGCAACTCAAAATGCCCTAAAGTGGAACCAGCCCCAGTTCGCTCACCAGCAAAGCTAAAGGATCGCCGGCCACCACGTAAGGGATGCAAGCGTCTATTTGTCGAGGAATCAACCACAACAGAAGCAACAATCCAAAGGAAAACGACTTCTTCAGCCGTTGGGCATAAGAAGGCGGTCACACGCAAGAGAACCCTGCCGCAGCGTATTGCAAATGCGAAGTGTGCAACCTCTCCCAGTGACATCATTGATCTCTGCACCGATGATGAATCGGTATCTGAAGAGATAGCAGAATCCTGCGAACTTAAGCCGATAACGCGTTATGTGCTGGCGTCTCGACAACCGGAAGCCTTACCCATGTTTCCTAAACCCCATCAAAATATATCGAGGGAAATGAAAACTGAATCGCTCGCCAAGGCAAATATACCCAAAGGCAGGGCGCGCAAGTGTTGTCCACCTTATAAGATTGTCGAGGATACGACATTTGTTGTGGATGGCTTCCAGTTTGGCAACATCCCGAATGCGACCCATTACTTTCTCAGTCACTATCACGCGGATCACTATGTGGGACTAACCCGCAAATTTGCGCACCCGGTCTACATGAGCCCAATCACAGCCAGGCTGGTGGAGAAGTTTATACCTATCGACAGCCAGTTTGTACACGAAATTGATGTGAATAAGTCCGTTGTAGTGAAGGACATCGAAGTCACCGCCATAGATGCCAATCAGTAAGTATTATTAACGCATTCAACATAATAGTCTAAATGGTTAATTGCTTAATTTAACTATACTACAGCTGCCCGGGTGCCATAATGCTGCTCTTTAAATTCAGTTCGGGCAAATGCATACTGCATACGGGCGATTTTCGGGCAAACTTTGAAATGGAGTCGTTGCCCATCTTCTGGAACGAGCCGAATATTGATCTACTGTACCTGGACACCACATACTTGTCGAAAAATTATGATTTTTGTCATCAGTCCGATAGCATTTATACCGCTTGCTCTTTGGTACAGCAATTCCACGATAAGAACGCCAGCAAGCGGATATTGCATGTCTGTGGCTCCTATTTGATTGGCAAGGAGAAGGTGTGGCTGGCTCTGGCTGAAGAGTTTGGGCTGCGCGTCTGGACGGAACCGCATCGCCGGAAGGCTATCGACTGCCTCAATTGGCCGGAACTGCAGCTGGTGCTGTGTGATGATCCGTTTGAGGCTAATCTGCATGTCATTAAAATGGGAAAGATTAGTTATCCGGTAAGAAAATTTTGTAGATACTATGAATGAATCTCATTTAAATTTTAATAATTCTTCCCAAAGCAACTTGACCAGTACTTTAAGCAATTTGATGGCCAATTTGATATGTTGCTGGGCATTCGTCCTAGCGGCTGGGAAAAGAACTCAAAGCCGTCGTATGGCAAGCGGATCAGTGTGATCGGAGTGGAGTACTCTGAACATTCCAGCTACAAGGAACTAGAGCGTTTCGTTCGTTTCCTCAAACCAACGAATGTGATCAGCACAGTTCCTGTGAAACAACGAGATCTCTGTGTGACCGCCACGGTGCCGACTAAGTGGTATAAAAACAAAGGCCTTGGCATGATCAGCACGAGCTATCAGCCGTCGATTTCTACGTTTCTAGGGAAGCCGCACCGCAAGATTCCGACATTAACGGGCACAAGCGAAACTATGGCATTAAGTCCAATAAAAGATGCCAACATTTCGTGGTATCCTGGCAGAGAGGAAGCACAGCAGCCAGTAGTTGAGTCCACTGCAGTTTATGCTGGGCAATCTGTCAGCGGATTTACATCTGATGCCTCAGAAGATTTAATTGCGTTAATATAGTTTTTTGTGACGATAATAGGATTATTTGTCTTGTTATTATTACTGTTTAAATTGTAAATTTATTGCAAACAGTTGCTTCTCATTCCAAAAAAAAGAGAAATACAAAAATAAAATCAAATGAAGAAATTCATAGAAATGCTTTTGTCAAATAAAGCAGTTCCATTTTAATATACTATGCGTTTTTAAAAACTATTGCCATAAATCGCGTTTATTAAAAAAAATTGTTTCTGTCAAATAATAAACAGGGCTGCTCGAGAATCTTCTGTGATAACATTGATATTACACATTTAAATGTATATAAATCCAAGTATATTTCATAAAATTTGTAAATTATTATTAAGTGTATGTCATTATACATGCTCAGTATTGCAACGGTTGAACGGTATACATATATTCCTGATCGTTATCCCCAGTAATCAATGTAGCTATTTCCGTCGGTATCTTTCTGTGCGAACAAGTCCATCACTCTTAAGAAAGTCTGAATGAAAATTAATAATATATATGTAAATATGTACCGACTATTTGTCGAACCCAATCGGTTCTGACCACTTTATCATATAACTGCCATGGAAGGATCGGTCATAATCCACTTTTTTTTTATGTTATTTTGACTTTAAGTTTCTCACACTTGGACGCTTATGTTATTTAGCTCCCATCGGAATAATGGAATAAGATGGGGTATTTTGTGTAAACTTTTTGTTTAGAAAGATATCTTAACTAAAACCACTAAATATTTGTGTTATTATGATCCTCATATTTGGACAAGACATAACATTTGGCTCACATATAAGATAACTCTCCACACTCACGTCCACTACGACTTCCTTAATTCACATGTGTAAATCTATAAGACCATATATCTCACACAATTTGAAATATAGAGTCACTAAAATTGAAAGGTATATTGCTATTATTATTATTAACCTCTACAAATTTGGGGGAAAAAATTTGATATAGCCTTATTCCTCGTAATTCAAAAGATACAGTTACCAAAGTTGGAAGGTAAATTAAATTCAAAAAGCCCACATCTTCCGTGATAAATATCAACAGCTGCTAAACTTCAAAGGAAGGTTACTAGGTTATATCTACCGTAATTTGAAAGGAACAACCGCCCTGCTCTTTGCTACCTTTATAAGCTGGTGTAACATATGGTTTCAATGCATTTTGTAGTCTGTTATGCCCGACTGCAACGTTCTCTGTTGCTTTGTATTTAAAATTAGATTTCGTTAAGTTACCAACGATTCAAATTAGAATAGTAGTAGGCCTCCAAAAAAACCCGCGTAATTTTATAGATTGAGTTACTAAAATTCGAAGACAAAATCCTTCCTATATCCCAATTAATTAAAATTCATTGGTCGCGGTACAACCAGCTACCGATTAAGTCGCATTCAATTTACAAACCATATATGCCATTTTATGGAATATAATGTAACATATTTGCACATTCAATTTAATTTATATGTACTTCCTTTCTTTTGCATTCCAAATCTGTTATTTATTTTATTCAATATTTTCCACTGACGTAACACATGTTTATATTTCTTATGCTTAACGTATATTTCTCAAGTGTTAATGAATTTCAAATGTGTGTTAACTAATAATTATTTGTTAATGATATTCACAATGCAGGGGGCTAAGCTATTTAAATCCGTCCCTGGCCTAGCCAATATGAATGATGTTTTGATTGAAGCCTTAAAAAAATTCTCACTGATATGTTTAGGTATAAATAAGTGATTAAAGTAAATAATAATAAATTAAGGCGCTCGATCAGCAAATTATTGGAATGAACACTGTATTGATTTATGCTTATTAATTTTAATCTATTTAAACAACTGACAATAGAAACAGTTGGCGAAATATATTTTGTATTTATGTATACATACATGTATCTGTAGAATTATTAATATGCATTTGCTCGTATTTATGCATTTATAATAAGCAGTTCAATAGCAATTGAATATAACAAATTTTATCGCAAAAAACTAACAAATTTAACAAAATCCAAATTACAGGGAACTACAACTAAGAACGTTTCGAGGATATAGTAGATAACAACAAAGCGCATAAGTAGACAATTATTTGGGACCAAACCAATACACTTGGTGGGTAATACAGCAGTTTTGAATGGCGTTCCCAGTTAACTGATAAATAGAAAATTAGTTTGAAGTATATGTATGCTAAGGGGGAGCTGCTGATGACCTACCACCAGGAGAAGAACGGACTCTTGTTCTGGAAGCGTTGGGTGAAGGAGAAAAAGCGACTGCCACTGGAGCTGGATGGATAGAGTATAGAAATACAGGAATTAATAATTATGATTGAAAATGTTGGCTAATGAATCATTTGCTTACCGCTCAACAACAACGGCTGGCATTTGAACCAACTGCACCGGAGATTTGCCATCACGCAGCGCTTGCGTCAAGTTCAATATCTGGCCACGCATTACGGACATCTGTCGCTCGAAGAGCCGCTTATCGAATCCGCGATCTTGCTGGAATAGATAGAGCAGTTCCGTACAGATCTCCTCCACAAAGTTCATATCCGACAGCTGGGGGAGCACCTGATCCTTGATGTCATCGCTGAACGGCACCTTGGCCTGAGGCAGCCAGGCCCAGTGATATGGATATGCTCGCCACGAATCGGGATGCTTAAACGGAAACGCTAAACCATTGTCAATCGCGGCAATTCGAATCTGTGGTGCGTCCACCAGATTCCATTTGGGATCTGTCTCCTGCTGCCTGGGACTAGTGCCAGCTGTCGGCTCATCATCGCTACTTGCATAAACAGCACTGATATTTGGATCACCAATACCCATCGAAGTGGGCGCATGTTGGCCACCGATAGAGCCACTCTTCAGATCATTGGCCAGCGACATTTGTTGGGATTCGTTGAGGTCTATGATTGACTGCCCCGACACCAGTTTAGCCATGCTCTTGCCACCAGTGCCGCCAACCTCGCTTGCCAATTTTGGCGCAACGAACTTAATCAACCAGTTGTCATTGCCACGATCCGTGTTCCGGATAATGTAGTCCAGCACAACTAAACGCTCGAACTGCAGCTGAAACGATTTGGTCAGCGCCGGCGACAAATGCTCGTTCTCGAAACGACGCAGCCAAAAGTCGGCATCCTTGTAGCCATCTACAAAAAGCTGAAAAGAGCCAGTCTGCAAATCCAAACGAAACGTGACTCGATTAATTTCATAACAGCTATTATTCGTTGTCTCACCTTTAGTGGCAAACTCATGCGATTGAAGTGGGCCGAGGGATAATGCTCCTTGATGCGTTTTTTGAGCTTAGCCTTCTGGCGATCGATGCGCGCATAGTTAAAACTCTCGGCCACAAGTCGAACCACACGTGTCTTGGGCACCACATTTAAATTTAGCTTGCGATCAACTAAACTGGCCCCAGCCTCCGATAGATAGCTGTCAATTTGTTAAGTTTTAATTTCGAAATATATGCAAAAGTAGGTGGAATTACCCTTGATTAGGTATCAAACAGGCGCGTCCGAAACAACAGGGGCAACACAGCTTGTGCATCCATTTGGTCCATTTGGGATTCAGTCTGCCATAGGGCTCCTCATCTTTGGGCTTAAAGACGGCCAGGCAACGGAGCTATCAAATGCAAAGTATAAGCGTTTAAATGTTTAACGGATAGTAAGTTAAATATTGTTATTTATTGTTTTTTTATTATATATTTGTATCAGAGCCAAACCAAAAGTCTTGCTAAAACAAACTTGATGACAAAACTTCCCCGTTTGATAGAATCGTTAATCTGTGCGCAATTTATGAAAAACTAATCACAAGGTTTAAACTATACAACTTGGACTATGCGAAGCGCAAATTCTAATTCTTAATAATTTAGTAATATAGTTACTTACATTAGAGGCATCTTTGACGAAATAGGAACCACTGCTGCCCTGATAAATACGCTCGGGCAGAATACCCTGTCCGATGGCATATTCGGCCTGTGAAACAATCTCCGAAAATAACGGATCATCTGTAATAAAAACGATAATACAATTATAATTTAATTTTTGTATTTTAAGGTTTTTTTTTAGTTATTAATAAATTATGTCTGCAAAAAGAAAACAGACATGCCTTTAACAACGTTTAAAATCAGAATGTTTTTAAATGCTACAATTTAAAAAGACACTTTGAGTACATTAAATAATAAAGAAACTACTTAATTATGCTGATAACGAGTTTCTGGCTTAGGGTGAGAAGTATATATATATAAATATAAAGCTTTATATGTACATAATTAAAATGATATGTGACAGAGAGGAGCTTATATTGATTAGCAGTTACTTGTCACACGGGTGAAACCGTGGAATCAATATAAAAGAAGGCATTTATTAATACGTAGTCAAAATTATAATTGAGATCACCGTGCTGTATGAATTGATAGCGACTGTAGAATATAATGTATATTCTAATGACATTAGAATATAATGTATATGACTTTGATATCCAGTCGTTCGATCGCATTAAATTGATTGCCACATTTGTTGCAATTTGCATATCTTAAACGACCCACATTTCGCAACTTACACATGTTCTTCAAGGGGCAATTGGCGCATTTGCATTTGGGCAGGGCAATTTTTAAATCGGACTCATCGGAGTCACCTTTCACCGACGCAGCGTAGTAACGGACGCATGGCTTCTCCTCATCCGACTGCGATGATAAATAGTCCTTCTCGGCGGCATCGCATTTTTCTTTACAGCAGTGACACACATACGACTCGTAGACAGAGTGAATTGAGTTGCTGTCACTAATGGGAGGGACGACATCGACATTGGCATCGACCGGTGTTTTTGTCTTTACGTCTATGATAGATTCTATTGAATTTGACGATGATTGCTGAGTCGTCATCGCTATGCATTTTTTTTGTGTGCTTCGCTATTAAAATTCTCTATGTCCAATCGGCGCCAGTTGTTGGGACAACAACGCCCGTATTCCAATTCTTGGAGATTTGAATTGAATTGCGATTCGTAACCAAAAAAATGTATTCCCAAAGTTATATACAAACATTGAACAACAAACAATTTAAGGACTAATCGAAAAGTAAGCACACTTATTATGAAGGGAATCTCAATGGAGATAATTTTAGATGCTTGATTTTGCCCGTAACAAAATTTACTTTTTTTCTGACACTATGTTCATGTTTATAAATAAGAATCAAAATTTATGATCAGAACAGCAACAAGTTTAGTTAAGTTTACCCATTTATAATTGTATACGCTTGAAGTTGGTATTACTAAAGTATGCAAAGATACGTGATATGATCTAGTTTTGATTCTTCCACCATTCGTGTTGTTTAGTTATTATTTTACAGTTCTGCAACAGACTTAGGGTTAATTTGTTAATTGATCATATTATGTATATGTATTCCTTATCAGTATAAATAGCCGAATCATTTATATGTACCACATAAACTATCAGTTGTTACATACGTTGCTTTTCGAACACAAAACTATTAACACAGTACTACCATATGAAATAGCATTCTTTGGCATCAATAGCTCGACTATAATTTGCGTATTTAAGCTTCGCCATGCCTACTGTAGCCTTTTTTCATGTTCAGTTAGTATATAGATTATACGTGGTTGAAATTTGCAATCATTTGCCCTAATGTTAACTGCATATTGACATTTTTTCTTACTATTTAACAATTTTAGCATTTTGGCCAGATGTTACTAAGATCTTTCAGGTCTTACAGGTTTTAGGTCAGATTTTACACAATTGTATTTGTACACAACTATGTATCAAATCAAGAGTTAAATTACATTTAAATTAAATAAATTTAGTAAGACAGTTGTTGGCCAATAAAATCGACTCACTGAGGCCAGTAGATGGTTAAAGGTGAATTAATAAATTTTGCAAATATCTATTATTTAAATTGACTGAGATACATCGATTTGAAAAGAGGTTCCCCAAAAGCAAGCAAAAGCGTACCAATAAATAAGTTTTGCATTAAGGAATAAAGGATTTTACAAAATCGTGCACATGTAAAAGTAAAGTATAATCAATATCAAAACTATTTACGTATTCTTATTCAGCCGAGCTAATGAACGCAAGTTAGAAACGGCACCCGTTCATTTAAGTACTAAATATTATAGTGTGTGGATATTAAAAAGTAAAAATGTGAAAACATTTATATAAGATTTTGTACTGAGCAAGATTATAATGAAATACCATGTACATGTAAAATTACGTGGTCTGAGTATAATATCAGTGAAGTAAATTTGTACTTTTGTGGCATACAGATTGAGTTCGATGGTACATAAACATAATAATTTTGAGACTGGTTCTATTTCTGACTATATTTATACAATAAATTCATTTGCATGGCTGCATTTGATTTATTTGCTGATGATAAGAAGAAGTGGAAACGCTGTTGCCCATCACATCTAATGTCATTTAGGGCAGACAACAAACACTCAAGTCAACACATACACATCAAACAAAACTATTGGAAAACCGAGAAGACTTGTAAGACTTCGCAAGCAAAAAAAAAGCACAACTCACCGCCAAATGTGTTTGACATGAGGTCAACATGATCGTGTCCACGTCCTAGGCCGATGCGACTAGTGTGACTGCCACCAAGGAGCGGTTGCGACTCTCGATGGTCGCTTCCCGCGTCCGTGGACATGCCCTCGAAATCGATTTCGGGCACCAGACAAATATCGTCTGCCTCCTCGATGCTAGTGGCTATCGTTGATTTCAGCGGAGATGCTGTCGTCGTCGTAGTTGCTGGACGCCGCGTTGGTGTAGCAAGGCGACTAACGACAAGCGCCGGTTGTGGTGTCGTTGCGCTCGATCTGCTCTTGCTGCTTGCTTGTGAATAACTGTCATTGGCAATAGCATTGCTGCCGTTGCGCACTTTGTTATGCAGCAAAACTTCTTCGTCGTCGTCATCGTCATCGGCATCGCTATTGTGATTGTGAAGCAGGAGTAATTGCTTCTTTTGCTGTAGCTTCTTACCAGCAGAAAAACCATTAACGTTTTCACTATTATCACCGCCAGCATAATCGGCGTGCGCCACATCAGTAGCAACAATAGACACCATGCTAGAATTATCAGCAACTGCAGCAGCATCATCATGATCATTATTATCATCGTCATCGTCCACTGATAATAAAATTTGTTCACGATCTCTTTTTGCTTTGCGCTTTGGCCTCCGCTTGCCGCCTGCTGCTGTTTTGCTGCTCTGCACGCCAAGCAAATTTATCTGTGCAAATACAAAAAAAGTTTAACTTGGTTTATTTAGGTAGTATTTCACACCAACGAACCTCGACTTGCGTTGTCAACTGACTAATTCCCCTAGCCTCGCAGCCATTTAAAAGCGATGTCGTCAGCTGATTACTGTTCTTGCTCCTCATTGTTGTTGTTGCTGCTGCTGGCTGCTTAACAAAATCACCAATTAAATCGACATCATCCTCCAGTTGCAGCAGGGGCGCCTCATTGGGCGGAGCGCTATTCATGTCTGGGTATTTTTTTTATTTATATTCCACGTATGGAATACTGCAATACGATAATGTTGTTGTTCTTGCTTGCATGCAACAAAGGTTAGCGCTGTTTTCGCTGCCTGTGAGTGAGTTTTTTTAAGTGAATGTGAACAGAAAGAACACTGTTATCTGCCACTGTTATTCATAATTTACATGTTCTATCAATTATTTGTCAATTTTTTATTATTCTTCGCATTTGCTTTGCACCAATTATTGATTGATCTAAACTACATATATATATATATATATAAATATATAAAGATACACATATATATCCGCGTTTATATATATCGATTCTTTGGCCAGATACGAATTGATGAGCAATAAGACTGGCCACTAATAAAATTGACAAAACAGCTGGCGGGACTGTCCACTTGCACATTACAACTATTATGTCATGGTGTCATCGATGATTTGAATTAAGTATCGATTAGGCTTATCGCTATGAGCTACACAACACCAACCATTACAAATGCAGCAAATTACATTTATTTGATTTTCTCGTAACATTTCTCAACTTTATTCTTATTTATCAACATGCAATATGGTCAAATACATTTAAACGCTTATTTCAGCGCAAGAGATCGTCGCATCCTGTCGATGCCACTTAATAGTGCACTAAGCTCTCTTTGCACGTTCGTACTCTCTGCAACAATTTCAATGCAATTCTTGAACTTATCCATGGCATTTCGTAAGTTTAACGGGGGCAAAACGCTAAACCAATGCAAAGGTTCCACGTAGCCGTTCTCCTTGTCCACCGCATGTCGCTCCACACAGATGTCTGCCGATTTCTTCTCTGCAACATTTACAACCCGACAGAGGGCGTTAAATTCAGCGCTGTTTTTCGTGGGTATTTGTGCCGAGGATATTGACTGGCCCCCTTGCAGAAATTTGGTGCGGGCGAGAAGAATGGCGCCACTGGAATTGGTGCGCTCGATGTCGATACGAGATTGGGTGTGTGCCTCAATAAGATGAAACATGTTTAAGTACAGGGAGTCAAGCAACTGACCAGCAACGATTCTATCTATTTCAGTTGACATTTTTCACTTTTTTTTCGCTGTTATTAAACTAACTTGGGTCTTGTTAGGAAAAAACACAGTAAATATCATATGATCGAAAACAAGGCTGCTATCATGCCATTCATAAAAGGTTGGCAGCGCGACAATCTGATAATGTACAGTGGACTCTGTTAAGTATGTTAAGCAGAATTGCAAATATTCTAAAGTAGGGCTGAAAAGAACTGTTCGCGAACGTTCATATAAAAGTATCTAAATATGTACATTAAGTAAATTGACTTGTGACTATTATTGATTACATATAATGACAGTGGGATATGAGATGTAATGAAGTAATATAAATGGTATACATGACATAAAATTCAATAAACCAAATAAAATACCCTAAAATATGTTGCAAATTCATAGCAACTATTACTTGATGCCGAAAGTACTTGCTGCGGAACTGCACTGCGCATCACTACTGTTAACTCATATGTTTACCTATGTTTACAGAGGTAAGTCTGTTGTATTCTGCCGCAGAAAACTTCTTAATGTTTATACAATAAGAATAAGATATCTTTAATAATTAGAGGAAATAAGATTTATATTTATTTAATGCCTATCATAAAATTTAATTATAAATACTTGTCAAACTGACATAATAGGGTATTTGAACTTTAGCGCTGGATGCTGTCAGAAATGTGGATTAGAGAAAGCTTATTAAACCCCTGTGTAATTAGCAAGTAGCAGTTAGTTTAAAAAAACAATACAAGTGTCATTTAGCATTGTAGTGTGGAATCCAATTGGATAACGAAAGAAGACTGTCGGTGTAGATGTCATTTTGTTGTAACTGAGCAAACAGTTCCAAAGTTGAAGTGCTATTTGACTTTAATAATAATGATAAATAGCTCTATTGCCGATTTTGATTTGCGTGCTCAAGAATGCGGAAATCGTCGGAACAACAACAACAGCAGAAACAAACAAACTAACGAAAATGCTGACGATGACGGAATTTCATCAATATGGTCGGATGAGGCACAGGTGCTAGAAATAATTCAAATTTGCTACATTTGCTTTGGTTTACAATTGTGTAAATATATGTATTTATATATATATATATTTATATATAGTTTGGGGACTTAAGTCTCTTATGTGCCTATTTATCTTATCGCAGCAATTGTTGTACAGTCAAACGTGTCTAAGCTTTCCAATTCAGCATCATAAATTGATTTTCCCCAAAGCAAAGTTAGATTGTACGATTTATTTTACAGATAAAAGTAAAGTATTAAGGCGCATAATGACTTGACTAACTGTTATCGCTTATTAATTATTTAGACGACAAGAAAACGAAACACAGAACAGCAGAGTATACCACAATTAGTTAGGTTAAACCCACTGCGCGAAATGTCAACGCCAGTAAAGTCAAAGGCGACGAGCCCTCAACATTTGGACAGCGGCAATGAGAACGATAAATTCAACGCCGCTACTTGGCACAATGAGTTACAGAAAAGCGAGAACTATATGATTAGCATTAGGAAGTACAGTGATATAATCGATATTGGCTTACGCATTGTAATTGTGCTGGGATTCATGTGAGTGTTGAACTGATTACATTAGAAATTAATCATGCTTACTTCTCAATTGTTAGTAAACTAGAGACGATGTCACCATTCAAGCGGGAAATACACCGCGAAGAGCTTTGGCTGTATAAGAATCCACGTCGACCGGATATCGTTAGGGCCGATGAGCTCTTGTTTTCCGTAATTGGCGTGCCATTGTTTCTCACAATTATATTCTATGTGACAACTAAGGATCTGCGGGATTTTCGCGCCGCCAGCTGGGCGTGGACAATGGCGGTGTGCATGAATAGCATACCAACGAGCTTGTTAAAGATCACTGTTGGAAGGCCACGTCCGGATTTCTTTTATCGCTGCTTTCCCGACGGCATAATGGTGCTAAATGAAACCGCCAGTGCCTTGGGCAGTGTGTTCCTCGAATTCAATTGCACAGGCAAATTGATTGATATCAACGAGGGACGTAAGAGCTTCCCCAGCGGCCACTCTTCATGTATGTGGACCACAAATGGTCGTTTATCTATATTTAATCTCATAAATTAATCTTCTTTCCCAGTTGCCTTCGCGAGCTTTGGATTTGTCAGCTTCTATGTGGGTGCCAAGCTGCATGCATTCGATGTCCGTGGAAGGGGGCACACTTGGCGACTGTTCATTGCGGCCATGCCCCTCATTGTGGCCGCCTTAGTGGCTATCAGTCGCACCTGTGACTATCATCATCATTGGCAGGATGTGATTGTGGGTGCGCTAATTGGCCTTTTTAGCGGCTACTTTAGCTACAGACAATATTATCCATCAATATTCTCGCCAGAAGCTGGCAACCCGTTCGTTCGCTGGGTTAAATGTAGTCGCCTAGAGGTAGAATCTATGGACGAGGCAGGAGATGCTTTGATTAGACCGCTGCTGGGCAAACAACCGTTTGACAAATGGCACTAAAAGTAACTATGGAAGTTATCATTCACAAAAGCTTTCAATTGTGCATATCGCTTTCATTATTAATTTGACTATATATATATATATATATGTAGTATTCGTAGTATTGGGTCCTAGATAACTTAATTAACAGTCAATAATTCAATTAATACATTTTGTAGGAACAAAGATGTTAATTCTAAGTGTACATAAGATATCAAAACAGATGCTTTAACAAATCAAAAACAGACCTCGCTTCAGCTCCAAATTCTAGTTTATGAATGTCCCCATTTTCTTAAAACTATTCAATACAATTACAAAGTTTTTAGAATAAAAGGAAAACCGAATTCTAGTTTCAAGGGGTGAAAGTTATTATTATAATCTCTGGGCAATAGGTTGAATTACAGCTGGCAATTATTGAGCGACAAATTTAACTTGTAAGTAAATATTTATAGTAGTGTTAAATAAATACAGATTTATTTTCTTTATCTAAAATGTTAATTTGAACGTATCGTTTTAATTAAGATGCTTGTCCAATCCTTTACACTTCATTCCAAATACAAAATTTGCTACATCAAAATGCGATCAAAACTAGCTTAAAATTCTCGAGCTGTTTTTTTAGTGTAATTTTTAACTCATCGAGTTGAATGCCTGCAGCAGCACCTGCTTCTCGCGCTCCTTTTTTTTGACTACATCGAGGCTGCGCTGCCGCCAGGTGCTCTTGCGCAGCTTGATCGGGCGACTGCCCACATAACGTCCATCCATTTCCTTCATGGCACGTATGAAGTCGGCCGGTTCGCGAAAGCTAACAAAACCGAATCCTTTGCTTTTGCCGGTGCGCTTGTCGCGTATAACGCGTGCCCGCTGGAACGATGGGAACTTGTTGAATGTGCGTGTTAGGACCTCATCGTTAACATCGTTGCCGAGATCACCACAGAATATGCGAAAATCATCGTCCGGCCAGTCCGCTAACGATGCATCCTCCCAAACAGTGCCGCCCGCAATTCGCACTGTCTTCCGGTCCTTTTTCTTGCGCTCCGTCGATTGAAATGATTGCAGCGCCGATGAGGCTCGGGCCGCTTTGATTGCCTCCTCGGCAATTGGATTGGGTCCCGATTTTTCCGCTTTGAGTTTCTTAAGCTTTTGCGTTACATCAAATTGTATGCAATTGATGTTGATATCGATTGCCGGCGCCGTTGCAACAGTGGGTACGTGAACCGATGTTCGGCACTGATACAGCTTTGGTGCACTGCTCAGCACCACTGGCGTCGCTGACATCGATTTCGCCGTGGATGGGTTGCTGCCCGTCGGCACAAATGTGGACATAAATGTGGGCTGTGGTGGTATCGGTGGTGGTGGCACTGTCATCCGTGGCTGATGCAATTTCTGTTGCATATTGGTATAAGTACTTGCCGCAATGATCGGACGCACTTGATTCGGTACAAAAAGGTTTCGTGATGGCGGCTTGGAGATCTCCGCTTCAAATCGAGAAAGTTCGTCTTCGATATTGCGACGTTTTGTGCCCATTTTAAAGGCGTGAAGTTCCTTTCGCTTGCTTAACAAACTCAATATGATAATTATGTCGAAATTTTCAATAAAAACTCTTCAGAAAACAGATGTTTCTGTCGTTTATTAGAGATGTTAGCAATAATTTCGATAATTTCGGATTACTTAGATTAATTTAATTATCGGTATTTGTCAAATAATCATACGATATATTTCTCAAATTAAATGCAGTTGTGTTACAGCGGGGTCAATAGTATCGATATTTGGAAATGCCAACGGTCAACAAGGTGGCAGGCCTTGGTCTTAACTTTGAAGAGAGTAGCGAGAGATGGCCGAGAAAACAGAAAATTATCCGAACTGTGGTTACAAAACTAAAATAAATGTAAATTTTGATACACAAAATTTAAATTTAAATTAGCATGATGAACAAAAAAAAAATTATAAAACAACTTCAGCACAATAATTTAAACGTCTAAAACAAAAATCATAACAGTAACAGTAAGTCAAGTTTATCTAACTAAATTGGATGTTGGCATAGGAAGTTTTTCCCCAAACTCCTTCTTCTGACATTCTTAAAACCGTGGCTTTCTGTTATAGCCTTATGATGTGCTAAAGTTGCGTAAACTCCATTAAGGCTTTCAAGGCCATTGTATGGCAGGTACGGAATGCTCCTGTCATGCAAACGTAGTCTACTCCATAGGTCAGTATAGGTTTTACTACCATTAAGTATAGCCAAATTATTATTTTCGGCGGCGTACCCATGACTTCCCGACTATACTACGACCCTTATAAAGCGCTCTAGAACACTTTAATCTTAATCCTCTGTTAATTATAAGGTATAGTAAAGGAAATGATGACAGTTTTTGTAGGGTTTAGGTTAAGTCCAACATCTGTACATCAGTAACAGAATGCGGGGATGGCGCAAGCGCACGCTACATATAGGAAATCACTGTTTGCATGCAAAGAATGTTGCAGTTATTATATGAGGTGTTTGCGACTGATAGTAGCCACTAGAGAAATGGAAGCCGTAAAGCCGCTCATGTCATATATTTTAAAGTGTATTATTTTTAATATTTTTCTTTCTAAGGTTAGTGTATTGAAATGTCAGACGATCCAGTTTTCTTTTTTCTGATAGAAAGTATTGACAAGCATAAGTATAAACTCTATCGTCATTGGAGGACCATGTTAAGTGGTTTCCATATTTTGATTTATTCCTCTAACAATTTTGAATGTTCAGGAAAAATGACACCCTCGACTTTATAAGGAACTCATAAATTTTCCTCACATTTGTTTTAAATCCAAACTTCGAAATTAGATCCATTATTTTGTGTATTTTTTAAAAACAGAAATGAAACAAAAAATTATTTTACTTTATTTATAAAGTAACCTATATTTGCGTCACTTTCTTTTGTAATACTTGTGTATACTGGTTTACAAGATTTTTTTTTATTTCTTTTCACATCTTTCTTAAAATTTCAAAGCATAAAGTAAGGCCAATCTCTGCTTCATGTCAATAAGATCAAAATCTAAAAAGTGTATATTTTCCCACATTTGAACATTTTGGAATAATATAATTATTATATATAATTATTATATATATTATAAATTTGATTTTTAAGCAACGTGTTCCAATATAAGAATGACGTGAAAATCTTCCTAATCTTATTAAGGCTCTCCATAATTCACTATTAAATTCAATTTTATTTCCATATTGATTAAAAATTAATATGCATTGCTTTTCTAATTTTAAAATGACACTTTATGGTCTTAATCGTTGGATTATCCATTATTGCAACTAGCTTCAACAGCTTAAGCCATAACTGAATAAATTCCTTAAACGTTATTAATTGAATCCATTTCTCTTTTCTAAGTGAAATGTAGCTGCATCCAAATCATTGGTGTAAAACGTTACGTTGTTGAAAAAACATACTTTAATTTTAATTGCAGGTTAGCAAAATAATCAAATCCAAATGATTTCATGATCTTTCATTTTTTTTGGTTTTAAATTTCTGGACTTTCTTAGCTGATACATTAATATTATATTGATTCAAAAGTTTCTTCCAACTAACTCGAAATTAAATTGTGGTTGCTATTTAAGGTGAAGATTCTATATCATGTGTTGTAATGGTCGGTGCTCGGAAGTTTACATCGCAGGCTTTTGGTACGTTGTTAAAATAGATCTAGGAGTTGGGTAGGCCACGATTTTGTTCTAGTTCGTGCGTTCGTCGTGCACGTCGAAGGTCAAAGTGCACATTGAAATTTTCAAAGTCTTAATAAATTATAGGCCCTAATGAGGCATGACAAATAAAACCACGCGGACGCTTTTATTCATCAGGATTTCAAATTTTGAAGTAATACAAGAAAAATTGGAATGACAAAAATGACTACCAAATTTAACCACAAAAAACCGCGCATCAGAACCCATCTAGAATGGTTAGAACAGTGTTAAAAACCATTCAACGTGAAAATATACCAAAATAAAGTATATGAACAAACATTAAAATATAAATAAAATAACCAAAGAAAAACGTTATTTACAATCAAAAAGAAAAAAACCTCAAGACAACAATTTTGAAGAAGATCAGCACGATGCCAATGGAGTACCATCATCCCCCTCATTCCCCAAAGAGTTGCAGTGCATTGCAGAGATGTCGCAGCTATATCCTAAGTTAATTTTTTTTATTTAATATATAAGTGACCTACAACCTAAATTTTTTTATGTTCAAAGAAGTCCAACTGGATGAGAGGGTAAAGAGCGCTTTATCGGGGAAAATAACACCTAGCACCCCGACACCATAAACTAACACCAACGAAGCTGTCGCGTTTATCGTCATGAAAAATGATGCACTCCCCATCTTTGTTTGGAGCTATGTCATTTAAAAAAGAAATTACTTGTTTCGGAGTTAAACTCCAATAAAAGTGACTCTAAATAATTAAGATTATGACCGGAAAAGTAGCAAAAATCTCCACCTCCCGGCATGAGCTACCAACAGAAGGGTCCCAAGCTGCTACAAATCCCGCTTTCCGCTCACACAGTTATCATTCAATTCGATTGTGTGTTTAATTAATCAAAGATTTGGTTTCAATTGTGAGAGTTAATAGTTAATGAATTTTTGGCGTCCAACATCGTGCTACTATCTGTACCTGGATCTGTTACAGTGTTTCAGTACATTATACAAATTGGAAACAAAATGATTAAGATAGGCAGAAGTTCGTGTATTCTTTTCGACATTCTGTATATTTTTGGAAACGAGAGACAAATTTTTGTAAAAGAATTGGCCTTCATGCAAGCCGGTTTAATCATACCGAATTTCTTACACTTCAAGCCTCCCTGTAATATAAAACAGCTGTATGAAATACGATGAGACGACGGTTAGAATAGAACTGTTTGCTCTGACGAGCATTTCTTCCTCATACTTGAACAATATGTTAAATCCATTAAATAGTTTTGCTTCAGTTATTGTATGTAAATATTTATCTACAAAAATAGTTGATTTAAAACTAGATCAAAGTATAAAACACTCTCAAAACGTTTTCACAAATTGTAGAAAACATAACAAAATATCAAACCAATGTGTTTTAAGCCATTTATTTAAGCTTTTTATAATCTTAGAAAGCTCTAGATTTCAAATATATGAAAATTAATAATTTGTATGTATCATATGGTGGTTTTATAAAATGAACAACTTGATGATATCCATTTTTAAAATAAAATAATTGTTAATTTCATAAAATTCTTGAATGTCGACAACTATAAGATTCTCCATCAAATTGATTTAAATAATGCGCTGAACTAATCCTGTTTATGATAAATACCCATCCTGCATATATAGACAATACACTTTCGAGTTTTTCATACTTGCACCCACAACTCGATGGAAACTCTGATATCGATCGGTTCCGATTTAACAGACTCATTCTAATGTCGACTAGAAAGCCTATTATAGCAAATCGAGGGTGCTGCAAGCAAGTACCTTCTACTAAAGTTGGATTGAGATAACAGTCCCATCTGCGTTATTCTACTTGTAGTGAGCTTCTATTTTTTGTTATATTTAATATTACTAATTTCTTCTCATCACTGAGAGTAATATGTGGTACTTCCACGTAATATTAGGTATATTTAATTTTTACTCATTACTTTCAATTCTACTATGATATACATAACACATGTTTTTAGTTACAAGTAGTTTTAATTTTACAATTTAATAAGACTTTGTTATAGTGTTCACAAAATCCAAGCAGATATATTAGAGGAATATAGAAATTAAAATATTCATAATATCCTAGTTGTGTTTCGTTTCCATTAAACTGATAAGAGCAGAGCCCCTTTATGCTATATGCTGAATGCTGTATGCTGTCTAAGGTATCCTGAAACTTTCACATTGTTAATCATACAAGTACATACAATAAACACAAAAATCATTGGTAATTATGCCATTATATAGTTCTGAAAAACTGTATTCGTATTAATCTATCAGCACTTTATCAAATTTCTGACATTTATATCATGTTATATGCAAGCACTATAATTGAAACAATCAATAATTAAATTTTTTTTGATAAATTATGCTAATAGTTTACAATGTCCTTCAATGGAAAAATGCACACAACTATCATAGTATTTTTTAAATATGACAATTCTAATGATGAATTTTCCATAACGGATATTCAGGCTTTTCGGGCTTAACCTCTAAGCAGTTTCACGTTCCATTTAACTCTGTATTCAGTGTTATTTTCAACTTTCTCTCACGTTACTTGTTTACCATCGGTCTAATGGCTATATTTAATTTTAGATGGACTTTACCACCCACTTAGTGCTGCACGATCAAGCAACACGACTCTTTGGAAACACCATCTAGTAATCTTTAACGTTTGACGAGCCTGGCACCCTCTATAGATTAATGGCCTTATTAAACTAGAATGTCGATTTTCTGTACACTGCATCTCACATGTGACTTAGTGCTGAACTGATTTCGGTTCGCTCGCCTCTACTCAGAAAATCCTTGTTAAGTTTATTTTCCTCCCCTAATTAATATGCCTAAATGCAGGGGGTAGTCCCATATGAGTTGAGGTGGTATAAAACAATTTTAATTAAATACTATGATATAAGCCATACTATTAAAAAATATATTTGTGTTTTATACTAAAAATAATGAAAAACAATAAAAAATTTCGTAAGTTTTCTCATACGAATTATACTCAATGAGAGGTTGACTGTATTTTGGTATATTAATTAACATATTGAATATTTCGTGAGTGCTCTAAAAATAAAGGACAAACTATATTATCCAGTATATACCATATGCTCAAATATTAAAAAAATGTGTATTTGAAGTGACTTATATAGCTTCGATTTATATATATATGATCCATTAATATCAAATACTTATATGATGCTATTATTATTTATATAATCGTCAGTTACCATATCTTTTTGATTTACCTTCTTACGACTTTTACTTCCTCTAAATAATCAAGTTCGGTCAAATTTTGCAAAACAGCCTCAACACGCAAGGTGTCACAATGATCACGCTCCGGAGACCTCACAAAAAAATTCAATCGGTAGTAGCCAATGGCGGTGTGTACAAGGGCTAGAGAGATAATCAATGCGAGTTAATGACTCACACTTACTGCTACTTCCATGTTCATATGAACAGTTTCAGTTCACAATCCTAAGCATGAAAGTGGTTCATTGGTTTACACCAACCTCTTGGTCTAGGAAATAAACGTTGATACTTTCATTGTAGCGCGTGCAGGACGTCTAAGTGTATCAGATCTGTTATGGTTCAATCTCATTATTGCTAGACGTAAATTGTCCATTTAAGAAGGTACGACTCCACCTACACAATATACATTTTACTGCCACCACATAAACTTCAACATCGCGTAAAAGTAGAGCTAGGATTAGATTTAAGGGTATGCAATGATTTTTTTTTTCTAATTAATAATATATAAGTGGTCCTCAATCAAATTTTTTATGTTCACATATTAAATTTATTAAGACAATCTGAATGAAAGCAAGTGTGGTAAAAACAAGTTTAAAAAATTAGAAAATGTATGGAAAACATAAAAAAGGAAAAAAAAATTAATTTACAAAAATTAAAAACATTTAATGTTAGTGTGCAATAACACTATTTGTAGGTTTTATTTTTTTTGTGATTAATTTTTGTTACCTAATAATTTATTATTAATTTTAATGAAAAAATTTTAAAAAATATAACGATTTAAAAAAAATTAATTAAAAAAGAAATTACATTAATTAGAAAAAAAAAATTTAATGACATATTATATATATATATATATATATATATATATATATAATGCCATAACGAAGGGATAAATAAAAATTAAATAATTAATTAAACAAATATACATTTTTTAACGTTACTCACTTAAAACTTATGATGTTGTGTTGGCCGTAGTACGATGTAATGCTTCCTACGAGTATGCAATAAAAAAATGTGTAAAAAAACACAGTTGTTAAATAACTATGCTACGAAAAATTGTATTGCATAGTTAAGTACCAGATTAAGGAAATTTAATACAGCGAATTCCTTAAGTACAGCTGCAGATGCGAGAGGGACACTTTCGAGGCGATGTCGACCATAATGAGGAAACACAAATCATCATACCCCAGCAACTGAATATAATGTAATTCAATCCATGATTGAACAAACGGGGACAAGAATTTCATCATCGTTACCCGCCAACTAGCTCGGTTCCTTCAAAGCAAATTCCTCGAGCTGTTTCTTCTCCCAGCTATCCGTTTGTGTACCACTGTGGAATGGCTGATAGCATGCAGAAATGGAATTAAAACTTTAATGGGTCTGAAGATAGCTTGAGTGTCGAAGAATTCATCTATAGAGTGAAAACATTGACGGACGAAACTCTTCTATGCATGCATCTGCACGTTTTATTTGTTGGTAAAGTGCGAGACTGGTTTTGGTATAGATCCGACTTTATGATCAAAGAATGAGTGCGTTCCCGTAAGCAGTAGTCTACAGAATAGCAGATTCCATAACACATCCATAGCAGAATACGCTTCGTTCAGCCAGGCAGTCTTCCCAGAAATGTCCCATATCCTCACAGTTCCAACACTTGACCTTTGGACCTGCTTAATGTAGTGCTGCTCTTTCAGCAGCTGGGGCACTTTCCGAGTTAGATTCCTCATCTGACACTACCTATTCCATGGCGTATATGTTCTGTCGATAAACTAAGATTAAGTAAATGTTTACTCGTTTAAAATATCACTAATGACTATAAGACCTTGTAAATTATTAAAAAGAATAATTCTTATAAATAGGTTTACAATCTATCGCATAAACTTCAGCCAGTTAATCGCGACAATGATAATTTTCAACAAATCACAAAGATATTGAAACTTTATATTATTGGTGCATGAACTAGAATAGTAAGAACATGTTTAAGAATTTTAACTGAATTAGGACATCCTAGAGCTTTAATTGGAAATAATCAAATTTATAAAGTTATTGTTACTGCTCAAGCTTTTGAATAATTTTTTTTATAGTTATACCTATTTATAAATGGAGGTTTTAAAAATTGATTATTTCATTTAATATTTGGAGCTCCTGAAATAGCATTTCCTCGAGAAATAATATTAGTTTTTGATTACTTCCTCCTGACTTAACTCTTTGATTAGTTAGAAGAATAGTGGAAAATGGGAATTCAAAAATTGCTCATGGCGGTGCTTATGTTGATTCAGCAATTCTCTCTTCATTTGGCAGGAATTTCTTCAGTTTTAGGAGCTGTAAATTTTGTTACGACAGTTATTAATTAGGAATTACTTTAGATCGAATACCTTTATTTTTTTTTATTAGTAGTAGTTACAGCATTACTCTTACTTTTATCTTTCCCAGTTTTACCTGGAGCAATTACTATACTATTAATAGGAGGAGGAGATAAAATTCAAAATTGGGGTCTTCTGCACTGCGGCCTATTAGATCTTTTGTGCCTCCTTCTGAGCTTTTGGGTCCTCCAATAACCCTACGTCCTGCACAAATGCCAGAATCTTTGATGGGTCGAGGGCTCCTATGTCATTGATATAATATGCATCCCTAGGATGCTGTATCTTTTGCTGGCTAGGGCGATACATTCTGTTAGGATGTGAGTTGATTATACACTGATATACACTAATTCTTCCCTATACCAGTCACTCGAGAGCCTCTTCAATTTTTGCCTCTTGCTATTATTACAATGTCGTCGGCGTAGCCTTGACATTGAATACCTTTGATGGAAAGTCTGTTAAGTAGTTTATCTACTAACAGAATCTAGAGCAGCGGAGACAATACTCCCCCTGGGGACAGCCTTTAGCCGCACTTATAGTTCACCAGCCTCTCCAACGTTTTCAGTAAAAACGATGTTAAGCTGATGGATCTGAAGGATTTTGGGTTGGTGATGTCTTTCTTGCCTTGGGGATGAAGCCTACCTTAGCTGTACTACAATTGATCGGTATATGTCCGAGCGCAATGCTTGTTTTTCCTTATACGATATAGGAGCGAGTCCGGACTCATTTGAAGAAAAATTGTCAATATACCGTTTATTCCAAGAGATTTATTGGGCTGAAATGTTCTTATTGCCCATTTTAGTCACTCCACGGTGACTGTCGACTTGGGACATGTCCAGTCGTCAGTCGACGGCCTATACCAACTCCCACTGTGGACAGCGTCAATTTGAAGCGGTATACTGCCCTGCAAA
Organism: Drosophila melanosoma; assembly: GCA_035042045.1. Taxonomy (NCBI): domain Eukaryota; kingdom Metazoa; phylum Arthropoda; class Insecta; order Diptera; family Drosophilidae; genus Drosophila; species Drosophila melanosoma. The sequence goes on from JAWNLY010000048.1 coordinate 3,754,687, forward strand.
TGTTTTAAAGAGAAAATCTAACATCTGCATATTATTGCTCGTAAATGAATCATTTTTATGTTTCAATGATATATTAGCTTTCGGCGCTCGCTTGGCAAGCGCTCTGTGGATCCTAGCGCCTTCGCAGGTGCTTATAATGGTAAGACTTTCAAGGCACCGTTCCCAATCTCCGTCTTCTTTTGCTTTGTTAAAGAGACGACGTGTAGTGCGACACCCTTTTCCATTTTTTTTCCTCCGTACCGGGAAGTTTTCTTCAAAAGCATCAATTATGCCTTCGTTCTAATTCCCGATAGCTCTCTCTAGGTCCAGTGAATTTTTGGGTATGCCATATGTTTCTTTGGATAAATTGAGCTCTAGGGACATCTTGAATCGGTCCCAGTTCGTTTCCCAAGGGTTATGACTTGGCATACTACTATTCGTATTTAGTTGTAACCTAAATAGAATAGTTTTGTGGTCCGACATGGAATCATCTGATGAGACGTGCCAGTGTCTTCGGTGATGTTTTAGAGACCGAATAATAAGGTTGATGTCTAAGACCTCTTCCCTGATTTTATTTATAAATGTCTGTGTGGATTCGACATTGCCAAGATCTAAATTTTATCTAAATTTAAATTCTGGGAGGTACTCACCCCTTAGATTGATGTCGCTGCTGCCCCATATCGTATGGTGCGCATTGGCAACGCAACCGATAACACTAAACTAAACGTCACATGGAGTCACTCTACAAACGCTGCAAAGCTCAGCTATTTATTATAAATAAACATCACATAAGGTCGCCCTACAAGCGACTCCGTTAATATAAATAAACATAACATGAAATCGCCTTACAAGCGGCTTCATGTGTATTTTGGTTAAAAATTTTTGTATAAAATAAAGAAATGCTCATCAGAGCAAACAGTTCGATTCTGAACGTCGTCTCATCGTGTTCACTACACCCTATACGTGTTTCACACAGGTAGTATAGTTAAAACTTCTCCTGACCATAATGCATGACCTGGGTGGAGGATATCTGCGATCCTTGCTTACCTTTGAATCGGCAGTGTACAGGCCTTTCTCTCCATCTTGCACTCATGGCTCCTGTACCAGGGCTAGCCCAAAGTGTTGTTTTGTAAACGACCTAGCTAAGACCGTTGAAGCCGCCTTAGCGTGATGGATGTTCACCTTGGCTAGTCCAGTGTTGATGACTTCAGTCATCTACTGGGTGGTGTATCCCAGAGGCCTCCTCCACCCTCCACCCATCCTAGATATCACCTTCCACGTATCTACCTCTATCCATTTCTGGATCCTTAGCAAAGCCAGTAGGAATTCGGAGGTTCTGTCCGCACCTCTTGGACAGAATATCGTGATACAGTGGGGTGATGGTATTTCATCACCCACTTTGCAATTGAGGGGTACGCCCATTTACGTATGTAGTGTCGACGCAAATGTTCTCAGCCAATCCGGTAAATTCTCATCTGAGCATTCCACGACCAAAAATCCGGCCCGAAAGTGAGTGCCCGCAAATGAGACCGGTTAGTCACATCTATACGCAATGAGCTCATCTATGATCCAACTTAGAGGGCTCCCGGTGACTGAGCAATACCTGTGGGTATTCCACAGGTAGCACGGTCACCTTCACCTTCTTTGTCATATCTTCATATGACATCCGTGGTACGCTGGATGTATGCGAGGTGGGCTTCGAGGCGGCTGCACGTGATGTGCTCGGACGTAGGCCCAGGCCTGCCGTTGCATTTTTCACCCTTGCTGCTGATGGTCTGCATGCCTCAATCCTGGCCCCCGGGCACACTCTCTTAGGAGAGGCGTGCTGGTGCTGCTGATACTTGGTCCCTCGGCTCCTTCGCCTATGGCTTCATCAGGAGTAAGCCCTTTCTGGAGGTATCTTAGATACCACTTGACCTTACAGTCGCAGAGGTTTTGACGGTTCGAGTCATATAGCCCACCGGGTTGTCCCCTTGGTGGAAGGAGATTTACCCTCTTTTTTGCCCTCTGCTTCGTTGCCGGTTATGGTGGTTCGAACATCAACGCGCAATGAAGTTGTGGCATGCTGTGTCTGCGGCACTCTCCTGTATGGTGCTGGAGTAGCACGTTGTGGAGGATGGTCTACAACACTAGACGAACTCCCGCCTTGAGGGTTCCGTCCACCTAATGTCTTGCGAAATGCTCCGCGGGGAATCCTATATATATTGGACTTTTCATGCTGGTCCCACGTGCTGCAGAGAAGGTATGTCCGCCAGGGTATGGCTAATTTGAACAGGTGGTCGCCATTTGCCTAAGCTCACCGTAAAAGACTGGGCTAGTTATTAACCCTGGCCCCAAGCCAGGTTGACTCTCGGCACGGTCACACCATAGTCCAGCCCGCAGAATAGTTATATTAATCGATTCCATCTTCACGGACAATTGATTTAAATAATTTAAACAATTTTACCTGCAATTATTTTATTATTTATTGCTCTCCCGTCTTTTATATCTTTTGGATGAAATTAATGGACCTTCAGTAACTTTAAAAAGAATTGGACATCTGTGATACTGAAGTTATGAATATTCAGAACTTAACAATGTGGAATTGATTCTAATGAATTATCAAATAATGGATTCCGATTATTAATTGTTCATAATCGAATTTTTTTAATTTACTTTTTTTCTATTTTCAATTATTTTTATTTTATTTTGTTCAAATAATTATTATGCTATATACCTTTTTCACATATAGCTAATGAATTAAAAAATATAAATTTAATTTCAATAACATGAAAATGTTAACAATTTTATTATAGATATTTTATTAATAGAAAAATTGACTTAAATTTAATTACTTTATAAATGTCTACACACGCAAATCACCCATTTCATTTAGTTGATTATAGACCTTGACCTTTAACAGGGGCAATCGGGGCTATAACAACTGTTTCAGGAATAATTAAATGATTTCATCAATATGATACTTCTTTATTTTTTTTAGGAAACATTATTACAATTTTAACTGTTTTTCAATGATGACGAGACGTTTCTCGTGAAGGAACTTACCAAGGGTTACACACTTATGCCGTAACAATTGGCTTACGATGAGGAATAATTTTATTTATTGTTTCAGAAATTTTATTTTTTGTAAGATTTTTTTGAGCATTTTTTCATAGAAGTCTATCCCCAGCAATTGAATTAGGAGCATCATGACCCCCAATAGGAATTATTTCATTTAATCCTTTTCAAATTCCTTTATTAAACACTGCAATTTTATTAGCTTCAGGAGTTACTGTTACATGAGCCCATCATAGTTTAATAGAAAATAATCATTCTCAAACAACACAAGGATTATTTTTTACAGTTATTTTAGGTGTTTATTTTACTATACTTCAAGCTTATGAATATATCGAAGCTCCATTTACTATTGCTGATTCAGTTTATGGATCTACATTTTATATGGCAACTGGATTTCATGGAATTCATGTTTTAATTGGGACAACCTTTTTATTAATTTGTTTATTACGACACTTAAATAACCACTTTTCTAAAAATCATCATTTTGGATTTGAAGCAGCAGCTTGATATTGACACTTTGTAGACGTAGTATGATTATTTTTGTATATTACTATTTATTGATGAGGAGGTTAACTATTTAATATCTATATAGTATAAAAGTATATTTGACTTCCAATCATAAGGTCTATTAATAATAGTATAGATAATTTTTTCAATTATTTTTATTTCCTCAATTATTTTAATAATTTCTTTTGTTGTTATAATTTTAGCTTCAATTTTGTCAAAAAAAACTTTAGTAGACCGGGAAAAAAGTTCCCCTTTTGAATGTGGATTTGATCCTAAATCTTCTTCACGTTTACCTTTTTCATTGCGATTTTTTTTAATTACAATTATTTTTTTAATTTTTGATGTGGAAATTGCTTTAATTCTACCAATAATTATTATTTTTAAATTTTCAAATTTACTAGTTTGATCTATCACTTCAATTATTTTTATTATAATTTTATTAATTGGATTATATCATGAATGAAATCAAGGTATATTAAATTGATCAAATTAATAGGGTTGTAGTTAATTATAACATTTGATTTGCATTTAAAAAGTATTGATTTTTCAATCTACCTTATAATAAACGAATATGAAGCGATTAATTGCAATTAGTTTCGACCTAATTTTAGGTAAATTTACCCTTATTCTTTAATTGAAGCCAAAATAGAGGCCTATCACTGTTAATGATAAAATTGAATTATAATTCCAATTAAGGAAGTATGGTGATCAAGTAAAAGCTGCTAACTTTTTTCTTTTAATGGTTAAATTCCATTTATACTTCTATTTATATAGTTTAAGAAAAACTTTACATTTTCATTGTAAAATTAAAATAATTATTTTTGTAAATTACTAATTTTAATTCACTAATATTCAAAGATTATTTAATCTCCATAACATCTTCAGTGTCATACTCTAAATATAAGCTATTTGAATATAAAAATAGAAAAAAATTAACTAAAATTAAAATTCAAAATACAAATAATAGCAAATAAATTTTTAAGTTATTATTATGTATTAAAAATAAAGTTTGAGAATAACTTGTTAATTTTTTGTACAAATGTTGACCCCCAAAATATTCAGATCAACCTTGATCAAATCTTTTTACAATTATCTGGCCAAAATTTAAAGGATAAAAAATAATCCCATATGTTCTTATAAATGGTATAAATCATATAGAACCTAAAAATGTGGAAATATTATATATTATTAATGATTTATTTACTGTGTATAACTTTATAATAGAAATTAAATAACCAAATAACCCCCCAATTAAACACACTAATAAAGTTAATAATTTAAAATATATAGGTAAACAAATTATATAAGGGATTGGAAAAATTAATCAATTTAATATTCTCCCTCCAATAATTCTTAAAATTAATAAACCTAATATTCCTAGTAATAGGTAAGAAATTCGGACTTAAGTTAATTATTACCAAAGATATGTCCATTTGGACTTTCAATCAAACTGATCATTACATTTGTTTTTCCGCAATTAGAAGGCCCAACGATTAGGGCTCGAATTGAATTGGGTAATAATCTGCTATGCCTAACTTGTTTTTCTTCCCCATTTTTAAAATCGATATTCTTCACTTCTATAGTCGTTTTTTGTTTTATTAATCTCATATCTGATATTGTTTTCTCAGCAGATCGTTACTCTCTTATAAGACTTTGAAGAATAAACATCAATTAAAATGGTAGTGCGCTTTTATAAATTAACTAGTAGCAAACCACAGCTCCATCAAGGTGGAGGCGTTATTGATAAAATAATAAACTCCCTCCCATTTGAGATACATATACCAGGTTATCAGTTCTGTGGCCCAGGAACAAAGCTAACAAATCGCTTGGAAAAAGGCGAAAAGGGAATAAATCCATTAGATGCTGCTTGTAGGGAGCACGATATAGCATATTCAAATAGTAAAGATTTGAGCGATCGTCATATAGCTGATTCAAATTTGGCCGAAAGAGCGTGGGAGCGTGTAAAGGCCTCAGATAGTAGTCTCGGCGAAAAAACCGCTGCTTATTTTGTAACAAACATAATGAAAACAAAGAAAAAATTTGGTATGGGACTAAATCAAAGAAAAAATAAAAAAAAGCCATGTGAGAAAAAGAAAAAATTTATGCAGGCCGTAAGAGTGGCTACTACAGTATTAAAGAAGGAGAAGCCATATGATATGCAATCTGCTATAAAAATCGCTAAGAAAGCAATAGACAAAACTTTTGGACGAAAGAAAAATGAAGTAATAATTCCTCGAGTTATTAGTGTTCCTAAACTTGGTGGTTTCTTGCCACTTATACCCATTATAACGGCACTCGGAGCATTAGGCGGACTTGCCTCTGGTGGTGCATCTATTGCAAAGAGCATTAATAACGCGAAAAATGCAAAGAAAGAATTAGAGGAGAAAAAACGACATAACAGAAAAATGGAAGCCATTGCTTTAGGCAATGGTCTCTATTTAAAACCATATCAAAAGGGATATGGTATATCAACTGACCATTCAAAAAACTTTTAAGACAGCTACCTAATAAGCCGCTTTCAAACATTGACATTATGAATTTTACTCGCAAACATGTCCCCTTTTTCAGAGGTGTTTTTATGAGAGACTCATTACCAAAACGAGTACACAGAAGGGAAAGTGGTATTGTTAACTTGGACCTTTCAAGTGGAGTTGGAACACATTGGGTAGCTTACTACAAAAGAGATAAGCAAATCAGATATTTTGATAGTTTTGGGAATTTGCCACCACCTTTAGAGCTTATTAGATATTTAGGAGAGAATATAAAATACAATTATAATCAAGTTCAACGATTTGATTCTTTTAATTGTGGACACTTATGTTTAAGATTTCTATTAATGCAGTATAAAGACGATTATTTAAAGTAACTTGTATTCAACTTTTCAATAAATAGCTAAATACATATAATGCGAATTAATATTTTATTTTAGTATATAACAGCTACAAACAGTCAGTCTATCTTTAGTTTGATTACAGTATTTGTGTTGTTTACAACGGAAATTAACTGAAAACCCCTGGTTAACTGCATGAAAAACAGCAAAAAACCGCATATTAAACTGCGCCAAACCGCTCAAAAACAGCAAAAAACCGTATATTAAACTGTGCCAAACCGCTTGAAAACCACAAACCGCCTATAAGGGTGTTTATCGGTTTAGAGCTGATCGTTTTATAGTTAAAATGGATGAACATCTTCTGAAAGAATTAACGAAAACAAGACTCGCACTAAAAAGAAAATTTCAAAGCATTAAATTAGGAAGAGCTGCAAATGAGTATCAATTAGAGGAAACGTTTAAACCAATAACACAACCTCTGCAGAAAATAGTCAGAGGCAACGAAATAGTAAATCAGTTGATGAAAGTAAAAAAAGAAGAAAATGAAAGAGAAGTAAGCACTAGGGCTAAAAACTATAGTGAATATTATGATGCATTTGATAATGGAATATCCGAGCTTCAGCCACGAGAGTTGGCGTTTGCACCAAGCGAGGTGGATTATAATAAATCTAGTTCAACTAGTAATGCAGACTATAGTCAAACGAATGAAATAACAGACGAGCTCTTTAATCTTAGTGTAAATGAATTGGAACGTCAGAATAAGCTAGATAAAGCATTTGGACCTATTGCAAAAAGTGGACAAATTATATTGGGGAGTTCTAAAATAATTGTTAACAACAAGAAAATTGAGTTGGAAAGTGGTGAAAATTGGAATCTTACACCTGGATTATATTCTTTGATTTACTTAAAAGATCCTAAGGGTTACGATGAAGTGGACTTGGATGTATATCAGAAAATTTTAATAAAAACAAATGCTCACAGAAAAAATCATCAATCTAATGGTCAACTAAAGGGAAATCGTTCTAAAAAGTACACTAAAATAATAAAAAAGCTTTTCTCAATTAATGAGGATCCAAGTGCAATGTCTACACCTCTAAACAATAAATCTATGCATAAAGGTGGAAGTCTAATGACGCTCAGCTTAAGTAAGCCAAATTATGTGTATTGGGATGATCCAAATGAGATCGTTGAAAGACTAAAACTTTTAGTTGCCTCACAGACAGCTGGTAACACTAATCATAATAATGAAATAGTTTCAATAATTGAAGAACTTCGTGAAGCAAAAATTATTTATTAAATAAATGATAGTGTATTTAACAATAATTAATTATTATCAAAATGTCTCTTGACAAGTTTGGTCACTTCTTCTCGAGTAGAGATGGAAAAGAAAGAACAAGTATAAAAAATCGAATGGCTGGTGTTCTAGTTGATGTTGATAATAACATAATTTTTTCAAACAAACGACTAAAAAATGTGGGCGACCCATTAGAAGATAATGATGTAGTTAATAAAGTATTTTTAGAAAGAAAAGTCGAAGAAACGATGAAGAACATAGAAAAACTTTTAGAAGGAAAATATCAAATGGACCAGAAAACAATAAGTGAAATGTCATTTTCTATTCTTCATGAGGTTAATAAAAACAAAGTTGAAATGGAAGAACTCTTGAAAAAAGCAGAAAGTTCTTTAATAGATGATTTTACATGGCAATTAGATTCAATTAAAAGTTTATTTAACGGTGGAAGTCAAAATATAAATTTAACACTCGATTCTGTTAAATTCGATAATAAAATACATAAATAATGTGTCTTATGTGTGCTAAGAGTTATAATTTATATGACCGTTAACAAGTTCGGACATTACTCAAATGAGCGGAATAAAAAGAAAAGTAATTTCCGCTTGTTGGAAGTGTATGCTGGTAATAGTTAAGGTTTTGGTGCCAAATACAAACTTATTAAAAATGTTTTGTAGACAGCACTTTTCCAAAAAAAAAAGGCCTAGTTCTTGGTTATAAAAAAAATAAAAATTAAAGAAACGTTATATATGAAAAACTATAGTTAAAAAGTGAAAGATGAGTAGGAAGAGTTTAATAGACGAAATACATGCCCCAGCTCGTAGAAATTTTAAACGTCGGAGAGTTATTATGAAGGGAATCGACGATCATTGGCAAGCAGACTTGGTGGAAATGGGAAACTACTCATCATCGAATAAAGGATATAGATTTCTATTGACAGTTATTGATACGTTTTCTAAATATGCATGGGGACAAGCGCTAAAAACTAAATCGGCAAAAGAAGTTAAGCACTCATTTTCGAGTATTCTTAAGGAGAACCGAATTCCAAAGAATTTACAGACCGATGATGGAAAAGAATTTTTTAATAAAGACTTTAAAGCTTTGTGTAAAAAACATAACATCAATCATTACTCAACTTATAGTAGCCTTAAAGCGTCAATTGTTGAGCGTTTTAATAGAACGCTAAAGGAAATGATGTGGAGAGAGTTTAGTTATAATGGAACATATTGTTGGATTAAAATTTATAAACAGTTGATAACTGAATATAATCAAAACCATCATAGAACAATTCAAATGGCACCTATTGAAGTAAATTCGTCAAATGAAAACAGCTTATTAAACACTGTCTACAATCATATAAAAATCTTTAATGGAAGTAAATTTCGTGTTGGAGATTATGTACGAATTAGTAAGCATAAACATACATTTGAAAAGGGGTATACACCAAACTGGACAACTGAAATTTTTAAAGTCAATAAAATACAAAATACCAATCCAACTACATACATTCTAGAAGACTATCAAGGTGCAGTTCTGAAAGGCGGTTTCTATAATTTTTTTTTTTTTTTTTTTTTTTTTTTTTTTACTTACTTGGTTGAAAAGATAATAAGGCGACGAAATAAGAGAGCTCTAGTTAAGTGGCTTGGGTTCTCAAATGATCACAACTCTTGGATAAATGTTAATAAAATTTTATAAAATTAAAAAAAAAAAAAATAAAATAAAATAAAATACAAAAGGACTAAAAACAAACATGTGTTTA